>CAWUFW010000348.1:3600000-4200000 GCA_963921515.1 Calotriton arnoldi
CAAAACCATAGGGGATGATGGACGGAGTGTTGAACATTGCAAGCACTCACCCCCAGTCAACTGATCTGGGTTTAATCCATCATCATTCTTTAGCTCACTCCGCCATCCAAGTTCAGACATGGCCATATGCAAATCAGTCTGACCCTGTGCCTCATGGGAACAGTCCAGCCCGAACTGCCAAGCCATGTCTTCCCTGGACCAGAAACAGGCATCATGGGACCAGTTTCTGGCTTACAGCCGTAATCAGCCAGGCTATCTTGAATCCAGTGGCAAAGTGAGCAAGGGACCCACGTCTGGGCATACCCTGCCAACTTAGGGCAAACATAGCAAAACCAAAGGGGATGATGGACGGAGTGTTGAACATTGCAAGCACTCACCCCCATTCAACTGATCTGGGTTTAATCCATCATCATTCTTTAGCTTACTCTGCCACCCCAGTTCAGACATGGCCATATGCAAATCAGTCTGACCCTGTGCCTCATGGGAACAGTCCAGCCCGAACTGCCAAGCCATGTCTTCCCTGGACCGGAAACAAGCATCCTGGGACCAGTTTCTGGCTTACAGCCGTCATCAGCCAGGCTATCTTGAATCCAGTGGCAAAGTAAGCAAGGGACCCACTTCTGGGCATACCCTGCCAACTTAGGTTGAACATAGCAAAACCAAAGGAGATGATGGACGGAGTGTTGAACATTGCAAGCACTCACCCCCAGTCAACTGATCTGGGTTTAATCCATCATCATTTTTTAGCTCACTCCGCCACCCCGCATACCCTGCCAACTTAGGTTCCCCTTTGGTATCGCTTTGTTCGCCCTAAGTTGGCAGGGTATGCCCAGACGTGGGTCCCTTGCTCACTTTGCCACTGGATTCAAGATAGCCTGGCTGATGAGGGTTTTGAACCCGAAACCGGTCCCAGGATGCTTGTTTCCGGTCCAGGGAAGACATGGGTTGGCAGTTCGGGCTGGACTGTTCCCATGAGGCACAGGGTCAGACTGGTTTGCATATGGCCATGTCTGAACTGGGGTGGTGGAGTGAGCTAAAGAATGATGATGGATAAAACCCAGATCAGTTGACTGGGGGTGAGTGTTTGATTTGCTCTAACGCTCCATCCATCATCCCCTTTGGTATCGCTTTGTTTGTCCTAAGTTGGCAGGGTATGCCCAGACGTGGGTCCCTTGCTCATTTTGCCACTGGATTCAAGATAGCCTTGCTGATGAGGGTTTTGAACCCGAAACCGTCCCAGGATGCTTGTTTCCGGTCCAGGGAAGACATGGCTTAGCAGTTCAGGTTGGACTGTTCCCATGAGGCACAGGGTCAGACTGATTTGCATATGGCCATGTCTGAACTGGGGTGGTGGAGTGAGCTAAAGAATGATGATGGATTAAACCCAGATCAGTTGACTGGGGATGAGTGTTTGTTTTGCTCTAACGCTCCGTCCATCATCCCCTTTGGTATCGCTTTGTTCGCCCTAAGTTGGCAGCGTATGCCCAGACGTGGGTCCCTTGCTCACTTTGCCACTGGATTCAAGATAGCCTGGCTGATGAGGGTTTTGAACCTGAAACCGGTCCCAGGATGCTTGTTTCCGGTCCAGGGAAGACATGGCTTTTCAGTTCGGGCTGGACTGTTCCCATGAGGCACAGGGTCAGACTGATTTGCATATGGCCATGTCTGAACTGGGGTGGTGGAGTAAGCTAAAGAATGATGATGGATTAAACCTAGATCAGTTGACTGGGGGTGAGTGTTTGATTTGCTCTAACGCTCCGTCCATCACTGTCGTATCTCATACATTCGATTGTCACATCCTCCTCTCATACACTCATTTGTCACATCCTCCTCTCGTACATTCCTTTGTCACATCTTCCTTCCATGTGTCTGCTTATTCTGACAGTCAGCTCACTGTTGTATCTTATACATCCGTTTCTCATCTTCCTTTGCTGTATCTTCTCGTCTCAACTTTCCCACATTCTTCCATCAAAGATGCTCTTTTCTGTCCCAGACACGCCTCTTCGCATCCCATTCTCGCTCGTGCACTCGTACACCGTCACCTCTTAATGAAATGCTGCTCTTAATAACACCTCGGCTCACATTACCTTCAGGCTTTTAAATCCTCCTTCAATTCACAAACTCTAGTAATTGCCCTTTTCACACACTTATCCTCCCGTACACTGTGCCTTCCTTTGCTCAAATCCGGATCATTCTCACCTCCTGTTTCTCACAAACACTCTCACTCTTTGGCTATCACGTTTGCACAGACGCACACACTCAAGGATGGCTGTGTTTGTATTCTTCCTATCACCAGGGCCAATGTCTAATGATCATTTTTGAAAATGACACAGATGAAAACAAAAATGTGTTCCACAATTGAGCAATCAGCCCAGCTGATGAGATCTGAGGAGTTTATGTGTAGGGTTGTTGACTTAAATCAATGCTGCTTTCATTTCAAGGTCAAAGAGGGAGATATAGTGGGGAAAATCGTGCAAGATGACGGTCTGGGGCCCCTTACAAATGACTGCAGTTTGTGCTGATCCTTTGGGTTTCCACATGTTGAGAAGTACTGTCCCCTCGCAGGTCATTGCTATTTGGAGAAGTCCGGCCACAGCACCTCTACCCTAGCCGGGCACACCGGTGCCAGCCCTCAGAAGAGGCTTTGAATGGGGTCCCCAGGTGCCGGGCACTCCCAGCCTCGGTGCTGCACCTGTTCACATCTAGAATGCCACCGCTGGAGAGTAGGAGTTACCCAGCTCTAGACCTGCTGAAGGCTTCACTCTTGTCCACATGCCAGGGGTCAAAGAGCCCTGGTAGTTCTACAGGCTTCCTCCATCCACCAGGGCACCTAGGTGGTCTATGCCCTGGTAAAAGGCGGTGTCTTCACGAAGAGTGCAGCATTGGCCAGTGACAGGTTCTACCTTGGCAGCTCATGTGCCCACTGTCTTTGTTGTAATGGCTGGTCTCGTGGGCACAGTGACCGGAGCTGGTCTCTCAGTGGGGGGCCATTATGGGGCTGTGCTTAGAGCACCCTCAGCTGGTTTCATGTCATTGATGGAGACCGCGCGGACATCTATTCAGTTACTGCATCCTCATAGAGTAAGGAAAGTGATAAGGAAGATGGATGCGACAGTAATGTCTTGAGTACCTACAGGTAACGCACATTACATTGAGTAATCCTCATCAAGGGCGGCTTCCTTCCCCCTGTTCCCCTTACATAGGCCATTCCTTGAATGCAAAGATAGTTCTTTTTACCCCGTGCTGCCTCTTACACAAGCACAAACCATAGACATTCCAGAATGTTCCTTTGATGACCTCTGCCTGGGGTTTGAGGCTTGTTGTGGCGTCCTTCATGGGGTGGCCCCTTTAAAAAAACTCCTACCTCGCAACGTGTAACTTGTTTACTGTTCAGCAGTAGAAGCAAGTAGGCGCTCTTTTACAGCTAAAGGACCCTCCCTCATAAAGCAAGGAGTGGAGAGTAGCTTTCGTCGCTGGTCCATCATGGCAGCGGATCCGAACCCGTTCATGGAGGTAGGCTCGGAGGAGGGGTCGAGAGGAGAGACGTCACCGCGCGAGGTGATAATGGGGGCACAGGGTGACCTGCTTGTTTACCAGGGGTTTACAAAAGGCTGGGGTGACCCCGCGCCCGTCCCGGGCAGAGACTCTGTGTATACATTGCACAGTGACAGGGTACATGACAGTCCCAAAGCCCAAACACCCCCAGCCGGGGAATGGAAACATGGCGCAGGCCAGCGGGTCAGGGGAGGCGGCGCTCACAAGAGGGGACGCTGGGGGAGGAGGGGGGGCATGTGTGGATGACAGGACACACAACTACATTCCCACGATCACACTAAACACCAGGGTGTACATTTACATGGAAGAAGTGGGGGAGGATTAGTCTGACGCTGCAGGACGGCCCTTTCGGACATTTAGGCCATAGGAAAGACCACTGGGGCTGGGAACAGTCAGTCACTGAGGCAGGCTCATATATATGTGACATAGCTGGGCGGGTTGACCACCTGCTGTAGAGGAATGTGGGAGGGATAAGCCCTTGTCGGGCGCAGGTGGGACACCGGTCAGACACGTGCTGAAGACACTGACACTAATTTGGGAAGAGCTGAACCGAGAAACCAGTACAGAAGGGAGGAAGACGCGTCCTCTTTACAATGACAGCTTCATCTGACGCGGCCCACGACCCTGCAGTTAAAAAAGAGTGCAGTGCAAACAGCGAGCTTCACCTTATCTAGAGACCCCCCATACGAATATGAGGAAACGTGAAGATACGTGATGCATTTTATAGTTCAATCAATGAGTAGCAGGTCATATATTCCAATGCCTCACGTTTTGCTATAAGTTTCAGGAGTAATCGTTTTGCGTATCAGAAATTATGTAGGTACTGTAGTGTCTGTGTGGGGGCAACCAGACACGCGTGTTAGGCCGCAGGGTTGGGCCAGGTGCCTCAGTAATCATGCACAGGACTCAGTTATGCTTATTGGGCCAAAGACCCCGAGCGGTCTTGCGCCCCTTTATTTAAACCCTCGGGCGAGCCCGCCCTCGGGGTGCGTGGATGCGTGACCGGCGTGAGTGGACGGGCCAGGTGGCTCCGTCACTACATCCCTCCAATCTTTCGGATGCAGCGACCCTTTCCGGGGCTTGCTCAGTCTTCTTCTGCAGACCACGCAAAGTCTCTTAGTCTCTGACTAGGGACGGGATTCGGCCGGAGACCATACCTCTGGCTCCGGGAGTTCTTTCTTGATTCCGACCCCTCTGACTCCTTCTCTGGTTCCGAGGAAGCGTCTTCTGGCCGCATCCCGTCTTCCGCTGCTCCTGCTTGTTCTCCTAGCTGCGGTCGCACCTCCTCCGACTGATCTCTTGAGTCTGCCGTTGGGACTGTTGTCTCTCCACCTTCCAGCTCTTCCATGGCTTGGTCAGCCGCCCTGTCAGTAGTGACCTTCTTGAACCACGAGGTGTTTCTGGTGACCACCCGGGTTCCCCTCATGGCCGATACCATGGTACCCCGCACATTGATTACTTCCCACACTTCGGGCTCGTACGGGGTGCGATATTTCCAGCAGGGGTGGCGGTCTCTTACCACGACTCTGTCGCCAACTTGGACACTCATGGACCGGGCCCTTCGAGTTGGACATTTTCCGTCTGTCCTGCGCCGCACCTTGATCTAAATCCGGGGGACTCCATGCTGGACCAGCAGGCACACTGTCTCTTGGAGCCCGTCGAAACAGTAGATGCGCTGGCGCACACCGGGTGGTGCAGTGCGGGGTTTGTCGATATGCGCTGAGAAACTGCGAGAGGCACTGCCGGCATCGTACCCTTTTTCCACCCCGATCCTGAGGGCCCGGTTCATCGTGCGCATGAACCGCTCCACCTCGCCATTCGCCTGGGGCCACTGTGGAGTGATCTTTCGGTGGCGGATGCCTCGGGAGGTCAGGTAGTCTTGGAAGTCTCTGCCTTGGAACGGCGGTCCATTGTCAGACTTGATCTCCTCTGGCAGACCCATCATGGCGAACGTGCGATCCAGAGCCGATTTCGCATGGGAGAACGCCATTGAAGACACCACCTCCACCACCGGGAATTTTGAATGGGAGTCGACCAGCACCAGCGTGTTCCGCCCATCCGGGAATGACCCAAAGTCGATGCTTACTTTAGACCACGGCTCCAGACACGGGTCTTCCGTGAGTACAGGGTGAGGCGCAGTCTCACCGCCTGTGATGCTGCATGAATGACAGTTGCGTACAGCTTCCTCCACCATAGCGTCCATCCCTGGGAACCAGACCTTGCTCCTGAGTCGGGCCTTGGTTTTGGAGACACCCTGATGACCTTGGTGCGCTAGACGGACCACCTCCTTCTGCAGACTCTTCGGGATCACAAGGGAGGCTCCCCTCAAGATCACCCCATGGGGGCCTTCGCTGAGTTCACTTTGCACCCTCCACACCTGTTGCCTGAAAAGCTGTTCTTCAGCCGTGAGGGAGCTGACACCGTCCAAGAAATGGCGCCAATTCCGGTTAACCAGTGTATTCTTGACCTTGATGAGGCACTCATCGGAGTTTGTTGCGTTTCCAACATCTTCGAGCGTGAGCGCAACAGGACACGCTTCCAGGGAGATCATGTGGACGAACTCTTCCGTGTAATCCTCATCCACCGGCACGAGGAGTGGTTGGGGTGGGCCAGGGTTTCGTGATAGAAAGTCAGCCGGGTTGTTGGCCCCCGGTCGGAAGGTCACTTCAAAATGGTACGTCTGTAGCTGTACTGCCCACCTCTCGATCCGTGGGGGGCAAGCCGAGCGGTGCCAGCAAAGAGCGGGACGAGGGGCTTGTGGTCGGTAACCACTCGAAATTCGTGCCCATGCAGGTACAGATGAAAGTGTTGGCATGCCCATTTGATGGCCAGAGCTTCAAGCTCTATCTGCGCATACCGCATCTCGGTGGCTGTCAGCGCCCGACTGGCATATGCGGTGGGGACCCATTCTCTGGACTCAGTTTCCTGCATCAGGACTGCTCCTAGCCCTACGGGGCTGGCATCTACCACAACCTCCGTGCGTCGATGTGGGCGAAAGTACGCCATGACCCGGTCGTCGATGAGGGCGCTTTTGACTGCCTGAAACGCCAGGTCTTCTTTGGCCGACCAGGCCCATGGTTGGCCCGCTTTCGTGAGGACACGGAGCGGCTCGGACAGGGACGCGAGGTTGGGGATGAACCGGCCACAATACGTGGCCATTCCGAGGAAGCTTCGGACCTCAGTGGCTGACGTGGGCCTCGGGGCAGATCGTATGGCCTCTGCTTTCATCGGGTCAACACGCAGCCCATCTCTGGAGAAGATGTACCCGAAGAAGTCCACTGACTCCTGATTGAACGAGCATTTAGATCGGTGCAGGGTGAGTCCGTTCTCTGCAAGTCGCTGGAGGGTGGCTCGGAGGTGTCTGTGGTGCTCCTCCAGCGTCTTGGAGAATAACAGGATGTCGTTGCTCAGATTTATTACACCCTGTAGTCCTGAGAGCGTTTCTCTTATGGCGTTTTGGAACATTTCCACAGCCGACGAGACGCCAAAACTCAGCCTCTTGTAGCGACGTAGTCCAACGTGGGTGGAAAACGTTGTGATGTTCCGGCTGTTGGGGTGGAGCTCCAGCTGGTGATACCCCGTGTTGAGGTCCAGTTTGGTGAACCATTTGGCGCCGTTCAGGTCGGCCACGATGTCGTCCATCGTGGGCGTGAGATGTCGTTCCCTCTTTACGGCCCTGTTTGGTAGTCGCATGTCGACACATAGTCGAATGGCTCCAGGCTGCTTTGGTTTCGGGGCCACGACGAGGGGGGACACCCACGGGGTCGGGCCCAACACTTTCTCAATCACCCCCAGGTCCTCCAGCTTCCTCAGTTCTTCTTCCACCTGCGGCCGCAGGTGGAATGGCACCCTCCGGTGTCTCAGCGCCATGGGCCGAACGGTCGGATCTATGTGCAGCTTAAACGACTTTCCCTTCAAGCATCCCAGGCCTTCGAACAGCACGGGGAAGTCTTTGAGCATCTCTCGAGCGTGCAGCTCGTGTACTTGGTTCGCGAAAAACACCAATTCCAGGTCTTCCGCCGTGTGGCAACTGAGTAGGGTGCCCCGTCTTCCTTCGGTGACATGGAATTTTGTACTCAGACTCCGGCCTTCGCTGGTGACCTCGACCTCCATGACTCCTCGCAGAGCCAGCGGCTCGTCACTGTCGTACGTGTAGATCCTAGCTTTGGACGGTAGAAGTGGCGGTCGCGACAGTAGCTTTTCATACTGGTCACTGTCCATCACATTGACTGACGCTCCCGTGTCTATGAGGGCGCTTACGGGGGACCCTGCTACGGTGATGTTGCACATGGGCGGCGGTCGGCGCTTTGCCCCTTCTCGGCCGACAAACGACACGAAGAACACCTCGTCTTCCTCCGTCCCAAAGCCAAACTCAGGCATGGCGTTGTCACCCTGGTCCTTTGGATCTTCTAGCGTTAGTTGTCGTACAGACGTTGCGAGACCACGCGGGCTCGGGGCATTACCTCATCCTCTGCCGCTCCTGCAGACTTTTGTGAAGTGGTTGAGTCTCCCACATTGCGAGCACGTCTTTCCTCTCGCGAAACATCTTCCCCCCGTAGGGTGATCCAGGCCGCAGTTTCCGCACGTGTTCTTCGGAGGCCTCGTGGCTCCTTTGGACTGAGACGGTCTTCTTTGAAGCGCGTCCACTCTCTCTTCCTTGACTAGGGGCGTCCGCTGTGTCGCAGGTGGCCGGTGGAGGGCCGCTTCCATTTCGTCCGCACGCGCGTTGGACAGCTCGTGGGACCTGGCGAGCACTAAAATTTCGTCGAGCGTGATGCCGGGTTGGCGTAGTATGAGGTGTCGCAGCGTGACTGACCGACATCCTTGAATGAGCTGTGCGCGGATCTCCGCCCTCTGGTCCGGCAGCGTGCACGAGCTAGCAAGTTTCCGTAGGCGGGCGTAGAAGATGTCTATGGTCTCGGCCTCCCCCTGACGCGCCTGCCGGAGCTTGAACCATTCGAAATCCGGGATTATCTGGGGATCGAAATGTCGGTTTAGGGCCGCAACGGCCCCTGTGTAGTCGTCATCTGCCCCTCTATCCGGCAAGGTCTCGAAGAGGTCATACAATTCGGCTCCTCCATAGCACATGAGGAGTGATCTCTTTACTTTCCCGTCTGTCTCTCTCACGCCTATGAAATAGTGGTCCAGGCGGCCAATACAGGACGTCCATCGCGCCGCGGCAGTGGATGGGTCCGAGAGCTCGCTGAAGGGTGGCAACGGGGCAGCCATGGCATGACCGGGCTGAGCGGGGACCTGTTGGACAGCTTGCTGAGGGGGCGGCGTTGCTTGGGGGACACCCCCGCCGTCGGCGCCCTGGTTGTTCATTGTCTCCTGCTAAGCTGCTTCTTGGCGTGGCAGAGCGCAAATGGTCTTTGGTGCCGGGCGACACGACGCTGTGAGGCCCGGGTCTGCTTTAGGTGTCGCTTGGTGGCCTTAACTGTGAGGAGCACCAGGGGAGCCTGGCTGGCGTTCGCGCCCCACTTGGGAAGGTCCTGTGTGAGGTGAGCTTTGTCTCTTCCCTTTTTTTTTTCCAGAAGTCCCCTCTTTGCCTTCCTTTGTCTTTGTGTTTTTTTTAGGTCTCGGCCTGCACCAGCGCTTGCGCTGGTCTGGCTGAGAGTTTTAGTAAGCGGCTTTTGGCTGGCGACCAGCTTGCATTCACGATGGCGTGCACGCGCGCAGCTGCCATCTGGGTTTCCTATCTCTTCCTCATTTCCTCGTCATGGCTCATTAACTCTCTGGACTCTGATGTTTCAATCGCAGCAGCAGCTCACATTACCAACTGACGGCCCTGGACTACAGTCACATGAAAAACAACAGCGATTAGCATTGAAATGCAAGCTTTTTTTGTCTAGTTAGAAATATTGCTTCGGTGGGTTGATTTCACCTTATATCGCTATTTGTTTTATATTGGGAGTCACAGCCTAATTACCAGTATTTTTGTCTCACTCTGTTTTTTTTCCCATATTTATTCGCGCAAAGCACAAAGCTATATTTAAGGTTACTTTTTCCGCGTCACTTCTTCACTCTATTTAAACTCCACCCCCCACTCTTATTGTCTCTCTCCTTCTCTCTCTCTCCCTCTCTAATTCTCTCTCTACTTAATTAACTCTCCCTCTCTATCTTTTTTAGCCTTTCATTCTCTCTCACCCCTTTATCTGTTTCTCTTTCAAACTCCTTCATTCACTCTCTCTCCCCTTCTTTCTCTCTCTATCCCGCTCCACTCTTTATTCTATGTACACCCTTTCTCTCTCTTTCTCTCTCACCACCCTCTCTAATTGGGCATTATATCTTCACTCTATCTCTCACTCGGCAACACCACAGCATCACTCAGCATCACCACAGCATCACTCAGCGCAACCACAGCATCAATCAGAGCCAGCACAGCATCAATCAGAGCCAGCACAGCATCAATCAGAGCCAGCACAGCATCACTCAGCACCAACACAACATCTCTCAACGCCATCACAGCATCACTCAACGCCATCACAGCATCACTCAGTGCAACCACAGCATCACTCAGTGCAACCACAGCATTACTCAGCACAACCACAGCATCACTTAGCGCCACAACAGCATCACTCAGCGCCACCACAGCATCACTCAGCGCCACCACAGCATCACTCGGCACCACCACAGCATCACTCAGCGCCACCACAGCATCACTCGGTGCCACCACAGCATCACTCGGCGCCACCACAGCATCACTCAGCGCCACCACAGCATCACTCAGCGCCACCACAGCATCACTCAGCGCCACCACAGCATCACTCAGCGCAGCGACAGCATCACTCAGCGCTGCCACAGCATCACTCAGCGCTGCCACAGCATCACTCAGCGCCGCCACAGCATCGCTCAGCACCACCACAGCATCGCTCAGCACCGCCACTGCATAGCTCAGCACCGCCACAGCATCGCTCACCAGCACCACAGCATCACTCAGGGCCACCACAGCATCACTCAGCGCCACCACAGCATCACTCAGCGCCACCACAGCATCACTCAGCGTCACCACAGCATCACTCAGCACCACCACAGCATCACTCAGAACTACAACAGCATCACCACAGCATTACTCAGTGCCACAACAATATCACTCAGCACCACCACAGCATCGCTCAGCGCCACCACAGCATCGCTCAGCGCCACCAGAGCATCACTCAGCGCCACCACAGCATCACTCAGGGTCACCACAGCATCACTCAGCGCCACCACAGCATCACTCAGCACCACCACAGCATCACTCAGCGCCACCACAGCATCACTCAGCGCCGCCACAGCATCACTCAGCGCCATCACAGCATCACTCAACGCCAGCACAGCATCACTCAGTGCAACCACAGCATCACTCAGTGCAACCACAGCATTACTCAGCACAACCACAGCATCACTTAGCGCCACAACAGCATCACTCAGCGCCACCACAGCATCACTCAGCGCCACCACAGCATCACTCAGCGCCACCACAGCATCACTCAGCGCTACCACAGCATCACTCAGCGCACCACAGCATCACTCAGCGCCACAACAGCATCACTCAGCACCACCACAGCATCACTCAGAACTACCACAGCATCACCACAGCATCACTCAGTGCCACAACAATATCACTCAGCACCACCACAGCATCGCTCAGCGCCACCACAGCATCACTCAGCGCCACCACAGCATCACTCAGCGTCACCACAGCATCATTCAGCACCACCACAGCATCATTCAGCACCACCACAGCATCATTCAGCACCACCACAGCATCACTCAGGGCCACCACAGCATCACTCAGTGCAACCACAGCATCACTCAGTGCAACCACAGCATTACTCAGCATCACCACAGGATCACTCAGTGCCACAACAATATCACTCAGCACCACCACAGCATCGCTCAGCGCCACCACAGCATCACTCAGCGCCACCACAGCATCACTCAGCGCCACCACAGCATCACTCAGCGCCACCACAGCATCACTCAGCGCCACCACAGCATCACTCAGCGCCGCCACAGCATCACTCAGCGCCGGCACAGCATCACTCAGCGCCGCCACAGCATCGCTCAGCGCCGCTACAGCATCGCTCAGCGCCGCCACAGCATCGCTCAGCACCACCACAGCATCGCTCAGCACCACCACAGCATCATTCAGCACCACCACAGCATCATTCAGCACCACCACAGCATCATTCAGGGCCACCACAGCATCACTCAGGGCCACCACAGCATCACTCAGGGCCACCACAGCATCACTCAGCACCACCACAGCATCACTCAGCGCCAAGACAATATCACTCAGCACCACCACAGCATCACTCAGCACCAAGACAATATCACTCAGCACCACCACAGCATCACTCAGCACCACAGCAGTATCACTCAGCAAGACCTGAGTATCATTCAGCATCACCTCAGCATCGTCTCTGCAACAGTCACCACCACCACCACTACCACCTCAGCATCACTCAGCACCACCTCAGCCTGCTCTCGGAATCTGGCATCTGTTGATTCTCCCTAGCGTCTGGCCGCTGCTAGTGTTATAATACAGGTACTAGTTCCCAACCTTCACCCTCCGATTGTTTATGCCCCCTCAAAAAAAAAGCTTTAACAAACAACCATTGCAATAGGCAGAAACAAGTTGCCAGCATTGCAAGAACAAAAGAAAACTGAGGACATTTTTTATTGTAAATACTTTTTTTAATATGGTCGTTCAGTTTTACATAATGCCTTCTTGGTCATATATAAAGTAACAAAAATGCTTCTGACACTTTTTTATTATAACTTTTCAGCATGCTGCACAGCAGCCACACTTCTCTACAGCACAGCTTGAAGACATTGGCAAAGTCAATAGCTCTGGCTAAACACTTATAAGGCCCCAAAGGCGAGACCTATTGGCTATGCCAATGCTTGTTTTTGTATGTGAGCTGTGTACCTTTTTTTTTCCTCCAGAAGTCCTCCCTTTGCCCTCTCTGTTTTGTTATATTGGACGTCTGGTGTCCATATGTGCTGCTCGGGGCTGGCTCCCGCTTTGGATGCTCTTGCCGGCGGTAGGGGGCGCTGTCCTGAGGGCTCCTTGTTGTAGAGGGCCTTCTTCCCCCAGCGGTGTAGGCGTAGGCAGCCGAGCGCGGCCGGCTGGAGACACCGCAGGGCTTCACCCGCCGGCTCGACCACGTGACACGACCGTGGGAGCGCGGACGGGCTGTGGCGTCGGCTGGAGGCTGTGCGCGGGGGTGATGCAGCGTCGGGCCCAGGCGGCGCTCGCGCACGCACGCAAGCAGGGCAGGCCTCACCTCTAGCGCCGACCATGCACTGAAGACGCCAGTCCGTGGTGACGGCGGCAGCGGGGGCACACCAGCGGAGATGGCGCACACCAACCCGCTCCGCTCCCAGCAGCTGACTCTTCGCTGGATGGGCACCCGCCTCCGGCCCTCGCGGCACTGCGGGCGCGGACGGCGCCGGCGACAGCGTCAGGAGCTCGGCGGGACCCTCCAGGTACCGGGGCTGGCAGGTGGCAATCCGGCGAGGCGTGGGGTAGACCCGCCTCGTCGCCAGTGTAGTGTCTGTGTGGGGGCAACCAGACACGCGCGTTAGGCCGCAGGGTTGGGCCAGGTGCCTCAGTAATCATGCACAGGACTCAGTTATGCTTATTGGGCCAAAGTCCCCGAGCGGTCTTGCGCCCCTTTATTTAAACCCTCGGGCGAGCCTGCCCTCGGGGTGCGTGGATGCGTGACCGGCGTGAGTGGACGGGCCGGGTGGCTCCGTCACAACAGGTACCAATAAGAAACAAGCATTGGCCATATGTCTCACCTTCACAATATGCATGCCAAGCTATTGGCTTTGCCAGCGCTTGCTTGTAAAGCAGTGTTTAAAAAAATGTAAAAGAAAAAAACACTTGCAACTACTGGAAGAAAATCAAACATATCTGAATGTATCGAAAAAGTGTAAACTGAATTCAGCATTTTCCATCTTTACAGTCAGCATGGTTTATTTATTAAATATTTTTCGCTAAGGAAACTTTTAAACAGAATTTAAAAAGCACAAGTTTGTGTCAAAATGTAAAGGAAACACCTGTCAGGCCAAATTTACTTCTAACAAGACTCAGAACTCCTTTTCCATTTGGTAATCTGCAGTTACCCATGGAGCCGATTTATGGGCCTCAAGACGAACAGACATCTCCTTTTCACTCATGCTACATACACCCCCTGCCTCAAATGCCAACTGAGTGTAACACTCAACCCCACCCCTGGCACCATAAAAGCCTATCCCAGGGTGGTATTCTTATTGTGATTCAATGTGTCGGCCTCTCTGGGATGATCTGGGATGATCATTAATGTTCGAATCAGCAAATATTACCCAAGGCCACAAGTTACTACTCACAATGGCAGGAGCTTTCTCAGCATGCCAGGGGTGCTTCTTATGGTGTCATTGATGCTAAAACTAGCTAATTAAGAGGGTCACAGCACAAGATAGGGACTGGCTGAGTCTTCCTAAGCCTTGTGAGTCTTCGTAAGACTTAGTCCAATGCTTATAAACAAACCTGCACGAGTGTTGGATTGCAAGATAAAACCTTATGGGTTTATTAAAAAATATAATCCTTCAAGAAATCGGAAAGTAATCAGGTAGCCATTTAGAAGTTAGCATGAACGAAGTAATCAAAGTATAAATCTACAAGAAAATTAACATAAGGTCTGCCTCTGAAGAAAGCCCAACGACAGACTAAATACAAGCCAATAAACAGACTGACATAGAGTCTGCTCAGTTAAAAGGTCAGGAAAGCGTTGGCACATCTTTAAAATAACATACCTTTTATAGGGTTTCAGGGTACAGAAGCAACATATATTTCATGGTATGATATGACATGCTGGCACATAAAACAATATTATCTCCCTCACGGACAAGACATCCAGTACCCGGATCAAGTTCAATGCCTGCATGACTGAAAACGGCCACTGGATGAAGAAGAACTATCTAAAGCTTAACACTGACAAGATCGAAATCATGGGGGCGTGGCCAAGATGGCACTGTGCATGGACGCCTAGCGCTGAGACTCCATCGCAAATCAGACCCAGCCTCATCCATCTTACAAGGTTCACGCCCCCAGCACTGTAAATTTATGCCTTGCTGTCCCCTCTTTAACGGGGATAACACACCAACGGCGGTGGCCTGACTCGAGGCTCGCCACAGTGCAGGAACAAGAGACATTGCTTGCAGCATGGGTGCTCAGTCCGACGGGTGCAGCAGCTGCGCCTCGGGCACGACCTGGGAGCGTGGAGTGAGGAGCACTCACCCGACTCTGAAGCAGCCTGGTGGTGAACTCTGTGAGGCGTGCAGGACGCCCCTTCAGCACCAGGTGACCAATTGTCTTCCTGCTGTGCGGTTGGTTGGGTCGTGCAGGCCCGGGCACTTGAGGCCTACGTGCTGACAACGCTGTCCCTCGTTAGGATCGAAGGCCCAACGACCGCCTGGAACTGTGCCTGCAGTACTTCTACCCTGGCCTGACTGTGCGATGGAATCCGGAGAGACCGTGAGCTGCTGCGACCTGGGTGCTTTGGACATTCAATGGAATTTTGACTAATCGCTGCTCGAAGTACAGATCAGTAGCGGCCCGTGGTGGGAGTGCTGCCGGGCGGTGACGCAGGGCGGGGGAGGGGCAGGGTGGGGGTAGTAAACTGCAAATTTCGGCCGCACTGAGGTAAGTAAACAAAAAAATAAATAAACCGAATTTCGTTGCGGGTGCTGCATCGCATTTGGTGATGCAGCACCCGCAACGAAATTCGTTTTATTTATTTTTTTGTTTACTTACCTCAGTGCGGGCGAAATCCATAGTTTACTGCCCTTCACCCTGCCCCTCCCCCGCCCTGCGTCACTGCCCGGCAGCACTCCCACCACGGGACGCTACTGGTACAGATGCCTTACAGTATATACAGCCCACCGGCGCTGCGAAGTGAACAGACCTAGTGCGTGGAACATGGACTGCTGTGGTGCTTGGAGATATGTGGGAACCCAGTAACGTTGATTAGTGCGCACCACGCCTATATGCACGTTCCTTCAGGCCTCATAGCATGCCCTTGGGGACACGGGGCTGCTACTGCCCAGTTGTTATATGTGCCGGAAAGAACGCTGGTGCAGTGCTGACCCACTAAAGGAGGACTAGAACAATCCACGATCAAGCTACGCAATGTGGTGCTGTACGCATGGCTGCAGAGACCGGCTCTGCACCTAGAGATATGAGGGGACCCTGCAGAATTGCACCTACTGAGATGCTGGCGGGTGGGGTGTCCTGGTCTGCTGCTCGGAAGCGAGTCTCGATTACTTCAGCACCCTTTGCAGGGGTGGCTGGTGACATTTGAAAGTGGTGGGGCGTAAAATTATTGTGATACTGCATCGTAGCGAGCGAGCGTAGCCAGCGAGCCTGAACAACGTAAGGGGGGTTTGGGGGCTTCTCCCCCCGAGACAATTTTGAAAAAAGAGTGGACAAATGGTGCATTTTCAGAATAAAGAGATGTCATATAACATAGGTAGCTTATTCAGTATAGGTAGCTGCTTATTCAGTATAAGCACAGATCTTCATAACAGACTGGTTCCACCTGCCATCCCCACAGGTACAAGAGAAAGCCTGCATGTAGGAGAGGAAAGAGCATAATAAAGAAAAGAATGCCAGGCATAAGAGGTAATGTCTATAACCAAAAGGAAACAAGAAGGATTATAAAAGCACCATTAAAATGGTGCATGCTACCTTACAGGACTTCTCTGAGCCGACCGCTCTCAGTCACAGAGCCAGTGCGATGCTCATAGTCAACTGTTAGAGGGTGCGGTTCTTTTTCTGCATGACAATGCAAGTGACAATGGGTTACAAGCCCCACCTCAAAACGTGAGGCACAGAAAAAAATAAATTAAAGACTCTAGTGCACCTGCACCACGCTGGCAAAGGAAACTCAAGGGGAGAACATTTGTAGCCTCTACCCAGCAGCCCCAGAATTGACCTGCTTGCAGCACTCACTAGGGGTCCCGCTCGGGCAAGGGACAACCTGAATCGAATGAAGCACACAGAAGTCATTGCTGGTCGATTTCCTGACCTCAATTGTGAGCAGCAGCACTGAACCAGTGTATTCATTGGTTTGAGAGGGAAGGAGAGGCAGCTACTGTATTGTGGTGCAGCCATAGCACCGTCAGAGGCCTGTATTCATTGATGTGCAAATTATAATCAATACATATAAAAATACCGCACCCTGACTCCGGTATTTGTTCTTAAACTGCACACCTTTGTAAACACTTTGCATTTCGGTTTCATGACTCACAGCCCTTGCATTACAGCGCTGCCGAGATCCCCAAGGGAGGTGTTTTGATATGCCCGTAAATCATTGTATAACCCCAGAAGACACGAAGACAGAATCAGTGACACACAAATTCATATATCAATACAAATAACCTTTCTTTCAGAGTCGCGCCCAAAGGCTACTCATGGCTACACGGTCTTCCCAGCTCATACTGTGTTTTTGCAATGAATGCTCAGTTAAAAAGCGCCAGAAAGATAGCTTGGTCGCCTAACGACATTGTTGCAGAGATTTACGTGTTTGAGAGAGCGTCTGTGCGTCTTTGTGTGTGAGTGCGAGTGTGCGCGCGCGCCCTTCTTCTCCCAGAGCTCGATGAAAATGAGTGACATATAGCGGGGTAGCAGTGACACTTGTTTTTATAGCGCTTTGGTCTTCTCTCGCTTGGCGCCTTCCTGCCACTCGAGAATCTTTTCAAAATAGGCCCCGCGGCCAATATGCTCACAAAAACCCTCTTTATGTTCTTAAAAAAAAAGGTTTCATATTTCTGTTTCACTAGATAGTCGAAAGTTTCACATTTCTACTTCACTAGATAGTCCTGTAACTGTAATAAGGATTTGTGTAATGCCCACCACCTGCAAGGACCGGTTTCTTCCAAGCACTGGCGGGGTTTTTAAGGCCACCTACCTTGGGACACGATTCCTCTGTGTGTGGGATGCACAAGGGAGGCTGTAATTTAAAAGCAGCGTTTGAAAAACTGAGACGTGACCCTATCTCCGCCATTTCGAATGCACCCAGCCTCGCAAGGAATGTCCCTATTTCACTGTAGACCTCCCGGTTATTGGTGGTCGTCGTGTCTGTGCGTGTTTGGGGTAGCAGTGACAACCCACACCAGTCGCGGCAGGCATGACTCGTGGGGTACGCGCGGGGAGGGGGGGGGGCGAAAATAAAAACAAATAAACTTACCAGGATGAGGCATCTCCTCCGCCGGTCCCGCGTCGCATCACATCTCCGAGTCCTCTCACAGACATTGGCAAATCATAAGACTGGATGCGACTGGGGGCAGCTACTCGGCTGTATCCTGCCATTTGACAGGGCATGGGGTGACTGTACGTCACCGCCCGAGCAGGATCCTATCTTGAGACTCCTGCACTACACTAGGCATGCGCAGCATACCTAATGTATTGTCTATGGAGTGGGGTGCTGAAATAAAAAGCGTTCTTCTCGCAGATGCGCAGTCGGAGTCTGCTGCTCTCGCCTGCGTGCGTGCGTGCGCTGTGCGTTTATTGTTGACTATGACTCATGCGCACTTGAGGCTGTGAAGCAGGCAGCTGCCAGCACAGGCCGGAAATGTAAACAGACGAATTGCGTCTGCCGTCTGCTTACATTTCTTGCTGCCCATGAGCAGTTTTTCTTGTTGATTCTGCCTAGTGGGGCGCTGCCCCGGCTCCCCTATGGACCAGCCGCCGCTGACCCTATGCTTGAGGGTGGCCTCAGAATGCCAGACCTGGAGTTGTACTTTGAAACCGCGTAATTATAGTGGCCCATGTGCTGGATAGTGGGGGATCGGATGGGGGGAAAGTAAGCTGGTAAAGGCTGATTTTGGCACCTTAGATGTGTTGGACTGGCTGCTCACGCCACGGGGTGCCGGATCGAGAGATGGGCAGACTGGTGCATGTAGCCAAGCAGGTTTGGAATAGATACATGCAATCCATGCAGGCGGGGGTACCCTTTGCACCACAGCTACCTTTGTGGGGTGTGCCTAGCGGCGGCCCCTCCATTAGAGTGGAGGAGCACCGCCCACGCCACCACCCGCAAATAAAAGAATAATAAAACGGGTTTTAAACCCGTTTTATGATCGTTTTATTTTAATCCCCTGGACTCGCCCCCAGGACTCTGACGAGTCTTGGGGACGGGTCCAGGGGGATGACACTGTGGTGGGGGAGTGGTCGTGCACTCCCTTGTCCCTTCTCTGCGCATGAGGTTTTGGCGGGCCGTTTCAGGCCGGCCAAACCCTCATGCGCAGTGAAGCTTTCTCCAGCCCCAGCTGCATTGCTGGGGCTGTAGAAAGCAGGCACAGGCTCCCAGTCTGCCTGGGAGTACAAAGTACCAGCGCTCAGGCTAATCCTGATGCTGCTTTCCTGCCCCAGAAGCAGGAAGAGCACGATTGAGCGGATGGCAGAGGCGGCGGCGATCAGGTAAGTTTTTCTTTTTTTAAATTCTTATTTTGTCCCCTGTCCCCTTACCTCTTACCCCCCTTCCCCAGCTCCCTCCTCCAGCTTGCCCTGCCACTTTGGCAGGGGACAGGCGGCTGCTGGGTGTGCCGGCCACCAGGGCTCAACTTGGAGCACATGACCTGGCACCTTGGAGAGAAGCAGGGATAACTCAAGTGGGTGACCTCTATATAGATGGTATCCTGCTTTCATTTCAGGGCTTGCAAGAACTTTACAATCTTGTCCCTGTCACTTTCTGCCACATACTGCACTCATGCTGGCAATTAGTAATACGTGGGCATTTGGACAGGGTGAAACAACTGTGCACCTAGGCCTACAATGCTTATTGACACTCGGGTTGGGCCGCAGGGCAGTTTCTGTGTTATATGCGGCTATGCAAGTGGGAGATTTGGCAAATGCTTTGCAGAGTGGGACGACTCTCTGGGGGTGGAAGTGACTTCTAAACAGTGGGCCATGGCTTCGGAGCAAGTGACACACGTTTTGCGTAATGCGTGGCTTAAATTTACGCAATTCAATTATTTACACCAAACATAACACGCCACACCGCCTACATGCGATATTCCCGAGGACTTAATCTGCTTGTCCGTGCTGTGGACATGCAGATGCCACGTTTATACACATGGTTTGAGAATGCCCACCGCTAGTGCATGCCTGGGCACTAGTCATGGACAAAATTTAATCGGTTATAGACGTTCGCTATCCGCCAGACCCACTTCTGTGCTTCAAGCGCAAACAAAAGACCTCAAATTGGTAGATCTTGCATTAGTCCTTTTAAATCGCTTGGAAGGCTTCACATCGCCCTGCGATCGACTGCTGCATCCAGGTTACGCATAGGTGGTCAGCTGGCGAAGGCGGACACTATGGCACACGATCAGCGACTGCAAGTGGGAGTATGTTTTGGGACACTTATGTCCTCAAATTGTACAATAAAATGAACCCACCCACACCCTGGCGCCTGACCTCTTTACTATATGCTGGAGATAAACTATGAGAGTGTCATATCCAGAACCCATGCACATGCGTTTAATATGTGCCAGGCAATCCGATGAGACTAGAAGGGCTCTGATTATGGCTGCTCCGCCCGTCCCCGCCCCCGCCCCCCATGCGCAACTATATATATCGACCCTGCCACTTTGAAAGTTATATCTGCTGCACAACATCCTATTCCCTCACTCACCATTTGACCGTAGCTCTGGTAAGGGGTTTGATAGTATTCTTCGGTTAGTTGTAGGAATTTCTCCTTTATGTTGGCTACTCCTCTGACTGGGGGAGTACAAAAATATCATATTTGTATTTTCCTCATCCCCTTCTCATGCTCTTTTATCTTGTAATTATTCTACACCATGTCGTTCATGCTGTTATTGAAATGGGTGCAAAAACAACAATTCATGGACAGAATGCAGAACAATGTCATACATTCACCCCAGTACAGAGATCTGGGTTTAAATCCATCGTTTTTTTGCTCACCATGCCATTCCAGTTTGGACCCAGCCATATGCAAATCAGTCTTGACCCTGCGCCCAATGGGAACAGTCCAGCCCGAACTGCCAGGCCAGATCCTCCCTGGACTGGAACCAAGCATCCTAGGACCTGTTTTGGGGTTTCACCCCTCATCAGCCAGGATAGCTTGACTCCAGTGGCATGGAGAGCACGGGACCCACTTCTGGGCATACCCGTCCCACTCGGGGTGACAAATGCAAAAACAACAATTGATGGACAGAATGCAGAACAATGTCATACATTCACCCCAGTACAGAGATCTGGGCCTAAATCCATCGTTTTTTTGCTCACCATGCCATATTGAAATGGGGGCGCTGGCTTGATTATAGCTATTGTCTCTCTGGTAATACTTGTTCATTTTGCCAGAAATATAAATGGAAGTCTTGTTTTAAAATGTCAATAAAGAAATTTAAACAGAAGACCAAAATCATGATCTTTGGGAAGAGAACTTCACCATGGGATTAAACCTGGTATCCAACAGAGCTAGGACCAACACCCACCCTAAACGCCTATGCCAAGATCCTTGGGATCATCTTGGACAGCAAACTCGATGTGACCGCCCAAGTCAACGCCGTCAATGCCTCATGCTTCCACACCCTGAAGATGCTGAAGAAAATTTTCAGATGGCACCTGATCAGCATTTAGAACACAGTCAGGCATGCCCATGTCAGAAGCAAGCTGAACTGCAGGACATCTGCGGAACTAACGTCCCAGTGGAGCAGCATCAGGTCTGATTGAGTCTTACAGCGCCAGGACACTCTATTCTGAGTACCTGTGCGCTTTATAAATGCCCTTTCATTCATTCATCTTTTAGGCCGGGATCAACAAAAAACTCATCAGAAGGCTGCAGGCCATTCAGAACTTGGCAGCTAGAATCACTCTTGACCTCCCATGCTACACTCACATCGCATCACACCTGACGGAGCTCCACTGGCTCCCCATACACAAGCTAGCACAATTCAAGCTCCTCACCCACACTTTTAGGCACTACATAACACAGGCCCAGCATACCTCAAAAATCACATTTGCTTTTACAAACCTTCCAGACACCTCCACTTGTCTGGACTCCTACATGAACACATCGCTTCCATACAGAAAACCAGATCCGAGGATTGAGCCTTCTCCTACATTGCTCTTAAACCATAGAAATGTTATGTTACGTAGGGTAGCCCAATGTAAGCTTGAGTAGTCACCTGACCCTTCACCTATTTTCACCATTGTACTACATAACGGGTTTTGGTATTGACCTTTTACCTAGTTTAGTGCTGCATAAATGTTGTGTGGTTTTCCCCGAAAACTAGCCTCATTAATTATGCATAAGGATTCTCAGAATCACAGCAGGATTACCATCTTCTGCATAATAACTATGTATAAGGGTCATCCCTTCCATCATCCTCGGCCGACATGACACAGCAAGGTAGAATCCCCTGAGGGTACCTCTTGGGTATATATACACAACATCTTTGCCAGGGAAGGCAGAGGAGAAAGACTTCCATGCTGACACACTGACGCGAGACGCTGAGGTTCCTGCACGCAGACACTCCAGCACACAGTGGTCTGACATCCCTCGCGGGGTGTCCATCTTGAGACCAAGACAGGGCCCTTCAATCTCTTGCACTAGGTAATGGGGTTGGCCTCATCCTAGGGGGATTCTTGGCTAGACACCTACATACATGCCAGGTACATTTAGATACATCTAGTTAGGGTTGCATCGTAGGAGTATACATTATTACTGTCATGTATTTATATGCATGTAAGTAAGTCCGTTTTTATATAGCGCAGCTACTCACCCTTACGGGTCTCAAGGCGCTGGGGGCCGTAGTGGAAATTAAGTGAGCTATTGCCCAGAGTCACACAGTGCTGAGCTGAGCTGCCGCCGGAGCCGGGGATCGAACCGTGAACCCTGTGCTCCGAAGTCAGCTGCCCTGGCCGCTGCACCACACCTCTCCACTGCATATATTCATTGTTTTAGCACTATGATAGAAATATACCATCCATTTACTTTGTTGGTGCTTATAGTCATTTATATCTGTTTCTGTCTTACGGTTGTTTCAGCACACCTATTTTACACTAGAATGATAATGGTTCAATAAATACTTATTGAAAATGTCCCCACCGTTTATTCTGTGTATCTCTCCGAGACAAAGTGGGCACGAGTGACTGAGCGAAAAGTACTGTACTGTTTCCACGATCCCTGATGGGACAGGGTTGTCATGTTCGAGAGTTGCCAGGAACTATTCTCTCCTTGGTAAGAGGGGTTTCTAGTGGCACTGTGAGCTAGCTGGTACACAGGCAAACATACCCGGTGGGGGTGTCTGGAATCAGTCTGGACACCAATCCCACAGTCTATGTTGTCTAAACGCGCAGATCCTATATAGATTTATAGGAACTACACGACAGCACGACCTGCCATTACACATAAGAGCCTCCTCCTCACTTCTTGAATTCTGCAAGAAGCTGAAGACCTGGCTTTTTGAGTAGTCCCATTAGACCCTAGGTGTGGATAGGCTCACACCTGCTCAAGACAAGGATACCCTCACAGGTGATAGTGAACTTTACAAATCTGCATAACATGACATAATGTAAACAAGATGTTTTTTAAAGGCACCTACTTCCTAATGCATTCTATTGGTTAGAGTATGCATAACTAATTAAGCAAACAAATTGACATTTTATGTAACACAGCAATACAATGGTTGTGTCAGCTTAGGAATGACATGCACAGACAAATGGCAGGAAACCCTGGGAAGTTACAAAATAAACAAGCATCCTGAACATTGCTTCCTCGAGAAAGCATAAAAATTACAGTACAGACATCACAGAAGGAGGCTTATTTTCAATGGTTTTCCTAAAATGGATAAACATACAGAAAGAGAGAGAGAGGAACGCTCGCTATCACTAAAAAAAGCCCTCTCATTCTGCAAATATGTATAGCTGTCAATGCAAGATAACTATGGCCTGGTCATGCAAACTGAAAAGCTCGCTTAAATTAGGAATTATGTCTAATTAGTTAAAACTAACCTGCAAGGTTATGACTGGTGCATGTTACCTATAACCCATAGTTTACTCATATCATATGCTGAACACTGACACATACAGTAAAGCTACCCTTCATGTTCAACACTGCCACAATATCCAATATGCACAGCACACATCACCATGCTAATAATTCATTTATTCCCATGCCAGTAATACATTACTGAAGCATATAAAACAGCATTGCCATATTACTAATGAATATTGGTCAAAGCACGAAAAAGCACCGTTGCCATGTCAAAGATTATTATAGGCCAACACATGTAGAGCACCATTGCCATGACACTAACTCATATAGCCCTAGGTAAAAAATGACCATTATCAATACAGCTCTCGGAATGTAAAACAACATTTCCATGTGAATATCACACCTAGTCTGATCCTTCTGCGGATGTATCTTGTGAATCATTGTTTGAACCTTGGTCTCCGTAAGCACCCACTGTTGCAGTAACACGTATCACCAACATCCTTCAGTACCATATTGCAAAGGATCACCCGTGAATGCCTTGGTGCATGGACTGATCGAATCAGGCTCTCTGCTGCACCACGGGTGAGGAGTGGATTGTAACATATTACAACTCCTTCTATTGCAGCGTTTACAGTTTTCTATTAGGGTAAACATGGACCAACAGCAAATAATACATCTTTGGTGACCATTGACAACCCACCCGTGGTAAGAGATTAACTTTCTGCATCTTGACCAGTACCTCTATTTCAGGCGTGCCCCCTCCCACATCAGGACAGTGACAGAGAGCATGAACCAAATGGTAACTCTTAATATCTTCACAAGATACATAACACTTCACCAAAAACATAGATATTGCATCGGCCAAAAACACAGTCATCTGTGTAGCCTCAAATTGTAAGGTCACTTGAAAGAGATAGGGGTGATGTAGCTCACTGCAACTATTATCAAATCTAAATTCCATTCTCCAAACCACTGGGAGCTCTTTCAAAGCACGTCTGAGCAAGACCACCTTCCAGGGATAAAGCAGCTCCTTCATATCACAAGAGTGTTTGGGATGTCTCCACGTGAGGGGCTCTCAACACGCTTCTCTGAAACGATGGACTCCTAGTCCTCAGTTGGGGTTAGCAAAGGAATCACACAGGACTAAATAACAGCGTTCTTGTCTTCCACTGGACACAAACCTAACCCAAGCTTACTTGTGCTATTGTGAGCACATGCGATTTGTCCCTCTCTACTACGCAGGGACCTCCACGCAGTCACACCCAGCAGGTATGTACCACCTCATGCTTTGAAGCTCAGCGAGCGCATAGTCCAAAGCGGGAGCCAGATGCTCCATCTCCAGGCTGCTGCCCCTTCATATTCTTCCACCTCAGGCTCTAGCTTATAGAATCCAGCCTGGGGCACAGCAGTATCTCAAGCTGCAGAGAGAGAAAGACAGCCTAGAAATGGAGGGATGCTTGGATCTTCACACCACACCACAATTAGCGTGGACCAGAAGGTTACCTTGTCAGCCTCTCCCTGCATGCTAGTGGGCTCTGCCTTACCCCACTAACAGCACACGGCACCCCTCGTAGGTGCACCTGCAGCTCCTTTGCTATAGCTGTCACTTTGTGTTCCTTATCCTCCCTACTTCAGTATTAACTCAGTGAACGTGGTCGATAGAGAGAGTACCGAACAGTCTTCCACCATTGGAGGAGCATGAAGTTAAAATTCTCCTCAATATGCTCTTGATCATGGAAGGACCGTGGTTCCTAGCTGTGCAGCATTGAATGTCCAGACCGGAGATGTGGGCGTTGGAGGCGGCAGGCTGACCTTAGAGCTCTGTACCATCTTGTTTAGAATGCTCTTGTCATATAGGGAGACTCCACTCAGGGCGAGATATTGCTGCTGCCAGGGCATCTCCGGGTACTGGCATTGCTCCTTGATGTGCCACACAGGTATAGCCATCACATGGGTTTATTTTGAGAGTGTCACTCCAGAGACAGCTGCTGAGAGGAGTTAGAAATCAGTCAGTTTCTATGTCCCTGCTCTACTATTTTTTATGCCTTCTATTATTTTTGAGTTTGCCAGGACTCTAATAGGATTTTTTTTCATTCCATTTTCCATTTCTTTCCTTGTACACACTTTGGCAGTTGCCAAGAACCACATTGGCAGGTACCTTCACGGAAAGGACATCTGTATCCATCCTTTCTTGAATTGCAAGAGTGTCTGAGTGTGTTTTGGTCTAAGTTCTGGAAGCGTAGATGGAGCAGACCTGCCTTCTGGTCTTTTCTCATCTCATGTCTGGTAATGTCTGGCACCTGGCTTGGTTCTGTCTACCTGAGATGGTTATATTCACAGCCAGGTATGCTCGCTTACCATTTTCTGATGATCTTGTAAGTGATGCAACTGGTCTTGAAGATGATGCAGAATTGGGGGAAGAGCCAATGTAGTTCGTGCAGAACTGGGGCAATTTGGTTGCAATTCTTCATGAGATGTCCTGCAATATGGGTGCCTTTCAGGGGGGCTAAAGTGCTCTTGTGAGGCTGCTGAACAGAGCAGCACCATCTTCCAGGTTAGAAAACTATTGCCAGCACTAAAGTCGCACTGCTTTATTAATTGCGCCTGGCATTACATCAGTGTGCACAACATGGATGACATCAGTGCTCCTCCTCCTTTCTTGTCAACACCTGGTACACCTGCCTTAAGCAGGCCTCTGTGGAAAGCAGCATTTGAGGTAAACTTAAATGCCATTGATGGAGATACTTTTAGCAACAAAAGAAAAAAGTTTATTGATACATAATACAGAGTGCTTTGTCTGTACTGGTGGTAAGGACACGGTTGGATCAGGAGGGAGCATCTGGAGAAATGTCGTCAGTAGTAGACAAGTATGCCTCAGTCATTAAAACGCTTGAAAAGAGTTTCTCTCCTGTTAGAAATGCTGTTCTAGAAAGACATAAGTTCTTACAACAAGGGCAACAATACGGAGAATCAATTGATGATTTTGCCTCGGCCTTAAGGACATTAGCAACCACATGTAACTATCGGAAATTTAAAGATGAAATAGTTTGTGGTCAATTCATTGAAAAGACATGTAACAAGAAGATTCAAGAACAGTTGCTGTCCACGGAGGACACGAATCTAGAGGTTGGTAGAACAATTGTTAGTGCAATTGAGAACTCGGATGCTTATTTCAAAGAGTTGTCAACTCCAGTTGATCCTGGAATGAGCAAGGAAGTGAGTGCCCTTTGAGCTCAGTAGGAATGCAAAGACGTAAAAAACTGTCAAGATGGAACGTCAATGGGATGGCACAAAGGACAAGAACAGTGATGTCAATATATGTTTTAAATGTGGTAGTCGCACTCATGTGGCGTCTGCCAGGAATTGTCCTGCATACTTCAAACATACGTTAAGTGTACCCGCATAGGTCATTTTACTGGAATGTGTTGGAGTGCACATAAATCTATATTATACCAAGAGGGGGAATGGATGGAAATTAATTGTGACGTGGTGTTGACTGTTACAGAAGCTGTTGATCCTGTGTGCAAGTCAGATTATACAGGTGATAGTACGTGTGTTGCATCTGTGAAACCTCTCTCTCGAGAAAGCGCTCATATTGCAATGTCCTGATTAATGTGATCAATGTACAGTTAGTGGCTGATTCGGGTCAACTTTCCTTTGATTTGGCTTGAAATTTCAGTAAATGCAAACCGAAGGAACTTAAAAATTCCAGCACAAAAATGTATGTTTAAGGGGGAATTTGAAATTGTGGGGCAAATCAAATTCAATGGAAAGAAGGCTCAGTGTGTTGTTTATGTGGCAAAAGAGGGTTCGAATTTGTTGGGTTGAGATGTCCAGAGAGAGTGGGATATAATTCTTGACACCAACTATCCAGATTGTGTGATCTCCAAGTCTAGATTGGCTTAATTGAGTGTGTCTTCAAGAAATCAATAGGCGGACACATTTCTGGCACTATTAACTGAACAACTAGGAAGGTTGAAGGAGTACCAGGAGAAAATTGTGTTGAAAACAGGTTCTACACCGATTGCACATAAGGGGGCATATTCACAAAGAGCTATCGCCGAATTAACGGCACTTTATCGCAGCCAAAGTCGTGATAAATTTACCTCCCCATTCATAAGCCAGTGTTAACAGCCCACAGCACCAGTTTACCCGCGATAGCAGCCGCAAAAAACAGCGCCACAGAGGACCCCCGCAAATATCGCTAATGAGATGCAGAGTAGGCGTTCCCGTGCCAAAAGTCGAGACAACATCACACCTCAACATTCACAATGACCAGCCACATCGGCGATAAGAACACAAAACAGGTGATAAGGTGCATTAGCACCAGGAAATTTACACCTGCTCTGACCTGGTGTAAAGTCGGACCGCAGCCAGCACCACAAAAGGGAGCACAGCCCAGGGCCACATCCGAAGGGCAACAGATGCCATGGATCCACTCATCATGCAGCCCGGACACCCAAGAGGGCCACAACACCCACCGCCGCCACCCCAGGACCCCAACCCACACACAGAACACCCCCCCCCCGGACCACCACAGACGCAGCGCAGACAAAGACAGCGGACCCTCAGGAAGCGTACCAGCCACACAGACCCAACATCTGACAATGTCACCGTCCACTACAGGCTGAAAGTGACAAACATCCTACGCATCCTGACCATCATCGCCTAACAGGGCTACGGCACCAACACAGCGGACAACCAACATCCCACCCCACACAAAGCTGATGGCGTGGCTGCACCTGTTGGCCCCTGGGACCCCCCCAACAACACCCGCCAGAGTCGGAGGAGTCTCACAGCCAGCCACATCCAAGTCCCCCACACCTGTCCTGGACATCACCATCACCCTGGTACCCCAGTCCCCATACGTACAACACAATGCGCAGGATCCGCTGGAGACCAAGCAAGGACCATACGTCCAAGCAGGATGCACGCACGTGTTGGGGGCAATACACAGCACACATGTACTACCTGTGCCCCCTGGTGACACAGCACACAATCACCGCAACAGGAAGCACATGTCTCACATCAATGTGCAGGCAACAACAGAACACCGTGCAACCCCCAACAATGTCGCCTTCAAATACACAGCCAGTGTGCATGATACCTTCATCCTCCGACAGTCCATCATCAACCAGCGTTCCCAGGATGGCAACAAGGGAAATGCACAGCCCCTTGGCAATATCCAAATGAACACCCCACACACCTCAACTCCACAACCATGCAACTCACAACTCTGGCAATGCACACGTCACAAAATCACATACAACAGGCACAACAACATGCCCACCCACCAGACACGACAGAACAACTTACAATGTTCACATGGGCAAGCCCTGAACATGAGCCAGCAACAGCATGACACCTCAGCCACATAATAGCCGAATGTGGGGAGAGGTGGAAACCAGGCATGTGTGAAGGATGCAGTAGAACCATGATTGGGAAAGAACACAATGCCAAGAGTGGCGGAGATGTGCTGGACACACCGCAGTATGCAGAACACACCCATATCCATGGCGACATACACCGCTGGTGTATGGAGTGTAGTGGACAGTGGACCCCACCATGTCACCCCAGCCAGTGGGGGACCTCGCGGAAATGTTGCCTGTTACGCCCCCCCTAAGCATCACCGGAGTGGGATGGCCCGGCGTACGCCACGCCAGCGTAGGGGTGTGAATAAAAAGCACGTAGGCCTGGGTGTGGTCCTCTTCCGGAAAGACCCACGTCTCTGCCAGGGCGGCGCCTCCCACCCCGCCACGAGGCCGACGCCGTCCTCGTGAGCGGAGTTGCCTGTGATGCTGTGCGCCTGCAGGACCCCGGCATGCTGGACCACGAACCCGTCAGGCCCGCCCCTGCGCAGCCAGGCCACACTGATCACCTGCTGACACCGGCGTGTGTCAAGGAGGGCCCACCACGTGCCGGCGCAAGCTCCAAGCCCGAGGCCCGTGACCTTGGCAGCCTCCTCAGACCATCAGGGCCTCCACAACACAGGCCCGCCTTACTCCTTTCTCATTGACGCACTCTACTGCCGCCTTCGGCCCACTCGTCGGACCAGTAGGTCCCATGTGTGAAACTGTGTCCTGAGTCATGAATGGCAGTGACCCCAAATCCGGGCCAGCGGCCACAGCACCAGACCCCCCCCCGAACTGTGAGGCATAGTTCCATATGGGCATCTTGCGACACGTGGTGCCACTAACCCTGTTCAAAGCCAGCCGGCGACACGTGGTGCCACTAACCCTGTTCAAGGCCAGCCGGCGACACGTGGTGCCACTAACCCTGTTCAACGCCAGCCGGCGACACGTGGTGCCACTAACCCTGTTCAAGGCCAGCCGGCGACACGTGGTTCCACTAACCCTGTTCAAGGCCAGCCGGCGACACGTGGTGCCACTAACCCTGTTCAAGGCCAGCCGGCGACACGTGGATGAGGGACCAGGACTAACTACCCTGCGGACCAGTAGGTCACACATCCAGCACCTAGTCGCAAAGCACGAATGGCAGAGTCCACACCAGTGGTCGCACGGAGAGGTGTAAGAGGAAGATGCGGCTCAGTCCGGACGAATGCCGGGTCACATACACGGAGGTGACCGAACACGTGGTGCCACTGAACCTGAACTACGCAGGCCGGTGGGGCCATTCAACCTATGCCGCCGACACTCGGTGAATGGGCCGTGCTGACCGCTGCCTCCGGCCTACACTGCGGTCCAGTAGGTCACAGAGTCTTGATTTGGCAATGTTGGAGTTCACATCTGTGTACCGGCATCATCGCAGACTGCATCCCCTCTCAGCACCTGTGCCACTACGTGTGTTCCCCGACATTCATGGACAGTCACTGGTCGTACATTGGTGGCGTTTGAGTCTATGGAATAGGGGCTAGTTTTCATCCTCATGTAGCTGATACCGAATAGTTGGTGAAAACGAGGGTTGCGCTTTCCACTCCTCCATTTGCTGCTTCCAGATAACATCAGACCTTCCGCATCATGCCCTCGAGGACACCTTCCACTGTCCCCCGCAACCCTCCGCAATATACACCTCGGACATTGATGGGGACCCGCTCAGGTCGCATGGCCCATCTGACTGCACCGCAAGTCACTGTCCCATGGCTGGGTGCCTGTGCCAGCCGCAGTGCATCCAGGGCCACTAACTCTGTGCTGCTCAGGCCTGGGACCCCTTCTTCTGAGACATTGAATGGCCTCTGTAGCGATGGTCTTGGGGTCATCAAAGCCATGTGTCTGTGGCCCTGCGCTGTCCGCATCCTCTGGCCTCAACTGCGGGCCACCAGGGCCCACACATAGCATCGAGCCTTGACCGGCCCGGACGTCGCATCACCGCAGGAGGCACACGCCACCACCGCAAAGACCACCTCCAACCGCCATCTGCCAGAGTCGAAACGGTGGTCCTGACAGACCTACGGAGTTGCTCAGACCTGTCTTCGATGGCATCATCGGCCTGATACCCTGCTCAGCACTCCAGGTGGCAGTGACTCAGTGCACCGCAAGCCATTGTCCGTTACTGATTGAGTTTTGTGCTGTTGTGAGGTTGCGCAGCAATGTCACCTCATGCAGTGGGGAAGACCTGGGACTATGATGAGGAAGATGTGTCAAGTGTGCGGACGGGAGAAGGCACAGACAATGGGAGGGCAGGAGGCAACAGCCCCAAGGCAGGAATGCAGACTGGTGGTGGTAGTCAAGCTACACACCCGGATCTATTACTGGGTATTGCGCTGTGGACTGCGGACGAAACTGTCACCTCAGGCAGTGTGGGAGACCTGGGACGTTGATGAGGAAGTTGATGCAGGTGCAACACACCCCACTGCATCTGCATCAGGACTAACCCGAAGGGACACAATCATAGCAATTTCTTCACATGAGCGCGCTCTTCTCTAGTGCCCCTACCTCAGTGCACTGCAACTCACGGAACCTCCTGACTGAATATTGGGTGACCTCTGTCCTTACTCCGGATCCCTCCATGTTGCTCTGCAGTTGACTCTGTTATGCTGGTGTTTTCTGTTTCCATTACACTGGTGTCCACTGTTCAGGTTGTTGCCAGCACCAAGCACTCCGTGCGGGCTGGCTTATACTCACCCCACACACATCCAGCACAGGCGTCACTGTACATGTGGCCCTGCCAATAAAGGGGCCGGGCGCACGTGCCCATAGCCAGTTCAACATGATATGTGCACGTGTCCCTGTGGTCTTGTTGTATGCATTGGGGCCCTGGGCCCTACGACATTACATTGTGCTGTGTACAGCGGACGCAGACATGTCACCGCAGGCAGCGGGCTAGAACCTGGACATGTAGCTTTGTCGTCACCCACTCAATTCGTAAGGGGAGTGGACTGTGCCGTCATACGCAGAGCCAACGTGGGTGTGTGACTGATATGTGCGTGCCCCTGGGCGTGGTTCTGTACTGGGTATGTGCATCTTCATGTGTCTCTATGGCAGTGTGGATCTCCTTTGTGGGGTGTAGGGTATTGGACACCCACGTATGTGTTCTAGTTCGCATTCCATGGGTTCGGCAACACCCGCACCTGTTGGGCCACCTCCTTTTGGCGTTCTGACACCTGGCATTGGGGTGCCATGTGTGGGTAGGTGAAGTGTTGTGAGCCAGCCGTGATTGCGGGTGCTTCATGCTGTGTGGTCTGGTGCAGGGGCTGGGTTCTCCTCTGAGTAGCTTGTCTGCCCTGGTCCTGGTGGTGGGTTGTGTGGGATGTCCATGGGCTGTTGTAGGGCGTCGGTGTCGAAGGTGTGGTGTTCGTCTCCGGCATCACTGATGGGTCGTCTGTTCTGACCTGCTGGAGGTGTTGTTTGTCCCTCTGCATTGTGAAGGGGAGGTGCATGTTGGCATTGTGTTGGCTCCTTGTTCTTGTCGACATGCAGACTGTGTGACAATGTAAATTGTGACTGTTTGGGTGGTGGTGGCTATTTGAGTTGGGACAGTCGACATTTGGCCTACATGGCTGATGTGGGGTTGTAGCCGTAGATATGCATCTCACAGTTCCCTGCTCTGTCCAATGTGATTGTTCTGTTTCTGCGCCTGGGCGGACCCAGTTGTGTCCCCTGTTCTGCAGTGTGGGTGTTGCACTTTGTGCCACATTGTCATGGTATGTGCTGTGATTGCTATGTGTGTGTGCTGCAGTGTGCCACGGGGATGGGGGACATGTCCCTGGGTAATTGTGGGTGTGCAGTGTGCTACACCTCGTTGTGCATGTGTGCCATTGTGCCCATCACCCCCCGTCCCCCCAGTCCCTGTTGGATCCTCACCCTGTTGTTGTTGTGTCGGGTCCTGTTGAGCTGTGTCCGTACTCCCACCTCCTTGCACCGTCTCCACACTGATGACTTTGGCCTGGGTTTCCTCCAGCTCCTCCTGTGGCGCTGGACTGCCACCTCCTGTTGCCGTTGCTGCCTTCCTGCTGGCAGCGGGTTTGTGCCTGGTTTAGGTTGTCACATCCTGGCGGCGCCTCTTGGCCTCCTGGATTGGCCTCCTCGGCACTCCGACTGCATTCCAGGTGGTCTGCTTGTGGGTCAGTTGCTGGTAGTGTTCTGTGACTCTGTGATGCTGGTCTTGTTTTCCTGCGGTCTGCACCCCGTCTTCGTATCCCTTTTCTCCTTGGCCTTCCCCGACCCCGTTGTTCCTTGCTGGTGGTCTGTGGGGGTTGTGGGGTTCGCGTTGACCTCTGCGCTGGGTCAGGGTGCATCCATGTTGCTACGTTCTTTGGCTTGTTTCTGGTGTGTTGTTTCTGTGGTTTTTATGGTGCAATTTCCCGCCAGACGTGTGGGATTTGCAGGCCTGTGGCTGCTTTTCGCTACTTTTTGTACCGCGATTGGCCTCATCGCATGATTTCTCGCGTTTCGCATTTTTTCGGCGTGACGTTGATTTTCACGCTGACATTTGACACGTTATCTGGTGACTGTCGCATGCTACCGCCTTGTTGTGAATTCCACGTTGACACGGGGTTATTTTCCCGCGATAGGCTGCGATATTGAAAGTTGCATTACGCTACTCTTGCGGTAGTTATCGCACGTTCTTGTGAATATACCCCAAAGTGTGTTGAATGCCATTGCCCATGGGAGATGATCTGCACAGAGAAATGGATAAACTATGTGAATTAGATGTAATAGACCTTATAGAAGGATCGGAATGGCTTTCTCCTGTTGTTCAGGCATACGAATGTGATAATACTCTGCGGGTGTGTGCAGATTTGGGCGACCTTAATAAGAACATTTGAGTCAATAGAGAACCCCTCTCTAACATAAATGAGATGTTGAGTGCTCTTGAGGGTGCTTCAGTGTTTCACCCCACTCGATATGTCAGCTGCTTACCAGCAGTAGTGTTGTGTGAAGAATCTAGACACCAGACCTTATTTGTGACTCATGAAGGAGGTTTTTGCTTCAAGCGCATTCCATTTGTTTTGGCATCCATTTAGTCAGTGTTCCAAAGGCTCATGAAAGAAATGTTTAAAGACTGTGTTGGGGTTCGGTATTTCCAGGATGACATACTTGCATTTGGAAATAATCCGGAATTACAGGACATAAGATTAAACAAGGGTCTGCAGATTTTGCATGATAGGGGTTTAATGCTACAGTGTGCTATGTGCAAATTTGAGCAAATAGGAGTGGATTACTTGGGACATCATATTTACAAGAATGGTGTTAATCCCAAAATGAAGTTATTGAGAAACATTGAAGAGGCTCTTGACAACAGAGATCAGTTAAGGTCATTCTTGGGGTTGGTTGAGTTTTGCTCCAAATTTGCTCCCCATTTCGGTGATAAAACCAGTCTTTTGAGAAGTTTACTCACACAAAGTACATTGTGTGAATTGAGTGTGGATTTTAGAAGTTTACTCACACAGAGTACATTGTGTGAATGGAGTGTGGATTGCCAAAGTGCCTTTGAAAGGATGTATAAGGACATTGTGCCAGCCCAATCTTTGAAACTCTTTGCACCCAAGGACACGTGTATTATTGTGACTGATGCCAGTAATTTTTGTTTAGGTTCTGTACTGATGCAAAGAAAGTATGATAGTAGAGAAGAGGTTGTGGTGTTTGCATTAAGAGCACTTTGTGGGGTGGAACACATCCACTCTACTATTGAGAAGGAGGCATGGGGAACACAGTGCTTTCGCACTTATGTGTGTGGGGGGGTCCTTTCGTTCTTTGCACAGATCTTAAACTCCTAATTGATTTATTCAGCACAAACAGTGGCGCCATGGCCACAATCAGGATTGATAAGTAGCAGTATTAATTGCAGGAATTCAACTGCAATATTGAGTATGTTCCTGCAAAGAGATTGCAGCTGTATATTTTTTGTCCACAATGCTGTTGAATGGGTCAATAATGTGTTATTGGAGGATGATGAGAAAGTTTACATGACCAAACAGATTGGTAGTGTGATGGGAGAGCCTTGGAGGAGAGTGAGTGGAGAGGCAAACTGGGCAAAGATGTTGTTCTTTCTAAGGTCATGTCATGGGTTGTGCGTGGTTGCCCAAATTCGAAAAAAGTTTATCCAGGATGTTGCCATGTATATATGTTCATGTGGCCTCAGAACTTACATTTGACAAGGGCATTTTACACAGGCTTAGACAATTGATCGTGCCTTGTGCTATGAGGAGGAAAGTGCTGGAGTTAGCGCATAAAGGGCATCTGAATAATGAAACGCATAGGGCCCGAATATGATGTCGGATGGATGGTCCGACCGCTGCATTATGTTGCGATCAGTCGGAGAAGCAGGCGGAGGGAACAACCGACGTCTCCGATAGGCTCAAGGAGCCAGTCGGAGCGTCGGTCGGAGTGTAATACACTACAATGGCGGCGGTGCCTGCGGATGCACCGCCACAGGGATTATGATGTCCCTTTTCCCTCTGCCTTTACATGGCGGTCCAACCACCATGTAAAGGCAGATGGAATGGGACTTTGGGGGCCCCTAGCAGGGCCCCGTCACCTGTGGGTCTCTGCTGTGGCCCCAGAGGGGTACATGTGGTGCTCCCCCAAGCATCCATGCACCATGGGCCAGGCACCACATGGTGCCTGGCACACGGTGCACAGATGTTTAAAAACATACCCTTTACTAGTGCGGCTTGTGCTGCAGCCCTTTTCTGGCCGGCAGCACAAGCCGCAATAGTAAAGGGTATGTTTCCGACTGCAATGCTGGCGGTTGCATTAAATTCGGCAGTTGGGAACTACGATTCCTTGTCAGGTGGTCCCATTCCCGCTACTATGTCAGTTGGATGCTCGTCCGATTGGCATCGTAATGAGGGCAATAGTGTGTAAGGACCTCTGGTAGACAGGAATGGATAAAGCCATAGAGTGCTTTGTAAGGGATTGGGATCCTTGCATAAATAGGGATAAAACCCAGGTAACTCAACTTCATGGACACACCTTCTGTACCATGGTCAAAGTTGGTTTGGACATAACTGGACCCTCAAAGATTTTGAGCAAAGTTTTCAAATTTGCCATTGTCTTGATCGATTACATGTCAGCGACCCAAAGTCAGTTTTGTTAATAACATAAATGTCTCTTGTATAACATCCATTTACCACCCCAGGAGCAATGGTCTAGTCGAGCGCTTTAATCGTACATTGGAAGATCAACTACAGCTAGCATTCACTAACTAATTGAGTTATGTTGTGAAAGATGTTATGGGCTTACAGGACAACTCCCAAAGTGTCAATGGGGGATCACCTTTTGCACTTCTGCGGGGACGTGTAGCTGGTCCTAAGTTGAATAGAGAGTGGATGGATCGTTGCACTGTTGTCTCTGCACAGTTGTCTGATGTGATCGATGTAAGATCCAGGGTAGAGTATGAATATGAAGGGTGTCCCAGGAAAACTGAATTGTGAGATTTTAAAGTACGTAGTTGGGTCAGAGTGAAGAAAGCAGGGTGTGTTGCCAGAGATTAATCTACATTTCCTGCCTCTGTGCAGGTTGTAAGAGTAATGCCTAGTGTTTGGCAGAGTTTGAAATAAAGACAGAGTAACATTCATTCCTTGGGGGAAGTGACTTGATACACGCCCGTTTTGGTGTGGAACTCCTGCAATGGAATGGGTGCAAGTCACATGAAACTCGTACGCAAAGTGAAAGATGCTGTTGGTTAATTATGTCTAAAGCTCCCGGATTTCCGTTTAAACTGATTTTTGCATATAAATACAGACAGAAAAATATTTTTCCTTTGTCTGCATTTATAAATAAAAACGGGAAAATGCCAATAAATAGGTTTAACTTTGTTGTGGTCTTCGAGGAGAAGACACGTCTGTCCGAGCACGCAGGCGGTGAGTGGGCTTTTCGGATTTCAGCTGAGTCACTACAAAGGTCGATGTTAAGGGGCCATTAGGCCTCCTTTTGTTTAAGAATCCTGACTTGGAGCTATGCTGGCTTGGAGCTATGGGGGGGAGGAGAGATGCGGCGGCATGCACACCTAAAAGAAATGGAGGGAAAACAAATGCACAAAGCTAATCACTTCACAGATACTTGAGAGGCATGCGTTTGACTTTGTTCAGCCCCAGATTCAAGAGATATGCATGCGCTTTACATCACACATTATACTTTAGTGTGAAATGATCTTCGGAGGAAGCCGCTTGCTCGACCTATAGTGCAGCTGCTTTTTCCTGCTTCGTGCCTCTGAGTGTGCGCGATACTGGTCTAATGGCCTCTGTAGTAAGTGTTGGAGCAATAGAGTGTGTATGCCATGCCTTACAAATTTTACAACATAGAGGCTACCCGTTCCACCCACCCATCTGAACTTGTGCCCCACCATGTCTTTTTCAATTATTCTTTCACTTTTCTTAGATCTTACGGATGTGGCATCTCGGCGCAATGCAGATAGTGGTTGGGGGGGAAAGAGTTGAGTGTGCCCCCTTGTTTGTTTTTTTCTCATGTTTTTTTCTTTGTGGACAGTTTTTTGTTTACGTTAATGCACACATAGCTGCCAAGGTTTCACATTGCTATGTGTGACATTTTCATAATTTGGCGACGTTGTTAAGGTCTTCTTTAAGACTGTGGTGGGTGATTGCAGGACCAGCGCGACTTTCACAGGGAGCTCTGCACAGCACTGTATTTACTGCAGAGTACCGCAGCATTAACAGTCTGGGGAGGCTCCACTCGGAGCGAGAAGCGGTGGGGACAGAACAGGTGAGGACGGCGTTAACCTTTACGGGTCAATGCCTGTGCTCGTCCTGCGCAGGGGCGTAACACAGGCCCCCGCAGCCCCCGCGGTGCGGGTGGCCCCCAAGCTCCAGGGGGCCCCCTCAGCACAGCCCTCTGGCTGCAGAGCTCCTGATTGAGCCCGGAGGGGGCCCCTCCACGTGCCTTGCAGGGAGGCCCCCTCAAGTTTCGTTACGCCAGTGGTCCTGCGGGGTTGTACGGCATAAGGTCAGGGTAGGGTTTCGACACAGTCTGGCTTACAATGTGTTTTGAGTAACTGTCAGAATGATGTACACTGAAATAACGTTCTCATATGAGAGAGTTTGGATTACTGGTTACTGAGAGGTCACTTGCTTATCTTTGCGCCCAGAAACAGTTTCTTCACTGTTACTCAATCTTAGGATGCAGTGAAATCCGCAAATGTGAATCATCAGTCCGATGGTTCAAAATGAGACTTTATGTTGACATTTCTAATATGTTTTTATGAAGAAGACTGCATTTCTTTTAGTACTGCTAGGTCAGTAACATGCATGCGTACCAATGGCGAAGAATGATTTTATCCTGTCTAAAACATAGTTCTTTCCCCTCTAGTCAAATAATATTGTTTTCCTGACTAATATGTGACCACCACGGAAAGTCATGCTATTCACAATCCCTGATTTTGTGAGTTAGTTCCGGAGTGTCGTGCTACTGGATAAAAAAGCGCTTCAGTGCCTCGTCAGGTGTAGTAAGCACTATATAAATGCAATTACAATACAATACAATAAATCAAGTGTTAATCAATGCATAGGATGCGTTACATAAGACAGCAAAGATTACAAGGTCCTTCATAGCTCACTGTGCTATATTAGAAGGTTTGCAATTTATTAACTGCAAGTAACAAAAGGATCTCTTTGTTAAATGCAGTAACCCATTTACCCATCTACATAAATCTATCTGAACCTATAACAACCAAGCGCGCATTGCCTTTTTAAATAAATGTGAATAAATACTAGCTACAGCAGCTTTTTTTCGCTCGCGACAAAATAAAATGTGGATAAATACAGAAAAAATTACCAAAAAATAAATATGGATAAATACAGACGGAAATGTTAAAAAAATAAATACCATAAAACCGGGAGCCCTAATTATGTCCCATTTCGTACTACTTAACGTTGGTTGTCCATGTAATTATTTTTAGTATTTCATGTCTCAACATGTCGTTGAATTCTCTTTGTACTTTTGTCTTAGCTACATTAGTTTGAGGTTATTTTATTTTACTTCATTGCTTTTGTTGTTTTCTTTACTTAAGGGGAAAGATGTGCTGGGATCCAGCCGGGTGGGTAGAAAGTGGAAGGCTGGTGTCCCCGGGGTTCACCAGTCAGTTGGTTGACCATGTGCAGGTGGTCACTTGTAGACCTGTTTCTTGAAGAATAATCACAGCAATATCACCACCAGCAAGTATCTGGAGTTGCGTCTTCCTTTTAGTCTGCTATTGTGGGGTGTGGGAGGAATCTGTTGGGCGTTGGGAATGGGTGTACGGTTTTGTTGTTGGTGGATTTTGTTTAGTTTAGGAGGAGTGGCTATGTTGCTATGGGTGATGTGGGTAGGTTTTGCTAGTGTTGTGGAACTTTATTAAAATAAATCGAGTTCATGGGACATCATGTTCTCATCTTTTGCATCAGTTTTTTTGCTGTTAGTCTCAGTGCTTGATTTGTTTTGTACTGTATTGTTTTGTAGCATTTATGTAGCACTTCAAGCCCCTCACGATGCCACAAAGCACTCACATTTTTATTGTGTTTCTGGACACACCTTCTGAGTGTGTAATTGAAAAGATGACGATTGCAATTTGTAATATATGGGAGGTGTTGGGTGAGGGTGTGAGTTTTAATGGCCTGCTTCAGACATGGCATGGAGTATGTTACTGTATCCAAGCCTGAGGTATTGTGGAGAAACTCGATTGAAATTAAAAATAATATCCCTGCCCTGAAAGCTATCACCGGACCCAAACACAATAGCAGAAATTGTAGATGAAAATAATCACTAAACTCTCCAAAAATATCACGGCTCTCCAAATGGCGAACAACAGGCAGACCGGTAAAAGTAAACAAAATATAGAAAAACACCATACGTGGATTGGATTAAAAACAACAAAATGCCGCACACACAACACAGCAATATTCATAATATCCATGATTGCAGACCACCACCAGGCCTGAAACACAACTTCAGAAAAGTTCAATTATAGAAATCTTTGAAATATACATTACAATCTGGTAGCTATCCAGGGGGCTTTGAGCATTATGGTGACAGAGCAAATTCCATAAAAGTCTGAACACATGGGGCCAGCACACAATGAAGCCCTCACACAAAAGGGCAATATGGTATGAATTTTGGTAAAATGGTAAAATTAGTAATAATATCCGGGGGCAGCCAGAGCTTCTTGGGCCCTTAGGAGGCGATCAGAGAGACTGACAAAAATCAATAAAATTAATAATAATGGTAATGGCCAGAAAAGTCCTGCAAGGCCCGAAACACAATAGTAGAACATGTAGCGAATAATCAGTAAAACAAACAATATTATCTGGGGGCCAACCAGAGTCGCTCAGCCCCAAGAGAGTAACAAGGAGACTGAGAACATTACCCAAATTCTTGCAAAATAATCACCTATGGTCTGGAGAAATAAGGCCGCACACAAACAACGGCAATGCACCGTAATTTATGGGAAAAATCAGTGAGAGTATCAGGGGGAGCCAGGAACCTTGTGGTCACTTGGAGAACGTCTGGGAGATAGACAAGAAGTGATTACAATTAAAATCATATTGATGCCCTACAGATTACATGCAAACCCAAAACACAATAGCTGAAAATGTAGACATAAAACATCAGTAAATTCAGCAACAGTATCAGCCGGCAACAAAAGAGCCCCAAGTGGCAGAACAGTGGACATTATTATCACACACCCAAACTCACACACACACGCGCACATGCACACACACGTGCACACACACACACACACACACACATACACACACAGAAACACACACACACACACACACGTGCACACACACACGCACACACGCACACACACACACACACACAAACATGCGCATGCACACACAGAAACACACACACACATACACACACACTTACAAATGGCAGGAATGAACCATGGCGCGAATGAAGAAGGCTTGAAGAGCAAAGGACATTGTTTGCCTGCTCTGGCGCTCCCCCACCGCACCAATCACCAGTCCTCCGCTATTCCAATGATGTAGAAATATAGCCATCAGTCCTTATTTATGAGGCCATTCCTCTGCCGCTGCGTCACTTTTTGTGATGCTGCGGTGGCGCAAAATATGCACCACACTGCGCCACATTTACAAAGTGACGCATCTAGGTAGAGGCGTCACTTTGTAAACCCCTGCGGTACATTATACCTGCAATAGGTATAATGTATGCAGGGTGGGCGCTCTGGCGCAGAAAAGGCTCGTAGAAGTGTTGCAGTGAAATCTATGAGATTTCACTGCGACAGTTCTGCGGCTTCACTACGTCAAAAACTTACACCTGCTTGAAGCAGGCGTGAGGGGTGATGCAAGCCTTTTCACATGGGGCTTGCCCCATGTCGAAGGACACATTGCTGGAGTTGCGACTGTTTCCAGACACACTCCATCAATGGGCCATTTTTGCGCTGACAGATACGTCAGGATTCCTGATGTATCTGTCAATCCCTGCGAGATGGAGCGCTGTACAGTAAAGCAGCGCATCCTTGGTGTCACAAGGAGGGCGCACTGAAAAGTGTTGCATTGCTGTTTTACCGCAGCGATGCAACATTTTTCATAAATGAGGCCCATTGTCTCTAGAGTACAACAGGACATCTTGGCCCTTACTCCAAGCATGGGCCTGGACCGGCTTCACCACTATAATTCAGGGTCCCAGCAACAAACAAATAACAAGATCCAAAAAGTGAAACAAACATTTGGAGATGCCTCTTATGCCTTCCTCAGACATCAGCCCATCAAGCAGTAATATCTCGCGAAGAGTATTCAATTTACCTGGTTTTCCTAAATAGCACAAGAGGTGATGCAGACAAAGGATGAGAGGGCATTCCTTCTAGTGTCCAAACCCAAAATGATTACAGAGGTAAAAAACAACAGAGGGAGACGGGAGAATAGGAAGAGAAAGCTGCTCCTGTAGGGCCACTAGTTTCTAAGCGCTAACGATGCAAGGGAGCTGCTCCTGTAGGGCCACTAGTTTCTAAGCGCTAACGATGCAAGGGAGCTGCTCCTGTAGGGCCACTAGTTTCTAAGCGCTAACGATGCAAGGGAGCTGCTGTAGGGCCACTAGTTTCTAAGCGCTAACGATACAAGGAAGATGCTACTGCAGGGCCACTAGTTTCTAAGCTCTAACGATGCAAAGAAGCTGCTACTGTAGGCCCACTAGTTTCTAAGCGCTAACGATGCAAGGAAGCTGCTTCTGTAGGGCCACTAGTTTCTAAGCGCTAACGATGCAAAGAACCTGCTACTGTAGGGCCACTCGTTTCTAAGCGCTAACGATGCAAGGAAGCTGCTTCTGTAGGGCCACTAGTTTCTAAGCGCTAACGATGCAAGGAAGCTGCTACTGTAGGCCCACTAGTTTCTAAGCGCTAACGATGCAAGGAAGCTGCTTCTGTAGGGCCACTAGTTTCTAAGCGCTAACGATGCAAAGAACCTGCTACTGTAGGGCCACTCGTTTCTAAGCGCTAACAATGCAAGGAAGTTGCTACTGTAGGTCCAATAGTTTCTAAGCACTAACGATGCAAGGAAGCTGCTACTGTAGGTCCACTCGTTTCTAAGCACTAATGTAGGAAGGTGGAATCTGACTATATGGTTGCCCCCACTTTTTTTTATGGTGTTTTGCTGGTTTATGACTTAGTTGGACTGGGACCCTGCTATTCAGGGCCCCAGTCTATCTGCTCTCTCTAAACGACATGGAGTGCAATCTAGGTGCACTAGTGATTGGATACTGTGGTGCCTTATGAGTCCCTAGTATATGGTACCTTAGGTGCCAAGGGCATAGGTACTTCACAGGCCTACCAGGGGCTGCAGCATGTGTTATGCCACCCCTGGGAAGCAGTCTAAATCTGACACCACAGGCCTGCTACTGCAGCCTGGGTGAGGTGGTGCTAGCACCCCTCACTGAGATATAGGTTTCCTATATCTCTCCTGCACACACATATAAACCTATCAGTCACCCCTAAGGCAGGCCCTATCAATCCTGAGGGCAGGGTGCTTGGCTTCTATGTGAGGGGGTGCCTCTGCACGAGCAGGGCCCCTCTGCAGTTCTCAGAGTCCATTCTCTGGTGCTGTTTGTGGATGCGGTTAAACCATATACTATTAAGTGCATTATATCCTCGCGGTAAATGCTAACTTTGGAATGGCTGCATCAAAACATGTCGTGTTTGGTGTCAAACATCTTGGAATACTACCCCCCGCCAATCTTGGCGGCGGGGGTAGCATTCCACCCTTCTAAAGGGATAAGACATGTACCTGCTGTGGAAACGCGGTAGAATCCTAAAGAGCCCTAGCATCACAAAATGGATGCCACCAGTCACAGACACTGGGCTGCCCTCCTGCTGATGACCGAAACTCACAGTGGAGGAAGCCCAACAATAGGCATCCTGTCACAGGGAGGTGTAACCACCTCCCAGACAGGGTTTAGTGTATTGGGGCTGGGTGGGTGCACTCTTAGAGTGCTTTGAAGTCCTGCACTGGGGGAGCAGAAGGCTCCTCTGTGCATATGCCAGTTCAAACCAGCTCAGGGGCTACCTGCCCCTGCTCTGGCGCGAAACTGGACAAAGGGAAGTGGGTGTAGCCACCCCTCCCTTGACCCTCCCATAGGTGGGGTCATAGAGCTAGTCCATCCCCTCTGTTTAGTATAAGAGGGGGAACCTTGCCATTGCAAAGCAGATAACCCCTGGACGACGCTCTACAGAAGAATCCTGGCCCTTCGACGTTCCACTACCTTTGGAAGACAGAAGAATCTCCCTTGGAGTCAAGGAGTGACTCCCCTGCTTGGCAGGCACCAAAAACGACAACGACGGTCGCAAACTACGCCGCTCCCGCCGGAGTCCGAAGTCCCTGCAGCCCAAGAAGTGGATTTCCTGACCTCTCCCAGGCCATCGTGAGTCCCCAGCGAAGCTGAGGCAAGTGGACCCCACGAGTAACGAGGAACCGCGACCCCTGGGTACCGTGCACTATTGTCGAGTGCAACCCTTTCACAACGTTCCACGAACTTGTGCTTTGGACCACGTGTGGTCCTGACCTCCAGCAGGAATCCCTCCGAAGATCAGAGGCCTACACCGTCCCGAGTGACCGTGGGCCCCTGTTGAGTGATTCCGCCCGAGGTGTCTTCGCGATCCCTTGCCCGCTGGCTTGTGGGTCCCCAGAAGACTTCTTAAAGAAACCAAAGGGCTCCCCTGGTTGCTCCAGGCCTGCCCTGACTTACCCTCGCTGGGTGAGTCCCTCAGACCTTGCTGGTCTGCGCCATCGACTTTTCTTCATCTCCCCGAGACTTGCTGCTGCCAAGGCTTGTTGGCTCCTATCGAGTTGCCGACACCGCAGTCAGCTGCAGACGTCGAGGACACACCGAATCCAGCTCCTGGTCATCGTCGACGCCTCCTGGACCACGTGGCTGAAGAGTCAAGGCACCCGCAACCGACCTGAAGCGACCGACGACGGTGGGCATCCATCTTCCTTGCCCCGGGTCACTGCCAAGTGACTTTGAACACTGTCCCCTCTGCTTTCAGGTCATCCTTCTTCAGAATCCAGGCTTGGATTCCACCGGACACTTCTTCAGCTCCCGCAAGCAGCAAGTCTTCTTTGTTCGCCATTGAAAACTACGCCGCGACCCGACACCAAAGGACACCTGTGCACCCGGCTTCCCTGGGTGAGGTAACTCCAGCACTACGGTGCTCCTGTGGGTGTGGGCCCTAGAACGACTTACCCTGTAAGTGACTTGCTTGTAGGTTCTATAGAAGTATCCTAAAACTCTTTATTTCCAACCGCGACTTGCCCCATTGAAGTCAACGGCGATCCGCGCCTGTGTATCTACACTGCACGCGTCCCCCGTGGGTCCTTTACTTACCTGCCTTGGGTGGTTTCGTGAGGCCCCAGCACTTCTGAAGGCCCTAGGCCTTGTCTCCCTGCAAGTCGTTGTCCCTAAGTCTCTTACTTAGTATATGGTCTGGTACGCCCCTAGGGCCCCAGCCATATTTTGTGCTTAACTTATTGTGAAACGTTGATTTGTGCATATGTTTGTCTTCTAATCTCATAAAGAGATTAGTAGAGAGTTATTTAGAAATAAATACATATATATTTGATATATATACCTGTGTGGTGTCTTTTCATTTGGTGATTCAAGAGATTATATGGTAAAACAAGCTGCTTTACATTCCTCCGAGACTTAGCCTGAAGGCTGCTCTCCACAGCTACCACTAGGATAGCTTTCTTTAAAAGGTTGTCTTAAACCTATCTACCATAAGAGTCGATTTGCCCTGGTGCAAGGTGTCCACTTTAATTAGTGAACAGCATATACCAGGCCAACTTCTCACATTGGTGGGCAGCGTGTGGGATTCCAGCTTGCCATTGTTTTACCAGAAAATCTCTATTTGAATTACTAACTGAAAACCATTATAGGTACTCAAGGTACATATAAAGTCAAGCTTAGTATCAATAAGTTCTACTGAACTTAGAGCTGTGTGCCAAGGGATAGCACACCCTTTCCACAGCTCAAGCTAGGATCAGTAGGCCACAAACTAGTGTAGGTAGTACAACACTGCACAACACTAGAATGTCCTTAAAGGGTGGACCCAGTGGATCCACTCAGCCTCAGTATAAGGACATGGCTTTCTCTGACTTGAGAGCCATGTGTGTTGATAGACACCTGAGGATAGGACAGAGTCCCTCAACCCTGCACCTGATAGATCTGCTGACAGCAGATGACCTGAGATTGGCTCTAGGAGCTAAAGGGTTTGAATCAGTGGGTGGGTCAGTCATAGTATCTGGGTCAGATGATGAAAATCAGAATGACCAAGACTCTGTGATTGAAGGGCCAGGCTCCAAGGGGCCTGAAAAGGACAGAGGAATTCTCCCTAAGAGAACTGACAGAGAGGAGGAGAGGCACAGATCCCTTCCAGGGAATCTGACCACTCTTATCACTCTGGCAGAGAATTTGTCCAGCAGAGGAGCTCATACTTTTCCTTAAGAGAGACCTCCTCTGAGAGAAGGTGCAAACTGCTCCAGTATGAGGAAGCCAGAGTGGCCCTCAGAACCAAGCAGTTGGCACTGGATAGGGAAGCCCTGGAGATCCAGAGAGCTTCTAGAAAAGAGGGGTTAGAACCCCCTGGTGGCAGCAACAGTGTCCCTAGAGGCAGAGAATATATTCCTGACCATAGGAACCTGAGCAAGGTTGTTCCTCCCTACCAGAGTGGGGATGATATCCACAAGTGGATAACTGCTATGGAGAGGGCCTGTAGAGTACAGCAGGTCCCCCAAAAGCAGTGGGCAGCAATCTTGTGGCTCTCCTTTTCAGATAAAGGAAGAGACAAGCTCCTCACTGTTAGAGAGGAGGATGCTGATGATTATGAGGTCCTGAAGAGTGCACTGATAGATGGGTTTGGCTTAACCACTGAGCAGTACAGGTTGAAGTTCAGAGATACCCAGAAGGCACAGACTCAGGACTGGACAGACTTTGTAGATTGTGCATCCAAGGCTCTGGAGGGTTGGCTGGTTGGCAGTAGGGTTACTGATTTCAAAGGATTTTATAATCTAATGATGAGAGAACAGATCCTTAATAATTGTCAAAACCAGCTTTTACACCAGTACCTGGTTGGCTCTGATCTGACCTCTCCCCAAGAATTGGGAAAGAAGGCAGACAAATGGGTCAGAACCAGAGTAAGGCCTAAGAATCAGGGTGGTGACCACAAGAAAGATTCTACCAAGTCCCAAGAGAAAGGTGGGGATAAATCCAAGGATAAGTCCACTACAGGGCCCCAAAATTCCTCTTCTGGGGGTGGGTCCCAAACTCCTTCCTCTCCTGAAAAGAAACCCTATTGCCATGTCTGTAAAAAGCCTGGGCACTGGAAATCTGATCCCAGTTGTCCCAGGAATGGCAATAAAGAAAATGTTCCTCCAACAACTACTACCACCCCTCCTGGTACTACCAGTAGTAATCCTCCAGTTGGGAGTAGTGCACCCAAAAAGTTAGGTGCTTTTGCAAGAGGAACAGAGGTGGGCCCTAGTTTAGACAGGACCCCCTCAACAGACTCCTCAGATTCTGATGGTGGTGTAGGATATGCCACCTTTACCATGGGTCCCATAGCATTGGGCAGGTACAGACTGGAGCCAATAATTAATGGTCAGAAAGCTGTGGCATTTAGGGACACAGGGGCTAGTGTCACCATGGTGGCAGGGAAACTAGTCCCCCCTCACCAGCTTTTACCTGAGTTTAAATACCAAGTGACCAACATTGATGGTGTCAGAACAGATCACCCCATGGCCATAGTCAATCTCAGCTGGGAGGGGGTCACAGGCCCAAAGAGAGTGGCAGTGTCCCCAACCTTACCTGTAGATTGCCTGATGGGCAATGATCTGGAAATTTCAGCCTGGGCTGAAATTGAACACCAAACCCATCTGAAGATGTTGGGTGTCCCTGTAAAGGTTAGTGGGGCTGTGATGGCCACAGCCCCAGCCCAAGATTTTGGAGAGATGGAGCCTGGAAGAATGGCCCACTCTCCCCAGAAGAGAGCACAAGGGTTGAAGAAAAGTCTTCTTCCCTCCAGACAGTAGGTAAGGGTCAGCCTCCTCAGGGAACTGACCCTACCCCTAGTGAAGGAACTGCCACAGAGGTAGTCAGGCCTGGCCTGGCCACCCCCTGATGGCAGAGGACCCTTACAAGGTGGTACCCAGTCTGGAGCAGGTAACCTGCCCTCTCTACCCTGCCTCAGTCAGCCCAGGGCTGCAGAGGTCAGGGAGGTCAGTGGACCCCCAGGGCCCCCTGTCCAGAGGAACCCCCCATCAGCAGATTAGGGGCACCCAGGCTAGTAGCCCTAGCCAGGTAGAAATTCCTCAACCCACTGAGGGATCCCCCATACCTTTATGTAGGGACCTCCCCCAGAAGGACTCTGTTAGGCAAGGGCAAACCTGGGACCAAAAGGTTCCAAACATGCCATGTCCCTCCAGTGTTCCACCCAAAGGGACCCAACACCCGGCTGTAGGCAGTCAAAGGTTGACCCTTAGAGCAGAGTACCACTCAGTCATGGAAAGACAGGCATACATGGTGACAAGTGAGCTGAGAAAGCTGAGGCCAACATTCCTAGGGCCACACTTCCCTACTCAGACACCTCACCAGCCTGGTACTTTACCAAAGCACACCACAGGTAGTGATTCCCCATGGTGGAGACCCTCTCATACCCTTAGGGTGAGGGATTGCTTAGTGGACCATAAGACAGGGGGCAACCATGCTAGTGCAGGTGCTTTCTTATATGGCCACTTAGTCAATAAAGGCTCAACTGGCCAAGGTTAGCCTTATCTCCTTTCGTTTGGGGGGGGTTATGTAGGAAGGTGGAATCTGACTATATGGTTGCCCCCACTTTTTTTTATGGTGTTTTGCTGGTTTATGACTTAGTTGGACTGGGACCCTGCTATTCAGGGCCCCAGTCTATCTGCTCTCTCTAAACGACATGGAGTGCACTCTAGGTGCACTAGTGATTGGATACTGTGGTGCCTTATGAGTCCCTAGTATATGGTACCTTAGGTGCCAAGGGCATAGGTACTTCACAGGCCTACCAGGGGCTGCAGCATGTGTTATGCCACCCCTGGGAAGCAGTCTAAATCTGACACCACAGGCCTGCTACTGCAGCCTGGGTGAGGTGGTGCTAGCACCCCTCACTGAGATATAGGTTTCCTATATCTCTCCTGCACACACATATAAACCTATCAGTCACCCCTAAGGCAGGCCCTATCAATCCTGAGGGCAGGGTGCTTGGCTTCTATGTGAGGGGGTGCCTCTGCACGAGCAGGGCCCCTCTGCAGTTCTCAGAGTCCATTCTCTGGTGCTGTTTGTGGATGCGGTTAAACCATATACTATTAAGTGCATTATATCCTCGCGGTAAATGCTAACTTTGGAATGGCTGCATCAAAACATGTCGTGTTTGGTGTCAAACATCTTGGAATACTACCCCCCGCCAATCTTGGCGGCGGGGGTAGCATTCCACCCTTCTAAAGGGATAAGACATGTACCTGCTGTGGAAACGCGGTAGAATCCTAAAGAGCCCTAGCATCACAAAATGGATGCCACCAGTCACAGACACTGGGCTGCCCTCCTGCTGATGACCGAAACTCACAGTGGAGGAAGCCCAACAATAGGCATCCTGTCACAGGGAGGTGTAACCACCTCCCAGACAGGGTTTAGTGTATTGGGGCTGGGTGGGTGCACTCTTAGAGTGCTTTGAAGTCCTGCACTGGGGGAGCAGAAGGCTCCTCTGTGCATATGCCAGTTCAAACCAGCTCAGGGGCTACCTGCCCCTGCTCTGGCGCGAAACTGGACAAAGGGAAGTGGGTGTAGCCACCCCTCCCTTGACCCTCCCATAGGTGGGGTCATAGAGCTAGTCCATCCCCTCTGTTTAGTATAAGAGGGGGAACCTTGCCATTGCAAAGCAGATAACCCCTGGACGACGCTCTACAGAAGAATCCTGGCCCTTCGACGTTCCACTACCTTTGGAAGACAGAAGAATCTCCCTTGGAGTCAAGGAGTGACTCCCCTGCTTGGCAGGCACCAAAAACGACAACGACGGTCGCAAACTACGCCGCTCCCGCCGGAGTCCGAAGTCCCTGCAGCCCAAGAAGTGGATTTCCTGACCTCTCCCAGGCCATCGTGAGTCCCCAGCGAAGCTGAGGCAAGTGGACCCCACGAGTAACGAGGAACCGCGACCCCTGGGTACCGTGCACTATTGTCGAGTGCAACCCTTTCACAACGTTCCACGAACTTGTGCTTTGGACCACGTGTGGTCCTGACCTCCAGCAGGAATCCCTCCGAAGATCAGAGGCCTACACCGTCCCGAGTGACCGTGGGCCCCTGTTGAGTGATTCCGCCCGAGGTGTCTTCGCGATCCCTTGCCCGCTGGCTTGTGGGTCCCCAGAAGACTTCTTAAAGAAACCAAAGGGCTCCCCTGGTTGCTCCAGGCCTGCCCTGACTTACCCTCGCTGGGTGAGTCCCTCAGACCTTGCTGGTCTGCGCCATCGACTTTTCTTCATCTCCCCGAGACTTGCTGCTGCCAAGGCTTGTTGGCTCCTATCGAGTTGCCGACACCGCAGTCAGCTGCAGACGTCGAGGACACACCGAATCCAGCTCCTGGTCGTCGTCGACGCCTCCTGGACCACGTGGCTGAAGAGTCAAGGCACCCGCAACCGACCTGAAGCGACCGACGACGGTGGGCATCCATCTTCCTTGCCCCGGGTCACTGCCAAGTGACTTTGAACACTGTCCCCTCTGCTTTCAGGTCATCCTTCTTCAGAATCCAGGCTTGGATTCCACCGGACACTTCTTCAGCTCCCGCAAGCAGCAAGTCTTCTTTGTTCGCCATTGAAAACTACGCCGCGACCCGACACCAAAGGACACCTGTGCACCCGGCTTCCCTGGGTGAGGTAACTCCAGCACTACGGTGCTCCTGTGGGTGTGGGCCCTAGAACGACTTACCCTGTAAGTGACTTGCTTGTAGGTTCTATAGAAGTATCCTAAAACTCTTTATTTCCAACCGCGACTTGCCCCATTGAAGTCAACGGCGATCCGCGCCTGTGTATCTACACTGCACGCGTCCCCCGTGGGTCCTTTACTTACCTGCCTTGGGTGGTTTCGTGAGGCCCCAGCACTTCTGAAGGCCCTAGGCCTTGTCTCCCTGCAAGTCGTTGTCCCTAAGTCTCTTACTTAGTATATGGTCTGGTACGCCCCTAGGGCCCCAGCCATATTTTGTGCTTAACTTATTGTGAAACGTTGATTTGTGCATATGTTTGTCTTCTAATCTCATAAAGAGATTAGTAGAGAGTTATTTAGAAATAAATACATATATATTTGATATATATACCTGTGTGGTGTCTTTTCATTTGGTGATTCAAGAGATTATATGGTAAAACAAGCTGCTTTACATTCCTCCGAGACTTAGCCTGAAGGCTGCTCTCCACAGCTACCACTAGGATAGCTTTCTTTAAAAGGTTGTCTTAAACCTATCTACCATAAGAGTCGATTTGCCCTGGTGCAAGGTGTCCACTTTAATTAGTGAACAGCATATACCAGGCCAACTTCTCACAACTAACAATGCAAGGAAGCTTCTAAGCACTAACAATGCAAGGGAGCTGCTACTGTAGGCCCAATAGTTTTCAAGCGCTAACAATGCAAAGAAGCTGCTTCTGTAGGGCCACTAGTTTCTAAGCGCTAACGATGCAAGGAAGCTGTTACTTTAGGGCCACTAGTTTATAAGCGCTAACAATGCAAAGAACCTGCTACTGTAGGGCCACTCGTTTCTAAGTGCTAACAATGCAAGGAAGCTGCTACTGTAGGCCCAATAGTTTCTAAGCACTAACAATGCAAAGGAGCTGCTACTGTAGGGCCCAATAGTCTCTAAGCACTAACAATGCAAAGAAGCTGCTACTGTAGGCCCAATGGTTTCTAAGCACTATCAATGCAAGGAAGCTGCTACTGTAGGGCCACTAGTTTCTAAGCGCTAACAATGCAAGGCAGCTGCTACTGTAGGGCCACTAGTTTCTAAGCACTACCAATGCAAGGAAGCTGCTACTGTAGGGCCACTCGTTTCTAAGCACTAACGATGCAAGGAAGCTGCTACTGTAGGGCCACTAGTTTCTAAGCACTAACAATCCAAGGAAGCTGCTACTGAAGGCCCAATAGTTTCTAAGCACTAACAGTGCAAGGAAGCTCCTCCTGTAGGGCCCTCTAGTTTCTAAGCGCTAACGATGCAAGGAAGCTCCTCCTGTAGGGCCACTAGTTTCTAAGCGCTAACAATGCAAAGAAGCTGCTACTGTGGGCCCAATAGTTTCTAAGCACTATCAATGCAAGGAAGCTCCTACTGTAGGCCCAATAGTTTCCAAGCACTAACAATGCAAGGGAGCTGCTACTGTAGGCCCAATAGTTTCTAAGCGCTAACGATGCAAGGAAGCTGCTTCTGTAGGGCCACTAGTTTCTAAGCACTAACAATGCAAAGAAGCTGAGGGGGGCGTGGCCAGCAACATGGGCGAAGAAGACGTGCTTTTGCCGAGCTCCGGCAGAAAGCATCATCCGTCATATAATCCGGCGACCCGCAGGCCCGGAGAATACCTGCTTTTACTCCTTGGGGGCTGAGGAGTGCTTCCGTAGTGCCAGACACCGCACTGGAGGTCCCTACAGCCCGCTATCGCCCGAACAACGGAATGAGCTGCTGGCCGCGATCGCAACACAAAATGGCGCCGAGGCAGTGCTGACTCGGCCCGGGATACCTTTGGCCTCAGAGCGGGGCTAGGAAGCTGTGGCCGCACGGGGACTAGCATCGGGAGGTGCATCGACCTCCGTCCCCCCACCAGGGCTAATTGCCGCCCGCGCGAGCGAGGCGCCTGTGAGACACTCCCTGCGGCCTGCAGCGCCATCGAGGGTCGGGGCCCCCCTCCCCCTCCGGGAGTGCGCTGGGGGATTGCTGGAGACCTGAGCCGCGGGGTGTCGATGACAGACGCCCGCGGGTCCCTGGACGTATCCGCTGACCCTGAGTGCGCAGAGAGCCGGGGGGAAGGTGCCGCGACGGAGGGACAGGCCTGGCAGGTGAGGAGCACTGGGTGCCGGTGCACGGCGGAGCTGCATCTGCGCGAGCGCTCCGAGGGACGGAGCTGGAGGGCCTGAAGGCTGGTGGGGCCCGGGGATTGATTTCGGGAGGGACGTCGACCTCCGCACCCCCCCGCTGCAGACATTGATAGACCACGGGGGCCGACATATTGACAATTTTCGGCGGCACTCCTGACGCTGCGGGCCGCACCGGCGGCGTAGGGCCCCCCCCCTCCTTCATCCTCGGCGAGGGGCCACTCGGGGAGAACGCTGGAGACCTAGCCCGACTTACCGCATCTGATGCAGGTGAGCGACACGCCGGGGGGGGGAGTGATGGCCCGCCTGGTGGTGGAGGACTGCGAGCCGACTGAGGTGCGGTGGGAGCAGGGCCGGGAGTGACTGTAAGTGGTGCCTGGAGGCAGGCCGGATATACCAGAGGCGCCTCCCGCCGCGAAGACTCCGGGGCGATGGCTGATAGGATTGAGGATTGGCTTGAGGGGCGCCCATGCTAATGACGAATACACGACGGTGAGGCGGGGAGTCTAGGGGGAGGCTGGAGATATCTGCAGAGTGCCACCTGCCGGCAAAGGGATAGCGCCACGCCGGGACCACTACCAATCCGGGCCAGGACCGATTGAGGGGACTGGCCACAAGACGGCCTGGGCCCGCTAAGTTCGTTGGAAAGGCCGACATCACCGGGGGCGAGCAGAGGGCCTTGGCAAGACCGGGTGCACCGGAATAAGTGGGCTGAACGCCCAGGCGTGGGTATCACACCCATAGGAGACGCCCCGACGCGCCCCCGTTCGGCATCACTGATCATGGGTAAAGACAGAGACCCGAAACACCCGCGCCAGGGTAAGATGGACCGCTACATGAAGGTCATCACCCCCCCTCCAGAGGAACGAACGGCCGTCCGCTCAGACACAGACACTCTCCTCCAGGTGATCCACTCCTCTAGGACAGCGCTTGAGGGGGAAATAGGCGCAGTGGGCACGGAGGTGACGCTCCTGAGACAGGATCTACGGAACTTGGCTGCTAGGGTCACAGAGACAGAGACTAGGGTGGGAGAGGCAGAAGACACACTGAAGGATCCACGTAAAGTCATGACAGACCTGCAATCATCACACAAAGACCTACAGTGGCGTGTGGACGATGCGGAAAATAGAGCACGCCGCAATAACCTCCGCTTTGTGGGCTTTAGAGAGGGAATAGATGGAACAAACATGCCAGAGTTCCTCCATTCTTGGCTTCTGCGCATATTTCCGAAGGACAAATTCTCTACATGATTTGTTATAGAAAGAGCCCACAGGGCGCTGATGGCCCGACCACCCGTAGGAGCACAGCCACGACCTGTCATAGCTCGCTTCTTAAACTTTCTGGACAGAGACATGATCCTTAGGGAAGCTAGGAAGCTCGGGGAGATCCGACATGAAAACGCATGCATAATGATCTTCCCTGACTACAGCAGAGGTGCAGAAACAGCGACGCGCCTTTGACTCAGTAAAGGCGAAACTACGAGAGCATAAGATCCAATACATGCTACTCTTCCCAGCAAAGTTGAAAGTGATGTTCCTAGGCAGATCCCATTTCTTCCAGACACCGGAGGAGGCATGGCACTGGCTGGAGGAACGACCTACGCTGGAACAGCCGGAGATACCATCACGTCGCAACCAGTCATCAACGGGAGATGCCAGGCGATCCCCGGGCCCACAAAGAACATTGAGACCACGACAGGCTCGCAAAGACCGACTTCAGGAGGTAACCCCCTACGCGCCAAGAGACACTGGCAGATCGCAAAGGCGCAGTGGCCGCTCATTGGACTCTCGCCTCTCGGCGGGCTCCCGCACTCTCTGTCTTTTCGGTCATCCCGACCCAGACACGGAGGCGGAAACCAGAGATACAACCTCCGGAGAAGAGGACGACGAGGGACCCTCTCTACACCCATTGGTGGCCGAAATAGTGGGAATGGAACAAGACGCAGCACCGGACGCTCTGGCCTTCCAAGGGGAGCTACCGGACTCGCATTCGTGAGCAAAGGCTTGCGAGGTTGACCGTGGATACAGATTGAAACCCCGGAGTATCCATGTTGGACACTCACCCCCCCCCCCTGCTTCCCTTGCTGCTCCACCTGTTGAAACCTGCGGAGTGTAAGACGACCTTCACTGTATCGCAGGCGAGAGGCCTGGAGTGGCTACAGACTTGGGCTCCTTGCAGCCCGTCTATTCTATCTCCTTCTTATCTTTCTGGCCTTTTTCTTTATTTGATTAGTTTCCTTCTTTTTTTTTTGACGCAGATACTTTTTTTCTTTGGCCCTCCACAGCTAGCGGAGGACTCTTCTCAGAGAATTTTGGGGAACGCTACGAGAGTTGGAACTTGTGGCGTAAGTTGGGTTTGGGAGAGCGATAGACCTCCACCACCCTGAGGCTCATCCTCGAGCGACTGGCGGGGTATGCAACATCGGGGAGGAGGGAGGTGGGGAGGGGGGTTGGGAATGAGGGGTTTGCAACAGTTCTTATTGTTTGGTTTGTTTCATTTTGTTATATTTCTTTGCACAGCAGTCACATACCCACAATAGCGTGCACAATCGCCTACCTTCCCCGCTTGGGGCATACCATAACCATCCATGCTCATGGGTCCAAGGGTTGATCATAGGTGCCTTGGGAAAGAACGGGAGATTAGCCCCTACGCTGTACTCACCTGGAACGTGAACGGCCTGGGAGATAAAATCAAGAGAGGGTTGGTGTCCACATACGTAAAGCGGGCCCACCCAGACGTGGTCCTGCTACAGGAGACCCACCTTAAGGGCACCAAGTGCGGGTTCCTGGCGAGGGGTGCCTACGTAGTTCTAGCGCATGCGGGGTACACCTCTGGCTCTCGGGGAGTAGCCATTCTAATTAAAAAGTCCCCCCCTACAAGGTAACACGCACATGGACGGATCCTCAGGGAACATACGTGGGAGTGACAGGCACATGGGGGAGAAGGACGGTCACTATTGTGTCGGTTTATGCCCCCCCGAAGCTCCAGGCAAGGACTCTTCATGGGGTGACTGATATCCTACTGGAGACATCAGGTACTTTCCACATTATAGGGGGCGATTTTAACGATGTAATGTCCATTCCCAAGGACCGCTCTGGGGACTGCGCTGACCTACCCCTGACTACACAGCTGGCTAGACTGACAGACACTCTTGGTCTGGTGGACGTGTGGCGACGACTAAATCCGGACACACAACAGTATTCGTACTATTCTGGGGCGCACAGGGTTCACTCACGACTGGATTACGTCTTTCTTCCAAGAGGGGTTTCTGGCAATATCTACGAGGCGGAGTATTTAGCCCGTGGAATCTCTGACCACTCACCCCTGCTTGTCAGGGGAGGGGGGAGGTCCCGGGGGGGACAAGGAAATTGGAGGCTATCGGCCTGAGACCTGCAGAACAAAGAGGTGCTACAGGGGCTTCGGGCTGACACGAAAGTCTACTTTGCAGAAAATCTGGGATCAGTACAGTCGGGCGTTATATTGTGGGAGGCCTATAAGGCGGTGCTCCGCGACAGGGCCCAAAATCGAATAGCTTGGGAAAAGCGGAAGGCGCAGGAGGAGCTAACCACTCTGGAAACTCAAATTCTGGCGTTAGAGCAGCACTATCTCGCAGGCAAAGACCCACAGGTCCTCCGACAACTGACAGACACGCAACAGCAATACAGGGCCCTGGCTACAGAGGAGGCTAAAACACAGGCACAGGCAACCCTTCATAGGTTGTATGATGTAGGGGATAAGTCTGGAAAGCTTTTGGCCTGGCTTAGCCGCAAGGAAGTGGAAGCCCGGTGGGTGGATAGTGTAGTAGAACAACAGGGGGAGATACAGCTGGGAGACGCACAGATAGTGCAGACATTCGCTTCCTATTTCCAGAATTTTTATAAGGCCCGGGAGCTGGGTACCCCGGCGGAGATATTAACATACATGGACAATATTCAGACCCCGAGCCTGGATGATGATGAGAGGGAGGGGCGGGAATCGGACATAACGGTAGACGAGCTTAAAGACGCGATAGCTAAATTGCGTCCCGGAAAGTCCCCAGGTCCGAACGGACTCCCTGCGGAATTTTATAAGAAAGGAGCGGACCTTTTGGCTGTGCACCTCTTGGCATTGTTCAGAGACGCGGCTGAGGATGGCGTCCTACCCTTAGATCTCAGACTGGCCACGATTATCCCCATCTATAAACCGGGGAAACCCCCTGAGTATTGCGCTTCGTATCGCCCAATCTCCCTCCTCAATATAGAGGTCAAACTCCTGGTGACTGTATTGGCTCTCCGTCTTCGCCAGGTCATCATGGCCTTGGTGCATCGGGACCAGACGGGCTTTCTTCCAGATAGGGTGACCAGACAAAACTTGCGAAGAACCCACAATTGGCTCATGGAGGTGCAGGATCGTGAAGATCCCCACATGTTCCTCTCCTTAGACGCTGAAAAAGCATTTGACGCTGTGCACTGGCCCTTTTTAGAGGCCACTCTAGTTAAGTTTGAGATTGGCCCCAAGTTCCGACAATGGATCGGCCTCCTCTATGCAGACCCCCGAGCTCGGGTTAAAGTGAATGGGTTATTGTCTGATGACTTTCCCATCAGACGGGGAACCCGGCAGGGATGCCCGTTGTCCCCCCTACTTTTCGCCCTCACAATAGAAATAGTGGCGTGTGAGATCCGACAGACACAGGAGATACGAGGGTTCCAAATTACACCGACCGACGCGGGGGAAGAAAAGATTTCCCTTTATGCAGATGATATCTTGTTATATGTTACCCAACCGGATGACACAATCCCCGCCTTGTTTGAACTCATGGACAAGTATGGGTCCTTTTCGGGCAATGCCATAAATTGGCATAAATCGGTCGCATATAGCCCAAGGGCCCGGGAGGTCTGGCCCTCTATTCCTGGGGCCCTTCAGGTAGCGCAGACGGGATTTACATATCTGGGGATTTACCTCACCACAGACAGAAAACTTTCATATCAAAATAATATTCAGCGGGTCATAACGAATTTTTCAGCAGATGCGCTTAGGTGGAAGGCGCTCCCCCTCACGATCCTGGGTCGGGCTGCAATGTTCAAAATGATCACGCTGCCCCGTTTCCTGTATGCCCTCCAAAATGAGTATTTCCCCCTCTCCAGGCAGACATTCCGGGTGATAGACGCGGAACTGCGCTCTCTGCTGTGGCTTGGGAAGCAGGCGAGGATTGCCCTAAGCACGCTCCAGCGGAATCAATACAATGGAAGAATATCCTTGCCAGACATCGAGGCCTATTATTGGGCGGAGCACTTGACACTGGTGAACGAGTGGATCCACACTTCGGCTGATCACCCCACCTATAGGCTAGAGAGGGACACCATGGCGCAGCGTTCATGCTTACATTTCCTTTACGGGGGGCGAGGTAGGGGTCGCCTACTCCCGGCCACGCAAGTAACATTGGAAGTCTGGGACAGAGCGACTAAGGTAATGGGATGGGCTCGCAAACCAACACAGCAGACACCGCTCTGGCATTGCACCTGGTTAAAGGAGCTACACAAACTTAGGGGCTTTGGGGGATGGGATGCCATAGCCACTACGTCGCCTATATTAGAGATGCCTAAGGGAGACCTCAAACCTTTTAAGACACTAGCAACGGAGTTTGGTTTACACACTACCCAAATCTTTAAATATGCGCAGCTGAGACATGCCTGAACAGCCGAAGGTTCGCTCTCCTCTCCCCTGCCGGACTATGCCCCGTTGGAGGGACGCCTACTGCAGGAACAGATATCCCATAAGGCAGTTTCCTTAACATACAAGACCCTGAACAATAACATGCCAGACAGACTGGGGAAGTTGAGGGAAACGTGGGAACAGAACCTGGGCGCATTAGAAACAGTGGATTGGGAGGCGGCCCTGATGCACCACAGAGAAGTGGCAATTAAATCTCGCCTCCGACTCATCCAATATAAGATATTGCACAGAGTGTATTATGACAGGGCCCGACTCCATTGCATGGGTCGAGCCAGCGAACCACATTGCCTGAGATGCAGACAGCCCCAAGGGGACTTCTATCATACTATCTGGGACTGCCCCGTCATCCACACATACTGGGTACACGTCCTGGGAGAACTGAGTAAAGTATTGGGCGAAACATTACCCCTAGACCCCAAATTTGTATTATTGGGCATACCCGGTGATGTTTATCTGGACCGCCCCCAGCTTATCTTCGCACTACTGGCACTGGTGGTAGCGAAACGAGACGTGGCCCGCACCTGGGGGATGATGCTGCCTCCCCAGCTAGGGGAATGGAAGAGGGGGATGGACATGTATATGGCGGCAGAAAGAGTTACATACAAGGCGAGAGGGTGCCCGCGGAAGTTCCGTAAGGTGTGGGGAAAATGGAGAAAATATTATGGAATGGATGGAGGGCTGGGAGACGACTAGCCAATTACAGCTTTCGGGCCAGCTTGTGCTTCCTACGGGGAACCATTGGGCCTGTCTCTCAGACAAAAAAGGGGCATGGGAAAGACCTTGCTGGCAGGGATATTTGTTCGGAAACTGCAGCTCTGCCCGGCCCGAGGAGGGGAGGAGGTGATGGGTATTATGATGTGGATCATATATAATTGTCTTTGCACGACTGTGACCAATTGTGACATGATTATTGTTTTTGTATTGGTTGAAAATGCAAATAAAAATATTTTTAAAAAAACAATGCAAAGAAGCTGCTACTGTAGGCCCAATAGTTTCTAAGCACCACCAATGCAAAGAAGCTGCTACTGTAGGGCCACTAGTTTCTAAGCACTAACAATGCAAGGGAGCTGCTACTGTAGGCCCAATAGTCTTAAAGCGCTAATAATGCAAAGAAGCTGCTTCTGTAGCGCCACTAGTTTCTAAGCGCTAACGATGCAAGGAAGCTGCTACTGTAGGGCCCAATAGTTTCTAAGCACTAGCAATGCAAGGAAGCTACTTCTGTAGACCCAATAGTTTCTAAGCACAAACAATGCAAGGAAGCTGCTACTGTAGGGCCACTAGTATCTAAGCACTAACGATGCAAGGACGCTGCTACTGTAGGGCCCAATAGTTTCTAAGCGCTAACGATCAAGGAAGCTGCTTCTGTAGGCCCAATAGTTTCTAAACACTAACAATGCAAGCAAGCTGCTACTGTAGGCCCAATAGTTTCTAAACACTAACAATGCAAGGGAGCTGCTACTGTAGGGCCACTAGTTTCTAAGCGCTAACAATGCAAGGAAGCTGCTACTGTGGGACCACTAGTTTCTAAGCGCTACCAATGCAAGGAAGCTGCTACTGTAGGCCCAATAGTTTCTAAGCGCTACCAATGCAAGGAAGCTGCTACTGTAGGCCCAATAGTTTCTAAACACTAACAATGCAAGGGAGCTGCTACTGTAGGCCCAATAGTTTCTAAGCGCTACCAATGCAAGGAAGCTGCTACTGTAGGCCCAATAGTTTCTAAGCGCTACCAATGCAAGGAAGCTGCTACTGTAGGCCCAATAGTTTCTAAGCGCTACCAATGCAAGGAAGCTGCTACTGTAGGCCCAATAGTTTCTAAGCGCTAACGATGCAAGGAAGCTGCTACTGTGGACCCAGTAGTCTCTAAGCGCTACCAATGCAAAGGAGCTGCTACTGTAGGGCCCAATAGTTTCTAAGCACTATCCATGCAAGGAAGCTCCTACTGTAGGCCCAATAGTTTCCAAGCACTAGCAATGAAGGAAGCTGCTACTGTAGGCTCAATAGTTTCTAAGCGCTAACGATGCAAGGAAGCTGCTTCTGTAGGGCCACAAGTTTCTAAGCACTACCAATGCAAAGAAGCTGCTACTGTAGGCCCAATATTGTCGAAGCGCTAACAATGCAAGGAAGCTGCTACTGTAGGGCCACTAGTTTCTAAGCACTAACGATGCAAGGAAGCTGCTACTGTAGGGCCACTAGTATCTAAGCACTAACAAGGCAAGGAAACTCCTACTGTAGGCCCAATAGTTTCTAAGCGCTAACAATGCAAGGAAGCTGCTACTGTAGGGCCACTAGTATCTAAGCACTAACGATGCAAGGAAGCTGCTACTGTAGGGCCAATAGTATCCTAAGCACTAACGATGCAAGGAAGATGCTACTGTAGGGCCACTAGTCTCTAAGCACTAACAATGCAAAGAAGCTCCTACTGTAGGGCCACTAGTTTCTAAGCACTAACGATGCAAGGAAGCTGCTACTGTAGGGCCACTAGTATCTAAACACTAACAATGCAAGGAAGCTGCTACTGTAGGGCCACTAGTTTCTAAGCGCTAAAAGTGCAAGGAAGCTCCTACTGTAGGCCCAATAGTTTCTAAGCGCTAACAATGCAAGGAAGCTGCTACTGTAGGGCCAATAGTATCCTAAGCACTAACGATGCAAGGAAGATGCTACTGTAGGGCCACTAGTCTCTAAGCACTAACAATGCAAAGAAGCTCCTACTGTAGGGCCACTAGTTTCTAAGCACTAACGATGCAAGGAAGCTGCTACTGTAGGGCCACTAGTATCTAAACACCAACAATGCAAGGAAGCTGCTTCTGTAGGGCCACTAGTTTCTAAGCGCTAACGATGCAAGGACGCTGCTACTGTAGGGCCCAATAGTTTCTAAGCGCTAACGATCAAGGAAGCTGCTTCTGTAGGCCCAATAGTTTCTAAACACTAACAATGCAAGCAAGCTGCTACTGTAGGCCCAATAGTTTCTAAACACTAACAATGCAAGGGAGCTGCTACTGTAGGGCCACTAGTTTCTAAGCGCTAACAATGCAAGGAAGCTGCTACTGTGGGACCACTAGTTTCTAAGCGCTACCAATGCAAGGAAGCTGCTACTGTAGGCCCAATAGTTTCTAAGCGCTACCAATGCAAGGAAGCTGCTACTGTAGGCCCAATAGTTTCTAAACACTAACAATGCAAGGGAGCTGCTACTGTAGGCCCAATAGTTTCTAAGCGCTACCAATGCAAGGAAGCTGCTACTGTAGGCCCAATAGTTTCTAAGCGCTACCAATGCAAGGAAGCTGCTACTGTAGGCCCAATAGTTTCTAAGCGCTACCAATGCAAGGAAGCTGCTACTGTAGGCCCAATAGTTTCTAAGCGCTACCAATGCAAGGAAGCTGCTACTGTAGGCCCAATAGTTTCTAAGCGCTACCAATGCAAGGAAGCTGCTACTGTAGGCCCAATAGTTTCTAAGCGCTACCAATGCAAGGAAGCTGCTACTGTAGGCCCAATAGTTTCTAAACACTAACAATGCAAGCAAGCTGCTACTGTAGGCCCAATAGTTTCTAAACACTAACAATGCAAGGGAGCTGCTACTGTAGGGCCACTAGTTTCTAAGCGCTAACAATGCAAGGAAGCTGCTACTGTGGGACCAATAGTTTCTAAGCGCTACCAATGCAAGGAAGCTGCTACTGTGGGACCAATAGTTTCTAAGCGCTACCAATGCAAGGAAGCTGCTACTGTAGGCCCAATAGTTTCTAAGCGCTACCAATGCAAGGAAGCTGCTACTGTAGGCCCAATAGTTTCTAAGCGCTACCAATGCCAGGAAACTGCTACTGTAGGCCCAATAGTTTCTAAGCGCTACCAATGCAAGGTAGCTGCTACTGTAGGGCCCAATAGTTTCTAAGCACTAACAATGCAAGGAAGCTGCTACTGTAGGCCCAATAGTTTCTAAGCGCTACCAATGCAAGGAAGCTGCTACTGTAGGCCCAATAGTTTCTAAGCACCAACAATGCAAGGAAGCTCCTACTGTAGGCCCAATAGTTTCTAAGCGCTAACGATGCAAGGAAGCTGCTACTGTAGGCCCAATAGTTTCTAAGCGCTAACAATGCAAAGAAGCTGCTACTGTAGGGCCCAATAGTTTCTAAGCACTAACGATGCAAGGAAGCTGCTTCTGTAGGGCCACTAATTTCTAAGCACTAGCAATGCAAAGAAGCTGCTACTGTAGGCCCAATGGTTGCTAAGCACTAACGACGCAAAAAAGCACCTACTGTAGGGCCACTAGTTTCTAAGCGCTAACGATGCAAAGAAGACCCTACTGTAGGGCCACTAGTTTCTAAGCACTATCAATATAAGGAAGCTGCTACTGTAGGCCCAATGGTTTCTAAGCACTATCAATGCAAAGAAGCTGCTACTGTAGGCCCAATGGTTTCTAAGCACTATCAATGCAAAGGAGTTGCTACTGTAGGGCCCAATAGTTTCTAAGCACTAACAGTGCAAGGAAGCTCCTCCTGTAGGGCCCACTAGTTTCTAAGCGCTAACAATGCAAAGAAGCTGCTACTGTAGGCCCAATAGTTTCCAAGCGCTAACAATGCGAAGAAGCTGCTACTGTAGGGCCACTAGTTTCTAAGCGCTAACGATGCAAGGAAGCTGCTACTGTGGACCCAGTAGTCTCTAAGCGCTACCAATGCAAAGGAGCTGCTACTGTAGGGCCCAATAGTTTCTAAGCACTATCCATGCAAGGAAGCTCCTACTGTAGGCCCAATAGTTTCCAAGCACTAGCAATGAAGGAAGCTGCTACTGTAGGCTCAATAGTTTCTAAGCGCTAACGATGCAAGGAAGCTGCTTCTGTAGGGCCACAAGTTTCTAAGCACTACCAATGCAAAGAAGCTGCTACTGTAGGCCCAATATTGTCGAAGCGCTAACAATGCAAGGAAGCTGCTACTGTAGGGCCACTAGTTTCTAAGCACTAACGATGCAAGGAAGCTGCTACTGTAGGGCCACTAGTATCTAAGCACTAACAAGGCAAGGAAACTCCTACTGTAGGCCCAATAGTTTCTAAGCGCTAACAATGCAAGGAAGCTGCTACTGTAGGGCCACTAGTATCTAAGCACTAACGATGCAAGGAAGCTGCTACTGTAGGGCCAATAGTATCCTAAGCACTAACGATGCAAGGAAGATGCTACTGTAGGGCCACTAGTCTCTAAGCACTAACAATGCAAAGAAGCTCCTACTGTAGGGCCACTAGTTTCTAAGCACTAACGATGCAAGGAAGCTGCTACTGTAGGGCCACTAGTATCTAAACACTAACAATGCAAGGAAGCTGCTACTGTAGGGCCACTAGTTTCTAAGCGCTAACAGTGCAAGGAAGCTCCTACTGTAGGCCCAATAGTTTCTAAGCGCTAACAATGCAAGGAAGCTGCTACTGTAGGGCCAATAGTATCCTAAGCACTAACGATGCAAGGAAGATGCTACTGTAGGGCCACTAGTCTCTAAGCACTAACAATGCAAAGAAGCTCCTACTGTAGGGCCACTAGTTTCTAAGCACTAACGATGCAAGGAAGCTGCTACTGTAGGGCCACTAGTATCTAAACACCAACAATGCAAGGAAGCTGCTTCTGTAGGGCCACTAGTTTCTAAGCGCTAACAGTGCAAGGAAGCTCCTACTGTAGGCCCAATAGTTTCTAAGCGCTAACAATGCAAGGAAGCTGCTACTGTAGGGCCCACTAGTTTCTAACCGCTAACGATGCAAGGAAGCTGCTTCTGTAGGGCCACTAGTTTCTAAGCGCTAACGATGCACAGAAGCTGCTACTGTAGGCCCAAAAGTTTCTAAGGGCTAACGATGCATGGAAGCTGCTACTGTAGGGCCACTAGTTTCTAAGCGCTAAGGATGCAAGGAAGCTGCTTCTGTAGGGCCACTAGTTTCTAAGCGCTAACGATGCAAAGAAGCTGCTACTGTATGCCCAATAGTTTCTAAGCGCTAACGATGCAAGGAAGCTGCTACTGTGGACCCAGTAGTCTCTAAGCACTAACAATGCAAGGAAGCTGCTACTGTAGGGCCACTAGTATCCAAGCACTAACATTGCAAGGAAGCTGCTTCTGTAGGGCCACTAGTTTCTAAGCGCTAACGATGCAAGGAAGCTCCTACTGTGGACCCAGTAGTCTCTAAGCACTAACAATGCAAGGAAGCTGCTACTATAGGGCCACAATAGTTTCTAAGCGCTAACGATGCAATGAAGCTCCTACTGTAGGCCCAATAGTTTCTAAGCGCTAATAATGCAAGGAGGCTGCCACTGTAGGGCCACTAGTATCTACGCACTAACAATGCAAGGAAGCTGCTCCTGTAGGGCCACTAGTTTCTAAGCGCTAACGATGCAAAGAAGCTGCTACTGTAGGCCCAAAAGTTTCTAAGCGCTAACGATGCAAGGAAGCTGCTTCTGTAGGGCCCAATAGTTTCTAAGTGCTAACGATGCAAGGAAGCTGCTACTGTGGACCCAATAGTTTCTAAGCACTAACAATGCAAAGAAGCTGCTACTGTAGGGCCACTAGTTTCTAAGCACTAATGATGCAAGGAAGCTGCTATGGTAGGCCCAAAAGTTTCTAAGCGCTAATTGTGCATGGAAGCTGCTTCTGCAGGGCCAATAGTTTCTAAACACTAACGATGCAAAGAAGCTGCTCCTGTAGGCCCAATAGTTTCTAAGCACTAACGATGCAAAGAAGCTGCTCCTGTAGGCCCACTAGTCTCTAAGTACTAACAATGCAAAGAAGCTGCTATGGTAGGCCCAAAGGTTTCTAAGCGCTAACGGTGCATGGAAGCTGCTTCTGCAGGGCCAATAGTTTCTAAGCACTAACAATGCAAAGAAGCTGCTATGGTAGGCCCAAAAGTTTCTAAGCGCTAACGGTGCATGGAAGCTGCTTCTGCATGGCCAATAGTTTCTAAACACTAACAATGCAAAGAAGCTGCTACTGGAGGGCCCACTAGTTTCTAAACACTAACAATGCAAGGAAGCTGCTACTGTGGGCCCAATAGTATCTAAGCGCTACCAATGGAAGGAAGCTGCAACCGTAGGCCCAATAGTTTTGAAGCGCTAACAATGCAAGGAATCTGCTACTGTGGGCCCAATACTTTCTAAGCGCTAACGATGCAAAGAAGCTGCTACTGTAGGCCCAATAGTTTCTAAGCGCTAACGATGCAAGAAAGCTGCTACTGTAGGCCTAATAGTTTCTAAGCGCTACCAATGCAAGGAAGCTGCTACTGTAGGCCCAATAGTTTCTAAGCGCCACCAATGCAAGGAAGCTGCAACCGTAGGCCCAATAGTTTTGAAGCGCTAACAATGTAAGAATCTGCTACTGTGGGCCCAATAGTTTCTAAGCGCTAAAGATGCAAGGAAACTGCTACTGTAGGTCCAATAGTTTCTAAGCGCTAACGATGCAAAGAAGCTCCTACTGTAGGCCCAATAGTTTCTAAGCGCTAACGATGCAAGGAAGCTGCTACTGTAGGCCAATAGTTTCTAAGCGCTAACAGTGCAAGGAAGCTCCTACTGTAGGCCCAATAGTTTCTAAGCGCTAACAATGCAAGGAAGCTGCTACTGTAGGGCCACTAGTATCTAAGCACTAACGATGCAAGGAAGCTGCTACTGTAGGGCCACTAGAATCTAAGCACTAACAATGCAAGGAAGCTCCTACTGTAGGCCCAATAGTTTCTAAGCGCTAACAATGCAAGGAAGCTGCTACTGTAGGGCCACTAGTATCTAAGCACTAACGATGCAAGGAAGCTGCTACTGTAGGGCCACTAGTATCTAAGCACTAACGATGCAAGGAAGCTGCTACTGTAGGGCCACTAGTCTCTAAGCACTAACAATGCAAAGAAGCTCCTACTGTAGGGCCACTAGTTTCTAAGCACTAACGATGCAAGGAAGCTGCTACTGTAGGGCCACTAGTATCTAAGCACTAACAATGCAAGGAAGCTCCTACTGTAGGCCCAATAGTTTCTAAGCGCTAACAATGCAAGGAAGCTGCTACTGTAGGGCCACTAGTATCTAAGCACTAAGAATGCAAGGAAGCTGCTACTGTGGGCTCAGTAGTTTCTAAGCACTAACAATGCAAGGAAGCTGCTAATGTAGGCCCAATAGTTTCTAAGCGCTAACAATGCAAGGAAGCTGCTACTGTAGGGCCACTAGTATCTACGCACTAACAATGCAAGGAAGCTGCTACTGTAGGGCCACTAGTTTCTAAGCGCTAACAGTGCAAGGAAGCTCCTACTGTAGGCCCAATAGTTTCTAAGCGCTAACAATGCAAGGAAGCTGCCACTGTAGGGCCACTAGTATCTAAGCACTAACAATGCAAGGAAGCTGCTTCTGTAGGGCCACTAGTTTCTAAGCGCTAACGATGCAAAGAAGCTGCTACTGTAGGCCCAAAAGTTTCTAAGCGCTAACGATGCAAGGAAGCTGCTACTGTAGGGCCCAATAGTTTCTAAGCGCTAACGATGCAAGGAAGCTGCTACTGTGGACCCAATAGTTTCTAAGCGCTAACAATGCAAAGAAGCTGCTACTGTAGGCCCAATAGTGTCGAAGCGCTAAGGATGCAAGGTAGCTGCTTCTGTAGGGCCAATAGTTTCTAAACACTAACGATGCAAAGAAGCTGCTACTGTTGGGTCCAATAGTTTCTAAGCACTAACGATGCAAAGAAGCTGCTCCTGTAGGCCCACTAGTCTCTAAGCACTAACAATGCAAGGAAGCTGCTATGGTAGGCCCAAAAGTTTCTAAGCGCTAACGGTGCATGGAAGGTGCTTCTGCAGGGCCAATAGTTTCTAAACACTAACTATGCAAAGAAGCTGCTACTGTAGGGCCACTAGTTTCTAAGCACTAACGATGCAAGGAAGCTGCTACTGTAGGGCCCAATAGTTTCTAAGCACTAACAATGCAAAGAAGCTGCTACTGGAGGGCCCACTAGTTTCTAAACACTAACAATGCAAGGAAGCTGCTACTGTGGGCCCAATAGTTTCTAAGCGCTACCAATGCAAGGAAGCTGCAACCGTAGGCCCAATAGTTTCGAAGCACTAACAATGCAAGGAATCTGCTACTGTGGGCCCAATACTTTCTAAGCGCTAACGATGCAAGGAAGCTGCTTCTGTAGGGCCCCATAATTTCTAAGCGCTAACGATGCAAGGAAGCTGCTACTGTGGACCCAATAGTTTCTAAGCGCTAACAATGCAAAGAAGCTGCTACTGTAGGCCCAATAGTGTCGAAGCGCTAACGATGCAAGGTAGCTGCTTCTGTAGGGCCACTAGTTTCTAAGCACTAATGATGCAAGGAAGCTGCTATGGCCCAAAAGTTTCTAAGCGCTAGTTGTGCATGGAAGCTGCTTCTGCAGGGCCAATAGTTTCTAAACACTAACGATGCAAAGAAGCTGCTACTGTAGGGCCCAATAGTTTCTAAGCACTAACAATGCAAGGAAGCTGCTCCTGTAGGCCCAATAGTGTCGAAGCGCTAACGATGCAAGGTAGCTGCTTTCTGTAGGGCCACTAGTTTCTAAGCACTAACGATGCAAAGAAGCTGCTCCTGTAGGCCCACTAGTCTCTAAGCACTAACAATGCAAGGAAGCTGCTATGGTAGGCCCAAAAGTTTCTAAGTGCTAACGGTGCATGGAAGCTGCTTCTGCAGGGCCAATAGTTTCTAAGCACTAACAATGCAAAGAAGCTGCTACTGGAGGGCCCAAAAGTTTCTAAGCGCTACCAATGCAAGGAAGCTGGAACCGTAGGCCCAATAGTTTTGAAGCGCTAACAATGCAAGGAATCGGGGCGTGGCTAACCGCCGATGGGAATGGCCGCTCGGTAGTTTTACTCCGGAGCGCCACTCCCAAACTATCCGCTATAACTTCGCCCTTGCGGGCCCGATTCCTGCCCTGGTGACGCCGGAACACTTCTGAGGCGCACGGCTACTCCCAGTGCGATTTTTGCGGCAATCGGTGCCGTTGCCCAGTGGGAGCTCCGGCGGCCGAGGCCTCGCGGGTGACCCAGCCCGCGGGGAGTGCGGCGCTGTGCCGATCGGGCGCCACGCAAGGCCGCGGCGGCGGCCTGGGGTGACGGAGTCCCAGTGGTGGATGGAGGGAGCTCCTCGTCGGAGCTAGCGCTGCCAAGATACTGCAGAGACTGCGGAGTCTATCCCTCGAGGCCCGGTTAGTGACGGGGGGGGCCAGGTGACTGGTGCGGCGGCCCCCGCCGTGAGGAGAAAAAAAAAAAAAAAGGCGAGACATTGCTGACACGGGCATACAGGCACGAACCGGCCCTGAGGACTATTTGCGGTTGTGGGGAGCGATCTGAAGAAGGCCAAAAAGACTTGGTAGAACGCGCTGAGGGCCCCTTGAACCGTTTGCCACAGAGGGCAGCTAAGCCCAGAGGGTGAGGTAATTTATACTTGGCTGCCATAAAGACTCTGAGACGTGCCTACAAGCAGAGAAGGGGATAGTGGTGGCCCCCCCGCAGCACCGGGGGAAGCGGACAATACCGGGCCAGCGTAAGAGGGCTGGAAGTGGCCCTTGACCTGCACTGAAGCTTTCCGCGGTTTGGCCACTGGGGGCCTAACAGAAACAATTGATTGACCTTCTGTCCGGGGCCGTGGTGCGGCGGCCTCGGCTAGATACCCCTCTGTGTGGGGTGCTTCCTGCGAAAGCCGACAGGCCGGGTGAGGGACTTCACCGCAGCCGGCGGGGAGTAGCGGCGGCGCCTTGCTCAGCTGTGGTGTCCCCGTGACAATAGGCAATGGCGTCCGGCCGTAATAATCGGGCGACAACCCAGACCAAGATGGAGAAGTTCGCCTGGCAGAAACAGCAGAATGGAGGCCATATGGAGACAGTAGCGCCGGGGGATGCCGCGGAACCATCGAATAAGGATCTCCTTGAAGCAATAACGGGGGTAAGGACCTCCTTGAGGTGCGGATCGACACAGTGGCCACGGATGTTGCACTGATTCGAGAGAACATGAAGAAAATCACAGAAAGGGTAGGATCTGTGGAGAACACTACCAAGGAATTGGTATCTGACACCGCCCTGCTCAAGAAACAAATTACGGACCTCCGCTCTTCCCAAGAGGCGATGGCCCTGCAGCTGGACGACTACGAAGGTCGAATGCGACGGAACAATGTCCGCATTATTGGTGTGCCGGAGAACGCGGAGGGGCAGGCGGCAGACCTTTTTGTGGAGGAACTGGTCCTTAAGCATCTTCAACCCAGGGGACTCTCCAAATCCTTCACGATTGAAAGAGCTCACCGAGTGCCTAGAGGCCGCCCGAGCCGAGAGCGCCCCTCGCCCACTGTTGGCGCGGGTGTTTAACTTTCGAGACCGCGATGTTATCCTACAGATGGCAAGGGCGGCCCCGTCACTTACCCTGGAGAACAGCAAGATCATGTTCTTTCCAGATTTCACATTGCGTGTGCAGAGACAGCGTCGCAATTTCCTGGAGGTGAAACGGGCCCTACGCGACCAGGAAGTAAAGTATGCAATGCTGTTCCCCGCCAAGCTTCGGGTGGAAGCCAATGGAAAATCGTGGTTCTTCACTCGACCTGAAGAGGCCTGGGACTGGCTTGAGGGATGGCGCACGGTCGAAAGAAAGGGCAAAAAGACATTCTCGGCGGAGGACGACAACGCTGACTGGCGCCAGCAGAAACGAACTCCTCCACATTCTGACTCTGATTCTCAGGGACACACGGGAGGGCGCTGATTCAATGGTCGGTAAGGCTGTTTGGGATTGTTATGTCCTCCTGATGCCCTCACGAACTTTGGGGAGCATGGTCTTGGGGCCATCGCCACCCAAATTTGGGATCGCACAACTCTAGTGCTGGGAGGGGATACGTGAGCAGACTCCTGATATTTATGTCATGGGGATTGTCCACTTTCTGGGGATTGCCCTCATAAGTGACTGGGTCACTCATGTCACTGTTTGCTGTGTACGTTCAACATGTTGGGTTGTTATGGGGCGGAACGGTTTTCATGTGCAACTCGCAACTACACTGCTATTGAAAATGTGGGGGCCACAAGACATCTAAAGGGGAGGGTACTGCGTCTCTGGATTGTATACTGCTTTGGGGTAGGGATCGGGTGGGGGGGGCGGAGAAATGTTTGTAAAGAGTTATGCAAATGGGGAGTGGGCTTACTCGCGTTCCCTGGAATTGTTGATGGGTGGGCGACAGGCACTCTGCATGTTGGGGGTGGCGGGCGGTTTTTGTCCCGTTAATTAGGGAGGCAGGGACGGGGGTACTTTTATTGGGCTGAACGTAATCTGGAGTTTAATTTGTTGGGGGGGTTACAAGGGGATGTTATGCAGCAAGACAAAGTAACTGCTTATGTATGCACGAATTGGTTGGTTTCTATGTACAGATAGCAACAGGAGAGATCCACTACTATGAGAAAGTCAGTGAAAGTCCGGGGGTCGCTCAGATGGCGACACGGGAGCGTGTGGGGGGCTATAGGTCAGCCATGGGCTTTGTTCTTCCGATAGCTGTGACAAGATGGCCAACAGTCAGGGACTTAAGCTTATAACTTGGAATGTCAACGGGTTAGGAGACAAAATTAAGAGAGGTATTGTCTTGCAGCATGTCCACCGCCATGGGCTAGACTTGGTGTTACTACAGGAAACTCATCTAATTGGTAACTCTTGCAGGGCCCTCGAAAGAAAGGGGTATCGAATGGTAGCCCACTCAGGATTCACCACGGGATCCAGGGGGGCGCGGGTCCTCCTTCGAAAAGGCTGTCCATATGTGATACAGAATACCTGGACGGATCCACAGGGCAGGTACGCAGCTTGCACGGGTATGTGGGAGGGCAGAGTTCTGAATGTTGTTTCTGTGTATGCTCCTCCGGGCCTACAACGACTGACCTTGACAGACGTGGGGACCCTTTTACTTCACCTACCGGTGGGCACACTGATAATGGGGGCTGACTTCAACCTGACGATGGACGGCCAATTAGATAGATCACCGCCCAGAAGTGACCAAACACGCTGCTCACTATTACGAGACTTTATTGACGCCTTAGGGATGGTAGATATCTGGCGGTGGTCGCACCCTTGGGACACACACTTTACGTTCCAATCCGGGGTACACGGAAGTCAATCACGAATTGATTACTTATTCACACATGCACAACACATACATGACCTTTCCAACACTAGGTGTTTGGCACGGGGGGTGTCGGATCATTCCCCGGTGCTGACGGTCCTTGGAGCGCGACGCCCGCTTCAACCTGGCCCGATACGGATACAACCTTGGGCACTCAAGATTCCGCATATTAGAGAGGCCTTGCGGAAAGACACAGATTATTATTTTGAGGAAAATATAGGATCGGTCCAATCAGCCATTACACTTTGGGGGGCATATGGTGCAGTGATTAAAGGGAGGGCACTGTCGGCGATGACTGGTCACAGGGCTGAACGCCGTCGTAGGGTGTTGGAGCTGGAAACTGAGATCCTACGTCTTGAGGTAGATATATCTCGGGCCCGGGCCCCTGACACTCAACATCTGCTCAACGTAAAAAGGCAAGATTATAGGCAATTGCTACAAGAGGACGCCAATAGACGTGCGCTGGCCACCCGGCACCGTATATATGAACAAGGGGAACGCACTGGTAAATTGCTGGCGTGGCTACAACGTAAAGAACAATCAGCGAGGTGGGTGAGAGCGATCAAGAGCTCGGATGGTGCTCTGATGACGGACCCACAGGACATCGCTGAATCTTTTGCAAACCACTACAAGACTGTGTATGATATACCGCAAGACTCGCAGGCTGCGAGAGCGACCGAACTCCTTGCCACTATTGGAGTGCCGTGCCTCTCAGAACAGGATAAGGAGGCACTGGAAGTTGACTTGTCGGTTGAAGAGATTCATAAGGCAATTCAAGACATTCGCGCGGGCAAAGCGATGGGCCCGAACGGGCTCCCGATCGAATTGTTCAAGCCTATGGCTTTCAAATTAGCTCCTCACTTACTAAACCTATATAACGAAAGTTACGAGAAAGCCCTCCTCCCGACAGATATTCGTGAGGCCACTATTGTAGTCATTCATAAACCTGGTAAGCCGGTAGATGAATGTGCCTCGTATAGGCCTATTTCTCTGATCACGGTAGAGGCTAAAATTCTCGCAAAACTTTTGGCGACCCGTCTGCTCCCCTATCTCACCGACTTGATTCATCCAGATCAGTCGGGATTCATGCCGGGACGGAACACTGCACGTAAACTGCGTCGTCTGCATGGGGTATTGGGCCGTGTAGGCACTCTAGAAGAGGAAGCGATTCTGCTGACACTTGACGCCAAAATGGCGTTTGACACCATAGCGTGGGACTATTTGTTCGCAGTTCTTGGCCGCATCGGGTTCGGACCCAAATTTATGGGATGGGTCAAATTGTTATATGCACAACCCATGGCTCATGTTTCAGTGAACAATCATCGCTCTACTTCTTTCCCACTGTGCCGTGGCACAAGGCAGGGATGCCCGTTATCACCGCTCCTTTTTGCCATGGTCTTGGAGCCGCTGGCGGTATGGGTAAGGGGAGACCCGGGCATTAGAGGCCTTCGATGGACGGCTGAGCACGAAGACCGCATATCGCTCTATGCGGATGATATCTTGCTCTATCTTGCCTCACCGACGCCCTCGCTGCACCGTGTACTCCATATTTTTCATATTTTTGGGGCACACTCTGGGTATCAAATAAACTGGTCAAAGTCCCAGATGTATCCCCTTTGGGGACAACAACCGCAGAGTCCTCGAGGATACGATATTCCGGTAGCCTCCCATGGCTTTCGGTACTTAGGGATTTTTATCACTATGGATGCCACACTGTTTTTTGAGCGGAACCTGTTGGGGCCGCTACAGAGGTTTCAATCAGACATCACGCATTGGAAAACACTCCCCCTTACCTTGTTAGGGCGCGCATCCTTATTCAAAATGCTCGCTCTGACAGGCTTTTTATACGCGCTACAAAACACTCCCATTCCGATCCCCGAATCTTACTTCCGGCAGATTGATGCGGCCGTAAGTGATTTATTATGGGACGACAGGCCGCCTCGTATAGCCATGGCCAAGCTTACTATGGGATGGTATGATGGGGGTATAGGTCTACCGGATCTGCGCCTTTACTATCAGGCTTCACAATTGATAGCCATCAATCAATGGGTGTTCGGGCGGCATGATGATCCCAGCTTTCGCACTGACCACTGGCTGCTGGGGAGAGGAGGTTACAATAGAGCTCTGTATACGAACCACAGGAAATTGTGCTTGACCGGTCCTACAGCACGTACGGTGGAAGTGTGGCACGGTGCGCAGAGGCGGATGGGCTGGCAGGGGCGCCTCACGAAGGCTACCCCTCTATGGGAACCGGATATCCTGGGACGGCTTAGCGCCTGTGCAGGATTTGATAAATGGGACAAAATTGGGATCTCTACAGTTAACGACTTGTGGATCATGGACAAGAAGGCGTCGTTCTCGGACCTCCAGAAAAGGTAACAGCTAGCGCCGACGGAGAAATTTCGATACCTCCAAATCAGTCATGCTATTGACTCTGCCGTCCCTGGGGATACCCCCCTTCCAGATTCCTCTCCCCTGGAGGACCGGCTCTTGCTGGATCTATGACCCGCAAGGCCGTCTCTCTCACATATAGGAAATTGATTAATAACAGAGTCGATCCAATGTTGAAGCTGAGGACGTCTTGGGAGGGTGACCTGGGAAAATTAGCCGATGAATATTGGCTAGAAGCGTTATCCTCACCCCGCGAGATAGCCATCCCGATGCGACTTCGCCTGGTGCAGATTAAAATTCTTCATCGAGTATATTTTGATGCCATCCTACTACATCGCTTAGGTAGGCGACCCGACGCTCTCTGCCTCTGACACTGTAACCAACCGGGAACATTCCTGCACATCCTATGGGGCTGCCCTCACATACAGCAATATTGGACGGACGTGACCAGACAACTGACCAGAACGTGTGATAAGCCCATCCTCTCAAATCCCACACTGTGTCTTCTCAATATCTGGGAAGCAACAGACCTCACGCAAGCCGAGCAATCGTGGGCCACGATGGGGTGGTGCATAGCGAAACGAAATATAGCCCAGAAATGGGTGTAGACACTTTACCACTGCTGAGAGATTGGGCAAAAGATATGGACCATGCCATGATCGCCGAAAAAACAGTTTATAAAGGCAGGGGATGTCCACGTAAATGGGATCACAAATGGGGGCGCTGGAATAAATATAGGGGAGATATGTGTCTCTCCAACAGTTGAGCTGAGGAGGGAAAGACTCCAGGTGTTGGAGGAGGACATGGATGGGAGCAAGGCGCACACTGTGGGCAATCAGCACTAGGTATATGTTATTTGAATTTCCTGACCCAAGAACTTATAAGTGACCCACCTGGGATTGTCCTGTACTGACTGAACTATGCTGCCATGGGCTTCTGCCGGACTAATGATAAAAAAGATAATGCTGTAATCTCTTGAACATCTTTACCTCAACTGTCGATGTACTGTCTTGATTGCTGCGTTGTTACTAATAAAATTGTTTTAAAAAACAAAACAAAAAAAAAAACAATGCAAGGAATCTGCTACTGTGGGCCCAATACTTTCTAAGCGCTAACGATGCAAAGAAGCTGCTACTGTGGGCCCAATAGTTTCTAAGCGCTACCAATGCAAGGAAGCTGCAACCGTAGGCCCAATAGTTTTGAAGCGCTAACAATGCAAGGAATCTGCTACTGTGGGCCCAATACTTTCTAAGCGCTAACGATGCAAAGAAGCTGCTACTGTGGGCCCAATAGTTTCTAAGCGCTACCAATGCAAGGAAGCTGCAACCGTAGGCCCAATAGTTTTGAAGCGCTAACAATGCAAGGAATCTGCTACTGTGGGCCCAATACTTTCTAAGCGCTAACAATGCAAAGAAGCTGCTACTGTAGGCCCAATAGTTTCTAAGCGCTAACGATGCAAGGAAGCTGCTCCTGTAGGCCCAATAGTTTCTAAGCGCTAACGATGCAAAGAAGCTCCTACTGTAGGCCCAATAGTTTCTAAGCGCTAACGATGCAAGGAAGCTGCTACTGTAGGCCCAATAGTTTCTAAGCGCTAACAGTGCAAGGAAGCTCCTACTGTAGGCCCAATAGTTTGTAAGCGCTAACAATGCAAGGAAGCTGCTACTGTAGGGCCACTAGTATCTAAGCACTAACGATGCAAGGAAGCTGCTACTATAGGGCCACTAGTTTCTAAGCGCTAACAATGCAAGGAAGCTGCTACTGTAGGGCCACTAGTATCTAAGCACTAACGATGCAAGGAAGCTGCTACTGTAGGGCCACGAGTATCTAAGCACGAACGATGCAAGGAAGCTGCTACTGTAGGGCCACTAGTCTCTAAGCACTAACAATGCAAAGAAGCTCCTACTGTAGGGCCACTAGTTTCTAAGCACTAACGACGCAAGGAAGCTGCTACTGTAGGGCCACTAGTATCTAAGCACTAACAATGCAAGGAAGCTCCTACTGTAGGCCCAATAGTTTCTATGCGCTAACAATGCAAGGAAGCTGCTACTGTAGGGCCACTAGTATCTAAGCACTAACGATGCAAGGAAGCTGCTACTGTAGGGCCACTAGTATCTAAGCACTAACAATGCAAGGAAGCTCCTACTGTAGGCCCAATAGTTTCTAAGCGCTAACAATGCAAGGAAGCTGCTACTGTAGGGCCACTAGTATCTAAGCACTAAGAATGCAAGGAAGCTGCTACTGTGGGCCCAGTAGTTTCTAAGCACTAACAATGCAAGGAAGCTGCTAATGTAGGCCCAATAATTTCTAAGCGCTAACAATGCAAGGTAGCTGCTACTGTAGGGCCACTAGTATCTAAGCACTAACAATGCAAGGAAGCTGCTACTATAGGGCCACTAGTTTCTAAGCGCTAACAGTGCAAGGAAGCTCCTACTGTAGGCCCAATAGTTTCTAAGCGCTAACAATCCAAGGAAGCTGCTACTGTAGGCCCACTAGTATCTAAGCACTAACAATGCAAGGAAGCTCCTACTGTAGGCCCAAAGGTTTGTAAGGGCTAACGATGCAAGGAAGCTGCTACTGTAGGGCCACTAGTTTCTAAGCGCTAAAGATGCAAGGAAGCTGCTTCTGTAGGGCCACTAGTTTCTAAGCGCTAACGATGCAAAGAAGCTGCTACTGTAGGCCCAATAGTTTCTAAGCGCTAACAATGCAAGGAAGCTGCCACTGTAGGGCCACTAGTATCTAAGCACTAACAATGCAAGGAAGCTGCTTCTGTAGGGCCACTAGTTTCTAAGCGCTAACGATGCAAAGAAGCTGCTACAGTAGGCCCAGTAGTGTTGAAGCGCTAACGATGCAAGGTAGCTGCTACTGTAGGCCCAATAGTGTCGAAGCGCTAACGGTGCTGCTTCTGTAGGGCCACTAGTTTCTAAGCACTAACGATGCAAGGAAGCTGCTATGGTAGGCCCAAAAGTTTCTAAGCGCTAATTGTGCATGGAAGCTGCTTCTGCAGGGCCAATAGTTTCTAAACACTAACGATGCAAAGAAGCTGCTACTGTAGGGCCCAATAGTTTCTAAGCACTAACGATGCAAAGAAGCTGCTCCTGTAGGCCCACTAGTCTCTAAGCACTAACAATGCAAGGAAGCTGCTATGGTAGGCCCAAAAGTTTCTAAGCACTAACAATGCAAGGAAGCTCCTACTGTAGGGCCACTAGTCTCTAAGCACTAACAATGCAAAGAAGCTCCTACTGTAGGGCCACTAGTTTCTAAGCACTAACGATGCAAGGAAGCTGCTACTGTAGGGCCACTAGTATCTAAGCACTAACAATGCAAGGAAGCTCCTACTGTAGGCCCAATAGTTTCTAAGCGCTAACAATGCAAGGAAGCTGCTAGTGTAGGGCCACTAGTATCTAAGCACTAAGAATGCAAGGAAGCTGCTACTGTGGGCCCAGTAGTTTCTAAGCGCTAACGATGCAAAGAACCTGCTAATGTAGGCCCAATAGTTTCTAAGCACTAACAATGCAAGGAAGCTGCTACTGTAGGGCCACTAGTTTCTAAGCGCTAACAGTGCAAGGAAGCTCCTACTGTAGGCACAAAAGTTTGTAAGGGCTAACGATGCAAGGAAGCTGCTACTGTAGGCCCAATAATTTCTAAGCGCTAACAGTGCAAGGAAGCTCCTACTGTAGGCTCAATAATTTCTAAGCGCTAAAGATGCAAGGAAGCTGCTTCAGTAGGGCCACTAGTTTCTAAGCGCTAACGATGCAAAGAAGCTGCTACTGTAGGCCCAATAGTTTCTAAGCGCTAACGATGCAAGGAAGCTGCTACTGTGGACCCAGTAGTCTCTAAGCACTAACAATGCAAGGAAGCTGCTATTGTAGGGCCACTAGTTTCTAAGCGCTAACAATGCAAAGAAGCTGCTACTGTAGGCCCAATAGTGTCGAAGCGCTAACAATGCAAGGTAGCTGCTTTCTGTAGGGCCACTAGTTTCTAAGCACTAACGATGCAAAGAAGCTGCTCCTGTAGGCCCACTAGTTTCTAAGCACTAACAATGCAGAGAAGCTGCTACTGTAGGCCCAATAGTTTCTAAGCACTAACAATGCAAAAAATAAAGATATGACTTTGTACAAGGCTCTCAGACTGTGCATTTTGAAAAAACCAACACAAGCAGGAGGCTCGATAAGAATACGGTTGCAGTCAGATGAAAAGACTTGGCCTTCCATGCAATATCTGTAGTTCACCCAGAGAACTTTACTATTGCAATGACCACGATACACTTGCAGTTTCACGGTTCTCTCAAGACTCTCTGTGCAAACCAAGTTTTGCATTAGGAGAATGGTATTTTCATGTCAACGAAAAAAAAAAGAAATTAGGTGTGAGATGCTTAACCAAATAATTGGGATTTACACAAGAAAATGCTCACATAATAAAAAAAAATGCAGATTTTAACAAAAAAAGTTTCTTACTCGCACAGATCAAAGTTACTAAAAATGACTTGTCACGTGTTGTGCTGTGCAGTGGATGGCCCTTCGCAAACGTTGGTTAGTCACCTTTCTCTTACTTTTTGCTTAATTTGGGTGCTAATCTATTACTAATGAGGTGAAACCTTTGCGCAGGAAGTATAAAAATGCCAAAATAATGAAGTAATACTATCGCATAATTTTCCTTTTCTTGCCGCATGATTTAGTCAACCTTACCGCATAATTTGGTCCTCCTCTGGCGCATAATTCCAGTGTCCTTGCTTTGTTGTTAGTACTGCTTGTCCTGACCATGTATTAAAAAAGTAAATTATTGTAATCTATGATATGAAAGCCCCCTCGCGCAGCAGCCGCAGTGAGATCAGTACTACACTGTGGTAGCGCTGTTTATTTAACTGTGTAGCTCTGTACACAATGTTTGGGTCGCGTATGGGAACACACACACACAAATAATCCCCCCTTCATCACAGAGAGGCTCTTAAGGGCCCAAGGGCTTTTTATTTTCTGTGCAGCTCGTATGAAGTATTGACAACATGCCCCACTTCTTGCAAAGCTCACCTGTCCACGTGTCTCACTCGTGTCTCCACCGCATGTCTGTGTTTGCACAAGCACGCTGCATTTTAACGAATCTGCCCAGTGTTTCACTCAGCGTGTCTGTGTTTGTACAAGCACGCTGCACTTTGACGAATCTGCCCACGTGTTTCACTCAGCATGTCTGTGTTTGTATAAGCTCGCTGCACTTTGACGAATCTGCCCACGTGTTTCACTCAGCATGTCTGTGTTTGTACAAGCTGGCTGCACTTTGACGAATCTGCCCACGTGTTTCACTCAGCATGTCTGTATTTGTACAAGCACGCTGCATTTTAACGACTCTGCCCACGTGGCCTACTCAACATGTCCATATTTGTACAAGCACACTGCACTTTGACGAATCTGCCCACGTGTTTCACTCAGCATGTCTGTGTTTGTACAAGCTCGCTGCACTTTGACGAATCTGCCCATGTGTTTCACTCAGCATGTCTCTGTTGATAGAAGCACCAGCACTTTGACGAATCTGCCCACGTATTTCACTCAGCATGTGTCTGTATTTGTACAAGCACCCTGCACTTTGAAGATTCTGCCCATGTGTTTCACTCAGCATGTCTGTGTTTGTACAAGCACGCTGCACCTTGACGAATCTGCCCATGTGTTTCACTCAGCATGTCTGTATTTGTACAAGCACGCTGCACTTTGACGAATCTGCCCACGTGTTTCACTCAGCATGTCTGTCTTTGTACAAACACGCTGCACTTTTCACGAATCTGCCCACGTGTTTCACTCAGCATGTCAGTATTTGTACAAGCACACTGCACTTTGACGAATCTGCCGCTGCGGGTTCCTTTGGTGGTGTGTTTAATTGGCAGACTTCTTAGTGCCTGATTACGAGTCTGGCGGTCCATGGACTGCCAGACTCGTGGGGAAGCAGCGGTGGTGGTCTTCTGACCGGCCAATTACAACTAGGGCGGTCGGACCGCCATTGCACTGCCGCAACCGTCAGGAATAGATGGCGCAGTGGTCTTGAGGCTGCAATATGCTTAGCGGAACCGCAGCGGTCCCGCCAAGCATATCACGAGTTTCCTCGGCGCCATGGTTTTCATGGTGGTTCCTCCTCCATGAAAACCGTGGCAGAGAGGAAAGTTGCCACAGGGCCATGGGGTGCATGCAGGGACGCACATGTTGTGCCCCTCTGTGTGCATGCACCCCAGTGCCTGCACAGCATGGACTGCACCATTCCATGCTGTGCAGGTACTGCCTTTGACTTTCCCATTGCAGTGCCTATTTCGTAGTCACCGCTGTGGGAACACCAAAGAAGCGCCTGCCAGTGACTGAAAAAGTCCTTATCTTGTGGGCGGTGCGTACACAGGTTTGGCGGTTCGGCAGCGGGGCAGTCCCACTCATGCTCCACCAAACACGTAATCAGTCCCTAAGTGTTGCTCATTTGCATAATTTAGTGAAACACTGAAGGAGACTTGTGCGGAGGGATTCTGTTGTCTGATCATCGGATGGACAGGGGCGGCTCCTCCACTAGGGCGGAGGAGTGTCGCCCCACTGCTTTCTCGCAGTGCCACAAGCAGAAACATAAAATGGTAATAACTACCATTTTATGTTTCTGCCTCTCGCATTGCGCGAAAGCAGAAAGGTTTGGTTGCGGGCGGGAGGGCAGGCAGGTGGGCGGGGGTGCTCTGCTAGCAGGGCTGGGCAGGGGAGGAGTGGTGTGCCCACTCCTGAGGGCGCAATGACTGTGTGGTCGGCCCTCTGGGGCCACCCAAACCAGTCATGGGCACTCTGCCCTTTCTCCATGCAGGCTGCAAAGCATGGAGAAAACGGCCTACCCATAAGGCCCTGGCTGGGCGGCGTCCCCACCAATTGCAACACGCTGCCATTGCAGCGTTGTGATTGGCTTAGGGGAGGGGAGAGAGGCTGCCTGCTGCCTGCTTCCTGTTCCTGCGGGAGGCAGGAGAGCAGGAGCAGGAGCCAAGAAAACACGGGACCTGGCTGGCCGACAGGTAAGTTTTTTTATTTATTATTAAATTTGCCCCCACCCCACCTCCCTGCGCAACCCCCCCTGTGCGACTCCCCGCCACCCCACCCTGGATTAATACTGGGCGCGACTGCGGATGGATATCTGAAAAATTAAGTGCAACATTTCTTTTCACGATGGCCTTTACATATTGTTTCAATTTACATTTGAACATGCTGAGACATGCATTGGACCCTTCTGCACATAGAGCCTGACTTAATGGGTAATATTGTGAAACAGAGACCCCGGGGATTTCTCAACTCCAATGAAGAATAGACTCCCCCCATCTTATCGAGCTGTAGTAGAACTGCAGAACTTGCGGCATGCTTGCACACCAAGAAGTGACGTCAGATCAAATTAATGCTAATGGCAGTGGCAGCTTCTCCGCTAAGCCGGAGGAGCTTCACCCCACTGCTTTTAAGCAGTGTAACTAAGGAACAATAAAATGATAATAATGTGATGTTATCATCATTTTATTGTTTACATCTGCTTTGCAGGTGGCGGGCTGGCGGGGCTGCTGTGCTTTCAGAGCAGCACAGGGGAGGAGTGATTTGCCCACTCCTAAGTGCACAATGACGCTTTGACCGGCCCTCTCAGGCCGGCCAAACTGTCATAGGCACTTTGTATGTTCTCCATGCAGGCTGCATTACAGTCTGCGTGGAGAACATGCCCAGGCCCCCAGTTCCCATCTGAGCGCTGAGCCACGGCGCTCAGGCCAATCATAATGCTGCATTGCAGCATTGTGATTGGTCAGGAGAGCCTGGGTGCTTGACAATCACAATGCTGCATTGCAGCATTGTAATTGGTCAGGGGAGCCTGGCAGTGCTTTCTGATTCAGCCGAGTCCGACGAAGGAGAGATGCGTGATGCGGCAATAAGGTAAGTGGTTTTATTTTTTTCACATCCCCACCTTCCCTGCCCACCACTCTTGATCCGTGCCAGCCGCTGCTGGCTAATGGACTGCAATATTAATAGTAACTTATTTTCAAATAGCGCTTCAGCCGTTTCTAAACTTTGTGAGTAACAGTTCCCTTATTAATTTAGCATCTTACCAGGAAGAAAACATGCAATGGCCTTGCTGGCTGGATCTACATGAGCTTTAGGCAACCACATACATCAACTGCAGGGTTCAACTCCCAGAGCTATCGTGGCCAGCAAGAAATGGATGCTAAGTAAGAGAGAAAAAGACACACAAATGATGGACGGAATGCTGAGTAAATCAAACATTCACCCCCAGTCAAGAGATCTGGGCTAAATACATCATTCTTTTGCTCACTATGCCACCCCGGTGAAGACCCAGCCATATTTAAATTCTTCTTGACCCCGCTCCTCATGGGAAGAGTCAATCCCGAACTGCCAAGCCAGGTCCTCCCTGGACCGGAAACAAACATCCTGGTACCGATTTCTGGATATCACCCCTCATCAGCCAGGCTTGCTTGAATCCAGTGGCACAGTGAGCCCGGGACTCATGTCTGGGCATAGTCAGCGCACTTAGGACGAGAAAGCAAAAGACACACAAATGATGGCGGAAGAGAAAGAGGTACCCAGGAAAGTAGATAGAAATGAACAGAGGGCATTATATTTATTTTAGTTGCACCAAAAGTTTGTATAATATAATATATAGCAATGCGACATTCCCAGACTCGCTTCTAGACACGGTTTCAAACCTGATAACACTATGCTCCAACCTATGCGTTCTGGGTGACCTCAACATTTAGTTTGACAAACTCAATATACCCCATCCGAAAACAATCATCACTGGCCTAGACACACTGAACCTGCATCAGATCGTCCACAAACCCACACACAACACTAGACACATCCTAGATGTCATTTTTGCTAATACCAAACTAGTTACCTTTCAAACTATAACTCCAGTCACATGGTCAGACCACCATTTTCTTGCTTTTCAACATAAAACAACACTAAGCGACGCACCTGAAACCACCTTACATGCATCCACCTATCGACCGTGGAACAAACTCAATTTGGAACACTTAGATACACAACTAACATCCAGTACAGATCTGGAAACAATAGATTCTGTTCAAAAACTATATGAGTGGCTACAGGAAGCTTTTGATATCCTAATACCACTAAAAACCACACAACAGAACAAAAGAAAACAAGCACCTTGGAGAAATACAATGGTAAAAGACACAAAACAACAAATTAGAAAGCTGCAACGTGTCTGGCTCAAAACAAACGCCAATCAAGACAAACTTTGCCTACAGAAAATTAACAGATTATACAAGTCAGCTATCAAAAAAGCTAAGAATAGATATTTTTCAGACAGAATTCAAAATGCTAAATGTGCAAATAAAGAATTCTATAAAATACTCAATGAATTTCGTAAACCAAATTGCCTCGAAGGAGCTCATCCCGTTACTCAAGATTTCACAGACAAACTGACCAATCATTACATGGCCAAAGCAGACACGTTGGACTCATACTTAAAACAAAGACAAAGCACCAGCACTGACCCTTTTACAATACAACGATCCAAGAATACTCTAACCCAGCCTCTCTGTTCCTTCCAACACATTTCACACGATGAATTTATGGACCTGGTCAAAGCAAGCAGGACTGCCGGGAGCCCTTCTGACCCGGGTCCACCACAAACCTTCAAGACAATTCTTCTAACAACCTCTGCTGCCACTCCAGTAAGAAGAATCATCAACAAATCCTTAGCTACCGGAATATTTCCAGAAGAACTCAAAAAGTCATACATACGCCCTTTACTGAAGAAAACAAACTTGGACCCGCTGAACCCTCGCAACTACAGACCGATTCCAAATGGACCTTTCCTGGGCAAACTGATAGAAAGAGCAGCGTTCGCCCAGATGTCACAATTCATTGAAGAGAATGCCATACTTTCAGACTTCCAAACGGGATTCCGTCACGAAAGAGGTACAGAATCTGCCCTCCTTGCCATCTGGGATGACCTGAAGAACACAGTTGACCGCAACGGGGTTGCTGCGCTACTTCTCTTGGACCTCTTGGCTGTCTTTGACACGGTTGACCATGACACTCTGATGCAAAGACTCTTCGAAGCCGGCATAGAGGGGACTGCTCTAGACTGGATCACAACCTACCTTTGCAACAGAACTAATATCATCCATACCCCCCCTTTCGCCTCCAAACCATACTTCACAAAAGCAGGGGTCCCTCAAGGCTCTATCATCTCGCCCATGCTTTTCAACATCTGCATGTAGTCATTACCGGCACTGATCAATCAATTTCACCTCACGTGGTTGTAGCAAGGGGATCGGAAATGAATTCAGGAAGCATGGGTAAAGTAGATATCCATGAATATAGCTTTATTCCGAGCTGAGGACCCACGACAGGTGCAGGTAGCAGCCAACAGTATAATGAGCACATTACAACATTCCAGAATACAACACATGACCCTAAGAACCTTATCTCTCTTACATTCCATAAAGCGGTATACCCCGACAATAACAACAACCCACTTACCACACATCCCCCTTTCTATCTAAATGAAAAAATATACAAAATAAAAATAAAGGAAAAAAAACTTACTGAATTAATTACTGTAAGCACTATAGAAAAGTTAGACAACATAATCTCTTAACCGAACAGGGACAGTTCTAACTCTGCCGCTGCTCCTACTAGTCAAACCTACCCCATCACCCTCCCCTTTGACAGGCAAAATAGGAAGAGAATGTAACATAGAGGTGGGATTACCAGAAACACAATCACCTTGGCCAGAATTTGAAACATCAGAAGAATCAGTGACAACTGGAGTAGTCAAATCACCAACTCCGTACCAGTTGTCATCAGAGTTGTCACTTTTAACCACTTTAGTTTTATGAATAATGGCTGCTTGTTCAGATGTAATTTTGACCACAGCATTTAAGTTCCACCATCCCCTGTCTTGAAGCAATATTGCCATTTTAGAAACCTTTAATACAAGAGCAGGAGAAGAAAATTTAGACTGTCCTTTTGAAACTCTCATAGGTTTTTTTAATAAGAACCCAATCTTCAGGACTCAACACCTTGTGTTTAACATGCATGCGATTATCATAGTTACATTTATATGCATCTTGTTTCTGCTTAACCATTTGTCTGACCTTCTTCAGGTCAATAGCGGGATGAGTACACTTGTCGATTAACCATGCGGGATTAAGTTTGGAGATAGGAGATCGACCCCGTAGTAAGACATACGGAGATACACCAGTGGTACTATGGGGTGTTGTATTGTAATTCCATACTTTTTGAAACAAAAAGGTTGCGACGTCCAAACCATTATTAACAGCAGTCTGGACACCTTCTTTAAGTAAGCGATTGGCACGTTCCACCAGACCATTGGAAGATGGACTATAAAGGGGAACTAAAATATGCTTCACATCAAGTTTAGTGAGAAACAAATTCACTTCCTGTGCAATAAAATGGGAACCATTATCAGTGATTATTTCTTTGGGAGTGCCCTCAATACAAAATATGCGTTGTAAAAACAGTACAACTGACTTAGCATCTGCATTTTTAACAAAAGCAAAATAGATCCATTTAGAGAAATAATCTACAGCAACAATAAGAAATTTCTTGTCCTTACCAAAAACAAAAAAAGGGCCCGCAAAATCAAGACTGATCTTTTGCCAAGCGCCACTAGGCCATTGGACAGGGCAAAGGGGTGCACTAGAAGTTTTCCAATGCTTGTCAGAGCACAGGCATTGCGGACATTGGTCAATGTGACTTTTAACTTGGCCGTCTATACCGGGCCACCAATAAGTTTGTTTGATTTTATTTGTGGTAGCCGTGATGCCTAAGTGTCCTTCATGAGCTAAGGAAATTATGGTATCTCTTAGCCCCTTGGGAGGAACAAACTTGTCCTGTCTTAATAAAATCCCATCAGAAAAGGATAATTCCGGAGCAACTTGAGCAAAACTCCTTTCCTCAAGGGTAATATTTCTGTCCTGTGGCCAACCTTTGACTAAAAACTTTTTAACATTTTGCATGGAGTCATCTGTTTCACATGCGCGACACCATTGCTCTTGGGTAATTTTAGTGTTATGAACTACATCTTCAACAGAAAAAACACATTCAAAATCACACTCACTTCTGACCTTGTCATCAATTCCAGGTAAAGGTAGACGTGAAAGACAATCTGCCCGTACATTCTTACCTCCTGGTATATATTTGATGTCAAAATTAAATTCTTGCAGTCTAGCAAGTAATCTTATGAGTCGCGAAGAAGCTTTGTTTGAAGAACTATCTCCCAACATATACATCAGAGGCTTGTGATCGGTATAAAGTTGGAATTTAGTCCCCCAAATGTACATTCTGAACTTTTCAACCGACCAGGTACATGCTAACGCCTCGCGCTCGATGGTACTGTAATTCTGTTCAGCCGAACTGAGAGTGCGGGATGCAAAAGCAATGGTGCATTCCTGTCCCTTCACAATTTGACTAAGAACAGCACCCAGACCCATAGCACTGGCATCCACATTAATAATGCTTTCAACACCATGTGTGAAGGATTTGATGGCAGGAGCATTGATAATTAAATTTTTAACAGAGGTAAAAGCAGCTTGAGTGTCCTCAGACCAAAGGAATTTAGCATGTTTTTTAAGTAAATTTCTTAGAGGTTGCACTTGCAAAGCATAACCTTGAACGAAGCGAGCGTAATATTCACTTAGTCCGAGAAACGCTCTCAAGGAGTCCTTGTCTGAAGGAGTGGGAGCACTCTTAATGGCATCAATCAAGGAGGTCTTTGGCTTAATACCTTCACTAGAAATATTGTGACCAAGATAATCCACTTCTTGAGTGAGAAAATTGCATTTCTTAACATTAACAGTCATGCCATGTGTCTGTAAGGTGTTTAATACTCTTTCTAAAAGAATGTAATGTTGTTCAATAGACTCAGAATGTACTAATATGTCATCCTGGAATGCCTGAATGCCGGGGATATCATCAAAAAATTGGTCCATTAATCTCTGAAATATACTGGCAGCTGATGCGAGCCCAAAAGGAAGTCTTTTGTACATGTAAACACCAAATGGTGTAACAAAAGTTGTCAATGGTTGAGACTTTACAGATAATGGAACTTGATGATACGCAGAGCGCAAGTCTATGGTGGAAAAGAATTTGCTATGCCCAATTTTTGCTAGCATATCATGAATACGAGGCAGGGGATGGCAATCTACTACGATATTGCGATTTAAGACTCTCAGATCCGCACAGAGACGGATGTCTCCTGAGGATTTGCGTGCAACTACTGCAGCCGAAACCCATTCGGAAGATTCAATGGGACAAATAATGTCTTGTGAACACAATGAAGCAAGATGATTCTTTAAATCTTCTCTCACTGAGAGAGGTACATGTCTTACTTTTTGAATGATAGGAACAGCATTTTCTTTTAATTTTATAGAATGTTCAAAACCTTTGACCAGACCAATCTTCTCATTAAATAAAGTATTATATTTATCCAACAAATGGAGTAAAGAAGAATCTTGCGATTGAGCTGCTGTTACTGCAAGTATAGGTATATCACCGAGAACCACTGGTTCTGAATGCCCAGGTCTCAGTAGAATACCAAGACCAGCTTGGTCACGCCATCCAAGAATATCTCTGCCTTTTTGCGCCACATATATCTTGGTATGAATTTCTCTATCCTTAAATCTGATCGTGTCAGAAAAATACCCACACATAATAATATCGTACTCCCGAATGCTTTGGGATTAACATCAGGGGAGACAATACCGTATTACTCCATAATTTGTAAAACGTTTTGTCTGCTAAGATCGTAATTGGCGAACCAGAATCCGCAGTGATATATAGTGATATGGAACCAATAAGTACTTCACATATTGGTCCTTTAATCACTCTATCATACAGCATGTTAACTTCAACAGAAAGAGAAACAACATTCAACGCATCACAAATAGCCTCATCTTCAGTGCTAATTTGACTGACTTTGGTTTTGTGCCTAATTGCTTTACAAACAGTATTAAAATGCCCAACTTTCTTGCAGTTGATGCATCGTTTACCTATGGCCGGACAATTGGGAAAGTTGCCTACATGAAATCTTGAACCGCATCTGTAGCAAAATACATTATCTTTTCGTTTAACTGGTCTTTTGTTTCTAAAACGAGAAGCAATTAAATTAACATCAGGTTCATTAACACTGTTCGACGAAACAGCCATGACACTTGTGCTAGGAGAAATCATGGGATTAGAACTAGCATCTTCAAATAGAATTTTGGATGAAATAACAGAGCATTCAATACTTCTCGCAATTCCCATGACTTCATCCAAAGTGGGATTTTTACAAGTAAGAATACGCTCTTGTATTTTCTTGTTGTAACAGTTGAACACAAGTTGATCCCTTAGTGAAACGTCGAGATTGGTTCCGAACTCACATTTGGCAGCAAGAACACGTAAAGTGGCTAAATAATCCTCAATAGATTCCTCCTGTTTTTGTTTCCGTTTAAAGAACACATGACGTTCTACCATGACTGATGGTTCATCCTTGTATTGCTTTCCTAAACGTGCAAGTGCTTCGCCATACACATCCCAATTGTCATCACCAGAAATTGCAGACACAAAAGGTAAGTTATCAAATAATTGTTGACCAGCTGTTCCCAGGTTATTGAACAGAATTGCTCTTTTCCTGGATGGTGACTAATCAATGGCATCAATTGCCTCTAAATAATTAGAAAATACTCTCAACCATTTGTGCCAAGGTGTAATAGGTTTACCTGGTACTTGCAAAAAGGGGGAGGAGGTAGAATATTATTTGAGTTAGACATGGTGAGGGATGACAAAAAATGTATATATATGAATTCTTACTAGAATAGCCACTCTGAATAATTGTCACTGTTTAAAAATGAAGCGATGGCACTTCGAAATAATGGAGCAGTGAAATAACGAAGTGGATAAAGAAGTGCAGTTCAAAACCAAAAAAAAAAAAACGAAGATCGGTGAAAATGAATATCGTCTGTCCCGAAGAAATGAAGCAGGGATATCCCAACTACCTAAGATGGCCGCCAAAACGTCAAAAACGTGCTCTGCGTATGACGTGGAGCGTGTAGATGCGTGGTGAGCAATAATCACAAGGAAATATAGAGCGCGTGAAGCGCGCTCACAGTTGCAAGCAGAATAATGATGGCTCGAGGTTCCAGATGGCACGAGGCTCCAGTTCAAATGGAAACAGAGCGTGCAGTCAACTGACGATGGGAGCCAGACAAGGTAAAGTCAGAAAAATAGTAAAAAAGTGTAAACTGACTCACGAATCCCTCGTAGGTGTCAGAGATACAGAATTTTCTGTAGTTCAAACGGCATCAGGATCGGTAGGAAGATCGCGTAGTAGTTAGAGCAGGAAACTAGAAGTTGGTCGGTGGGTCCAAGATCAGCAATCAAACGAAATCCCAGATCGTCGCCAATTAATGTAGCAAGGGGATCGGAAATGAATTCAGGAAGCATGGGTAAAGTAGATATCCATGAATATAGCTTTATTCCGAGCTGAGGACCCACGACAGGTGCAGGTAGCAGCCAACAGTATAATGAGCACATTACAACATTCCAGAATACAACACATGACCCTAAGAACCTTATCTCTCTTACATTCCATAAAGCGGTATACCCCGACAATAACAACCCACTTACCACAGTGGTATAGCTATGCAGATGACACGCAACTACTCCTTCAACTGGAATGCCCCAAAGACATTGGAAACTCGCCAATTTTCAGTTGTCGCAGAGCCGTGGATCAATGGATGGTGTGGAGCCATCTCAAATTGAATGCGTCCAAAACAGAAATACTCATGTGTAGCGATTGGAAACATTATGACACACTCACCGCCTGGCCTGAGGATCTGGGAACACTGCCTAAAATATCAAAGGAAGTAAGAAACCTCGGAATGGCGATGGACTCCAAGCTATCGATGAATGCCCAAGTGGACAAACTAGCAAGATCAAGCTTTGTTTCTATAAAAACTCTGCGACGAATCTTCCCCCATTTGGGATTTCCACACAGGGTCCAAGTTACCATCTCCCTTGTTCTGTCCAAACTCGATTACACCAATAGCCTCTACCACGGATCACCTTTAATGACTATGAAAAGACTACAACGGATTCAGAACTCGGCTGCCAGACTACTCTTACATATAAAACCACAAGACCATATCTCCCCTGCCTTGAAAGCCCTGCATTGGTTACCGGTTGCCAGAAGATCCACGTTCAAGCTGCTTTGTATCACCCACACAGCGATAAACGGAACGGGACTGCTCTTCATCAGGAATAAAATCACCAAATACATTAAACAAAGGAACCTCCGCTCTAGAGTGGCACCTCGCCTCAAAATCCCAAGATACAAGAAAAAAACCATGGGTGGCACATCCTTCTCTGTTCAAGCTGCCAAACTATGGAACTCTTAACCCCCAACATAAGATCCACGGATAACCACCTTATCTTCAGAAAACTACTCAAGAATTGGCTCATACCTCTTTTACTATTCTGATCCCCCAAAACAAGCCTTTCTTCACTATACTAATTCACCACTAATCCTTTATGGGTTCCGGAGTAGCGTGCTTCTCGCCAAAAAAGCACTTCAACACCTCATCAGGGGTAGCAAGTGCTATATAAATGCAAACCTTTTTTCCTCTTTTATCCCTCCTCTATCCTTCTCAGTTCAAATAACTGACTAACATATCCACCACTCAAATTACTTTCATATTTCACTATACTAATTCACCACTAATCCTTCATGGGTTCCGGAGTAGGGTGCTACTCACCAAAAAAATGCTTTAACACCTCATCAGGGGTAGCAAGCCCTATATAAATGCAAACCTTTTTTCCTCTTCTATCCCTCCGCTATCCTTCTCAGTTCAAATAAGTGAATAACATATCCACCACTCAAATTACTTTCATATTTCACTATACTAATTCACCACTAATCCCTTATGGGTTCCGGAGTAGAGTGCTACTCGCCAAAAAAGCGCTTCGACGCCTCGTCAGGGCCGGTAGAAAGCGCTATATAAATGCAATTACAATTCAATACAATAATCAACATGCCTTTTTTGACACCTTTACTTCCAGTGGCATCTAATGACTTACACTATGTACCAGAAATTATGTCATTTTTTAAAACCCAAAATACTCTTTTTAATGTTAAAATGCCTACACTGTATATAGGTAGTAAACATCCACGTCATGCCAGTCAATGGGTGGTGGAGGAGGAAGGCTGGCCGATGGGGGGGTGATGGTATTACGATTGTTCTGTTGTGTTTTTGTGCTGCTGTGTTATCTGGTGTGTCATTTTGTGCTACCTATTGTGATTTGAGTTGACATATCCTGTCGTTGTACTATTTGGTGTTGTGGTGTTGCTGCTTTGCGTTGACATTGTGTTTGCTCTGGCGAGTGGGCGTTTCATATCACATACTTCTAATCTGTGGCTTCTGTCACTAAGGCTGCCCTGCTGCTGGTACACGCTAATCACCTATGGATTCGGGGGTGGGAGTTCTTCTGGGTTCCATCCGTCGGGTGGTCTGAAGGGAATAGATCTGAATTGTAACAACTCGAAGATCTTCATCTGGAAAATGTGACTTCTTTCAAAGCTTTGCAACTTTTGCTGAAGTTTTTTTTAATTGCGAGCAAACACAGAGAACTTATCCTCCAAAAAACTTTGTAAAAAAAAAGTCTGGATTTTTGTATCGTTAAAATTCACCAGCAGGAGAAGATTTGTGAAGTTGAAAAACTGCAATCCTCACTGAGGGCAAAGTGTCTACTTTACGAAACTTTGCGGTAAAGTTAAGTGAATGTTATCGCTCGCCTATGGGGATGTGATCAAACCCTAGGTAAAAAGATGAATTGATGATATGGAGGAGGAAGATTTGGAATTAAATGCAAACTGTAAGTAGTGCAAACCGGTATGCAGGGCTAGGGAATAGCTCCCAGAAAGTGCCAGTGTTGTGTTAGAAAAAAGAGTTAAAAAAAACAACCTGTCTATTGTATATGGTGCCATGTCCTACACAAGGTGTTGTAATGCAATACAGTGACCTGCTCAAGGTGTAATTATGGCCAGGCCAAGTCATCTCATTACTTTTGAAACCCAGACATTACCAAGTAGCAATATTTGATGATGCCAGTGTGATGCTACAGGTAGGAGCTAATCTACATGTTGGGTAGACACGTCAAGGAGCAGTAAATGTTTCCAAAAGTACAAATGAGTGAAAGTAGCTCTTCATACATTACCATAATAGCTAGAACATTGATCACATATCACTACCAATCAAACAATTAAAAAGTATGACAAGTTTAGAGGATAGGTTTTCTTGCACGCAACAATAAGGTATATCATAGGTGAAGGTTTATATATTTTTTTAAGCTTAAGGTGTGCCTAGAAGCCTTGCTTGCATAGAACGAGCTGAGGCTGGACCAAGCACCCACTCACTGTCGTGGCCCCTTTGACGCCCCACTTCATGCATTCCCTGGGGGCCTGGCAGCTGGACTGCTGTAGGCTGTGTGGCTTGGGTATCACTCGTGGTTTAAGTTTCCTTGTTTTCCTTCCATTGTCTACTTTCCTCTCCATCGCCTTCTCTGGAACTTGCCTTTTAGCCTTAGGTCTGATATATATGGCGCGGCCTGCCCCATTCATGGAGAATAATTCATGGGCGGCTCCTCCCTAATGGCGGAGGAGCGCCGACCCACTGATCAGAGTCCATCACAGAAAAATAAAATGATATGAAAACAATAATATCATTTTATTTTTCTGTGAGGGGCTCTGGCTGATGGTGCGAACATGCAGGGCCTGGCCATGACAGGCAGGATTGGTGGGCACATGGAACTGCGCATGTCAGTTTGGCCCGCAGTCATAGGCCAGCAAAACAGACATGCGCACTTCTATGTCTCCATCCCAGCTGTTGGAGAAAAGCCGCAGGCTCCCTGGCATTGTCTGAGCGGCAGATCAGGCCACTCAGACCAATCCTGGCACTGCTCCCATAGAATGAGAGCAGTGTCTGGATTGGCTGGGCAGCCTGTGCCTTCCCAGAGACTGCCGGAAGTGAAGCACCGAGACAGCAGTCAGGGCAGCGAGAGGTAAGTTTTTTTCTTATATTTCCATTCACCCCCCCTCCCCCTCTTTTGATTGTGCGGCAGCCACCACTGGAGAACATATTGTATTTCATACCTACTTACCTACTTGAAGGGGCTTTGGGTCTGCCTCCTTCAGTCGTTGGCCCGTTTTGCTCCAGAAACTTTAGACATTGACCTGGGCCATTATCAAGCACATCTTGTTTCAGTCCACAGGAGTGTTTTAGTACCCCGAAGACACCAGACTCAGCTTCCAGGAAGGAATGAAAGACGTCGCAGCCTGGATAAGCAACAGCTGCCTAAAGCTCAGCTCGGTGAAGACAGAGGTCTTCGTCCTTAGACCCTCCCCCACCGCTTGGGAGAACACCTGGTGGCCCTCCGCCCTCGGAAACCCACCCCGACGGACCATGCCCAGAACCTCTGCATCATTCTAGACTCCTCCCTCACCATGACTCGCCAGATCAACACCGTCGCCTCCACCCGTTTCAACTCCCTCAGCATCCTCCGCAAGACTTTCAAGTGGATCCCCCCCGAAGCCAGAAAGACCGTCACCCACACACTCATAACTAGCAGACTGGACTACGGAAACGCCCTCTACGCTGGAATCAACAAATCCCTGCTACACAAACTCCAGACCATCCAGAACACCGCAGCCAGACTCGACCTCGGCACCCCACGGCATGAGCACATGACCCACCACCTGCATGACCTCCACTGGCTCCCCGTCGAGAAGAGAGTAACATTCAAGCTACTCACTCATGCCTTCAAATCCCTCCACAAAATCAGACCCAAATACCTCAACGAAAGAGTCTCATTCCACGTACCCAAAAGAAACCTCCGCTCTGCCGACCTCGCCCTAGCAGAGACTCCGCGCATCCGCAGAAACAGAGCAGGTGGAAGAGCCTTCTCCTACGTCGCAGCCAAGGTCTGGAACGAGCTCCCAGTCAACATCAGACGCTCCCCTACCCTGCACACCCTCAGGAAGAGCCGCAAGACCTGGCTTTTTGGGTGACCCAGAGCTGCATTCCCTCCCCCCCAGCGCCTTGAGACCCTCACGGGTGAGTAGCACGCTTTGGAAGCCCCTGATTGATTGATTGATAGTAACACTGTTTTTATTGACTGTTTGTGTGTCTCCTTCCACTGTAATGCATAAGGGATTATTTTACATCTGAAATCAGTTGGAGAGTGACCGGGTAGCACTGAGAAGTGAACACTGACAACAGCAATTGGAAAATAGATGCTATAGAGCCACCGCACAGACAGGAGCTTCTGCGGACTGCCGCACGGCCGCCTACCAAGATATCATTTGCGATTGTTTCGCTTTTTTACATGACTTGGACTGAATGCCAAGTGAACATGCAGTACTCACTTCTTTGGAACCGCAAAGTGAGCAACACAGTTCCTCCCGAGTTAGGTGACCACCCACTCTCCTGATCTGATCCACTCTCATGCTAAGGACTAACCACTTGTCTGGAGTTTTGGACTGACCGGCCTGCCTTTTTAGGCACCCACTACGGTTGTCTCTTTAATTTCCATTGTCCTGATGAAGCCCCGCATGCGGAGGTTTAGATTTACCCTCATCGCTTAAGTCGGGTCGAAACGTCGACACCCCTCATTCTATGGTCTGGAATATACTATACTTGCCCTTCCTGCAACTGGATGGTGCATTCTAAAAACAATAACATCATTATGTAAAACAGACATGGGAGAATATAATAAAATTGTGTTGTAAACAGGCCTAAGAACACTGGTTTACTTTATCTTAGCATCATTGCAACCAGTGCTGTCTGTGTAAAATTAAGTTACCATGATCTCCAACTGTTTCGTTTCTGATTTTCACTTTTTCCACTCACCTCGCACATGAGCACTTTTCTTGCACCTTTCATTTTTTTGACAACTGTTTATTGGTCTATTGATTATGCAACTTCTATAGCTAATATGTAAAGAAGATTTTGTCTCTTGAAGTTAGTTGTTTTGTCTTTCTCTCTGGTGTATGTTTGAAGAGTATTTTACTCTCTTGTTTAAAGTAATCATGAGAAACCTTTTTCGGTGACTCAATAAATTAATTTGAAGAGTCTTTTTGCCTCTTTGGTCTCCAAAAGATGTATGACCAATTGTTGGTCTTACCGTACTGTACCCAGGTCCTTCGACGCATTCTGGGCTACCCCATTAGTTTGTAATGATAGAAAAAACAGCAACTTTTTTTTCTATAGGAACCATTTTTCAAATGCTTATGTCTGAACTCGCTCCTCACTGTGGCCAGTTAAACAAACTCGGGTATAGTCAGTAGGTTTGACGTTTGTATAGTGTGTGCACCACCGATGCACATGCCATGCGAATATCAAACCGATTGGCTTTACCAACGCTTGTTTTCTCAATATAGCTGTAGAACTCAAATTGTGCTGCTGATCATAGGTTATTTTCAGTACCCCTCTGCTCGCCTCCTCAGGAGTCCTGCCACAGCACATTCTGTATATAGGCTGTCCCTGCCCCTTCTTTTACACCATGGCTGCCCCTTCTTTTACACCACGGCTGCCCCTACTTTTACACCATGGCTGCCCCTTCTTTTACACCACGGCTGCCCCTACTTTTACACCATGGCTGCCCCTTCTTTTACACCATGGCTGCCCCTTCTTTTACACCACGGCTGCCCCTACTTTTACACCACAGCTGCCCTTTCCTTTACACCATGGCTACCCCTTCTTTTATACCTCTTTTACAACATGGCTGCCTCTTCTTTTACACCGTGGCTGCACCTTCTTTTTCACTGTGGCTGCCCCTTCTTTTATACCGTGGCTGCCCCTTCTTTACGCCATGGCTGCCCCTTCTATTACACAATGACTGTCCCTTCTTTTACACCATGGCTGCACCTTCTTTTACACTGTGGCTGCCCCTTCTTTTATACCGTGGCTGCCCCTTCTTTTACACCATGGCTGCCCCTTCTTTTATACTGTGGCTGCCCCTTCTTTTACACCATGGCTGCCCCTTCTTTTACAACGTGGCTGCCCCTTCTTTTATACTGTATCTGCCCCTTCTTTTACACCATGGCTGCCCCTTCTTTCACACCATGGCTGCCCCTTCTTTTACACCATGGCTTCCCCTTTTTTTACAAAAACAACAATTGATGGACAGAATGCAGATCAATGTCATACATTCTCCCCAGTACAGAGATCTGGGCCTAAATCCATCGTTTTTTTGCTCACCATGCCATTCCAGTTTGGACCCAGCCATATGCAAATCAGTCCTGATCCTGCGCCCAATGGGAACAGTCCAGCCCGAACTGCCAGGCCAGGTCCTCCCTGGACTGGAAACAAGCATCCTAGGACCGGTTTCGGGCTTTCAGCCCTCATCAGCCAGGATAGCTTGACTCCAGTGGCATGGAGAGCACGGGACCCATGTCTGGGCATACCCATCCCACTCGGGGTGACAAATGCAAAAACAACAATTGATGGACAGAATGCAGATCAATGTCATACATTCTCCCCAGTACAAAGATCTGGGCCTAAATCCATCGTTTTTTTGCTCACCATGCCATTCCAGTTTGGACCCAGCCATATGCAAATCAGTCCTGATCCTGCGCCCAATGGGAACAGTTCAGCCCGAACTGCCAGGCCAGGTCCTCCCTGGACTGGAAACAAGCATCCTAGGACCGGTTTCGGGCTTTCAGCCCTCATCAACCAGGATAGCTTGACTCCAGTGGCATGGAGAGCACGGGACCCACGTCTGGGCATACCCGTCCCACTCGGGGTGACAAATGCAAAATCAACAATTGATGGACAGAATGCAGATCAATGTCATACATTCTCCCCAGTACAAAGATCTGGGCCTAAATCCATCGTTTTTTGCTCACCATGCCATTCCAGTTTGGACCCAGCCATATGCAAATCAGTCCTGATCCTGCGCCCAATGGGAACAGTCCAGCCCGAACTGCCAGGCCAGGTCCTCCCTGGACTGGAAACAAGCATCCTAGGACCGGTTTCGGGCTTTCAGCCCTCATCAACCAGGATAGCTTGACTCCAGTGGCATGGAGAGCACGGGACCCACGTCTGGGCATACCCGTCCCACTCGGGGTGACAAATGCAAAAACAACAATTGATGGACAGAATGCAGATCAATGTCATACATTCTCCCCAGTACAGAGATCTGGGCCTAAATCCATCGTTTTTTGCTCACCATGCCATTCCAGTTTGGACCCAGCCATATGCAAATCAGTCCTGATCCTGCGCCCAATGGGAACAGTCCAGCCCGAACTGCCAGGCCAGGTCCTCCCTGGACTGGAAACAAGCATCCTAGGACCGGTTTCGGGCTTTCAGCCCTCATCAGCCAGGATAGCTTGACTCCAGTGACATGGAGAGCACGGGACCCACGTCTGGGCATACCCGTCCCACTCGGGGTGACAAATGCAAAAACAACAATTGATGGACAGAATGCAGATCAATGTCATACATTCTCCCCAGTACAGAGATCTGTGACTAAATCCATCGTTTTTTTGCTCACCATGCCATTCCAGTTTGGACCCAGCCATATGCAAATCAGTTCTGATTCTGCGCCCAATGGGAACAGTCCAGCCCGAACTGCCAGGCCAGGTCCTCCCTGGACTGGAAACAAGCATCCTAGGACCGGTTTCGGGCTTTCAGTCCTCATCAGCCAGGATAGCTTGACTCCAGTGGCATGGAGAGCACGGGACCCACGTCTGGGCATACCCGTCCCACTCGGGGTGACAAATGCAAAAACAACAATTGATGGACAGAATGCAGATCAATGTCATACATTCTCCCCAGTACAGAGATCTGGGCCTAAATCCATCGTTTTTTTGCTCACCGTGCCATTCCAGTTTGGACCCAGCCATATGCAAATCAGTCCTGATCCTGCGCCCAATGGGAACAGTCCAGCCCGTACTGCCAGGCCAGGTCCTTCCTGGACTGGAAACAAGCATCCTAGGACCGGTTTCGGGCTTTCAGCCCTCATCAGCCAGGATAGCTTGACTCCAGTGGCATGGAGAGCACGGGACCCACGTCTGGGCATACCCGTCCCACTCGGGGTGACAAATGCAAAAACAACAATTGATGGACAGAATGCAGATCAATGTCATACATTCTCCCCAGTACAGAGATCTGGGCCTAAATCCATCGTTTTTTTGCTCACCATGCCATTCCAGTTTGGACCCAGCCATATGCTAATCAGTCCTGATCCTGCGCCCAATGGGAACAGTCCAGCCCGAACTGCCAGGCCAGGTCCTCCCTGGACTGGAAACAAGCATCCTAGGACCGGTTTCGGGCTTTCAGCCCTCATCAGCCAGGATAGCTTGACTCCAGTGGCATGGAGAGCACGGGACCCACGTCTGGGCATACCCGTCCCACTCGGGGTGACAAATGCAAAAACAACAATTGATGGACAGAATGCAGATCAATGTCATACATTCTCCCCAGTACAGAGATCTGGGCCTAAATCCATCGTTTTTTGCTCACCGTGCCATTCCAGTTTGGACCCAGCCATATGCAAATCAGTCCTGATCCTGCGCCCAATGGGAACAGTCCAGCCCGTACTGCCAGGCCAGGTCCTTCCTGGACTGGAAACAAGCATCCTAGGACCGGTTTCGGGCTTTCAGCCCTCATCAGCCAGGATAGCTTGACTCCAGTGGCATGGAGAGCACGAGACCCACGTCTGGGCATACCCGTCCCACTCGGGGTGACAAATGCAAAAACAACAATTGATGGACAGAATGCAGATCAATGTCATACATTCTCCCCAGTACAGAGATCTGGGCCTAAATCCATCGTTTTTTTGCTCACCATGCCATTCCAGTTTGGACCCAGCCATATGCAAATCAGTCCTGATCCTGCGCCCAATGGGAACAGTCCAGCCCGAACTGCCAGGCCAGGTCCTCCCTGGACTGGAAACAAGCATCCTAGGACCGGTTTCGGGCTTTCAGCCCTCATCAGCCAGGATAGCTTGACTCCAGTGGCATGGAGAGCACGGGACCCACGTCTGGGCATACCCGTCCCACTCGGGGTGACAAATGTAAAAACAATTGATGGACAGAATGCAGATCAATGTCATACATTCTCCCCAGTACAGAGATCTGGGCCTAAATCCATCGTTTTTTTGCTCACCATGCCATTCCAGTTTGGACCCAGCCATATGCAAATCAGTCCTGATCCTGCGCCCAATGGGAACAGTCCAGCCCGAACTGCCAGGCCAGGTCCTCCCTGGACTGGAAACAAGCATCCTAGGACCGGTTTCGGGCTTTCAGCCCTCATCAGCCAGGATAGCTTGACTCCAGTGGCATGGAGAGCACGGGACCCACGTCTGGGCATACCCATCCCACTCGGGGTGACAAATGCAAAAACAACAATTGATGGACAGAATGCAGATCAATGTCATACATTCTCCCCAGTACAGAGATCTGGGCCTAAATCCATCGTTTTTTTGCTCACCATGCCATTCCAGTTTGGACCCAGCCATATGCAAATCAGTCCTGATCCTGCGCCCAATGGGAACAGTCCAGCGCGAACTGCCAGGCCAGGTCCTCCCTGGACTGGAAACAAGCATCCTAGGACCGGTTTCGGGCTTTCAGCTCTCATCAGCCAGGATAGCTTGACTCCAGTGGCATGGAGAGCACGGGACCCACATCTGGGCATACCCGTCCCACTCGGGGTGACAAATGCAAAAACAACAATTGATGGACAGAATGCAGATCAATGTCATACATTCTCCCCAGTACAGAGATCTGGGCCTAAATCCATCGTTTTTTTGCTCACCATGCCATTCCAGTTTGGACCCAGCCATATGCAAATCAGTCCTGATCCTGCGCCCAATAGGAACAGTCCAGCCTGAACTGCCAGGCCAGGTCCTCCCTGGACTGGAAACAAGCATCCTAGGACCGGTTTCGGGCTTTCAGCCCTCATCAGCCAGGATAGCTTGACTCCAGTGGCATGGAGAGCACGGGACCCACGTCTGGGCATACCCGTCCCACTCGGGGTGACAAATGCAAAAACAACAATTGATGGACAGAATGCAGATCAATGTCATACAGCTCCCCAGTACAGAGATCTGGGCCTAAATCCATCGTTTTTTTGCTCACCATGCCATTCCAGTTTGGACCCAGCCATATGCAAATCAGTCCTGATCCTGCGCCCAATGGGAACAGTCCAGCCCGAACTGCCAGGCCAGGTCCTCCCTGGACTGGAAACAAGCATCCTAGGACCGGTTTCGGGCTTTCAGCCCTCATCAGCCAGGATAGCTTGACTCCAGTGGCATGGAGAGAACGGGACCCACGTCTGGGCATACCCGTCCCACTCGGGGTGACAAATGCAAAAACAACAATTGATGGACAGAATGCAGATCAATGTCATACATTCTCCCCAGTACAGAGATCTGGGCCTAAATCCATCGTTTTTTTGCTCACCATGCCATTCCAGTTTGGACCCAGCCATATGCAAATCAGTCCTGATCCTGCGCCCAATGGGAACAGTCCAGCCCGAACTGCCAGGCCAGGTCCACCCTGGACTGGAAACAAGCATCCTAGGACCGGTTTCGGGCTTTCAGCCCTCATCAGCCAGGATAGCTTGACTCCAGTGGCATGGAGAGCACGGGACCCACGTCTGGGCATACCCGTCCCACTCGGGGTGAAAAATGCAAAAACAACAATTGATGGACAGAATGCAGATCAATGTCATACATTCTCCCCAGTACAGAGATCTGGGCCTAAATCCATCGTTTTTTTGCTCACCATGCCATTCCAGTTTGGACCCAGCCATATGCAAATCAGTCCTGATCCTGCGCCCAATGGGAACAGTCCAGCCCGAACTGCCAGGCCAGGTCCTCCCTGGACTGGAAACAAGCATCCTAGGACCGGTTTCGGGCTTTCAGCCCTCATCAGCCAGGATAGCTTGACTCCAGTGGCATGGAGAGCACGGGACCCATGTCTGGGCATACCCGTCCCACTCGGGGTGACAAATGTAAAAACAACAATTGATGGACAGAATGCAGATCAATGTCATACATTCTCCCCAGTACAGAGATCTGGGCCTAAATCCATCGTTTTTTTGCTCACCATGCCATTCCAGTTTGGACCCAGCCATATGCAAATCAGTCCTGATCCTGCGCCCAATGGGAACAGTCCAGCCCGAACTGCCAGGCCAGGTCCTCCCTGGACTGGAAACAAGCATCCTAGGACCGGTTTCGGGCTTTCAGCCCTCATCAACCAGGATAGCTTGACTCCAGTGGCATGGAGAGCACGGGACCCACGTCTGGGCATACCCGTCCCACTCGGGGTGACAAATGCAAAATCAACAATTGATGGACAGAATGCAGATCAATGTCATACATTCTCCCCAGTACAAAGATCTGGGCCTAAATCCATCGTTTTTTTTCTCACCATGCCATTCCAGTTTGGAGCCAGCCATATGCAAATCAGTCCTGATCCTGCGCCCAATGGGAACAGTCCAGCCCGAACTGCCAGGCCAGGTCCTCCCTGGACTGGAAACAAGCATCCTAGGACCGGTTCCGGGCTTTCAGCCCTCATCAACCAGGATAGCTTAACTCCAGTGGCATGGAGAGCACGGGACCCACGTCTGGGCATACCCGTCCCACTCGGGGTGACAAATGCAAAAACAACAATTGATGGACAGAATGCAGATCAATGTCATACATTCTCCCCAGTACAGATATCTGGGCCTAAATCCATCGTTTTTTTGCTCACCATGCCATTCCAGTTTGGACCCAGCCATATGCAAATCAGTCCTGATCCTGCGCCCAATGGGAACAGTCCAGCCCGAACTGCCAGGCCAGGTCCTTCCTGGACTGGAAACAAGCATCCTAGGACCGGTTTCGGGCTTTCAGCCCTGATCAGCCAGGATAGCTTAACTCCAGTGGCATGGAGAGCACGGGACCCACGTCTGGGCATACCCGTCCCACTCGGGGTGACAAATGCAAAAACAACAATTGATGGACAGAATGCAGATCAATGTCATACATTCTCCCCAGTACAGAGATCTGGGCCTAAATCCATCGTTTTTTTGCTCACCATGCCATTCCAGTTTGGACCCAGCCATTTGCAAATCAGTTCTGATTCTGCGCCCAATGGGAACAATCCAGCCCGAACTGCCAGGCCAGGTCCTCCCTGGACTGGAAACAAGCATCCTAGGACCGGTTTCGGGCTTTCAGTCCTCATCAGCCAGGATAGCTTGACTCCAGTGGCATGGAGAGCACGGGACCCACGTCTGGGCATACCCATCCCACTCGGGGTGACAAATGCAAAAACAACAATTGATGGACAGAATGCAGATCAATGTCATACATTCTCCCCAGTACAGAGATCTGGGCCTAAATCCATCGTTTTTTTGCTCACCGTGCCATTCCAGTTTGGACGCAGCCATATGCAAATCAGTCCTGATCCTGCGCCCAATGGGAACAGTCCAGCCCGTACTGCCAGGCCAGGTCCTCCCTGGACTGGAAACAAGCATCCTAGGACCGGTTTCGGGCTTTCAGCCATCATCAGCCAGGATAGCTTGACTCCAGTGGCATGGAGAGCACGGGACCCACGTCTGGGCATACCCGTCCCACTCGGGGTGACAAATGCAAAAACAACAATTGATGGACAGAATGCAGATCAATGTCATACATTCTCCCCAGTACAGAGATCTGGGCCTAAATCCATCGTTTTTTTGCTCACCATGCCATTCCAGTTTGGACCCAGCCATATGCAAATCAGTCCTGATCCTGCGCCCAATGGGAACAGTCCAGCCCGAACTGCCAGGCCAGGTCCTCCCTGGACTGGAAACAAGCATCCTAGGACCGGTTTCGGGCTTTCAGCCCTCATCAGCCAGGATAGCTTGACTCCAGTGGCATGGAGAGCACGGGACCCACGTCTGGGCATACCCGTCCCACTCGGGGTGACAAATGTAAAAACAATTGATGGACAGAATGCAGATCAATGTCATACATTCTCCCCAGTACAGAGATCTGGGCCTAAATCCATCGTTTTTTTGCTCACCATGCCATTCCAGTTTGGACCCAGCCATATGCAAATCAGTCCTGATCCTGCGCCCAATGGGAACAGTCCAGCCCGAACTGCCAGGCCAGGTCCTCCCTGGACTGGAAACAAGCATCCTAGGACCGGTTTCGGGCTTTCAGCCCTCATCAGCCAGGATAGCTTGACTCCAGTGGTATGGAGAGCACGGGACCCACGTCTGGGCATACCCGTCCCACTCGGGGTGACAAATGCAAAAACAACAATTGATGGACAGAATGCAGATCAATGTCATACATTCTCCCCAGTACAGAGATCTGGGCCTAAATCCATCGTTTTTTGCTCACCATGCCATTCCAGTTTGGACCCAGCCATATGCAAATCAGTCCTGATCCTGCGCCCAATGGGAACAGTCCAGCCCGAACTGCCAGGCCAGGTCCTCCCTGGACTGGAAACAAGCATCCTAGGACCGGTTTCGGGCTTTCAGCCCTCATCAGCCAGGATAGCTTGACTCCAGTGGCATGGAGAGCACGGGACCCACATCTGGGCATACCCGTCCCACTCGGGGTGACAAATGCAAAAACAACAATTGATGGACAGAATGCAGATCAATGTCATACATTCTCCCCAGTACAGAGATCTGGGCCTAAATCCATCGTTTTTTTGCTCACCATGCCATTCCAGTTTGGACCCAGCCATATGCAAATCAGTCCTGATCCTGCGCCCAATAGGAACAGTCCAGCCTGAACTGCCAGGCCAGGTCCTCCCTGGACTGGAAACAAGCATCCTAGGACCGGTTTCGGGCTTTCAGCCCTCATCAGCCAGGATAGCTTGACTCCAGTGGCATGGAGAGCACGGGACCCACGTCTGGGCATACCCATCCCACTCGGGGTGACAAATGCAAAAACAACAATTGATGGACAGAATGCAGATCAATGTCATACATTCTCCCCAGTACAGAGATCTGGGCCTAAATCCATCGTTTTTTTGCTCACCGTGCCATTCCAGTTTGGACGCAGCCATATGCAAATCAGTCCTGATCCTGCGCCCAATGGGAACAGTCCAGCCCGTACTGCCAGGCCAGGTCCTCCCTGGACTGGAAACAAGCATCCTAGGACCGGTTTCGGGCTTTCAGCCCTCATCAGCCAGGATAGCTTGACTCCAGTGGCATGGAGAGCACGGGACCCACGTCTGGGCATTCCCGTCCCACTCTGGGTGACAAATGCAAAAACAACAATTGATGGACAGAATGCAGATCAATGTCATACATTCTCCCCAGTACAGAGATCTGGGCCTAAATCCATCGTTTTTTTGCTCACCATGCCATTCCAGTTTGGACCCAGCCATATGCAAATCAGTCCTGATCCTGCGCCCAATGGGAACAGTCCAGCCCGAACTGCCAGGCCAGGTCCTCCCTGGACTGGAAACAAGCATCCTAGGACCGGTTTCGGGCTTTCAGCCCTCATCAGCCAGGATAGCTTGACTCCAGTGGCATGGAGAGCACGGGACCCACGTCTGGGCATACCCGTCCCACTCGGGGTGACAAATGTAAAACAACAATTGATGGACAGAATGCAGATCAATCTCATACATTCTCCCCAGTACAGAGATCTGGGCCTAAATCCATCGTTTTTTGCTCACCATGCCATTCCAGTTTGGACCCAGCCATATGCAAATCAGTCCTGATCCTGCGCCCAATGGGAACAGTCCAGCCCGAACTGCCAGGCCAGGTCCTCCCTGGACTGGAAACAAGCATCCTAGGACCGGTTTCGGGCTTTCAGCCCTCATCAGCCAGGATAGCTTGACTCCAGTGGTATGGAGAGCACGGGACCCATGTCTGGGCATACCCGTCCCACTTGGGGTGACAAATGCAAAAACAACAATTGATGGACAGAATGCAGATCAATGTCATACATTCTCCCCAGTACAGAGATCTGGGCCTAAATCCATCGTTTTTTTGCTCACCATGCCATTCCAGTTTGGACCCAGCCATATGCAAATCAGTCCTGATCCTGCGCCCAATGGGAACAGTCCAGCCCGAACTGCCAGGCCAGGTCCTCCCTGGACTGGAAACAAGCATCCTAGGACCGGTTTCGGGCTTTCAGCCCTCATCAGCCAGGATAGCTTGACTCCAGTGGCATGGAGAGCACGGGACCCACATCTGGGCATACCCGTCCCACTCGGGGTGACAAATGCAAAAACAACAATTGATGGACAGAATGCAGATCAATGTCATACATTCTCCCCAGTACAGAGATCTGGGCCTAAATCCATCGTTTTTTGCTCACCATGCCATTCCAGTTTGGACCCAGCCATATGCAAATCAGTCCTGATCCTGCGCCCAATAGGAACAGTCCAGCCTGAACTGCCAGGCCAGGTCCTCCCTGGACTGGAAACAAGCATCCTAGGACCGGTTTCGGGCTTTCAGCCCTCATCAGCCAGGATAGCTTGACTCCAGTGGCATGGAGAGCACGGGACCCATGTCTGGGCATACCCGTCCCACTCGGGGTGACAAATGCAAAAACAACAATTGATGGACAGAATGCAGATCAATGTCATACATTCTCCCCAGTACAGAGATCTGGGCCTAAATCCATCGTTTTTTGCTCACCATGCCATTCCAGTTTGGACCCAGCCATATGCAAATCAGTCCTGATCCTGCGCCCAATGGGAACAGTCCAGCCCGAACTGCCAGGCCAGGTCCTCCCTGGACTGGAAACAAGCATCCTAGGACCGGTTTCGGGCTTTCAGCCCTCATCAGCCAGGATAGCTTGACTCCAGTGGCATGGAGAGCACGGGACCCACGTCTGGGCATACCCGTCCCACTCGGGGTGACAAATGCAAAAACAACAATTGATGGACAGAATGCAGATCAATGTCATACATTCTCCCCAGTACAGAGATCTGGGCCTAAATCCATCGTTTTTTGCTCACCATGCCATTCCAGTTTGGACCCAGCCATATGCAAATCAGTCCTGATCCTGCGCCCAATGGGAACAGTCCAGCCCGAACTGCCAGGCCAGGTCCTCCCTGGACTGGAAACAAGCATCCTAGGACCGGTTTCGGGCTTTCAGCCCTCATCAGCCAGGATAGCTTGACTCCAGTGGCATGGAGAGCACGGGACCCATGTCTGGGCATACCCGTCCCACTCGGGGTGACAAATGCAAAAACAACAATTGATGGACAGAATGCAGATCAATGTCATACATTCTCCCCAGTACAGAGATCTGGGCCTAAATCCATCGTTTTTTTGCTCACCATGCCATTCCAGTTTGGACCCAGCCATATGCAAATCAGTCCTGATCCTGCGCCCAATGGGAACAGTCCAGCCCGAACTGCCAGGCCAGGTCCTCCCTGGACTGGAAACAAGCATCCTAGGACCGGTTTCGGGCTTTCAGCCCTCATCAGCCAGGATAGCTTGACTCCAGTGGCATGGAGAGCACGGGACCCATGTCTGGGCATACCCGTCCCACTCGGGGTGACAAATGCAAAAACAACAATTGATGGACAGAATGCAGATCAATGTCATACATTCTCCCCAGTACAGAGATCTGGGCCTAAATCCATCGTTTTTTGCTCACCATGCCATTCCAGTTTGGACCCAGCCATATGCAAATCAGTCCTGATCCTGCGCCCAATGGGAACAGTCCAGCCCGAACTGCCAGGCCAGGTCCTCCCTGGACTGGAAACAAGCATCCTAGGACCGGTTTCGGGCTTTCAGCCCTCATCAGCCAGGATAGCTTGACTCCAGTGGCATGGAGAGCACGGGACCCATGTCTGGGCATACCCGTCCCACTCGGGGTGACAAATGCAAAAACAACAATTGATGGACAGAATGCAGATCAATGTCATACATTCTCCCCAGTACAGAGATCTGGGCCTAAATCCATCGTTTTTTTGCTCACCATGCCATTCCAGTTTGGACCCAGCCATATGCAAATCAGTCCTGATCCTGCGCCCAATGGGAACAGTCCAGCCCGAACTGCCAGGCCAGGTCCTCCCTGGACTGGAAACAAGCATCCTAGGACCGGTTTCGGGCTTTCAGCCCTCATCAGCCAGGATAGCTTGACTCCAGTGGCATGGAGAGCACGGGACCCACGTCTGGGCATACCCGTCCCACTCGGGGTGACAAATGCAAAAACAACAATTGATGGACAGAATGCAGATCAATGTCATACATTCTCCCCAGTACAGAGATCTGGGCCTAAATCCATCGTTTTTTTGCTCACCATGCCATTCCAGTTTGGACCCAGCCATATGCAAATCAGTCCTGATCCTGCGCCCAATGGGAACAGTCCAGCCCGAACTGCCAGGCCAGGTCCTCCCTGGACTGGAAACAAGCATCCTAGGACCGGTTTCGGGCTTTCAGCCCTCATCAGCCAGGATAGCTTGACTCCAGTGGCATGGAGAGCACGGGACCCACGTCTGGGCATACCCGTCCCACTCGGGGTGACAAATGCAAAAACAACAATTGATGGACAGAATGCAGATCAATGTCATACATTCTCCCCAGTACAGAGATCTGGGCCTAAATCCATCGTTTTTTTGCTCACCATGCCATTCCAGTTTGGACCCAGCCATATGCAAATCAGTCCTGATCCTGCGCCCAATGGGAACAGTCCAGCCCGAACTGCCAGGCCAGGTCCTCCCTGGACTGGAAACAAGCATCCTAGGACCGGTTTCGGGCTTTCAGCCCTCATCAGCCAGGATAGCTTGACTCCAGTGGCATGGAGAGCACGGGACCCATGTCTGGGCATACCCGTCCCACTCGGGGTGACAAATGCAAAAACAACAATTGATGGACAGAATGCAGATCAATGTCATACATTCTCCCCAGTACAGAGATCTGGGCCTAAATCCATCGTTTTTTTGCTCACCATGCCATTCCAGTTTGGACCCAGCCATATGCAAATCAGTCCTGATCCTGCACCCAATGGGAACAGTCCAGCCCGAACTGCCAGGCCAGGTCCTCCCTGGACTGGAAACAAGCATCCTAAGCCCGGTTTCGGGCTTTCAGCCCTCATCAGCCAGGATAGCTTGACTCCAGTGGCATGGAGAGCACGGGACCCACGTCTGGGCATACCCGTCCCACTCGGGGTGACAAATGCAAAAACAACAATTGATGGACAGAATGCAGATCAATGTCATACATTCTCCCCAGTACAGAGATCTGGGCCTAAATCCATCGTTTTTTTGCTCACCATGCCATTCCAGTTTGGACCCAGCCATATGCAAATCAGTCCTGATCCTGCGCCCAATGGGAACAGTCCAGCCCGAACTGCCAGGCCAGGTCCTCCCTGGACTGGAAACAAGCATCCTAGGACCGGTTTCGGGCTTTCAGCCCTCATCAGCCAGGATAGCTTGACTCCAGTGGCATGGAGAGCACGGGACCCATGTCTGGGCATACCCGTCCCACTCGGGGTGACAAATGCAAAAACAACAATTGATGGACAGAATGCAGATCAATGTCATACATTCTCCCCAGTACAGAGATCTGGGCCTAAATCCATCGTTTTTTGCTCACCATGCCATTCCAGTTTGGACCCAGCCATATGCAAATCAGTCCTGATCCTGCGCCCAATGGGAACAGTCCAGCCCGAACTGCCAGGCCAGGTCCTCCCTGGACTGGAAACAAGCATCCTAGGACCGGTTTCGGGCTTTCAGCCCTCATCAGCCAGGATAGCTTGACTCCAGTGGCATGGAGAGCATGGGACCCATGTCTGGGCATACCCATCCCACTCGGGGTGACAAATGCAAAAACAATTGATGGACAGAATGCAGATCAATGTCATACATTCTCCCCAGTACAGAGATCTGGGCCTAAATCCATCGTTTTTTTGCTCACCATGCCATTCCAGTTTGGACCCAGCCATATGCAAATCAGTCCTGATCCTGCGCCCAATGGGAACAGTCCAGCCCGAACTGCCAGGCCAGGTCCTCCCTGGACTGGAAACAAGCATCCTAGGACCGGTTTCGGGCTTTCAGCCCTCATCAGCCAGGATAGCTTGACTCCAGTGGCATGGAGAGCACGGGACCCACGTCTGGGCATACCCGTCCCACTCTGGGTGACAAATGCAAAAACAACAATTGATGGACAGAATGCAGATCAATGTCACACATTCTCCCCAGTACAGAGATCTGGGCCTAAATCCATCGTTTTTTTGCTCACCATGCCATTCCAGTTTGGACCCAGCCATATGCAAATCAGTCCTGATCCTGCGCCCAATGGGAACAGTCCAGCTCGAACTGCCAGGCCAGGTCCTCCCTGGACTGGAAACAAGCATCCTAGGACCGGTTTCGGGCTTTCAGCCCTCATCAGCCAGGATAGCTTGACTCCAGTGGCATGGAGAGCACGGGACCCACGTCTGGGCATACCCGTCCCACTCGGGGTGACAAATGCAAAATCAACAATTGATGGACAGAATGCAGATCAATGTCATACATTCTCCCCAGTACAAAGATCTGGGCCTAAATCCATCGTTTTTTTGCTCACCATGCCATTCCAGTTTGGACACAGCCATATGCAAATCAGTTCTGATTCTGCGCCCAATGGGAACAGTCCAGCCCGAACTGCCAGGCCAGGTCCTCCCTGGACTGGAAACAAGCATCCTAGGACCGGTTTCGGGCTTTCAGTCCTCATCAGCCAGGATAGCTTGACTCCAGTGGCATGGAGAGCACGGGACCCACGTCTGGGCATACCCGTCCCACTCGGGGTGACAAATGCAAAAACAACAATTGATGGACAGAATGCAGATCAATGTCATACATTCTCCCCAGTACAGAGATCTGGGCCTAAATCCATCGTTTTTTTGCTCACCGTGCCATTCCAGTTTGGACCCAGCCATATGCAAATCAGTCCTGATCCTGCGCCCAATGGGAACAGTCCAGCCCGTACTGCCAGGCCAGGTCCTCCCTGGACTGGAAACAAGCATCCTAGGACCGGTTTCGGGCTTTCAGCCCTCATCAGCCAGGATAGCTTGACTCCAGTGGCATGGAGAGCACGGGACCCACGTCTGGGCATACCCGTCCCACTCGGGGTGACAAATGCAAAAACCACAATTGATGGACAGAATGCAGATCAATGTCATACATTCTCCCCAGTACAGAGATCTGGGCCTAAATCCATCGTTTTTTTGCTCACCATGCCATTCCAGTTTGGACCCAGCCATATGCAAATCAGTCCTGATCCTGCGCCCAATGGGAACAGTCCAGCCCGAACTGCCAGGCCAGGTCCTCCCTGGACTGGAAACAAGCATCCTATGACCGGTTTCGGGCTTTCAGCCCTCATCAGCCAGGATAGCTTGACTCCAGTGGCATGGAGAGCACGGGACCCACGTCTGGGCATACCCGTCCCACTCGGGGTGACAAATGCAAAAACAACAATTGATGGACAGAATGCAGATCAATGTCATACATTCTCCCCAGTACAGAGATCTGGGCCTAAATCCATCGTTTTTTTGCTCACCATGCCATTCCAGTTTGGACCCAGCCATATGCAAATCAGTCCTGATCCTGCGCCCAATGGGAACAGTCCAGCCCGAACTGCCAGGCCAGGTCCTCCCTGGACTGGAAACAAGCATCCTAGGACCGGCTTCGGGCTTTCAGCCCTCATCAGCCAGGATAGCTTGACTCCAGTGGCATGGAGAGCACGGGACCCATGTCTGGGCATACCCGTCCCACTTGGGGTGACAAATGCAAAAACAACAATTGATGGACAGAATGCAGATCAATGTCATACATTCTCCCCAGTACAGAGATCTGGGCCTAAATCCATTGTTTTTTTGCTCACCATGCCATTCCAGTTTGGACCCAGCCATATGCAAATCAGTCCTGATCCTGCGCCCAATGGGAACAGTCCAGCCCGAACTGCCAGGCCAGGTCCTCCCTGGACTGGAAACAAGCATCCTATGACCGGTTTCGGGCTTTCAGCCCTCATCAGCCAGGATAGCTTGACTCCAGTGGCATGGAGAGCACGGGACCCACGTCTGGGCATACCCGTCCCACTCGGGGTGACAAATGCAAAAACAACAATTGATGGACAGAATGCAGATCAATGTCATACATTCTCCCCAGTACAGAGATCTGGGCCTAAATCCATCGTTTTTTTGCTCACCATGCCATTCCAGTTTGGACCCAGCCATATGCAAATCAGTCCTGATCCTGCGCCCAATGGGAACAGTCCAGCCCGAACTGCCAGGCCAGGTCCTCCCTGGACTGGAAACAAGCATCCTAGGACCGGTTTCGGGCTTTCAGCCCTCATCAGCCAGGATAGCTTGACTCCAGTGGCATGGAGAGCACGGGACCCACATCTGGGCATACCCGTCCCACTCGGGGTGACAAATGCAAAAACAACAATTGATGGACAGAATGCAGATCAATGTCATACATTCTCCCCAGTACAGAGATCTGGGCCTAAATCCATCGTTTTTTTGCTCACCATGCCATTCCAGTTTGGACCCAGCCATATGCAAATCAGTCCTGATCCTGCGCCCAATGGGAACAGTCCAGCCTGAACTGCCAGGCCAGGTCCTCCCTGGACTGGAAACAAGCATCCTAGGACCGGTTTCGGGCTTTCAGCCCTCATCAGCCAGGATAGCTTGACTCCAGTGGCATGGAGAGCACGGGACCCACGTCTGGGCATACCCGTCCCACTCGGGGTGACAAATGCAAAAACAACAATTGATGGACAGAATGCAGAACAATGTCATACATTCTCCCCAGTACAGAGATCTGGGCCTAAATCCATCGTTTTTTGCTCACCATGCCATTCCAGTTTGGACCCAGCCATATGCAAATCAGTCCCGATCCTGCGCCCAATGGGAACAGTCCAGCCCGAACTGCCAGGCCAGGTCCTCCCTGGACTGGAAACAAGCATCCTAGGACCGGTTTCGGGCTTTCAGCCCTCATCAGCCAGGATAGCTTGACTCCAGTGGCATGGAGAGCACGGGACCCACGTCTGGGCATACCCGTCCCATTCGGGGTGACAAATGCAAAAACAACAATTGATGGACAGAATGCAGATCAATGTCATACATTCTCCCCAGTACAGAGATCTGGGCCTAAATCCATCGTTTTTTTGCTCACCATGCCATTCCAGTTTGGACCCAGCCATATGCAAATCAGTCCTGATCCTGCGCCCAATGGGAACAGTCCAGCCCGAACTGCCAGGCCAGGTCCTCCCTGGACTGGAAACAAGCATCCTTGGACCGGTTTCGGGCTTTCAGCCCTCATCAGCCAGGATAGCTTGACTCCAGTGGCATGGAGAGCACGGGACCCATGTCTGGGCATACCCGTCCCACTCGGGGTGACAAATGCAAAAACAATTGATGGACAGAATGCAGATCAATGTCATACATTCTCCCCAGTACAGAGATCTGGGCCTAAATCCATCGTTTTTTTGCTCACCATGCCATTCCAGTTTGGACCCAGCCATATGCAAATCAGTCCTGATCCTGCGCCCAATGGGAACAGTCCAGCCTGAACTGCCAGGCCAGGTCCCCTGGACTGGAAACAAGCATCCTAGGACTGGTTTCGAGGTTTCAGCCCTCATCAGCCAGGATAGCTTGACTCCAGTGGCATGGAGAGCACGGGACCCACGTCTGGCATACCTGTCCCACTCGGGGTGACAAATGCAAAAACAACAATTGATGGACAGAATGCAGATCAATGTCATACATTCTCCCCAGTACAGAGATCTGGGCCTAAATCCATCGCTTTTTTGCTCACCATGCCATTCCAGTTTGGACCCAGCCATATGCAAATCAGTCCTGATCCTGCGCCCAATGGGAACAGTCCAGCCCGAACTGCCAGGCCAGGTCCTCCCTGGACTGGAAACAAGCATCCTAGGACCGGTTTCGGGCTTTCAGCCCTCATCAGCCAGGATAGCTTGACTCCAGTGGCATGGAGAGCACGGGACCCATGTCTGGGCATACCCGTCCCACTCGGGGTGACAAATGCAAAAACAACAATTGATGGACAGAATGCAGATCAATGTCATACATTCTCCCCAGTACAGAGATCTGGGCCTAAATCCATCGTTTTTTGCTCACCATGCCATTCCAGTTTGGACCCAGCCATATGCAAATCAGTCCTGATCCTGCGCCCAATGGGAACAGTCCAGCCCGAACTGCCAGGCCAGGTCCTCCCTGGACTGGAAACAAGCATCCTAGGACCGGTTTCGGGCTTTCAGCCCTCATCAGCCAGGATAGCTTGACTCCAGTGGCATGGAGAGCACGGGACCCATGTCTGGGCATACCCGTCCCACTCGGGGTGACAAATGCAAAAACAGCAATTGATGGACAGAATGCAGATCAATGTCATACATTCTCCCCAGTACAGAGATCTGGGCCTAAATTCATCGTTTTTTTGCTCACAATGCCATTCCAGTTTGGACCCAGCCATATGCAAATCAGTCCTGATCCTGCGCCCAATGGGAACAGTCCAGCCCGAACTGCCAGGCCAGGTCCTCCCTGGACTGGAAACAAGCATCCTAGGACCGGTTTCGGGCTTTCAGCCCTCATCAGCCAGGATAGCTTGACTCCAGTGGCATGGAGAGCACGGGACCCATGTCTGGGCATACCCGTCCCACTCGGGGTGACAAATGCAAAAACAATTGATGGACAGAATGCAGATCAATGTCATACATTCTCCCCAGTACAGAGATCTGGGCCTAAATCCATCGTTTTTTTGCTCACCATGCCATTCCAGTTTGGACCCAGCCATATGCAAATCAGTCCTGATCCTGCGCCCAATGGGAACAGTCCAGCCCGAACTGCCAGGCCAGGTCCTCCCTGGACTGGAAACAAGCATCCTAGGACCGGCTTCGGGCTTTCAGCCCTCATCAGCCAGGATAGCTTGACTACAGTGGCATGGAGAGCACGGGACCCACGTCTGGGCATACCCGTCCCACTCGGGGTGACAAATGCAAAAACAACAATTGATGGACAGAATGCAGATCAATGTCATACATTCTCCCCAGTACAGAGATCTGGGCCTAAATCCATCGTTTTTTGCTCACCATGCCATTCCAGTTTGGACCCAGCCATATGCAAATCAGTCCTGATCCTGCACCCAATGGGAACAGTCCAGCCCGAACTGCCAGGCCAGGTCCTCCCTGGACTGGAAACAAGCATCCTAGGACCGGTTTCGGGCTTTCAGCCCTCATCAGCCAGGATAGCTTGACTCCAGTGGCATGGAGAGCACGGGACCCACGACTGGGCATACCCGTCCCACTCGGGGTGACAAATGCAAAAACAACAATTGATGGACAGAATGCAGATCAATGTCATACATTCTCCCCAGTACAGAGATCTGGGCCTAAATCCATCGTTTTTTTGCTCACCATGCCATTCCAGTTTGGACCCAGCCATATGCAAATCAGTCCTGATCCTGCGCCCAATGGGAACAGTCCAGCCCGAACTGCCAGGCCAGGTCCTCCCTGGACTGGAAACAAGCATCCTAGGACCGGTTTCGGGCTTTCAGCCCTCATCAGCCAGGATAGCTTGACTCCAGTGGCATGGAGAGCACGGGACCCATGTCTGGGCATACCCGTCCCACTCGGGGTGACAAATGCAAAAACAACAATTGATGGACAGAATGCAGATCAATGTCATACATTCTCCCCAGTACAGAGATCTGGGCCTAAATCCATCGTTTTTTGCTCACCATGCCATTCCAGTTTGGACCCAGCCAAATGCAAATCAGTCCTGATCCTGCGCCCAATGGGAACAGTCCAGCCCGAACTGCCAGGCCAGGTGCTCCCTGGACTGGAAACAAGCATCCTAGGACCGGTTTCGGGCTTTCAGCCCTCATCAGCCAGGATAGCTTGACTCCAGTGGCATGGAGAGCACGGGACTCCAGTCTAGGCATACACGTCCCACTCGGGGTGACAAATGCATAAACAACAATTGATGGACAGAATGCAGATCAATGTCATACATTCTCCCCAGTACAGAGATCTGGGCCTAAATCCATTGTTTTTTGCTCACCATGCCATTCCAGTTTGGACCCAGCCATATGCAAATCAGTCCTGATCCTGCGCCCAATGGGAACAGTCCAGCCCGAACTGCCAGGCCAGGTCCTCCCTGGACTGGAAACAAGCATCCTAGGACCGGTTTCGGGCTTTCAGCCTCATCAGCCAGGATAGCTTGACTCCAGTGGCATGGAGAGCACGGGACCCACTTCTGGGCATACCCGTCCCACTCGGGTGACAAATGCAAAAACAACAATTGATGGACAGAATGCAGATCAATGTCATACATTCTCCCCAGTACAGAGATCTGGGCCTAAATCCATCGTTTTTGCTCACCATGCCATTCCAGTTTGGACCCAGCCATATGCAAATCAGTCCTGATCCTGCACCCAATGGGAACAGTCCAGCCCGAACTGCCAGGCCAGGTCCTCCCTGGACTGGAAACAAGCATCCTAGGACCGGCTTCGGGCTTTCAGCCCTCATCGTCCAGGATAGCTTGACTCCAGTGGCATGGAGAGCACGGGACCCACATCTGGGCATACCCGTCCCACTCGGGGTGACAAATGCAAAAACAACAATTGATGGACAGAATGCAGATCAATGTCATACATTCTCCCCAGTACAGAGATCTGGGCCTAAATCCATCGTTTTTTTGCTCACCATGCCATTCCAGTTTGGACCCAGCCATATGCAAATCAGTCCTGATCCTGCGCCCAATGGGAACAGTCCAGCCCGAACTGCCAGGCCAGGCCAGGCAGTTCGGTCTGGACTGTTCCCATGAGGCACAGGGTCAAGACTGATTTGCATATGGCTATGTCTGAACTGGGGTGGCGTGGTGAAGCAAAATAACGATGGATTAAACCCAGATCTGTGACTGGGGGTGAATGTTTGCCAATGTGCAGCATTCCGTCCATCATCTTGTGTGTTTTGAATTTCGCCCTAAGTGGGAAGGGTATGCCCAGACGTGGGTCCCGTGCTCACTACGCCACTGGAGTCAAGCTATCCTAGCTGATGAAGGCTGATAGCCTGAAACCGGTCCTAGGATGCTTGATTCCGGTCCAGGGAAGAAATGGCTTGGCAGTTCGGTCTGGACTGTTCCCATGAGGCACAGGGTCAAGACTGATTTGCATATGGCTATGTCTGAACTGGCGTGGTGAAGCAAAATAACGATGGATTAAACCCAGATCTGTGACTGGGGGTGAATGTTTGCCAATGTGCAGCATTCCGTCCATCATCTTGTGTGTTTTGCATTTCGCCCTAAGTGGGAAGGGTATGCCCAGACGTGGGTCCCGTGCTCACTACGCCACTGGAGTCAAGCTATCCTGGCTGATGAAGGCTGATAGCCTGAATCCGGTCCTAGAATGCTTGATTCCGGTCCAGGGAAGACATGGCTTGGCAGTTCGGTCTGGACTGTTCCCATGAGGCACAGGGTCAAGACTGATTTGCATATGGCTATGTCTGAACTGGGGTGGTGTGGTGAAGCAAAATAACGATGGATTAAACCCAGATCTGTGACTGGGGGTGAATGTTTGCCAATGTGCAGCATTCCGTCCATCATCTTGTGTGTTTTGCATTTCGCCCTAAGTGGGAAGGGTATACCCAGACGTGGGTCCCGTGCTCACTACGCCACTGGAGTCAAGTTATCCTGGCTGATGAAGGCTGATAGCCTGAAACCGGTCCTAGGATGCTTGATTCCGGTCCAGGGAAGACATGGCTTGGCAGTTTGGTCTGGACTGTTCCCATGAGGCACATGGTCAAGACTGATTTGAATATGGCTATGTCTGAACTGGGGTGGCGTGGTGAAGCAAAATAACGATGGATTAAACCCAGATCTGTGACTGGGGGTGAATGTTTGCCAATGTGCAGCATTCCGTCCATCATCTTGTGTGTTTTGCATTTCGCCCTAAGTGGGAAGGGTATGCCCAGACGTGGGTCCCGTGCTCACTACGCCACTGGAGTCAAGCTATCCTGGCTGATGAAGGCTGATAGCCTGAAACCGGTCCTAGGATGCTTGATTCCGGTCCAGGGAAGACATGGCTTTGCAGTTCGGTCTGGACTGTTCCCATGAGGCACAGGCTCAAGACTGATTTGCATATGGCTATGTCTGAACTGGGGTGGCGTGGTGAAGCAAAATAACGATGGATTAAACCCAGATCTGTGACTGGGGGTGAATGTTTGCCAATGTGCAGCATTCCGTCCATCGTCTTGTGTGTTTTGCATTTTGCCCTAAGTGGGAAGGGTATGCCCAGACGTGGGTCCCGTGCTCACTACGCCACTGGAGTCAAGCTATCCTGGCTGATGAAGGCTGATAGCCTGAAACCGGTCCTAGGATGCTTGATTCCGGTCCAGGGAAGACATGGCTTGGCCGTTCGGTCTGGACTGTTCCCATGAGGCACAGGGTCAAGACTGATTTGCATATGGCTATGTCTGAACTGGGGTGGCGTGGTGAAGCAAAATAACGATGGATTAAACCCAGATCTGTGACTGGGGGTGAATGTTTGCCAATGTGCAGCATTCCGTCCATCATCTTGTGTGTTTTGCATTTCGCCATAAGTGGGAAGGGTATGCCCAGACGTGGGTCCCGTGCTCACTATGCCACTGGAGTCAAGCTATCCTGGCTGATGAAGGCTGATAGCCTGAAACCGGTCCTAGGATGCTTGATTCCGGTCCAGGGAAGACATGGCTTGGCCGTTCGGTCTGGACTGTTCCCATGAGGCACAGGGTCAAGACTGATTTGCATATGGCTATGTCTGAACTGGGGTGGCGTGGTGAAGCAAAATAACGATGGATTAAACCCAGATCTGTGACTGGGGGTGAATGTTTGCCAATGTGCAGCATTCCGTCCATCATCTTGTGTGTTTTGCATTTCGCCCTAAGTGGGAAGGGTATGCCCAGACGTGGGTCCCGTGCTCACTACGCCACTGGAGTCAAGCTATCCTGGCTGATGAAGGCTGATAGCCTGAAACCGGTCCTAGGATGCTTGATTCCGGTCCAGGAAAGACATGGCTTGGCAGTTCGGTCTGGACTGTTCCCATGAGGCACAGGGTCAAGACTGATTTGCATATGGCTATGTCTGAACTGGGGTGGCGTGGTGAAGCAAAATAACGATGGATTAAACCCAGATCTGTGACTGGGGGTGAATGTTTGCCAATGTGCAGCATTCCGTCCATCATCTTGTGTGTTTTGCATTTCGCCCTAAGTGGGAAGGGTATGCCCAGACGTGGGTCCCGTGCTCACTACGCCACTGGAGTCAAGCTATCCTGGCTGATGAAGGCTGATAGCCTGAAACCGGTCCTAGGATGCTTGATTCCGGTCCAGGGAAGACATGGCTTTGCAGTTCGGTCTGGACTGTTCCCATGAGGCACAGGGTCAAGACTGATTTGCATATGGCTATGTCTGAACTGGGGTGGCGTGGTGAAGCAAAATAACGATGGATTAAACCCAGATCTGTGACTGGGGGTGAATGTTTGCCAATGTGCAGCATTCCGTCCATCGTCTTGTGTGTTTTGCATTTTGCCCTAAGTGGGAAGGGTATGCCCAGACGTGGGTCCCGTGCTCACTACGCCACTGGAGTCAAGCTATCCTGGCTGATGAAGGCTGATAGCCTGAAACCGGTCCTAGGATGCTTGATTCCGGTCCAGGGAAGACATGGCTTGGCCGTTCGGTCTGGACTGTTCCCATGAGGCACAGGGTCAAGACTGATTTGCATATGGCTATGTCTGAACTGGGGTGGCGTGGTGAAGCAAAATAACGATGGATTAAACCCAGATCTGTGACTGGGGGTGAATGTTTGCCAATGTGCAGCATTCCGTCCATCATCTTGTGTGTTTTGCATTTCGCCATAAGTGGGAAGGGTATGCCCAGACGTGGGTCCCGTGCTCACTACGCCACTGGAGTCAAGCTATCCTGGCTGATGAAGGCTTATAGCCTGAAACCGGTCCTAGGATGCTTGATTCCGGTCCAGGGAAGACATGGCTTGGCCGTTCGGTCTGGACTGTTCCCATGAGGCACAGGGTGAAGACTGATTTGCATATGGCTATGTCTGAACTGGGGTGGCGTGGTGAAGCAAAATAACGATGGATTAAACCCAGATCTGTGACTGGGGGTGAATGTTTGCCAATGTGCAGCATTCCGTCCATCATCTTGTGTGTTTTGCATTTCGCCCTAAGTGGGAAGGGTATGCCCAGACGTGGGTCCCGTGCTCACTACGCCACTGGAGTCAAGCTATCCTGGCTGATGAAGGCTGATAGCCTGAAACCTGTCCTAGGATGCTTGATTCCGTTCCAGGAAGACATGGCTTGGCAGTTCGGTCTGGACTGTTCCCATGAGGCACAGGGTCAAGACTGATTTGCATATGGCTATGTCTGAACTGGGGTGGCGTGGTGAAGCAAAATAACGATGGATTAAACCCAGATCTGTGACTGGGGGTGAATGTTTGCCAATGTGCGGCATTCCGTCCATCATCTTGTGTGTTTTGCATTTCGCCCTAAGTGGGAAGGGTATGCCCAGACGTGGGTCCCGTGCTCACTACGCCACTGGAGTCAAGCTATCCTGGCTGATGAAGACTGATAGCCTGAAACCGGTCCTAGGATGCTTGATTCCGGTCCATGGAAGATATGGCTTGGCAGTTCGGTCTGGACTGTTTCCATGAGGCACAGGGGCAAGACTGATTTGCATATGGCTATGTCTGAACTGGGGTGGCGTGGTGAAGCAAAATAACGATGGATTAAACCCAGATCTGTGACTGGGGGTGAATGTTTGCCAATGTGCAGCATTCCGTCCATCATCTTGTGTGTTTTGCATTTCGCCCTAAGTGGGAAGGGTATGCCCAGACGTGGGTCCCGTGCTCACTACGCCACTGGAGTCAAGCTATCCTGGCTGATGAAGGCTGATAGCCTGAAACCGGTCCTAGGATGCTTGATTCCGGTCCAGGGAAGACATGGCTTGGCAGTTCGGTCTGGACTGTTCCCATGAGGCACAGGGGCAAGACTGATTTGCATATGGCTATGTCTGAACTGGGGTGGCGTGGTGAAGCAAAATAACGATGGATTAAACCCAGATCTGTGACTGGGGGTGAATGTTTGCCAATGTGCAGCATTCCGTCCATCATCTTGTGTGTTTTGCATTTCGCCCTAAGTGGGAAGGGTATGCCCAGACGTGGGTCCTGTGCTCACTACGCCACTGGAGTCAAGCTATCCTGGCTGATGAAGGCTGATAGCCTGAAACCGGTCCTAGGATGCTTGATTCCGGTCCAGGGAAGACATGGCTTGGCAGTTCGGTCTGGACTGTTCCCATGATACACAGGGTCAAGACTGATTTGCATATGGCTATGTCTGAACTGGGGTGGCGTGGTGAAGCAAAATAACGATGGATTAAACCCAGATCTGTGACTGGGGGTGAATGTTTGCCAATGTGCAGCATTCCGTCCATCATCTTGTGTGTTTTGCATTTCGCCCTAAGTGGGAAGGGTATGCCCAGACGTGGGTCCCGTGCTCACTACGCTACTGGAGTCAAGCTATCCTGGCTGATGAAGGCTGATAGCCTGAAACCGGTCCTAGGATGCTTGATTCCGGTCCAGGGAAGACATGGCTTGGCAGTTCGGTCTGGACTGTTCCCATGAGGCACAGGGTCAAGACTGATTTGCATATGGCTATGTCTGCACTGGGGTGGCGTGGTGAAGCAAAATAACGATGGATTAAACCCAGATCTTTGACTGGGGTGAATGTTTGCCAATGTGCAGCATTCCGTCCATCATCTTGCGTGTTTTGCATTTCGCCCTAAGTGGGAAGGGTATGCCCAGACGTGGGTCCCGTGCTCACTACGCCACTGGAGTCAAGCTTTCCTGGCTGATGAAGGCTGATAGCCTGAAACCGGTCCTAGGATGCTTGATTCCGGTCCAGGGAAGACATGGCTTGGCAGTTCGGTCTGGACTGTTCCCATGAGGCACAGGGTCAAGACTGATTTGCATATGGCTATGTCTGAACTGGGGTGGCGTGGTGAAGCAAAATAACGATGGATTAAACCCAGATCTGTGACTGGGGGTGAATGTTTGCCAATGTGCAGCATTCCGTCCATCATCTTGTGTGTTTTGCATTTCGCCCTAAGTGGGAAGGGTATGCCCAGACGTGGGTCCCGTGCTCACTACGCCACTGGAGTCAAGCTATCCTGGCTGATGAAGGCTGATAGCCTGAAACCGGTCCTAGGATGCTTGATTCCGGTCCAGGGAAGACATGGCTTGGCAGTTCGGTCTGGACTGTTCCCATGAGGCACAGGGTCAAGACTGATTTGCATATGGCTATGTCTGAACTGGGGTGGCGTGGTGAAGCAAAATAACGATGGATTAAACCCAGATCTGTGACTGGGGGTGAATGTTTGCCAATGTGCTGCATTCCGTCCATCATCGTGTGTTTTGCATTTCGCCCTAAGTGGGAAGGGTATGCCCAGACGTGGGTCCCGTGCTCACTACGCCACTGGAGTCAAGCTATCCTGGCTGATGAAGGCTGATAGCCTGAAACCGGTCCTAGGATGCTTGATTCCGGTCCAGGGAAGACATGGCTTGGCAGTTCGGTCTAGACTGTTCCCATGAGGCACAGGGTCAAGACTGATTTGCATATGGCTATGTCTGAACTGGGGTGGCGTGGTGAAGCAAAATAACGATGGATTAAACCCAGATCTGTGACTGGGGGTGAATGTTTGCCAATGTGCAGCATTCCGTCCATCATCTTGTGTGTTTTGCATTTCGCCCTAAGTGGGAAGGGTATGCCCAGACGTGGGTCCCGTGCTCACTACGCCACTGGAGTCAAGCTATCCTGGCTGTGAAGGTTGATAGCCTGAAACCGGTCGTAGGATGCTTGATTCCGGTCCAGGGAAGACATGTCTTGGCAGTTCGGTCTGGACTGTTCCCATGAGGCACAGGGTCAAGACTGATTTGCATATGGCTATGTCTGAACTGGGGTGGCGTGGTGAAGCAAAATAACGATGGATTAAACCCAGATCTGTGACTGGGGATGAATGTTTGCCAATGTGCAGCATTCCGTCCATCATCTTGTGTGTTTTGCATTTCGCCCTAAGTGGGAAGGGTATGCCCAGACGTGGGTCCCGTGCTCACTACACCACTGGAGTCAAGCTATCCTGGCTGATGAAGGCTGATAGCCTGAAACCTGTCCTAGGATGCTTGATTCCGGTCCAGGGAAGACATGGCTTGGCAGTTCGGTCTGGACTGTTCCCATGAGGCACAGGGTCAAGACTGATTTGCATAGGGCTATGTCTGAACTGGGGTGGCGTGGTGAAGCAAAATAACGATGGATTAAACCCAGATCTGTGACTGGGGGTGAATGTTTGCCAATGTGCAGCATTCCGTCCATCATCTTGTGTGTTTTGCATTTCACCCTAAGTGGGAAGGGTATGCCCAGACGTGGGTCCCGTGCTCACTACGCCACTGGAGTCAAGCTATCCTGGCTGATGAAGGCTGATAGCCTGAAACCGGTCCTAGGATGCTTGATTCCGGTCCAGGGAAGACATGGCTTGGCAGTTCGATCTAGACTGTTCCCATGAGGCACAGGGGCAAGACTGATTTGCATATGGCTATGTCTGAACTGGGGTGGCGTGGTGAAGCAAAATAACGATGGATTAAACCCAGATCTGTGACTGGGGGTGAATGTTTGCCAATGTGCAGCATTCCGTCCATCATCTTGTGTGTTTTGCATTTCGCCCTAAGTGGGAAGGGTATGCCCAGACGTGGGTCCTGTGCTCACTACGCCACTGGAGTCAAGCTATCCTGGCTGATGAAGGCTGATAGCCTGAAACCGGTCCTAGGATGCTTGATTCCGGTCCAGGGAAGACATGGCTTGGCAGTTCGGTCTGGAGTGTTCCCATGATACACAGGGTCAAGACTGATTTGCATATGGCTATGTCTGAACTGGGGTGGCGTGGTGAAGCAAAATAACGATGGATTAAACCCAGATCTGTGACTGGGGGTGAATGTTTGCCAATGTGCAGCATTCCGTCCATCATCTTGTGTGTTTTGCATTTCGCCCTAAGTGGGAAGGGTATGCCCAGACGTGGGTCCCGTGCTCACTACGCTACTGGAGTCAAGCTATCCTGGCTGATGAAGGCTGATAGCCTGAAACCGGTCCTAGGATGCTTGATTCCGGTCCAGGGAAGACATGGCTTGGCAGTTCGGTCTGGACTGTTCCCATGAGGCACAGGGTCAAGACTGATTTGCATATGGCTATGTCTGCACTGGGGTGGCGTGGTGAAGCAAAATAACGATGGATTAAACCCAGATCTTTGACTGGGGTAAATGTTTGCCAATGTGCAGCATTCCGTCCATCATCTTGTGTGTTTTGCATTTCACCCTAAGTGGGAAGGGTATGCCCAGACGTGGGTCCCGTGCTCACTACGCCACTGGAGTCGAGCTTTCCTGGCTGATGAAGGCTGATAGCCTGAAACCGGTCCTAGGATGCTTGATTCCGGTCCAGGGAAGACATGGCTTGGCAGTTCGGTCTGGACTGTTCCCATGAGGCACAGGGTCAAGACTGATTTGCATATGGCTATGTCTGAACTGGGGTGGCGTGGTGAAGCAAAATAACGATGGATTAAACCCAGATCTGTGACTGGGGGTGAATGTTTGCCAATGTGCAGCATTCCGTCCATCATCTTGTGTGTTTTGCATTTCGCCCCTAAGTGGGAAGGGTATGCCCAGACGTGGGTCCCGTGCTCACTACGCCACTGGAGTCAAGCTATCCTGGCTGATGAAGGCTGATAGCCTGAAACCGGTCCTAGGATGCTTGATTCCGGTCCAGGGAAGACATGGCTTGGCAGTTCGGTCTGGACTGTTCCCATGAGGCACAGGGTCAAGACTGATTTGCATATGGCTATGTCTGAAACTGGGGTGGCGTGGTGAAGCAAAATAACGATGGATTAAACCCAGATCTGTGACTGGGGGTGAATGTTTGCCAATGTGCAGCATTCCGTCCATCATCTTGTGTGTTTTGCATTTCGCCCTAAGTGGGAAGGGTATGCCCAGACGTGGGTCCCGTGCTCACTACGCCACTGGAGTCAAGCTATACTGGCTGATGAAGGCTGATAGCCTGAAACCAGTCCTAGGATGCTTGATTCCGGTCCAGGGAAGACATGGCTTGGCAGTTCAGTCTGGACTGTTCCCATGAGGCACAGGGTCAAGACTGATTTGCATATGGCTATGTCTGAACTGGGGTGGCGTGGTGAAGCAAAATAACGATGGATTAAACCCAGATCTGTGACTGGGGGTGAATGTTTGCCAATGTGCAGCATTCCGTCCATCATCTTGTGTGTTTTGCATTTTGCCCTAAGTGGGAAGGGTATGCCCAGACGTGGGTCCCGTGCTCACTACGCCACTGGAGTCAAGCTATCCTGGCTGATGAAGGCTGATAGCCTGAAACCGGTCCTAGGATGCTTGATTCCGGTCCAGGGAAGACATGGCTTGGCAGTTCGGTCTGGACTGTTCCCATGAGGCACAGGGTCAAGACTGATTTGCATATGGCTATGTCTGAACTGGGGTGGCGTGGTGAAGCAAAATAACGATGGATTAAATCCAGATCTGTGACTGGGGGTGAATGTTTGCCAATGTGCAGCATTCCGTCCATCATCTTGTGTGTTTTGCATTTCGCCCTAAGTGGGAAGGATATGCCCAGATGTGGGTCCCGTGCTCACTACGCCACTGGAGTCAAGCTATCCTGGCTGATGAAGGCTGATAGCCTGAAACCGGTCCTAGGATGCTTGATTCCAGTCCAGGGAAGACATGGCTTGGCAGTTCGGTCTGGACTGTTCCCATGAGGCACAGGGTAAAGACTGATTTGCATATGTCTATGTCTGAACTGAACTGGGGTGGCGTGGTGAAGCAAAATAACGATGGTTTAAACCCAGATCTGGGACTGGGGGATGAATGTTTGCCAATGTGCGGCATTCCGTCCATCATCTTGTGTGTTTTGCATTTCGCCCTAAGTGGGAAGGGTATGCCCAGACGTGGGTCCCGTGCTCACTACGCCACTGGAGTCAAGCTATCCTGGCTGATGAAGGCTGATAGCCTGAAACCGGTCCTAGGATGCTTGATTCCGGTCCAGGGAAGACATGTCTTGGCAGTTCGGTCTGGACTGTTCCCATGAGGCACAGGGTCAAGACTGATTTGCATATGGCTATGTCTGAACTGGGGTGGCGTGGTGAAGCAAAATAACGATGGATTAAACCCAGATCTGTGACTGGGGGTGAATGTTTGCCAATGTGCAGCATTCCGTCCATCATCTTGTGTGTTTTGCATTTCGCCCTAAGTGGGAAGGGTATGCCCAGACGTGGGTCCCTTGCTCACTACGCCACTGGAGTCAAGCTATCCTGGCTGATGAAGGCTGATAGCCTGAAACCGGTCCTAGGATGCTTGATTCCGGTCCAGGGAAGACATGGCTTGGCAGTTCGGTCTGGACTGTTCCCATGAGGCACAGGGTCAAGACTGATTTGCATATGGCTATGTCTGAACTGGGGTGGCGTGGTGAAGCAAAATAACGATGGATTAAACCCAGATCTGTGACTGGGGGTGAATGTTTGCCAATGTGCAGCATTCCGTCCATCATCTTGTGTGTTTTGCATTTTGCCCTAAGTGGGAAGGGTATGCCCAGACGTGGGTCCCGTGCTCACTACGCCACTGGAGTCAAGCTATGCTGGCTGATGAAGGCTGATAGCCTGAAACCGGTCCTAGGATGCTTGATTCCGGTCCAGGGAAGACATGGCTTGGCAGTTCGGTCTGGACTGATTTGCATATGGCTATGTCTGAACTGGGGTGGCGTGGTGAAGCAAAATAACGATGGATTAAACCCAGATCTGTGACTGGGGGTGAATGTTTGCCAATGTGCAGCATTCCGTCCATCATCTTGTGTGTTTTGCATTTCGCCATAAGTGGGAAGGGTATGCCCAGACGTGGGTCCCGTGCTCACTACGCCACTGGAGTCAAGCTATCCTGGCTGATGAAGGCTGATAGCCTGAAACCGGTCCTAGGATGCTTGATTCCGGTCCAGGGAAGACATGGCTTGGCAGTTCGGTCTGGACTGTTCCCATGAGGCACAGGGACAAGAATGATTTGCATATGGCTATGTCTGAACTGGGGTGGCGTGGTGAAGCAAAATAACGATGGATTAAACCCAGATCTGTGACTGGGGGTGAATGTTTGCCAGTGTGCAGCATTCCGTCCATCATCTTGTGTGTTTTGCATTTCGCCCTAAGTGGGAAGGGTATGCCCAGACGTGGGCCCCGTGCTCACTACGCCACTGGAGTCAAGCTATCCTGGCTGATGAGGGCTGATAGCCTGAAACCGGTCCTAGGATGCTTGATTCCGGTCCAGGGAAGACATGGCTTGGCCGTTCGGTCTGGACTGTTCCCATGAGGCACAGGGTAAAGACTGATTTGCATATGGCTATGTCTGAACTGGGGTGGCGTGGTGAAGCAAAATAACGATGGATTAAACCCAGATCTGTGACTGGGGGTGAATGTTTGCCAATGTGCAGCATTCCGTCCATCATCTTGTGTGTTTTGCATTTCGCCCTAAGTGGGAAGGTTATGCCCAGACGTGGGTCCCGTGCTCACTACGCCACTGGAGTCAAGCTAACCTGGCTGATGAAGGCTGATAGCCTGAAACCGGTCCTAGGATGCTTGATTCCGGTCCAGGGAAGACATGGCTTGGCAGTTCGGTCTGGACTGTTCCCATGAGGCACAGGGTCAAGACTGATTTGCATATGGCTATGTCTGAACTGGGGTGGCGTGGTGAAGCAAAATAACGATGGATTAAACCCAGATCTGTGACTGGGGGTGAATGTTTGCCAATGTGCAGCATTCCGTCCATCATCTTGTGTGTTTTGCATTTCGCCCTAAGTGGGAAGGGTATGCCCAGACGTGGGTCCCGTGCTCACTACGCCACTGGAGTCAAGCTATCCTGGTTGATGAAGGCTGATAGCCTGAAACCGGTCCTAGGATGCTTGATTCCGGTCCAGGGAAGACATGGCTTGGCAGTTCGGTCTGGACTGTTCCCATGAGGCACAGGGTCAAGACTGATTTGCATATGGCTATGTCTGAACTGGGGTGGCGTGGTGAAGCAAACTAACGATGGATTAAACCCAGATCTGTGACTGGGGATGAATGTTTGCCAATATGCAGCATTCCGTCCATCATCTTGTGTGTTTTGCATTTCGCCCTAAGTGGGAAGGGTATGCCCAGACGTGGGTCCCGTGCTCACTACGCCACTGGAGTCAAGCTATCCTGGCTGATGAAGGCTGATAGCCTGACACCGGTCCTAGGATGCTTGATTCCGGTCCAGGGAAGACATGGCTTGGCAGTTCGGTCTGGACTGTTCCCATGAGGCACAGGGTCAAGACTGATTTGCATATGGCTATGTCTGAACTGGGGTGGCGTGGTGAAGCAAAATAACGATGGATTAAACCCAGATCTGTGACTGGGGGTTAATGTTTGCCAATGTGCAGCATTCCGTCCATCATCTTGTGTGTTTTGCATTTCGCCCTAAGTGGGAAGGGTATGCCCAGACGTGGGTCCTGTGCTCACTACGCCACTGGAGTCAAGCTATCCTGGCTGATGAAGGCTGATAGCCTGAAACCGGTCCTAGGATGCTTGATTCCGGTCCAGGGAAGACATGGCTTGGCAGTTCGGTCTGGACTGTTCCCATGAGGCACATGGTCAAGACTGATTTGCATATGGCTATGTCTGAACTGGGGTGGCGTGGTGAAGCAAAATAACGATGGATTAAACCCAGATCTGTTACTGGGGGTGAATGTTTGCCAATGTGCAGCATTCCGTCCATCATCTTGCGTGTTTTGCATTTCGCCCTAGGTGGGAAGGGTATGCCCAGACGTGGGTCCCGTGCTCAGTACGCCACTGGAGTCAAGCTATCCTGGCTGATGAAGGCTGATAGCCTGAAACCGGTCCTAGGTTGCTTGATTCCGGTCCAGGGAAGACATGGCTTGGCAGTTCGGTCTGGACTGTTCCCATGAGGCACAGGGTCAAGACTGATTTGCATATGGCTATGTCTGAACTGGGGTGGCGTGGTGAAGCAAAATAACAATGGATTAAACCCAGATCTGTGACTGGGGGTGAATGTTTGCCAATGTGCAGCATTCCGTCCATCATCTTCTGTGTTTTGCATTTCGCCCTAAGTGGGAAGGGTATGCCCAGACTTGGGTCCCGTGCTCACTACGCCACTGGAGTCAAGCTATCCTGGCTGATGAAGGCTGATAGCCTGAAACCGGTCCTAGGATGCTTGATTCCGGTCCAGGGAAGACATGGCTTGGCAGTTCGGTCTGGACTGTTTCCATGAGGCACAGGGTCAAGACTGATTTGCATATGTCTATGTCTGAACTGGGGTGGCGTGGTGAAGCAAAATAACGATGGATTAAACCCAGATCTGTGACTGGGGGTGAATGTTTGCCAATGTGCGGCATTCCGTCCATCATCTTGTGTGTTTTGCATTTCGCCCTAAGTGGGAAGGGTATGCCCAGACGTCGGTCCCGTGCTCACTACGCCACTGGAGTCAAGCTATCCTGGCTGATGAAGGCTGATAGCCTGAAACCGGTCCTAGGATGCTTGATTCCGGTCCAGGAAGACATGGCTTGGCAGTTCGGTCTGGACTGTTCCCATGAGGCACAGGGTCAAGACTGATTTGCATATGGCTATGTCTGAACTGGGGTGGCGTGGTGAAGCAAAATAACGATGGATTAAACCCAGATCTGTGACTGGGGGTGAATGTTTGCCAATGTGCAGCATTCCGTCCATCATCTTGTGTGTTTTGCATTTCGCCCTAAGTGGGAAGGGTATGCCCAGACGTGGGTCCCGTGCTCACTACGCCACTGGAGTCAAGCTATCCTGGCTGATGAAGGCTGATAGCCTGAAACCGGTCCTAGGATGCTTGATTCCGGTCCAGGGAAGACATGGCTTGGCAGTTCGGTCTGGACTGTTCCCATGAGGCACAGGGTCAAGACTGATTTGCATATGTCTGAACTGGGGTGGCGTGGTGAAGCAAAATAACGATGGATTAAACCCAGATCTGTGACTGGGGGTGAATGTTTGCCAATGTGCAGCATTCCGTCCATCATCTTGTGTGTTTTGCATTTCGCCCTAAGTGGGAAGGGTATGCCCAGACGTGGGTCCCGTGCTCACTACGCCACTGGAGTTAAGCTATCCTGGCTGATGAAGGCTGATAGCCTGAAACTGGTCCTAGGATGCTTGATTCCGGTCCAGGGAAGACATGGCTTGGCAGTTCGGTCTGGGCTGTTCCCATGAGGCACAGGGTCAAGACTGATTTGCATATGGCTATGTCTACACTGGGGTGGCGTGGTGAAGCAAAATAACGATGGATTAAACCCAGATCTGTGACTGGGGGTGAATGTTTGCCAATGTGCAGCATTCCGTCCATCATCTTGTGTGTTTTGCATTTCGCCCTAAGTGGGAAGGGTATGCCCAGACATGGGTCCCGTGCTCACTACGCCACTGGAGTCAAGCTATCCTGGCTGATGAAGGCTGATAGCCTGAAACCGGTCCTAGGATGCTTGATTCCGTTCCAGGGAAGACATGGCTTGGCAGTTCGGTCTGGACTGTTCCCATGAGGCACATGGTCAAGACTGATTTGCATATGGCTATGTCTGAACTGGGGTGGCGTGGTGAAGCAAAATAACGATGGATTAAACCCAGATCTGTGACTGGGGGTGAATGTTTGCCAATGTGCAGCATTCCGTCCATCATCTTGTGTGTTTTGCATTTCGCCCTAGGTGGGAAGGGTATGCCTAGACGTGGGTCCCGTGCTCACTACGCCACTGGAGTCAAGCTATCCTGGCTGATGAAGGCTGATAGCCTGAAACCGGTCCTAGGTTGCTTGATTCCGGTCCAGGGAAGACATGGCTTGGCAGTTCGGTCTGGACTGTTCCCATGAGGCACAGGGTCAAGACTGATTTGCATATGGCTATGTCTGAACTGGGGTGGCGTGGTGAAGCAAAATAACAATGGATTAAACCCAGATCTGTGACTGGGGGTGAATGTTTGCCAATGTGCAGCATTCCGTCCATCATCTTGTGTGTTTTGCATTTCGCCCTAAGTGGGAAGGGTATGCCCAGACGTGGTTCCTGTGCTCACTACGCCAATGGAGTCATGCTATCCTGGCTGATGAAGGCTGATAGCCTGAAACCGGTCCTAGGATGCTTGATTCCGGTCCAGGGAAGACATGGCTTGGCAGTTCGGTCTGGACTGTTCCCATGAGGCACAGGGTCAAGACTGATTTGCATATGGCTATGTCTGAACTGGGGTGGCGTGGTGAAGCAAAATAACGATGGATTAAACCCAGATCTGTGACTGGGGGTGAATGTTTGCCAATGTGCAGCATTCCGTCCATCATCTTGTGTGTTTTGCATTTCGCTCTAAGTGGGAAGGGTATGCCCAGACGTGGGTCCCGTGCTCACTACGCCACTGGAGTCAAGCTATGCTGGCTGATGAAGGCTGATAGCCTGAAACCGGTCCTAGGATGCTTGATTCCGGTCCAGGGAAGACATGGCTTGGCAGTTCGGTCTGGACTGTTCCCATGAGGCACAGGGTCAAGACTGATTTGCATATGGCTATGTCTGAACTGGGGTGGCGTGGTGAAGCAAAATAACGATGGATTAAACCCAGATCTGTGACTAGGGGTGAATGTTTGCCAATGTGCAGCATTCCGTCCATCATCTTGTGTGTTTTGCATTTCGCCCTAAGTGGGAAGGGTATGCCCAGACATGGGTCCCGTGCTCACTACGCCACTGGAGTCAAGCTATCCTGGCTGATGAAGGCTGATAGCCTGAAACCGGTCCTAGGATGCTTGATTCCGGTCCAGGGAAGACATGGCTTGGCAGTTCGGTCTGGACTGTTCCCATGAGGCACAGGGTCAAGACTGATTTGCATATGGCTATGTCTGAACTGGGGTGGCGTGGTGAAGCAAAATAACGATGGATTAAACCCAGATCTGTGACTGGGGGTGAATGCTTCCCAATGTGCAGCAATCCGTTCATCATCTTGTGTGTTTTGCATTTCGCCCTAAGTGGGAAGGGTATGCCTAGACGTGGGTCCCGTGCTCACTACGCCACTGGAGTCAAGCTATCCTGGCTGATGAAGGCTGATAGCCTGAAACCGGTCCTAGGATGCTTGATTCCGGTCCAGGGAAGACATGGCTTGGCAGTTCGGTCTGGACTGTTCCCATGAGGCACAGGGTCAAGACTGATTTGCATATGGCTATGTCTGAACTGGGGTGGCGTGTTGAAGCAAAATAACGATGGATTAAACCCAGATCTGTGACTGGGGGTGAATGTTTGCCAATGTGCAGCATTCCGTCCATCATCTTGTGTGTTTTGCATTTCGCCCTAAGTGGGAAGGGTATGCTCAGACGTGGGTCCCGTGCTCACTATGCCACTGGAGTCAAGCTATCCTGGCTGATGAAGGATGATAGCCTGAAACCGGTCCTAGGATGCTTGATTCCGGTCCAGGGAAGACATGGCTTGGCAGTTCGGTCTGGACTGTTCCCATGAGGCACAGGGTCAAGACTGATTTGCATATGGCTATGTCTGAACTGGGGTGGCGTGGTGAAGCAAAATAACGATGGATTAAACCCAGATCTGTGACTGGGGATGAATGTTTGCCAATATGCAGGATTCCGTCCATCATCTTGTGTGTTTTGCATTTCGCCCTAAGTGGGAAGGGTATGCCCAGACGTGGGTCCCGTGCTCACTACGCCACTGGAGTCAAGCTATCCTGGCTGATGAAGGCTGATAGCCTGAAACCGGTCCTAGGATGCTTGATTCCGGTCCAGGGAAGACATGGCTTGGCAGTTCGGTCTGGACTGTTCCCATGATGCACAGGGTCAAGACTGATTTGCATATGGCTATGTCTGAACTGGGGTGGCGTGGTGAAGCAAAATAACGATGGATTAAACCCAGATCTGTGACTGGGGGTTAATGTTTGCCAATGTGCAGCATTCCGTCCATCATCTTGTGTGTTTTGCATTTCGCCCTAAGTGGGAAGGGTATGCCCAGACGTGGGTCCTGTGCTCACTACGCCACTGGAGTCAAGCTATCCTGGCTGATGAAGGCTGATAGCCTGAAACCGGTCCTAGGATGCTTGATTCCGGTCCAGGGAAGACATGGCTTGGCAGTTCGGTCTGGACTGTTCCCATGAGGCACAGGGTCAAGACTGATTTGCATATGGCTATGTCTGAACTGGGGTGGCGTGGTGAAGCAAAATAACGATGGATTAAACCCAGATCTGTGACTGGGGGTGAATGTTTGCCAATGTGCAGCATTCCGTCCATCATCTTGTGTGTTTTGCATTTCGCCCTAAGTGGGAAGGGTATGCCCAGACGTGGGTCCCGTGCTCACTACGCCACTGGAGTCAAGCTATCCTGGCTGATGCAGGCTGATAGCCTGAAACCGGTCCTAAGATGCTTGATTCCGGTCCAGGAAAGACATGGCTTGGCAGTTCGGTCTGGACTGTTCCCATGAGGCACAGGGTCAAGACTGATTTGCATATGGCTATGTCTGAACTGGGGTGGCGTGGTGAAGCAAAATAACGATGGATTAAACCCAGATCTGTGACTGGGGGTGAATGTTTGCCAATCTGCAGCATTCCGTCCATCATCTTGTGTGTTTTGCATTTCGCCCTAAGTGGGAAGGGTATGCCCAAACATGGGTCCCGTGCTCACTACGCCACTGGAGTCAAGCTATCCTGGCTGATGAAGGCTGATAGCCTGAAACCGGTCCTAGGATGCTTGATTCCGGTCCAGGGAAGACATGGCTTGGCAGTTCGGTCTGGACTGTTCCCATGAGGCACAGGGTCAAGACTGATTTGCATATGGCTATGTCTGAACTGGGGTGGCGTGGTGAAGCAAAATAACGATGGATTAAACCTAGATCTGTGACTGGGGGTGAATGTTTGCCAATGTGCAGCATTCCGTCCATCATCTTGTGTGTTTTGCATTTCGCCCTAAGTGGGAAGGGTATGCCCAGACGTGGGTCCCGTGCTCACTACGCCACTGGAGTCAAGCTATCCTGGCTGATGAAGGCTGATAGCCTGAAACCGGTCCTAGGATGCTTGATTCCGGTCCAGGGACGACATGGCTTGGCAGTTCGGTCTGGACTGTTCCCATGAGGCACAGGGTCAAGACTGATTTGCATATGGCTATGTCTGAACTGGGGTGGCGTGGTGAAGCAAAATAACGATGGATTAAACCCAGATCTGTGACTGGGGGTGAATGTTTGCCAATGTGCAGCATTCCGTCCATCATCTTGTGTGTTTTGCATTCCCCTTTTTTTACACCATGGCTGCCATGTTGTGCTGGTGTCTGTGGTTTTCATTTGGGAAGCCTGGTAGCACAAGCATATGTCAGAATTGCTGAATACTAACACTGACTAGTCTCAATTCATCTCATGTCTCTCTGCTCCACCACCCTCCCTACACTTCATGTCTCTTTATCTCACTCTTGCAGGCTCTTTTACAATCCTCCTTTCTCCCTTTGTCAGTGTCTTCCTAGCTTTTTGCTCTTCCTTTCTCTCTCTTGCTCCGGATCAAAGTCTGATCATGAAAAGCAGTGATGGTCTCAAAAATGAGTCCAGTGCCCATCATCTACAACCATGGCGCAAATTAAGGGGAGGTGAATCCTATATTTACCTTGCCTAAGTTTTATTTTATTTTATTAATTAAAAATAGATAATACAGAGCTCAATTCTGGTCCTAACATTCACATTCAGACGTGAATGCCTCCAAATAAGTATTTATCTTTTAATAATTCTGCCGGGATTCTTAGAAGTACCTTAGCCAGGCACAAGCTACACCAGGTTTAGCGAGCCCTCCAGAGGGAGACACAGAGATAAGAAGTGCTTTTCTGCAAGGAAGGGGAGGGACAACACGAGGTGCAGAAGGTGAAGCATGCTGGAAGGGTTACTAGTAGCTGCATGGGACTGGGATAAACTCTGTCTTATTGGAGAATGAATCTGCACCACCTGAAGACATTAAGACAACTAACTCCATTAACTGTACGTCCTCCTGTCCCCGTCTCATTCACTACTTATGAGGTGGAACCACGGGACATCTGAACTAGGAGTAATGAAGATTACCGGTAAGTAATGCAGGCATTTCATGTGTTCACCTGGTGTGAGTGAATGAAGGACCTGGGCAACTTAGAGATTAGTGATGACTATTGACAGCTTTGATGGTCTAATCTATTGTTAGTTATTCCAAACTCTCAACTCCTCATTCTGGTTTGTGGAATTCTTCAATGTTAAGCAAGATGATGGGGATTGGGGGTGAGGGCCCACAAATATTAAGCCCAATCAAACACGCTGAAAATGTGCCCCTTGGGCTTCTTACAATTCCAAGGCACCTAAAGGAATTGGAAGGTTTGCAGCAATGAAAGCAAGAGCCTGATGACTTAGAACAGTATTATCCAGATGAAGAGCAGAATGTTATTCACACCAAAATACTGCTAGCAAGCGAGTCCCTCCACCCCTACTTAATGGCGGCCGCTGCGGGGACAGGCGAGCAAGACCACTGACTCTTTGTCAGTGAAATTGCTCTCCCACCCTTGCTGCTCCACCATTAAGTGAGGCCTCCCCCGAGCCCCTGCATTCTCGAGTGCTCGTGTTCGAGGCCCTCCTCCACCCGCAGGTTATACCTGCGCCTCATCCCTGGTGGTCCAGTGGATCTCTGTCTCCTTTCTCTCGCTCCGCTTTCCCTCTCCGTTTCACTTGTTTTACCCTCATTTCAATCTCTCCCTCTCATCTCTCTCCTCCACCTTTCTTGCACTTTTCTGCCTTTCTGCTTGACTCTGCTTCCACTTTTTAGTTCTTTTATTCCTCTTTTCTGCTTTATTCTGCTTCCACTTTTTAGTCCTCTTATTCCTCTTTTCCCTTTCAACCCGTTTTCCCCGCCGCTGCAGCCCCCGCGGCCCCTCCCCCCCAGCACGACCAGCCCGACCGGCCCTATCCAGCTCCCCTCCCCGCTCCCGCCTCCCAGCTGCCCAGCCCTCCCCGACCCCTACTTAATGGTGGCCGCTGGCATGCCAAAGGCAAGCCCGTCTGCGCCCGTCCGCGACCCGACCGCGACCAGCGCCTGGAACCCTGGACCTCTGCACCGCCACGCTACGACCCAGCAGCACTCCACGCACTCAACCCAGGCCGCAACAACAACTGCAAGCTAGCATCACCAGCCGACACCCATGGACCCTTCAGCTGTCCCCGCTGCCGGCACACCTGCAGCACCACCAGGAACACGGACCCAGCACAACCCGCCCGCAAGAACACACCCGAACCGAAGACCCTACAATGCATCCTCCTCAACTTCCGATCACTCCACAAACATGCCACCGAAATCTGGGACCTCCCCGACAGCACCACTCCGGACGTAGCATTCTTCACCGAAACCTGGACCAACACCACCTCGGGACCGGACATCACCATCGCCATTCCCCAAGGATACAAGATCTCCAGGAAAGACCGCCCCACCTGCCCGGGAGGAGGAATCGCCATCGTCCACAAATCCACCCTCAGCCTGAGCACACTCCCTGACGAACCCACAGACCTGATGGAACACCTTCACTTCAAGATACTGGCTAGCCCTACCACCACCCTCCGGGGAACCCTCATCTACCGGCCCCCTGGACCCAGCGGACCATTCGCCAACTCCATCACGGACATCATCTCCCCGCATATAACAAAGAAGACGTCCTCTGGGATTTGTTTAAAAACGTATGTGCACACCTAATCACACATAACCAATCCAACTGCATACACACCGCAATTATTCATAAAGGACACCGCCAACCTGGTGGCTACAGTAAATTGGCACAGATATTCATACAAGGTCAATAGTGTTTGCAATTTACTAAGTTAATTTATTGCAGTTAGTATTAAAAAACAGGAAAAAACTTAATTAAAAACATTTATATTGAACAATAATCACACACAGTTAATTCCAAATTTAAAAACAATTAATCACATAAATCACAGTTAAAATCATTAAACCCAAAAAGAAAAAACACAAGAGATAACCCAGACAGTTATCTTTGTCTTTACTGGCCACACCCCAGAATTATAATCATGTGCACACGCCCTGATATCTTGAAACCATCAATATCTAGGGTGCTTGTCCGTACAGCTGGGTATATAGCAACAACAAAAGTGCGTCGACGCGTTTCGAAGGCTTCGTCTTATTCCACCTTCTTTATCAAGACAGAAAATTAAAACCTCTCGTTTCTTGTAAATCTATAAATATAAACACACATATATAAATAAAACACAAATGATAAATCTAACATCATCATTAAATTGCTGCTTAAAAAATACTTAAATCCATATCACAAAACACAATTTTTATAATCAAAAAGAGAAACCAAGTGTTTCGCAAACCTATATCGAAAACAGACCACAGTTTATACAGAGTGATTGTCTAGTATCTTATGTCCTAAAGCTGTAGACAGTATCAAAAAGAAATGCATTTCATCTACACTGATGTAATAGAATCCCAGGATACATGACAATCTACACTCTTTTTAGTGCCATACTTGTAGTCCGCCATGTTGCACCAGTGTCCTTTCCACTTGGCTCTCCAATAGCCAAGCGCCCTCTTGTAATCACACTACTCATCACCATACATCCTAACAGTTCCACTCTACATACATTCATCCAGTCTCTTATAGACACAACACGTGTTCTGTTGTATATGTTGCACCGACAACTAATATGTGTAGTGATAGACTTTTGTACAGTTTCTTAATATGTAAACCATAGGTATATCCACTTACATTTCGGTGGGTGATCGTTAAAACCCTCTCTAGCCACAAATATCGTGATCCAAGGGCGTTGTCACTGATTAAAATAATTCAATACATTTCTAAATATAAAAACAAACATAAAAAATCAATATACTTCCCTCAATGAATAATAGTCAAGTATCATCTCCCCACATGCCATCACATCCACCAACTGCACCCTGCTGGGAGACCTCAACTTCCACCTCGACAACCAACTGGAGCCCAACACCACATCCCTCCTGGCCAACCTCCACAACATTGGACTCTGCCAGATCGTGACCGAACCCACGCACTCAGCAGGACACACCCTCGACCCCCTCTTCACAACAGGAAACTCCATCACTTTCAGCCACACCACCGAACTCCCATGGACAGACCACCGATGCGTCCACTTCACCTTCAGAACACCCACCATCCACAGAAACCAGCACCTGCTCCCACGTAGAAACTGGACAAAAATCACCGACGACCAGCTCACCTCCTCACTCAGCAACTCCACCCCAACCATCGCAGAAGACGATGACCCCAACACCGCAGCCCGTACTCTGCACAGATGGATCTCCGACAATGCCAACACCATAGCTCCCCTCAAGAAAAACAACAACACTCACGCCAAGAAAGCCAGATGGTTTACCACTGAACTTCGAGAGTCCAGACGCACATGCCGCCGCCTCGAAAAGGCCTGGAGGAACACCAAATCCACAGAGGCCCACAACGACTTCAGAGCCGCCACCAACGCCCACCACCAACTCATCAGAAAAACGAGAAAAAAAGCAATTGAAGACAGAATCTCCACACACGCGCACAACAGCAAAGAACTCTTCAGCATCATCAAGGAGTTCACCCAACCAACCAGCGAGTCTACTGACATCCCCCCCTCACAAGACCTCTGCGACAAACTCAGCACCTTCCACCTCAAAATCAAGAACATTTACGACAACTTCGACGAAGACAACCAATACACTGAACCCTCACCAGACACCCCCGACACCCTGAAGCCAACAATTGACAACTGGACAGCCCTCAACACCGAACACACACTGAAGACAATGAAGTCAATCCACTCCGGGGCCCCCACGGACCCCTACCCCCACCACATCTTCAACAGAGCCGCCGACCCCATCGCACCCATGCTCCGCCACACCATCAACCGCTCCCTGACGAACGCCTCCTTCCCCGACGACTGGAAACACGCCAAGATCAACCCCCTCCTGAAGAAGCCCTCGGCGGACCCCACCGACCTCAAGAACTACAGACCCATCTCCCTGCTCCCGTTCTCAGCGAAAGTCATTGAGAAAGCCATCAACAGCCAACCCGGCTTCAGAAAAAACCACAGCACAGAAACCACCCTCCTCGCCGCAACAGATGACATCCGCTCCCTACTGGACAGAGGAGAAACAGTAGCCCTCATCCTCCTCGACCTCTCAGCAGCGTTCGACACAGTCTCTCACCGCACCCTAATACGCAGATTCCACGATGCAGGGATCCGGGACAAGGCCCTCGACTGGATCCACTCCTTCCTCTCTGGCAGAACGCAGCGGGTCAGACTCCCCCCTTTCCTCTCGGACCCTACACCTACCACCTGCGGAGCCCCACGCTCTTCAACGTCTACATGGCTCCGCTCGCCCCCATCGTCAGAACCTACGGACTCAACCTTGTGTTGTATGCAGACGACACCCAACTCATCCTCTCCTTATCCAACGAACCCAACACCGCCAGACACAACTTTCAAGAAGGCATGGAAGCTGTCGCCAAATGGATGAAAAGCATCTGCTTACAACTCAACAACGACAAAACAGAAGTACTCATCTTGGGCCCAAACCCTGACGCCTGGAACGACACCTGGTGGCCCCCCGCCCTCGGAAGCCCACCCACCCCCACGGACCACGCACGCAACCTTGGAATCATCCTGGACTCCGAGGTCAAAATGGACCGCCAGATCAACTCCGTCGTATCCTCCTGCTTCCACACCCTACGCCTCCTACGTAAGACCTTCAAATGGATCCCCCTCGAGCACAGAAAGACCGCCACTCACGCCCTTGTCACCAGCAGACTCGACTACGGAAACGCACTCTACGCCTGAATAAACAAAAACCTCACCCGCAAGCTACAAAACATCCAGAACGCCGCCGCAAGACTGGTCCTCAACCTGCCAAGACACTGCCACATCTCCCAGCAACTGCGCACACTCCACTGGCTCCCCATCGAGGCTAGAATCACCTTCAAGATTCTCACCCACGCACACAAGGCACTCCACGACTCCGGACCAGCATACCTAAACAGCCGACTCAAATTCCACGCACCCCAAAGGACCCTACGATCAGCCCAGCTCTCCTACGCTGTGGTGCCCCGCACCAGAAAGACCAGATCGGGAGGCCGCTCCTTCTCCTTCCTCGTGGCCAGAGCCTGGAACGCCCTTCCGCTCCACCTCAGACAGACAACATTGCCCCCCATCTTCGCGAGAAACCTCAAAACCTGGCTCTTTGACAGACCCCCTCCTTGATGGACTGGAACCTGCACCCCCCCCCCAGCGCCTTGAGACCCTCACGGGTGAGTAGTCGCGCTTAACAAAAACTGATTGATTGATTGATTGATTGAAGCATGGAGTAAGCCCCTATTGCTCCAAATAATTCTTCTTTAATCGCAACCGCTAATACACACTGAATAACGAACAATATCTTTTGCACTTAAAATATCTGAAATGGGGGGCGTGGCCTGCAGCCAACAAAGATGGCCGCACACTGAGCGAGCTCCTCTAGTCGGCAGTGCGTGACCCCCAAAAAACATCCATCATCATCCGTGGGTCATTGCTTCACCCACCAAGGAGACTTCTGTGGTGCACCGGAGTGCACAAAATCTGCCCATTAATAGCTGGAGTTGGCAGGGGAGGCACACTGAATTTGAGGCGGATCGCAGCTGCAGCCCAAGATGGCGGCGGCCGCAGCTGAGTCCTGAGTATAACCGAGGTCAGACAGCAGCGAGGGATGTGCTGACGACTGGGTTCCTCTTGATTCAGCCTCGATGGTGCGGATGGTAGGGCTGGTGCTGTCTCCTCTGCGGTCCGGAAGTAGGGAGGTGGCCTGCAGAGAGGGCCTGAAGCTGCCAGTGGGCCATGCTGAGGGTGGCACCGGCTTGCAGCTGAAGGACTTGAGGGCCAGCTACTGTGGCTGGGGCTTGCAGATGCTGGGATCGCTGCAGCTGAGGGAGGCCGGCCGATATCGCGGACAAGGCCCCAGCGACCTGCCTCCTAGCAGAGGGGAAAGCGTTCGGCCAGGGAAGGCCTCAGCGATGAGGTGGGCTGCTGCCCGAGCGCTGCTGCAGTGGCACGGGCAATGAAGGCCAGAGTAGGTGACGTGGTGCCCCGCCGGGGGCTGAGAGAGTGAGAGCGACTCCCCCCGTACCGTTGAGCAAGTGGACTATTGTGATGGGGCTGAGCTGCACCACCCAGGTGGAAAGTGTGGTGCTGTAGGTTCACCGGACGGCATTAGGGCCTGTTGGGCTTTTCGTCTGTGAGGCAAGGCCAGCCGCCCTGTTGCTGAGCTGCACTGGCATTCCTGCGGCGATAAAAGTCAGCTCGGTGGACTCGGGCTGACTTAGAAAGGCCAGAAAGAGCTACCCCAAAGTGGGGGGTGAGCTTGGCCTGCACACCAACATTGGGATCTGAGAGTTCACAGCAGTCTCCCCGGCGGGAAGTCTTGAGCAAACAGCGGTGTCTGGCCCATCGGGGCACCCTGAGGTCTAGTGCCAGGTCTCCTGGTACTGGAGGTGGCACATGCCAAAAATGGTCTGGACCAAAGGCCCTCACCCAGGTCAGTCGAATCAAATCCATAAATATACAATTGCGATGGGCCAAGCAAGGGAAGCAGGAGGAATAACAAATGACTCCTCGGCCACGGGTGGCGGTGATTCCACGCCAGATCCCTCATTGAAAGACATTATGAAGGTAATAAGGGAGCTCCGGGGCACCCTCGAACCAAAACTAGACACAGTAACTGAGGAAGTGAACCTGTTACGGGCTGATTTCCGCAAAATGGCAGACAAGGTGTCCACGGCTGAAACAAACATAGGGGGCCTGCAATCAAAGACTAAACACCTGAAGGAGCAGGTCGCCCATCTCACGAAGCAACATACCAACATGATGGCCCACATTGAAGACCAGGAGGGCAGGGCCAGGTGCAACGATAACCATGTGGTGGTGGTCCCTGAGGGAGTAGAGGGGCAATCTTCAGATCTTTTTCTTGAGGACCTCATTCTTCACGCCCTCCGGCCCAAGTGCCTGCCAAACTACATCTCTGTTGAGCGAGCTCATCATGCCCTGGGACCTCCGCCATGCCCAGGTCCCCCATACACTCATTCCCTGTATACTGAATTTCAGGGACCGTGATGCAATCCTACAAGCACGCCGGTCACATGGTGAACTACAGTATGAGAACGCGACAATCCGTTTTTCCCCAGATTCTACTCTCCAGGTGCGGCATCAGAGGTGGACATTCGATGCTGTCAAGAAAGCCCTCAGGGAAAAAAATCTTGAAACATGATGCTATACCCTGCCAAGCTCAGAGTCCCAGTGGATGGGAAATCATTGTTCTTCATGAAGCCGGAAGAGGGCTGGGACTGGTTAGAAGGCTGGAGAGTGGCCGGGCGGGGGAAGAACCATGGGAAAATGACTGGCCAGAGGGGGCGGCATCCGGAGCTACACAGTCCGGCACCCTCGACCAGCCCGCCTGGCCAAGCGACGGATCTGGTCAAGAGATGACTGTCCATTAACACAGTAGACTTCTGGTATTCTCCACTCTTTGTTTCTGGGACAATGGGCGGTGTAGGAGAGTAGGATCTGCCTCTTATGGTTACCCCCACTTTTTGCTGATGCTTCACTGTATTTTTGACTTTAGTCTGGCTGGGGCCCTGCTATTCTCTACTCTGCTCTGCTTCCTCTCTAAATGGATTCCAGGTACCTTAGGTACTTCTCTGATTGGATTCTGGGTGCCCTTATAAGTCCCTAGTATATGGTATACTATGTACCCAGGGCATAGGTACCCCAGAGGCCTACCAGGGGCTGAAGCATGTATTGTGCCACCCCTGTGAGGCCCTCCAAAATGACACCACAGGTCTGCTACTGCAGCCTGGGTAGGGTGGTGCATGCACCCCTTACAGCGGTATAGGCTACCTATATCACTACCATTGCACACACATATAAACCTATAAGTCACTCCTATGGCAGGCCTTAACAATCTTGAAGGCAGAGTGCTTGGTTTTTATGTGAGGGGGTGCCCCTGAATGAGCAGAGCCCCTCTGCAGCGTTCGGAGTCAATCCTCTGGTGCTGTTTGTGGTGCAGCCTGACCATATACTCTTAAGTGCATTATAACCTCGCGTTAAATGTTAACTTTGGGATGGCTGCTCGGAAACATGTTGTGTTTGGTGTCAAGCATCTTGGAATACTACCCCCCCGCCAGTTCTGGCGGCGGGGGTAGCATTCCACCCTTCTAGAGGGAGAGACATACCCGGTATTAACTTTACAGAGCCCTGGCATCACAAAATGGATGTTGCAGCCACAGACACGAGTCTGGCCTCCTGCTGCTGACCGAAACTCCGGCAGGGGAGGCCTGGACAATAGGTTTCCTGTTGCAGGGAGGTGTAACCACCTCCCAGACAGGCTGATGTGTATTGGGGCTGGGTGGGTGCACTCTCAGAGTGCTTTGAAGTCCAGCACTGGGGGCACATTTGGTGTCCCTGTGCATACCCCAGTTCAAACCGGTTCAGGGGCTTCCAGCCCCTGCTCTGGCGCGAAACTGGACAAAGGGAATGGGTGTAACCACCCCTCTTCCCTGACCCTCCCATAGGTGGGTCCCCAGAGTATGTCCAACCCCCTAACTTAGTATAAGTATGGGACCCCAGTCCTTAGGACTTTAGATTACCCTGGACGAAACTCTGAAGCCGAATCCTGGACCTTCGACGCTCTACTTGAAGATTAGAGGACTGAAGAATCTCCCTTGGGGTCAAGGAGTGACTCCCCTGCTTGGCAGGCACCTAAGAAGCAATTGTCCGGTCTGCATCGCTGAAGCTCCCGCCGGACACCAAAGTCTTTGCAACACCAGAGGTAGATTTCCAGACTTCCCCGAGGCTGCCCTGAGTCCCCAGTGAAGCTGAGGCCCGTAGCTGTCGTGGGTAACGTGGAACCGTGACCCCTGAGCACCCAGAACTTTTGCAAGTGCATCCTCTTCCTGGTCTCCCACGAAGTTGTGCTTTGGGCTCCGAGTAGCCCCCGCCTCCAGCACCGACTGCACCGAAGATCACTGGCCTCCACTCCACGAGTGTCCCGTGAGCCAGCTCCAAGTGTGTCCACTTGAGGCTCCTTTGTGGTCGCTAGTCCATTGGCTAGTGGGCCCTCCCGAAGGCAACTCTTCTTCTGCTTGGGCTTTCCTGGTTGCTTCAGACGTGCCCTCACTTACCCTCGCTGGGTGAGTCCCTCAGACCTTGCTGGTCTGCACCTCAGCCTTTTCTTTGTTTCCCCGTGACTTGCCGTTGCCAAGGCTTGTTGGGTCCATTCTGGTCGCCGACACCGCAGCACTCGACAGACTTCGTGGGACAGCTCGAATCCAGCTCCTGGTTGTCGTCAACACCTCCTGGACCTCATGGCTGAAGAGTCAAGGCACCCATCAACTCACCTGAAGCACCCGACATCTGAGGGCATTCGACTATCGTGCCCCTGGTCACTGGCTAGTGACCCAGACTCTGTCCCCTCTTCTTTCAGGTCTTCTTCTTCCTCGATCCAGGCTTGGATCGCACCGGACACTCTTCCTCTTCACGGCAGCAGCACTTTCAAGAAGATCGCCATTGAAAACGACGACGATTCCCGACACCTTTTAACACGTATGCACCCGGCTTCCCTGGGTGAGGTAACTCGAGTATTTCGGTACTCACGTGGGTGTGGGCCCTAGAAACTCTTAAGTTTAAAGGGGCTAACTGAAAGTCCTCTCTGAAGTGTCCTCTTTCTTTAAAATTCCAACCGCGACTTTCCCCATAGAAGTTAACGGTGGCTCGCGGCTGTGTTCTCACACTGCACGCGTCCCCCGTGGGTCCCCTGTGCCACTACCTTGGGTGGTTCCTTGGGGTCCAAGCACTTCTACAGGCTCTAGGCCTTGTGTCTAGCTCAGTCGTGGTTCTTATACCACTATTTTAGTATATGGTTTGGTACGCCCCTAGGGCTCAAACGTGTATTGTGCTAATAACTGCTGATTTTTGACTTGTAACTTATGTACTTCGAACTCTAGCCTCGTAAAGAGACTAGAGGGGTGTGTTTAAGACTAAATACATATATTTTATATATATACCTGGTGTGGTCCTCTTTCATTTGGTCACTCAAGAGTTTATAGATTGGTAAAACAAGCTGCTTTACATTCCTTCAAGACTAAGCCTGAAGGCTGCTCTCCATAGCTACCACTAGGATAGCTTTCAATAAAGGTTGTCTTTAACCTCTCTCCAATTTGGAGTTGTTTGGACTGGTGGAAGGTGCCCACTATAATTAGTGGACAGCATATACCAGGCCAACTTCTCACATTGGTGTGCAGTGTGTGGGATTCCAGCTTGCTATTGTTTTACCAGAAACTCTCAATTGAATTGATCAACTGAAAACCACTAAAGGTACCTAAGGTACATATAAATTCAAGCTTAGAAATACAGTAAGTTCTACTGAACTTAGAGTTGTGTGTCAAGGGCTTAGCACACCCTTTCTACAACTCAAGAGAGTTTAGTAGGCCATACTAGAGTAGGTAGTGCATACACCACACCTCACTAGTAATGTCTTCAGGACCAGGAACCAGTAGGTCCCTGCCAGGAGCCAGTGGGCTCCTGCCCTCCAAATACGACAACCTCCCATTCATGGAATTGAGAGAGTTGTGCAAGGTTAGGAAGCTGAAGACAGGCAAAAGTGCCAACACCCAGCGTCTCATGGAGATGCTTCTGCTGGATGATCTCAGAAGACCCTTTGGGCCTGAAGGGGTAGGCAGAGAGGGTGGGGCAGAAGATGAGGAAGGGGCCAGGGGTGAAATCACCCAGGACCCCCCTCTGAAACTGGCCAGGAAGGTGACAATGACCTTGACCTGGAAAACCCAGCTATTCCTGTGGAGGAAGAGGAGGATCAGAATGACCTCACCTTTGTCCCACCAGGAAGAGTTGTGAGTGTGCCTAGAAGGTCCAGATCTCCTTCTCAGGAGTCTAACCATTCTGACACCTCAGTAGGGACCTCTGTTTCTTCTCATAGGAGGGTATCCTCTAATGAGAGGAAAAAGAGACTGCTCCAGTATGGAGAAGCTCAGCTTAGAATCAGAAGAGAGCAGTTGGCTATAGACAGGGAGTCCCTAGAGCTTCATAGACAAAGAAGAAAGTTGGGACTAGAGTCCCATGGTGGCAGCAACTTCCCTAGTGGTAGGGAAAGGTCTTATGACCATAGAAACCTGAGCAAGATTGTCCCTCCCTACCAGAGTGGGGATGACATCCACAAATGGATAACTGCACTGGAGAGGGCCTGTAAAGTTCAGAGGGTCCCCCAGGAGCAGTGGGCAGCAATCTTGTGGCTCTCCTTTGCAGACAAAGGTAGAGACAAGCTCCTCACTGTAAGAGAAGAGGATGCTGATGATCACCAAGTCCTGAAGAGTGCACTGATAGATGGGTTTGGCCTAACCACTGAACAATACAGGTTAAAGTTCAGAGATACCCAAAAGGCACAGACACAGGACTGGGTGGACTTTGTAGATTGTGCTACCAAGGCTCTGGAAGGTTGGTTACTGGGCAGTAAGTTATGTGACTTCAAGGGATTGTACAATCTTATCATGAGGGAGCAGATTCTTAATAACTGTCAAAATCAGCTGTTGCATCAATACCTGGTGGACTCTGATCTGACCTCTCCCCAAGAATTGGGAAAGAAGGCAGACAAATAGGTCAGAACCAGGGTGAAGCAGAAGGTACAGAACCAAGGTGGTGACCAGAAGAAGTCAGATTCCAAAAACTCTGATAAGGGTGGGGAGAAGGGTAAAGAGCAGAAGTCTTCACAAGGCCCCCAAAAATCTGCATCTGGTGGGGAATCCCAATCCAACAAAGGAAAAGGCCAAAAGAAACCTTGGTGTAAAATCTGTAAGCAGAAAACTCACTGGACCAGTGACTGCACCAAGGCCAAAGACTCTAATCCAACCACCACAGCCCCTAAGGCAACTGTTCCCCCTAGTCCAGTTACAATTGGTGGTGGAAGTACTCTGAATAAGGGTGTAGTAGGGTTGACCCTGGGTACTGAGATGGGCTCTGGCCTAGTCAGAGTGCCAACTCAGGCTGTCCTAGTCTGTGATGGGGGCATGGATATGTCCCCCTTTGTGAGTCCCAATAATTTGGGCAAATACAGACAGCAGCCTTTGATTAATGGAAAAGAGGCTTGGGCATTCAGAGACACAGGAGCAAGTGTCACAATGGTGACAAAAGATCTTGTGGATCCTGGGCAGATTATACTTGGTGAAATGTACCAAGTGACCAATGCTAGCAATGTCAGAACAGACCATTCTCTGGCAGTTGTTAACTTCTCCTGGGGAGGGGTAACTGGCCTTAAGAGGGTTGTGGTGAGTGCAGACCTACCAGTCGAATGCTTGCTTGGCAATGATCTTGAAACCTCTGCTTGGGCAGAGGTGGAGCTCAGGACACATGCAGAAATGCTAGGGATTCCTGCACATGTCTTTGCTGTGACTAGGTCACAGGCCAAAATGTCAAAAGCTGAACAGGCCCTGGATTCTGGAATAATGGACCAGGTGCCTCCCAAGAGGAGGAGCAGTAGGGTTAAGGCAGTGCCTTCCCCCTTGGCTCAGGAAGAAGATCAGTCTCTTCAGGTAGATGATCTCAGGCCTGAAGAAGGAACTGTCCCAGAGGAGCTTGAACCTGATCAGGTTGAGTTCTTGGGGACAGGGGGACCTTCCAGGGCAGATCTGAGCCAGGAGCAGCTGAGCTGCCCCTCTCTTGAACCCCTCAGACAGCAAGCTGCTTCTGAGGCTGCTGGGAATGCTAGTGGCACCCATAAGATATATTGGGATGATGGGCTCCTGTACTCAGAGAGTAGAGACCCCAAGCCTGGAGCAGCCAGGAGGTTGGTTATACCTCTGAAGTTCAGGGGCTTCCTATTGGCACTAGCCCATGATATTCCCCTAGCAGGACACCTGGGCCAGAACAAGACTTGGGACAGAATTGTCCCTCACTTTCACTGGCCCCACATGTCTGAAGACACAAAGGAGTTTTGTCGCTCCTGTGTAACCTGCCAAGCCAGTGGCAAGGCAGGTGGCACCACAAAGGCCCCCCTGATACCACTACCTGTGGTGGGGGTGCCCTTTGAGAGGGTGGGGATTGACATAGTTGGACCTATGGATCCCCAAACAGCATCTGGGCACAGGTTTATCCTGGTGGTGGTGGACCATGCCACCAGGTACCCAGAAGCCATTCCCCTTAGGACCACTACAGCACCTGTGGTGGCAAGGGCCCTCCTGGGAATTTTCTCAAGAGTGGGCTTCCCTAAGGAGGTAGTATCTGACAGAGTTGAAAACTTTATGTCCAGTTACTTGACTGCAATGTGGAAGGAGTGTGGAGTGAATTACAAATTCACCACACCCTATCACCCACAATGCAATGGTTTAGTTGAGAGATTCAACAAAACCTTGAAGGGCATGATCAAGGGTCTCCCAGAGAAGCTTAGGCGGAGATGGGACATCCTTTTGCCCTGCCTTTTATTTGCATACAGGGAGGTGCCTCAAAAGGGGGTTGGCTACAGCCGTTTTGAACTTTTGTTTGGCCATCCTGTCAGGGGTCCATTGTGTCTGGTGAAGGAGGGATGGGAGTTACCTCTCAAACCCCCTAAACAGGACATAGTGGACTATGTACTTGGTCTCCGCTCCAGGATGGCTGAATATATGAAAATGGCAACCAAAAACCTTGAGGCCAGCCAGGAATTACAGAAAGCCTGGCATGACCAAAAGGCTGTGCTGACTGTGTATCAGCCAGGACAGAAGGTGTGGGTGCTGGAGCCAGTGGCCCCAGCAGCCCTCCAAGACAAGTGGAGTGGCCCCCATACAATTGTTGAACAGAAGGGAGAGGTTACCTATCTGGTAGACCTGGGAACTCCCAGGAGCCCCCATAGGGTGCTCCATGTCAACCGGCTGAAGCCATATGTGGACAGGGCTGACATGGGCTTGCTCATGGCAACTGATGAGGGACAGGAGGAAGAGAGTGACCCACTCCCTGACCTGCTCTCACAGAACCCTGATGATGGGTCAGTAGATGGTGTAGCCTTGGCAGGCAGCCTCACTGACCAGCAGCAAACTGATTGCAGACAGGTGCTCAATCAGTTCAGACACATGTTCTCTCTGACTCCAAGTCAGACCACCTGGTGCACTCATGAAGTGGACACTGGGGACAGTCTGCCTGTTAAAAGTAAGATTTATAGGCAACCTGACCAGGTCAGGGACTGTATCAGGACAGAAGTCCAGAAAATATTGGAACTGGGTGTCATTGAGCCTTCAGATAGCCCTTGGGCTAGTCCAGTGGTCCTGGTGCCAAAACCTCACACCAAAGATGGTAAGAGAGAGATGAGGTTTTGTGTGGACTACAGAGGCCTCAATGCAGTCACTAGGACTGATGCCCATCCAATCCCCAGGGCAGATGATCTAATAGACACTTTGGCCTCAGCCAAGTATCTAAGCACATTTGACCTAACAGCTGGCTACTGGCAGATCAGACTAGCTGATGATGCAAAGCCAAAAACTGCATTTTCTACCCCTGGTGGGCTTTACCAATTTGTGGTGATGTCCTTTGGTTTGAAGAATGCACCTGCCACTTTTCAGAGGTTGGTGAACACAGTCCTTACAGGTCTGGAAGCCTATAGTGCAGCATATCTAGATGATATTGCTGTCTTTAGCTCCACCTGGGAGGATCACCTGGTCCACCTCAGAAATGTTTTGGAGGCCCTGCAAAAGGCAGGCCTAACTATCAAGGCCACTAAGTGCCAGATAGGGCAGAGTCAGGTTGTGTACCTGGGCCACCTTGTGGGTGGAGGCCAGGTTCAACCATTGCAGAGCAAGATCCAGACCATCATGGACTGGACTGCTCCAACTACCCAGACTCAGGTGAGAGCCTTTTTAGGCCTGACTGGGTACTACAGAAGATTTGTCAAGGGGTATGGATCAATAGTGACACCCCTGAATGACTTAACCTCTAAGAAAATGCCCAAAAAGGTTCAGTGGACAGTTAACTGTCAAAAGGCATTTGATGACCTGAAGCAGGCCATGTGCACTGCTCCCATTCTCCAAAGCCCTGATTACTCCAAGAAGTTCATTGTACAAACAGATGCATCTGAGTTGGGGGTAGGGGCTGTACTGTCACAGTTGAATGATGAAGGTCAGGATCAGCCAGTAGCTTTCATAAGCAGAAGGCTGACCCCCAGAGAGAAACGTTGGTCAGCCATTGAGAGGGAGGCCTTTGCTGTGGTTTGGGCTCTGAAGAAGTTGAGGCCATACTTGTTTGGCACTCACTTCCTTGTTCAGACAGACCATAAGACCCTCTTATGGCTAAAACAGATGAAGGGTGAAAACCCCAAACTTTTGAGGTGATCCATTTCCCTACAGGGGATGGACTATACAGTGGAACATAGACCTGGGAGTAACCATGCCAATGCAGATGGACTCTCCAGATATTTCCACTTAGAACATGAAGACTCAACTGGTCAAGGTTAGTTTAATGTCCCTGCGTTTGGGGGGGGGGGGTTGTGTAGGAGAGTAGGATCTGCCTCTTATGGTTACCCCCACTTTTTGCTGATGCTTCACTGTATTTTTGACTTTAGTCTGGCTGGGGCCCTGCTATTCAGGTCCCCAGCCTAGCTGCTTCCTCTCTAAATGGATTCCAGGTACCTTAGGTACTTCTCTGATTGGATTCTGGGGTGCCCTTATAAGTCCCTAGTATATGGTATACTATGTACCCAGGGCATAGGTATCCCAGAGGCCTACCAGGGGCTGAAGCATGTATTGTGCCACCCCTGGGAGGACCTCCAAAATGACACCACAGGTCTGCTACTGCAGCCTGGGTAGGGTGGTGCATGCACCGCTTACAGTGGTATAGGCTACCTATATCACTACCATTGCACACACATATAAACCTATAAGTCACTCCTATGGCAGGCCTTAACAATCCTGAAGGCAGAGTGCTTGGTTTTTATGTGAGGGGGTGCCCCTGCATGAGCAGAGCCCTTCTGCAGTGTTCAGAGTCAATCCTCTGGTGCTGTTTGTGGTGCAGCCTGACCATATACTCTTAAGTGCATTATAACCTCGCGTTAAATGCTAACTTTGGGATGGCTGCACGGAAACATGTCGTGTTTGGTGTCAAACATCTTGGAATACTACCCCCCGCCAGTTCTGGCAGCGGGGGTAGCATTCCACCCTTCTAGAGGGAGAGACATGTACCCACCGGCATACCCGGTATTAACTTTACAGAGCCCTGGCATCACAAAATGGATGCTGCAGCCACAGACACGAGTCTGGCCTCCTGCTGCTGACCGAAACTCCGGCAGGGGAGGCCTGGACAATAGGATTCCTGTTGCAGGGAGGTGTAACCACCTCCCAGACAGGCTGATGTGTATTGGGGCTGGGTGGGTGCACTCGCAGAGTGCTTTGAAGTCCAGCACTGGGGGCACATTTGGTGTCCCTGTGCATACCCCAGTTCAAACCGGTTCAGGGGCTTCCAGCCCCTGCTCTGGCGCGAAACTGGACAAAGGGAATAGGTGTAACCACCCCTCTTCCCTGACCCTCCCATAGGTGGGTCCCCAGAGTATGTCCAACCCCCTAACTTAGTATAAGTATGGGACCCCAGTCCTTAGGACTTTAGATTACCCTGGATGAAACTCTGAAGCCGAATCCTGGACCTTCGACGCTCTACTTGAAGATTAGAGGACTGAAGAATCTCCCTTGGGGTCAAGGAGTGACTCCCCTGCTTGGCAGGCACCTAAGAAGCAATTGTCCGGTCTGCATCACTGAAGCTCCCGCCGGACGCCTAAGTCTTTGCAAAACCAGAGGTGGATTTCCAGACTTCCCCGAGGCTGCCCTGAGTCCCCAGCAAAGCTGAGGCCCGTAGCTGTCGTGGGCAAAGGTCATAATAAATGTAAGAATGAAAATCGGTGTGGGAAAAAGACAGACCTTTAGTGGAACTGTGACCCCTGGGCACCGAGAACTTTTGCAAGTGCTTCCTCTTCCTGGTCTCCCACGAAGTTGTGCTTTGGGCTCCGAGTAGCCCCCGCCTCCAGCACCGACTGCACCGAAGATCACTGGCCTCCACTCCACGAGTGTCCCGTGAGCCAGCTCCAAGTGCGTCCACTCAAGGCTCCTTCGCGGTTGCTAGTCTGTTGGCTAGTGGGCCCTCCCGAAGGCAACTCTTCTTCTGCTTGGGCTTTCCTGGTTGCTCCAGACGTGCCCTGACTTACCCTCGCTGGGTGAGTCCCTCAGACCTTGCTGGTCTGCACCGCAGCCATTTCTTCGTTTCCCCGTGACTTGCCGTTGCCAAGGCTTGTTGGGTCCATTCTGGTCGCCGACACCGCAGCACTCGACAGACTTCGTGGGACAGCTCGAATCCAGCTCCTGGTCATCGTCGACGCCTCCTGGACCTCGTGGCTGAAGAGTCAAGGCACCCATCAACTCACCTGAAGCACCCGACATCTGAGGGCATTCGACTATCGTGCCCCTGGTCACTGGCTAGTGACCCAGACTCTGTCCCCTCTGTTTTCAGGTCTTCTTCTTCCTCGATCCAGGCTTGGATCGCACCGGACACTCTTCCTCTTCACGGCAGCAGCACTTTCAAGAAGATCGCCATTGAAAACGACGACGATTCCCGACACCTTTTAACACGTATGCACCCGGCTTCCTTGGGTGAGGTAACTCGAGTATTTCGGTACTCACGTGGGTGTGGGCCCTAGAAACTCTTAAGTTTAAAGGGGCTAACTGAAAGTCCTCTCCGAAGTGTCCTCTTTCTTTAAAATTCCAACCGTGACTTTCCCCATAGAAATTAACGGTGGCTCGCGGCTGTGTTCTCACACTGCACGCGTCCCCCGTGGGTCCCCTGTGTCACTACCTTGGGTGGTTCCTTGGGGTCCAAGCACTTCTACAGGCTCTAGGCCTTGTGTCTAGCTCAGTCGTGGTTCTTATACCACTATTTTAGTATATGGTTTGGTACGCCCCTAGGGCTCAAACGTGTATTGTGCTAATAACTGCTGATATTTGCCTTGTAACTTATGTACTTCGAACTCTAGCCTCATAAAGAGACTAGAGGGGTGTGTTTAAGACTAAATACATATATTTTATAGATATACCTGGTGTGGTCCTCTTTCATTTGGTCACTCAAGAGATTATAGACTGGTAAAACAAGCTGCTTTACATTCCTTCAAGACTAAGCCTGAAGGCTGCTCTCCATAGCTACCACTAGCATAGCTTTCAATAAAGTTTGTCTTTAACCTATCTCCAATTTGGGGTTGTTTGGACTGGTGCAAGGTGCCCACTATAATTAGTGGACAGCATATACCAGGCCAACTTCTCACAGGCGGGGGAAGGTTTGAGAGGGGTTTACATGGTTTTAGACCCCTGCAGTCTGGGGAATTATCTCCAAATTTGTATGGCCCGGGAAAACACCAGGCCTCATGAAATACTTTGACCTGCTTGTAAATGGTGGTTTGGAGGGACATGATTTCTAACCGATAACTATTCATCGACTTCACTTTGGCGGCGAGAACGACTCCCCATTGTTTCATGCACACCCTTGGGCAACAGGCACTCTGGAGGTTGGGGAAGTGGGAGGTATGTCACTCACTAAGCAGGGATGCAGGGAGGGGGGACTTATGGGGATTGTTTGTTTATGTTGACTTGTTGAACTGTTTTGCTCATCAATGTAATAGACAACGTATAGACAGCGCATAGCGCGAGCACACATAATGCTTTATTATGACTGGTGGGGGATTGCTCATGGGTTGATATGCACTCATGGCAGAGACGAGACCTACATCCATACATATATGGACGTGGAACGTGAATGGACTAGGTAATAAAATTAAACTGACCCATGTCCTAAAACACATTAAACGCCACTTCCCTGACATTATACTGCTACAGGAGACACACCTTAGGGGAAATCACTACAAAGCCCTAGTCTGCTTTGGGTATAGACTTGTGGCCCATTCTGGGTATTCCATGGATTCCTGGGGTGTAGGCATACTGGTCAGGAGTCTCCAACCTTTTACGGTAAACAGGGCGTGGTGGGACACCTTGGGGCGCTATGTGGCCCTGACTGGCACTTGGGAGGGTCGGTCTATAAACCTCTGCTCTCTATATGTCCCGCCCAAACTTCACAATGTAATCCTGCCACAGCTTAGTGCTCTAGTCTTGGAGTTGCCCTCTGATGGACCCTGCTTTAGATCGGCATGTGAGCGGGGAGATACTTCCTGATTTTATCTCCGCAATGGGTCTGATGGATTTGTGGAGAACTCAAAACCCCCATTTGAAACAATACACATACTACTCAGCCCCACATGGGCCCTTTTCACGTCTCAACTATTTCTTCACACGCACGACCAGGTTGGGAACTTTGAAGGGACTGAGCATTTAGCGCAAGGAATTTCTGATCACTCCCCAGTAGGTATCACACTTGGGGGGCCCAACTGTTGCTAAATTCACCAGACTAGACCCCTGGTACTTACGAGAGATAGATATTAGAGAAAAATTGAACTCAGTGGCAGAGTTATATTTGAAAGAAAACGAGGGGTCAGTGTCATCCCCATGCACCCTCTGGGTGGCATTCAAGACAGTAATCCGAGGCCAGGCCCAGGCTTTGATCTGGGGGAAGAGAAAGGAGACCCTGGTTGCTAGTAAAACCATAGAAAAGGAGATCCTGGACTAGGAGGGGGGGGGTCGAGGAGGAGAGTGCAGACCTCCGCCATAGGCTGGCACTACAACAACACGATTTGCGAGCCCTGGCTGATGTTGCGGCCAGATCATATGCACTAGTTACACAGCGATGCCTGTATGACGTAGGCGACAAGGCATCCAAACTACTTGCCTGGCTGGGCAAGAGGGATAGGGACAGATCAGGGGTGGTGAGGGTCAGAGACGGGCGGGAGTCTTACAGACGAAAAACACTGCAAAAGCGGATACATTTGCTTCCTATTATGTAGGCCTTTATACACCTGTCAGCATTAGGTCGGGAGCTGACTGCGAAGAGCTGCTGAGAGGCTTCTCCCTCCCAGCATTCTCCAGCGAAATGAGAGGCACTCTTGATTGCTGATCTTATGGAGGAAGAAATAATGGCGGCCCTCAAATCCTTACAGACTGGGAAGGCGGTGGGGCCCAATGGGTTGCTGATTTAGCAATTTAAAGGTTTGTCCGGCAAAATAGCGAAGCCGGATCCTTGCCTGAAGACCAACGAACAGCCACGATAGTGGTTATACACAAGACAGGCAAGCCCCCTGAGGAATGTAGTTCCTATAGACTGATCTCTCTTTTGAATGTGGAGGCAAAGGTGCTCGCAAAAACCCTTGCAGCTAGACTCTCGGCTGCCCTCCCTTCCATCATTCATGTGGATCAGTCCGACTTTATGCCGCGCATGAGCACCCGGCTTAAAATGCGTAGAATATATGGAGTTCTGCATAGGACGGGTGCTTCACAGGCCCAACAGACCGCGCTGCTGGCTCTAGACTCCTCAATGGCGTTCCATAGTATAGAGTGGCCCTACCTGTTTGCTGTGTTACCCAGACTGGGATTCAGCCCTAAATTCTGTGCTTGGCTTAAGTTACTGCGCCAAGCCCCGCTGGCTAAGGTGAGGGTAAACGGAGCACTATCCCGGAGTTTTCCACTGTGCAGGGGTACCCGGCAGGCATGCCCACTATCACCCTTGCTTTTTGCCCTGGCACTGGAGCCACTAGCGGTCTGGATACATGGCGATCCGCTGGTATGGGGCATTCCATCGTTGTGCGGATGGGTGAAATGCATCTCCCTATATGCAGACGACATAGTCCTCTACCTTTCCAGACCATATGCCTCCATCGCATGAATCCTGCATATCTTCAAGCTCTTCGGGAGCAATCCAGGTTACAATATAAACTGGGCCAAGTCACTGTTGTTTCACCTGTCGGGTCCCCCGCTCAGACTCCCAGCAAGGTGTGTGGCCCCTATTGTGACCAAAAGATTCAAGTACCTCGGAGTCTTTGTGACACATGACCAACAGTTGTTTGTGCAGCGGAACCTCACCCGGTAGTTGCACCGACTCCACGCAGATGCAACGCACTAGCGCACCCTCCCGCTGTCTTTCATGGGCAGAGCGGCTTTATTTAAGATGATGGCCCTTCCGCGCCTTTTATATGTCCTTCAAAATACGGCCTACCACGTCCCACCTACCTTCTTTAAGCAAATCGCCCAAGAGCTCCGGACATTGCTCTGGCAGGGATGCGCACCGCGTAAAACTACTATTAGGCCTCACAACTCCTAGTAGTTAACGACTGGGTGTATGCACATTGGGGAGAGCCGGCCTACAGGGGTGACAGGGCAGCAATGCCAGCCAGTAATTATGAATCCATTCTGTACGCCTGCCGGGAGAGAGCAGAATTTCCGGCATATACAGCGACCGTAGTGAAGTGCTGGACCAATGCGAATTGATATCTGGGGTGGCATTCTAGATTAACGTCCATGATCCCCCTCTGGCATAGCGACCATCTGAAGGATGTGTCTGGTCTACGGGGCTTCTCACAATGGGCAAAGGTAGGAATTGAGCATCTGGATGACGTATGGAGGAATGGGACATCACTTTCCTTTGATGTCCTTAGTCAAGAATATGAACTATCGAATGCCCAGAGGCTCAGTTATTTTCAACTTGGACATGCCCTTAGGATTCATATTCGAGAGGGTACAGACCATCTGATTCCTCTCCCCTAGAAGACCGCTGCTTGTAGACCCTATTCCAGAAAAAAGGATATCGGTGATCTATCGAAAATTGTTAGACAACTCCTACGACCGCTTGGGCCCCTCAGACGTACCTGGACCGACGATGTAGGCAACATTGACAATGAGAAATGGGTAGAATCCTTGCAAAGTCCCCGAGACATAGGGATCCGAGCCAGATTCCGGCTAATACAGCTTAAAGTCTTACATCGTTCTTACGACCCACGTACTCTGCTACACAAACTGGGGGCGGTACAAACATCCCAATGTGTGAGGGGTGCTGCACAGGAGGGATCCTTTTATCATATCCTGTGGGAGTGCCTCGTGCTTCACAGGTATTAGCGGGGAGTGACAGCTGTGATGGCCAGGGTCCTAGAGGTAAGGGTACCCATGGACGCAAAGTGGTTGGTTTTGATGGTTCAGGGCAAAGAGGACTGGCCCTGGCACAACAATCTCTGGTTTACGTTGGCGGCAGGAGTAGCAAAACGAAACATAGAAAGGTGGTGGAGTGCCTCACTTCCCTCGTTGGTGGCGGAAAGGGAAGCTGATATGGATTGGTGCCAGAGGGCGGAAAAGGTGATCTATAACTGCAGAGGGTGTCCTCAAAAGTGGGAAAAGATATGGACCCTCTAGCTGAACTATAGGGGTGCATCATAACATAACATAACATTGAATAAATGCGAGACTCGCAAATCTCTATAATATGTTGCTCTTGAACCAGGCAAAGTGCCACTGTCATGAAAAGTGTGTGCACATTTTATGAACACTGCTCTTTTTAAAATATTTTTTTTAATTGGGGGGTTTGCATTTTAGTGTGATGAACTGTAATGTACAACTTGACTTTGTGAAATAAAAACTGGCAGGCCTGTATACGAGCTGAAAGTGTATGGTTTTGTGTTTATAAAGCAGAGATCTGAATTAAATAGTATACATGGCATGACTTGAACGGGTTCCAGGCACTAGAGCCTCAACAAATTCCACCAGGAGTGAACATATAGGGCCCGGTTCTCAAAGGCAAACTTAGACCAAAAGTCTAAGGTTACGACTTTCGGTATTCACAAAGGTTAATTACGAGAAGTATCTTTACCGCCTCACTCGGGGCGAAGTTTTCGGGGCTCGGGGCAGAATCTCCGGACTCCGGGTGGAATCTCTGCCCTGAATGCGGAGATTCCACTCCACACCCGGAGTGGAATCTCCACCTCCAGATTGGAATCTCCACACTTGGGGTGGAATCTCCACACTCGGGCAGAGATTCTGCTACGAGTGCAAAGATTCCGCCCCGAGTGCAAAGATTCCGCCCCAAGTGCGGACGTAAAGATACTGCTTGTAACATACCTTTGTGAATACCAAAAGTCGTAAACTTAAACTTTTGGTCTAAGTTTACCTTTGTGAATCGGGCCCATAGTAGTGAAGACACACCATGGCATGTGTACGATGCAAGTGTTCGGATGTGGAGGTTATCCCCTTGAAGAGGCTCTTGGATCCATTGTCACAGACACACCCACACTGTCCCATTCAGACGTCCAAATGTTGTTGGGCAAAGCATATTTGTAAGTTAACAAAAATCTTTGATAGCGCATTATCACCTTAAGACCTCTTGGCGCTATGGCAAAGGTCATAATAAATGTAAGAATGAAAATCGGTGTGGGTAAAAGACAGACCTTTAGTGTCCTTCTGAAAGCCATGTGGTTCTTAATGGGGTCATGTATTGAATGATGTCACAATAGGTCTCAGAACCCAAGCCCACGTCATCGAAGGAACGTTCTGCACAGCCTCGGCCCGTGCAGGTTAGAGCAGTGGGGCCAGGTGGGGGGTGTGGGGGATTTCGACAGATGACAACGAGAGAAAATTAAATAAATAATTAATTTTCCTCCGTCGTCGTCTGTCGAAATCACCCCCCCCCCCGCCCCGACCCGGTCCCACCGCACTTACCTGCACGGGTCTTGGATGGTTCTGCAATAAAAGTCACTAGATCATTTTGCAAATTTAAGGAAATAACCTCAATGGAAAACGGTATTTTGAAAAGGTGGGGGGCTAGACGTTGTCTTTATGTTGAAAACGTCATTAATGATCTTCTAAAGGTAGCCACAGACTGAGATGGCTCTTTCTGAAGCAGGAACAGAGATACCTTTGCCTAATGTTTTGAAGCGAATTCATAGATATTTGGCTGCAACCTTGTAGCCTGCAGAACCTCTATTTCTAAATAGCTCAACTTAATTTCCAATTCATTTTGTATAGCATTTCCTCTGTAAGTTTTTGTAGTATCCTCAGGTTTCTTTACACCTCTCTGTAACTAGCTGCTCAGCCAGTGTGAGTGTTCCGTGTAGAATGTTAGTGTGAGTGGAATGCTTGGGTGGCTGGTGTGTGTGTGGTCAGTTGGAAGATGGGCTGAGCAGCTAGGAGGCTGCTCCTGGTGGGGCTTGCTGTAGCTTTATATCTACTCTACTTAATAAACCTACTACTTAACTCAGCTACGTCTGCTTTGACTACTTCTATGATCTGGATGTGTGGGCCAGCATACTACACATTTTATGGCGACGAGTTGAAGCAAAGAATCTGCGAATGCTACCTCTGAGGCCTTCAATTTCAAAGCTGGAGTACCTACTCTCAACCTCAAACAACTTCTGAAACCACAGCTGCGTTTATTCAACTACTGGCGCACATCAGCCCCTCCAGTGACCTCCCACTGGTCGCCCTCCACTCAAAAGCGCCAGTTCCAGTCTCTACGCAGTTCAAGTTTCTGACTGATGTCCCTACAGCGTCTCAAAAAGCCTGTTCATGCTATTCCTGCAACCTGGCTCAACGCTGCCTACGTCGTACAGATGATCCTACGCCACAACATATGTCTACAGATCCTCAACAAACGTCTATGGTGCCACTACAAATGTCTTCTGTGCCTCAAGTATGGTAATCAGTTGCTGTTTCTGTTTGGCGTGAGGTTTCATTTCTTTGAATTTTTCATCTGTGACTGAGTACGAGCTCTTCATTTTTCTTTGTGTGGCATTCGATGATTTTTGTGTCTCCAAGTAAGCGCACAACCGCCGTGAACTCTACTTGGACTTTGCTTGTACCAGTTTATTTTCAGCTGCTGGCGTTTTTAAAGAAAATACTGCTGGTTTTCACCTATTTGGACCTGTCTCCCTGCCTGCTAAGGGATTTGTCATCAGGGTGAATTTTGTAAAGTTTTCTGGATTTTCGCATTTCATTACTATGAGGGCGCTTAGAACAACAGTTGCACTGCGATTCAAAATTCAAAAGCGGCTCGTGCAACTTACTTTGTCCTTGTCGCGCGGAGCTGCCCAAGTACCCTTCATGACGTCCTGCCAGCTTTCATCTTGCCGTCTGACGCTTTGCAGCAGGAGCGTGCCGTGAGCCACTCGGCGTGCGTCTCCTGAACGTGCCGCCATCTTGTGGCTGGAGGCTCCAGCCACTCTGTCCAATTCCAGGACCAGGAAGTTTCTATGCCAACCACGCTCTGTTTTTGTTGCTACAAAGCTTTTTTGTCAATAAAGCTTCTTCGTTTCTAAGAGGCCCACGAACGTCGCTCCGTCTTCACCGCTTTTCCCCTCATGGTCTACTCCACTTGGATTTTACAGCACCAATTTGAGAGTCTTTTCGCAACGCATGGATTTTGCCTTTACAGTTCCAACGTTTAGGCAGTGAATTCTTCTCTTCAAGTCACCGGACACTTGTCAGCGGACCTTGCCTTCAATTCCTGCGGTGAGTTCTCTGTTTTTTTAAGTGCCCCATACGCCTTTCCATTTTCAGTGGGCATGGATTGTGCTACCAAGTACTATGTTTCCGTCAAGCCATGGTGTCCTCCGGTCTTCACTGGACATCTTATCCGCTGCAAAGTACTTTCAGGTGGCAGGTTTCCTGGAGCTGTTTCGTTTCTTCAGACTCTTGTTCGTGTTCTTTGAACGCCTGTTCCTCACTATCGCGGTGACAGGCACACCAGTGACATTCATTGTTGTATTAAGCTTATAGTGCCAATTTATAGGTTTACAATCCATACTTAATGGTTGTCTCCCAAAAAGTTTTTGTGCATTTTTTTAAGACATGGCATGTTATGACTCTGAGCACATTGCTATGCTGATTACTATTGTTGGGTGTTCTCACCCTCACAAATGCAGTACTTTGATGTTTCTCGCATGTTTCATTTACAGGTGTCTTATCCCTGCCTTTGGGATAGGAGTGGGTCTCAGTCCCATGTTCCTTCTTTACGTTAATGTCACTGGTCATGCAAGCCTTAGTTTGGCTTATGGGGTCTTTTACCCTTTGCTACGTTTGGTATGGGTGTAAGCCCCATATCCACGCCATTGGTCTCTACATGTTTAAGTTAACTCTCACGCTGTTTGGGGTTATGGGGTGTTTTCCCCATTTACGTATGTTGGACACTTCTTTGTTATTTGGGTGTGTTATGGGTGTCAGTCCCACCACCTCGTTGTGTACCATGTTGTGTGTAAGTCGCCCCGTGCCTCACCTTACTGTGTCCAGTTTGTAAGCCCCCCTGCGCCTCACCTTGCCTTGATTGTGTGTAAGCCGCCCTGCGCCTCACCTTGCCTTGTTGTGTGTAAGCCGCCCTGCGCCTCACCTTGCATTGTTGTGTGTAAGTCGCCCTGCGCCTCACCTTTCTGTGTCCAGCGTGTAAGTCGCCCCGCGCCTCATGTTGTCTGGATGTGTGTGTAAGCCGCCCCGCGCATCACCTTGTACTCTTACGTCGTCTTGTGTGTGTAAGTCACCCTGTGCTTCACCTTGACTTTATGTGTGCGTTCGCCACATTGTGCTGCACCATCTCGTGCTGCGTGTGTTCTTGGGTTTTTGTCCCATGTTACACCTACACTTATTTGTTATGGGTTATCCCCATATTCACACAGTCCCTCACATGAGGGGTGGCGCGTAGGGTCTTCATTTCCCTTTGCCACAGTCTCCTTTCGTGAGGAACTCCTCTTCACGTTAGGTCATGCTCACTTGTTCTTTGTGAGTTATTCCTTCACTTTTTATCTTTTATTTGTTCACTAGTAAAGGAGGAGGATAGTGTTAGTGTTTTTCTATTCCTTTCTTCCTTCTTTCTTTCTTTGTTTGTCTGTTTTCCCTCTTGCGATGTGGTTTCACCTTCATCCCTGGGTTTACGGATCTATTGCTTCTATTGTATTTTTACTGTGTATAGTTTTCTCGCTTCATTGTAGTTTCTCTTTTATTTTCCATTTCGAGAGGATAATGTAGTATCCTCAGGTTTATACATATGTTTCTTTACACCTCTCTGTAACTAGCTGCTCAGCCAGTTTGAGTGTTCCGTGTAGAATGTTAGTGTGAGTGGAATGCTTGGGTGGCTGGTGTGTGTGTGGTCAGTTGGAAGATGGGCTGAGCAGCTAGGAGGCTGCTCCTGGTGGGGCTTGCTGTAGCTTTATATCTACTCTACTTAATAAACCTACTACTTAACTCAGCTACGTCTGCTTTGACTACTTCTATGATCTGGATGTGTGGGCCAGCATACTACACATTTTATGGCGACGAGTTGAAGCAAAGAATCTGCGTCTGCTACCTCTGAGGCCTTCAATTTCAAAGCTGGAGTACCTACTCTCAACCTCAAGCAACTTCTGAAACCACAGCTGCGTTTATTCAACTACTGGCGCACATCAGCCCCACCAGTGACCTCCCACTGGTCGCCCTCCACTCAAAAGCGCCAGTTCCAGTCTCTACGCAGTTCAAGTTTCTGACTGATGTCCCTACAGCGTCTCAAAAAGCCTGTTCATGCTATTTAATAAACCTACTACTTAACTCAGCTACGTCTGCTTTGACTACTTCTATGATCTGGATGTGTGGGCCAGCATACTACACATTTTTTATTTTATTTTAATTAAACTACTCTTTTCTGTGTGATATGGTGGAAGATGGATGGCTATTAATCAAAGACTTTCGTCTATTGACATAATGATGAATTAAAATGTATTAATCATTCCCAAAGCGTGTGGGGGCTTGGACATTGGACGCCCTCACAGGTGAAGTACCACGCCTGGAAGCCCCACCAGTGTCCTCTACAACAGATGGCCCCAGCCAGGGCATGCAACATCAATGCCGCTGAGACAACCTGTACGAGCCTGGAACAGTCACCAATACGTTGATAATGCTGCCAGAGACGAGCTACCAGTTATTGGCGGAATCATCAAGTAAAAGAGGTTCCCATCTCAGCGTTTTGACAAGCTGTCCTGTCGTCAATGAGTCTGCCTCTGTTATTTACATGTGATTGAGCATGACCAGCAGCGTGATGGATTGAAAGATTTGTCAGCGTTTATGCGGGAGAGACCAGCGGTGACTGATCTACAGATATTGGGACTACTGACAAGCTGTGCAATCAACATTGCGTTACTTTGGATTTGTCTCTTGCACAACACTGTGTGATTAACTGGCTATTGGACCGGCAGCTGGACAGGACCATCAGACGGCAAAAGTCACTGTGTGAGTTTATTTTTGGCTGGCCTTACGTTACAAAAAAAAAAAAACGTTACCTGAAAGTGTGCTGTGCACATGTTCGAATCGGGAGCGGGAGCCTTCCTTGGCGCACACTACTCCTCACGCGACTCATCGCCATTGTTTAGTGGACATGGGGTTGCTGCGAGAATCCTCAGTGACGCTTCCAGTTCGGGGATGCTTGCTGGGCTGCACTGTTTGGTGCACGCATGCACCTGGAGCCACTGCGTGCCGCCATCTTTGTTTTGGAGGCAGCACACAAGTTCCAGGGCATCCCGCATTGCGCAGCCTGTTTTGTAGCTCGTTCGGCCAGCACACGATCAGCGGGCTCAGAGTTGTCTTGCATCGAATGCATGCTTACAAGCCCAAACTTTAATTTAAAGGCATGCAGTGAAGGTAAATCACAATGTCTGGGCACTGTCTCCGTAGCCCAGGAGTTGTCCGGTCGGCAGGCTGTGGTGACACGGAGCCAGCAGCAACTGAGTTGACAAGGGGCCATCTCCAATTTCGATTACACCTCGAACCCAATGTGATGTGGTGGTATTGATCCAGTGGAAGGCCAGGGTTGAATATTTCACAAAAACTGAATATTTCAATGGGCCCATATACATTTATCCAAAAATGCTCATCCACACTCCCTGGTCGATCCTCTGGGGGGTCAAGTTTTATAATTTACTTAAGTTCTGATTAGTTATTTCCCTGTAACCACAAATCGGGTTAAAATACCATCTCAGAGCCTAACTAATCTTCACGAATCAACACTCTTCCTCTGGTCGATGGACCATTAGTTGAGTTAGTTGATGGTGATATTAACAATTTCATGACTAATTCACAGTTCTTAGTGAAATAACCGCAGACTCTGAGTAAGATTCATAAGCTTTATCTAAAACTTCAGTCATAAAGTTGAACTCTCATCAATACAGATTTAACAGTGCAAACTCCATCATTCTTCAATGGGAGAGAGAAAATTCATTTACCAAATACATTCAATTACACAACCTCATTCAATAAATCAATGCATAAGAGTGGATAAATGTAGAGACAAAAGACACATAATAACATACATTTGCAAAGAAATATGCAAATTTTGAGACAGAATGACATTTACCTAATAGAGATGACCGAAAACCACCCCTCTGGCCAAAGGAATTATGGGGGTCCGCTGACTTAGAATCAGGAGACAAAGACTATAGGACAGGATCAGGACAGGGCTGATACTTACTAGACTTCTCTACAAACCCGACGCACCAGGGCGATTCCCTCTCTTACACTCTCTCCCTCATCGATATTCTTCCGCAATCTTTGAATCTAATCAGGCTGTGGTTTCGGATCTGAATCTTCCCAGTCTGCTCTCGCCTCTCTCTATCTCAGCGTGATCTTGATGCTCTCTCTCGTTGCAGCATACTCGTCTCTCTCAGCGTCGATGAGCACTTAACTTAACTTAAGTCACTCTAGTTATAATCTTTATTTCTACATGTCCCACCCTCAAGAGTTGCAAATTTTACTAAAATACGGAATATGATTGGACGGCGCTATGGGAGTTTTCGTCACACCATGCTGACATATTCATTTTTATTAAGTTACTTATTGTTTGCTAGCCCTTCCCCTTTAGCTCATTCATATTGTCCTCTTCCCATACATATATTGTTGCCATTGCAATAATTCATTCAATACAGGCTACATAGACGAGTGATACATGTCTTCTTTTTCTCATGTCTTCTGTCCTTGATATTTGGCATTCATTCAGCTCCTTCGGTCACCGGGTCACATCACGAATTCACTGAGCATGCGCAACTTTTGGTTATCCGTCGCCATTTTCTTTTTTCATCAAGTTTTAGCAGGCCCGAATGCACACTATTAATAAAGGAATCATAAACAGATGTTATTTTCTTAAACATATAATTCTCACTGTACACCACCCACTTCTACTCTATCCCATGTTATTATTATCTTTCTGGGCAAAAGCATTAACAACAGCAGCTTTCTTTTAAATTCAAGCAAGCAGATGCCGGGCATGCGGTACCTCAAGACCACATGTTAGTCTTTCTTGCGCATGTGTGAGGGTTTTCCCTCTCAAAGCAAGTTAGTCACGTTATCTCTACGTAATTCAGTTTTGCACATGCGCAAAGCAATTTAGTAAATTAAAGCGGGTTTTAGTCGCGTTGCATTTTATTCCGCATGCGTAAGCTTTTCTCCCCATGTGTCGGTGTCTGGTTTATATTAGTTTCGTCTCATCTACAGTTTTAATGATTAGTGAAAGTTAATGGAGGATTTCTCCGAGCAAGTTTCATTTTTTTGAATCCTTGCTCCATCAATCCCCCCTCTGATGGCATTTTTGAGCCATCATAAAATACCCATCATTACCAAGTGCCAACTTTATTCATCTAATTTTAGTGTCTTCCTTTCTTTCTATTAATTCTTCGTTTTTCTCTTTCATGTCTAATTCTTTCATTTTATCATATAAACTTCCTTTCATTTACTCTAACTCAATCTCTTCCCTTTTTCTCTTTCTTCCCATTCTCTTATTCTTTATTTCGGCCAACATTCTTGCTTTTGTTTTACTCTTGCAACATCTATATGTCATCATTATTATCAGAGCTATTATTGCTATTGAAATTACAGGTATTAGGATCTTCCCTAATAGACTACTCCCTAAAGTGGAAAACTAACTATCTATAGCGGAAATACCTTTACTAAGTCTTTCCCAGACACCGTCAACCTCCAGTTGGGTCAAATCGTCATGAATCTTTGTAATATTCTTAATGTATCCCTCAATACCTTTACTTTTGTCTGGGATATATGTACAGCAATGTTGGACTTTCAACATGCCACAGACTCCACCCTCTTTTGCCAATAATATATCAAGTGCAAGTCCATTTTGCAAAACCATAGATCTAATTGCAACCATTTCGGTATTAATCATTAAGGATCCCCCAGCAGTATCTGTCGATAGACGATTAACTATTGTTGACAATTTTCGTATTTTATGTGAATTCAGTATGACTCCAACTGTTGGTATCAGTGCACCAAATATATCACCTACTATTTCTGAGAAAACGTGTTCTTTTACTCCGTTTTAGTCCTTGACTTACTACATCCATTTCATTGTTCTTAGTTATGTGATATACTTTTGGAAATACTATTCCAAAATAACAACTACCATACCATTGCATGGGCAACCTATAATAGGCATTTTTACCACACACGTAATAAATCCCTGGAAAAACAGGATCAGTTCCACCTTTTAGTCCCCATCCCCCCATTATTAGGAAGGTATGTTCACATTCACTAGAACCAATGAAAATGTTGTTATAGTCAGTTTTTAGTCTATGCAGACAGAATTTTCCCAATTTTGATAAGTCTAGGGACATTGCAGCATGAGTCTCGCCTTTCTTATAGTCCCCTTCCTTATTAGCCCTTGGAGTTACATGTGACTTCTGTTCAACAGCCTTCTTTTGAAAATCCTGCCTTCTTTCCTCTACTAAATTTAGAAAATCTTTTTCTTCATCACGCAAAATACATGTTAGATTATTCATATGAGCATATGTTATGTCTATTGGGTTTGTTGTTAAGAAGAACTCGCCCATAAATTCTGCATCTTTACCACTAAGCACTGGGTTCAGGTTTCTTCGAAAAGGGATTTCTGAAAATACTAAATCCATATTCGAATAATAATACTGCAACTTGCCTGTTACATAGAACAACTGGACACAACACTACATAATACACCATATGTTAAAGGAAGATGGTGATATGTCACCCCTTCCGAGACAGACGAAGGTAATTTCATGCAAACATAACAATAACTCACATCCATTGTATCCACGTATTCGTAAAGAAGTTTAGTAAATACATTTAATGATGAATCACTATTTGATTTGTCATGATGATACATGCTTTCATTCATCCATTTGCTCTAAATTAGTGGTAGTTGTTCTTTTAGTAACTGCATTCACTCGATTACTTGTATTAGTGTTATTTCTGTTATTAGTTACCATTAGAACAGGTATCACAACAGTTAGCAATAACCACATTAACATTAGTATTTAAACACTGCACAAACAATATTTAACACATCTTCGTTTTAAACTAGATTTCGAACGTTCAGTCACTTTCGTTTCTGCCATTTTTAGTATTCTAAAATTAATCAATATCTAAATTATTTCTTCTAAATTCTAAAATTTATTCTAAAAGAAATAAAAATATAAAAAAATTATTTGTGTGATCCCACACTTCAAGAGCTTTTCGTCTTTGTTCCCCTTTGTCTTTATTTTCTTTTTCTTCTTTGATTTCTTTTATTCTCTTCTTTATTTGTTTGTCAATTTCCACCCTTTGTGTCAAAGTCCTTTCCTTTTAAGGTGGTCTCAATTTGCTTTCATCAATTCCTTCAATAGTGACACTTTCTTGTTCTTCATTCAGATCAAAATTCTCAAAGTCCTCGAGGATGATATATGTCCATTCAGGAGCCTTATATTTTCTGCTCGGAACTCTCACTCTTTTTGATTTTCGTAAAGATTTTCTTCTTGATTGTTCTTGCTCAGTTTGACTTGATACTTCATTTACTTGTTCTTGTTCTTTCCCTGTTTTTCTTCTTAAAAAATATCCCAGTCCTTTTAATCCACTTGGCCAGTGATCACCTTTTCTGACCCTCTTTGTTTGTACTACCTTTTCACCTTCTTTGCCTATTTCTAGTGTTCTTTTATTTTCTCTTTCTTTTAGCTGAACTTGTTCTGAACTTTCTGATCTTTCTCTTTCTTCTTCTTCTGACTGAGCTCGATCTGGATTTTCTGTATTATGATCTTCTTTTCTTGGCCCGATTTGTTCTGGTCTTTCAAATTCTTGCTCTTCCTCGGCCCCTACAGCAGTCTCTTGAGACCCAGTAACTGGTGCCCAACCTACTTGACTTGTACTTGGTTGTTCGTCATCGATGCATTTTCAGAGTCTGTTTCTCTGACTTCTTCGACTTCACAACTTTCAGCTTCTGGTTCTTCTCTTTGCTCTACCAGTTGCTGCTCTTGTCGTTCAGGTGGACTTGGGACTCTTTGTGTATGACTGGCATGGATCCAGTTTGGCAAGCCAAAACACTTCACTGCTGTTGTTGTGACCAATATAATTTGATGCGGTCCTTTCCACCTGGGTTCTAAACACGATTTTCTTGTGTGCTTCTTTATCATAACCCAGTCTCCTGGACACAAATCATGAGCTTGATTCGGCTGTGCTGTGGTTGCATCTTCTCAAACCTGGTGAGACACAGAATGTACCAGATCAGCTAGTCCTTTACAATAGTTCAATATTAGATTATCAGTTATATTCATCAGTTTGTTTCCAGGTACAAATGCTTGTCTCATTGCTCTTCCCATGAGAATTTCATGAGGACTCAATCCTGTTCTTCTGTCAGGGATGCTTCTAAGACTCATCAAGACAAGGGGCAAAGCATCAGGCCATTTCAGTGAAGTGGATGCATAGACCTTTCCTAACCTGGATTTTATTGTGCCATTGAGCTGCTCAACCACTCCAGAAGCTTCTGGTCGATAGGCACAATGTAGTTTCGGCTCATCTTTGAGAGCTGTACAAATTAATCAAATTATCTCATTATTAAAATGAGGTCCTCTATCTGATTCCAAAGTGACTGGAAACCCAAATCTGGGAATGAGCTCCCTCAACAGTAATTTGGCAACTGTGAGGCTGTCATTCCTTCTCGTTGGATAGGCTTCCACCCATCGAAAAAACAGACACACAAGGACATACTTCAAACCATTACACGACGGTAGTTCTATAAAGTCGAGCTGCAACCTTGTAAACGGTCCCTCTGCCTTTCCAATTTTTCCCCAACTGACAACTGTCTTTCTACCTGGATTCTGCTGTTGGCATGTCAAACATCGCTGGCAGAGACTCTCTGCAATGAGTCTAAACTTAGGATTATACCATGTTTGCCTGAAGTGTCTAATCATGGCATCCCACCCAATGTGTGTAGCTCCATGATATACTCTTGCCATTTGTGATAATAAACTGTCTGGCATTATTGGTCTACCATCTGGACACACCCATACTTTGTCATCTGCTCTTCTTGTGCATCCTGATTTGATCCAAAGTTCCTTTTCTTTTGGATTTGCCTCATCCTGTAACTGCCTAACTTCATCCCATGTTTCAAAAGCAGAGAAAAACATTAGTTGGCAATTGGTAGTTTCTTTTTCCAACCCTTTGTTCAAAGACATTGTATTTCGAGCACAAAATTGTGTAACTTAGTCAGCATATTTGTTGCCCTGTGTCACATAATCCTTTCCTGACTTATGTGCGGCACACTTGACCACTGCAATTTCTTTTGACAATTGTAGTGCTTCCAATTGTTCCTTGACATTTTTACTATTCCTGATAGGAGAACCTGAAGAAGTCAGAAATCCCCTTTGCATCCATAATTGGCCAAAGTCATGCACAACCCCAAAACCATATTGACTATCCGTGAATATGGTTACTCTCAATTTTTTCCCAATCTTGCATGCTTTTGTCAAAGCTATCAATTCGGCTATTTGTGCAGCAGACTTGACTCCTCTTAGACAGGATGCTTCCAGAAAAGCAGATACAGTACATACAGCATAGGCAGAACTCAGTTCTCCATTTTGTTTTCGCAAGCATGACCCATCAACAAACAATACATAGTCTGATTCTTCTAATGGGACATCAAAGATGTCAGGTCTGGGCTTTGTACACATTTCTGTCACATCCAAACAATCATGATCAATCTCCTCTTTTATTTCTTCACAGTATGGATCCGGCAGTAAGGTTGCTGGATTTACTGTGGTGCATCTTATCACACTTACATTTTCAGCACCCAGGATCACTCTTTCATATTTAGTCAGCCGACTAGGGGTCAAGTGCTGAGTACGAGTCCTTGTTAAAAGGATCTCGACTGAATGTGGCACATATACCTTTAGGGGATGTCCCATTACAATAGATTCACTCTGCTGTAGACTCACACAAGTAGCAGCTCCTGCTTTTAAGCAGCCAGGCAATGCCGCAGCCACTGAATCCAGAGTGTCAGAAAAATATGCCACTGGACGTCGTGACAATCCATGTCTCTGGGTTAACACTGAAAGTGCACATCCTTCTCTCTCACAACAGAACAAAGCAAATTCTTTCGTATAGTCAGGCATTCCTAATGCTGGTGCTTGACACAAACAATCTCTCAGTTTTATGAATGCATCCTCACTTTCATCATCCCATTCAATCGGATCTGTCACATCTTTTCGTGTCAATTTTAGTAAAGGCTTTGCAAGCAATGAAAATCCACTGATCCACTGACGACAGTATCCAATCACTCCCAAAAACATTTGTACTTCTTTCTTAGTTTTAGGCAGACTCTTTTGTCGAATCACTTTTATTCTCTCTGGTGTCACTTTTCCAACTCCCCTTTCTATCTTGTGTCCCAAATATTGGACTTCTTGTTGGCAAAACTGTAACTTTTCCAGTGACACCTTGTGTCCACCTTCTGCCAAATGGTTCAGTAAGGCAATTGTGTTAGTGACACAAGCCTCTTGTGTCTTTGATGCCACCAATAGGTCGTCAATGTACTGAACCAAAATCGAATTTCCTGGCATAACCAATGTTTCCAAACACTTTTTCAGGATCTGATTGAAAATCAAGGGGCTCTCTGTGTACCCTTGAGGAACCCGACACCATGCCAAAACACGGTCTCCGAACCGGAATGCAAAAAGATATTGGCTGTCCAGGTGCACAGGAATCGAAAAGAATGCTTGGCACAAATCAATCACCGTGTACCAATGTGCATCCCAAGGTATCTGATAAAGGATCACTGCTGGATTTGGTACTACTGGACAACAGGGTACTACTATCTCATTAATTTTCCTTAAATCTTGCACTATCCTATACTTGCCACTAGGCTTTTTAAGGCCCATGATTGGCGAATTACAAGGACTGCCCATTATCTCTTCAAAATACCTTGTTCAACCATTTGATCAATTGCTGGAGCAACTCCGGCTTTTACTTCAGGGCTCATTTTGTATTGAGGTGTGTTGGGGTAAATTGCACCTTCTTTCACCATTATTTTAATTGGGTCTACATTTGCCATCAGACCAATTTCCTTTCCTGAAAAATCCCACACATCTGATCTCACTGTGTTTTTCAGCTCGTCAGGCAAACTGTTTTCAGTAAGAAGTGAAAACATCTCATCCACTTCTGTTCCTTGATTCGCTAGCATCATTTTAAAAGCAATATCTTCATCAGGTGTTTGGAAAGCAATACCATCAGGTGTACAATAGATGGTACAGTTCATTTTGCACAACAAATCCCTCCCTAACAAATTTACTGGACTTGGATCACATACCACAAACCGATGCATGTCTTTGAAATTCCCAATATTCACTTCTATTGGTTTAGTGACTGGGGTTTTTATTTGCTTATTTGAGACTCCTACAACTTGTATAGTTTCTCCCGAGAGGGGTAGGTTTGAAATTTCTGCTGCTCTCACAGTAGAACGGGTAGCACCAGTATCCACTAGGAAAGTGATGTCATTACCTTCCACTTTTCCATCAACAAATGGACCTGACTGATCTACTGCCAAGGATGCGCCAAGCATGCATTCTTCCTCCCCCCTCAGGCACCGTCATTGAGAAGTGTCTGAATCACTCTCATTACTTTGCATCCAATATTGTTGAACCGTTTGTGTATTCTTACCACTCTCTCCACGAAATCCGATGTTCACACTGTATCTCTGCACCTGAGCGTTCACATGGTTGGGCATAGGGGCTTGTGGCACCTGTAATTGTGGAGTAACTACCTGCTGCTGTTGCTGCTGGTTCACAACCACCTCATTCTGCATCTGTGGATTTAAATTTTGATTTACCCCATTACTCTGTTGAACATTTCTACACTCATTCTTCCAATGTCCATGCTTTCCGCACGCATGACAAGGATACTTCTTTCTCGCTTCTTCTCTACTCATTCGCCCTTTTCCATTATTTCCATTTGATCCTTGACTATTCTGATTCTGATCGTTCGACTGATTATCATTTTGAGAACCAGAATTTGCCTCTTGGTGTTCTGCTAGCTTCACTTGTGCCCACATCATTTTTTCTTTCAGTGTCTTGTGTTTTGCATCAATATCATCACTACAATACTTCGCATACTTCAAGATATCATCAATGGGCTTGCTCTGCCAGCAAAGCATATGTTGCTGAATCATCTGACTAATTTCTGATCTCAATCCATACACAAACCTATACACGAAATGTCCCATATCCTTATCACCAATATTTTCAAATCCACTATACTGCTTAAATACTGGCAATAGCCTTTCGTAATACGCATGCACTGACTCGTTTGGTTCTTGAGTTGTTCTATCTATTTTAACCCAATCTGTTTCTTTTGGAGGAATTTTCCCTTTCAAGAAAGTAATCACCTGTTAATACTTTTTCATCACTCCTTCTGAAGGCGCACCTCTCTTTGCGTCTCTGGGATACTCTTCAGTTGGCCAATCAACAGTAATTCTACATTCTGTCCACAAATCAGTTGGTACCACTATGTCAAACAGGCCATCCAAATCTTTTAATAATACCTTTGAAACTTTCACAAACCTCTCTACCTGCCTGTACCATTCAACTGGTTTCTCTCTTAATCTGGGGAAATCATTCGTAAAAGACAAAATATCCTGTCTAGACAAGGAACATGAACATATCCACCACCAGGAACTTCTCTCATTGGGCACACTCTTTCAACCTGTTCTGTCTCTCTTAATGGAAATACAGATGTTTCCTTTGTAGCTGCCTCATCCCTTTTTCTTGTCCATCTGCCTCTCCATCGGTCTGCATCTCCCCACTACTTCAAAATATACATTAATTATTTTATCTGTAATCTCCTTCCTGATGCATTCAAACTTTCTAAATCCTTCTCAGTAAATTCTGACCTATATGGTTTTTGCAATATTTTCGACTTTTCTACATCCATTCCAAATTCTGAAGCCACTTCTACTATCTTCTCATGAAGATTCTTTGCTCTCCAGGTTATACTTTTACACAAAAACAACAATTCCTTATCTCCATATGAACCTAATCTGTCTGAGCTTATAGTACCAATAACCATTTCTTCTAAATCCACTTTCAACTTGCCTACATCTATATTTGGTGTTTTTTTTTTTTCTTGTCTAATCCTTTTACCCACTCCTCTAGGTCTTCTGGTGAAAATCCTTTAGAGTTCCCTGCTACTGGAGTGACAATCGGTCCTTTTCTCCTTGTATTTACTGGTAAAATTCTCTTCGGGGTTTCAGTCACCGTTTCAAGATTAGGGAGATCTAGTAACGAGACATTCGAATCACTCTCACTAGTTTGATCTTCTAACATTACTGCCTCTTTCCTAGCATTATTCTGTGGGACTGTCACTGTTTGTAATCTCGGGGTATCTCGTTTATCCCCATATAATGGAATAACAGGGTCAATTGTTACTGGTACTGTCAAGGCTTCAGCATTCAAACCTAACTGATTTATTTTCTGAATTATCTCTTCTTTTGTCTTATTCAACGCATTCCTTTCTTTTTCCTGTAATACTCGGGTAACTGTTGGATCATATAAAACCTGTGGAACTAATGGAGTTCCCATCATTGGTGCACTTGGAGTTGTCTCTCTAGCATTTTCTTGATACGGTGGAGGTCTTTTAACTAAAAGGTCCTCTAATAACTCATCATCCGATTCATCACATCCTGTTCCTGTCATACCTATGTGTTTCAATTTTTCTTTACACTTACTCCCTACTTGATCCTCAGCCATCAACACTGGATACAAGCCTTCCGTTACTACAGCTCTTCTCCATCTTTTCATCTGATCTCCTCGAGTATCAAACGGATATCTGGGTAAAAACCCTCTATTTATTCTTCTACCTCTGTATTTCTCTCGTTCAAATGCCTCAACTTCCCATCCCTCCAAAGCTTCATACTGCATTAACCTAGGACTTGGTTCTAATGAATTCATCCGATTTCTCAAATTCTGAAGAATCCTTACATTAAACGTCCCATGTTCAGGGAAAGTTAGAACACCATCACCTTTCGTATAATCTACCCAATTGTCCAACCGGACACAAGTATGATATCCTTGTTCCATCCTCATAAAGGAAGCAGGCGTGTTAGGAGGGGCATTAGAATTCCTTCTCTAGTTACTACACGTTTATCTTTTTTAAAGAAACTTTTGATTTTATTAATCAGCTTCATTCTTCTGATCCCTGTGACTAATTGTTTCAGCGGGCAAAACCTAGAGACTCTTCCGTATTTTTCACGTATCCTATTTGCCAACACTCGTCCTATACCAGCGTGACTCACACCAACAGTCCAATCAGGGCTCACTACATATTCTCTTCTGCAACCAATACCAGCCAATCAGAGCTTTCAACACACTCACTTGTCTGACCAATGCCAGCGCAGCTCTTTATGACGTCAGTATTACTCCTACTACTGACCCGCCCTTTACAATCTGCACTTGTTACACGCCCGCTGTCTCAACCAATACCAGCGCGGCTCTTTGTGACGTCAGTATGACTCCTGCTACTGACCCTTCCTTCACAAGGTAATACGACAATGTATTTTCTAATTTTTCTTTATAATTTTCTGTTAGTAACAACATAAAAACAGCGCTACTCTGTCTGCTCAGCTAATCCAAAGATAGTTTATTCACTCGCTTCAAAGAGAAAGTACTTCCTTACACTGTGAGTAAAAACCACTGTTTACCCTTCACTTAAGCTCCGGGATGACCTATTACTCCTCTAGGGATACTCTTCCTTTGGGTAAGGCCAAAGTTTCACAGGTGGACCCTTCGCTATCACTCACTCTCTGCTCTTATACGATATAGTCCCTAATATAACACCTACAGCCCTCCGTAGCTTTTAGGTATTATGACAACAGACGAGTAACCTTCTGCAGGGTGATTTCCTTACCACACTCTTCTAAATTCCATTCCCAGGATTCCCAGGTATCTCCATACCTGTACTTCCAGACAACATAAAACGCAACACTAACTCTTAATGTTAAACATGTAGTTAATGATCAATAATCAATAGTCAATAATCACCAAACTAATAAATAATAACCATAACTCTGCTACCAGAAAAACTGATCCAGCGGAAGGCCAGGGTTGAATATTTCACAAAAACTGAATATTTCAATGGGCCCATATACATTTATCCAAAAATGCTCATCCACACTCCCTGGTCGATCCGCTGGGGGGTCAAGTTTTATAATTTACTTAAGTTCTGATTAGTTATTTCCCTGTAACCGCAAATAGGGTTAAAATACCATCTCAATGCCTAACTAATCTTCACGAATCAACACTCTTCCTCTGGTCGATGGACCATTAGTTGAGTTAGTTGATGGTGATATTAACAATTTCTTGACTAATTCACAGTTCTTAGTGAAATAACCACAGACTCTGAGTAAGATTCATAAGCTTTATCTAAAACTTCAGTCATAAAGTTGAACGCTCATCAATACAGATTTAACAGTGCAAACTCCATCATTCTTCAATGGAAGAGAGAAAATTCATTTAGCAAATACATTCAATTACACAACCTCATTCAACAAATCAATGCATAAGAGTGGATAGATGTAGAGACAAAAGACACATGATAACATACATTTGCAAAGAAATATGCAAATTTTGAGACAGAATGACATTTTCCTAATAGAGATGACCGAAAACCACCCCTCTGGCCAAAGGAATTATGGGGGTCCCCAGACTTAGAATCAGGAGACAAAGACTATAGGACAGGATCAGGACAGGGCTGATACTTACTAGACTTCTCTACAAACCCGACGCACCAGGGCGATTCCCTCTCTTACACTCTCTCCCTCCTCGATATTCTTCCGCAATCTTTGAATCTAATCAGGCTGTCGTTTCGGATCTGAATCTTCCCAGTCTGCTCTCGCCTCTCTCTCTCTCAGCGTGATCTTGATGCTCTCTCTCGTTGCAGCATACTCGTCTCTCTCAGCGTCGATGAGCACTTAACTTAAGTCACTCTAGTTATAATCTTTATTTCTACATGTCCCACCCTCAAGAGTTGCAAATTTTACTAAACTACGGAATATGATTGGACGGGGCTAGGGGAGTTTTCGTCACACCATGCTGACATATTCATTTTTATTAAGGTACTTATTGTTTGCTAGCCCTTCCCCTTTAGCTCATTCATGTCGTCCTTTTCCCAATCACATATTGTTGCCATTGTACTAATTAATTCAATACAGGCTACATAGACGAGTGATACATGTCTTCTTTTTCTCATGTCTTCTGTCCTTGATATTTGGCATTCATTCAGCTCCTTCGGTCACCGGGTCACATCACGAATTCACTGAGCATGCGCAACTTTTGGTTATCCGTCGCCATTTTCTTTTTCCGTCAAGCTTTAGCAGGCCCGAATGCACACTATTAATAAAGGAATCATAAACAGATGTTATTTTCTTAAACATATAATTCTCACTGTTCACCACCCACTTCTACTCTATCCCATGTTATTATTATTTTTCTGGGCAAAAGCATTAACAACTGCAGCTTTCTTTTAAATTCAAGCAAGCAGATGCCGGGCATGCGGTACCTCAAGACCACATGTTAGTCTTTCTTGCGCATGCGTGAGGGTTTTCCCTCTCAAAGCAAGTTAGTCACGTTATCTCTACGTAATTCAGTTTTGCACATGCGCAAAGCGTTTTCGTAAATTAAAGCGGGTTTTAGTCGTGTTGCATTTTATTCCTCATTAATTTAAGCATGCGTAAGCTTTTCTCCTCATGTGTCGGTGTCTGGTTTATATTAGTTTCGTCTCATCTACAGTTTTAATGATTAGTGAAAGTTAATGGAGGATTTCTCCGAGCAAGTTTCATTTTCTTGAATCCTTGCTTCATCAATCCCCCCTCTGATGGCATTTTTGAGCCATCAAAAAATACCCATCATTACCAAGTGCCAACTTTATTCATCTAATTTAAGTGTCTTCCTTTCTTTCTAGTAATTCTTCGTTTTTCTCTTTCATGTCTAATTCTTTCATTTTATCATATAAACTTCTTTCATTTCCTCTAACTCAATCTCTTCCCTTTCTCTCTTTCTTCCCATTCTCTTATACTTTATTTCGGGCAACATTCGTGCTTTTGTTTTACTTTTGCAACATCTATATGTCATCATTATTATCAGAGCTATTATTGCTATTGAAATTACAGGTATTAGGATCTTCCCTAATAGACTACTCCCTAAAGTGGAAAACCAACTACCTATAGCGGAAATACCTTTACTAAGTCTTTCCCAGACACCGTCAACCTCCAGTTGGGTCAAATCGTCATGAATCTTTGTAATATTCTAAATATATCCCTCAATACCTTTACTTTTGTCTGGGATATATGTACAGCAATGTTGGACTTTCAACATGCCACAGACTCCACCCTCTTTTGCCAATAATATATCAAGTGCAAGTCGATTTTGCAAAACCATAGATCTAATTGCAACGATTTCGGTATTAATCATTAAGAATCCCCCAGCAGTATCTGTCGATAGACGATCAACTATTGTTGACAATTTTCGTATTTTATGTGAATTCAGTATGACTCCAACTGTCGGTATCAGTGCACCAAATATATCACCTACTATTTCTGAAAAACTTGTTCTTTTACTCCGTTTTAGTCCTTGACTTACTACATCCATTTCATTGTTCTTAGTTATGTGATATACTTTTGGAAATACTATTCCAAAATAACAACTACCATACCATTGCGTGGGCAACCTATAATAGGCATTTTTACCACACACGTAATAAATCCCTGGAAAAACAGGATCAGTTCCACCTTTTAGTCCCCATCCCCCATTATTAGGAAGGTATGTTCACATTCACTAGAACCAATGAAAATGTTGTTATAGTCAGTTTTTAGTCTATGCAGACAGAATTTTCCCAATTTTGATAAGTCTAGGGACATTGCAGCATGAGTCTCGCCTTTCTTATAGTCCCCTTCCTTATTAGCCCATGGAGGTACATGTGACTTCTGTTCAACAGCCTTCTTTTGAAAATCCTGCCTTCTTTCCTCTACTAAATTTAGAAAATCTTTTTCTTCATCACGCAAAATACATGTTAGATTATTCTTATGAGCATATGTTATGTCTATTGGGTTTGTTGTTAAGAAGAACTCGCCCATAAATTCTGCATCTTTACCACTAAGCACTGGGTTCAGGTTTCTTCGAATAGGGATTTCTGAAAATACTAAATCCATATTCAAATAATAATACTGCAACTTGCCTGTTACATAGAACAAACTGGACACAACACTACATGATACACCATATGTTAAAGGAAGATGGTGATATGTCACCCCTTCCGAGACAGACAAAGGTAATTTCATGCAAACATAACAATCACTCACATCCATTGTATCTACGTATTCGTAAAGAAGTTTAGTAAATACATTTAATGATGAATCACTATTTGATTTGTCATGATGATACATGCTTTCATTCATCCATTTGCTCTAAATTAGTGGTAGTTGTTCTTTTAGTAACTGCATTCACTCGATTACTTGTATTAGTGTTATTTCTGTTATTAGTTACCATTAGAACAGGTATCACAACAGTTAGCAATAACCACATTAACATTAGTATTTAAACACTGCACAAACAATATTTAACACATCTTCGTTTTAAACTAGATTTCGAATGTTCAGTCACTTTTGTTTCTGCCATTTTTAGTATTCTAAAATGAATCAATATCTAAATTATTTCTTCTAAATTCTAAAAGAAATAAAAATATAAAAATTATTTGTGTGATCCCACACTTAAAGAGCTTTTCGTCTTTGTTCCCCTTTGTCTTTATTTTCTTTTTCTTCTTTGATTTCTTATATTCTCTTCTTTATTTGTTTGTCAATTTCCACCCTTTGTGTCAAAGTCCTTTCCTTTTAAGGTGGTCTCAATTTGCTTTCATCAATTCCTTCAATAGTGACACTTTCTTGTTCTTCATTCAGATCAAGATTCTCAAAGTCCTCGAGGATGATATATGTCCATTCAGGAGCCTTATATTTTCTGCTCGGAACTCTCACTCTTTTTGATTTTCGTAAAGATTTTCTTCTTCATTGTTCTTGCTCAGTTTGACTTGATACTTCATTTACTTGTTCTTGTTCTTTCCCTGTTTTTCTTCATAAAAAATATCCCAGTCCTTTTAATCCACTTGGCCCGTGATCACCTTTTCTGACCCTCTTTGTTTGTACTGCCTTTTCACCTTCTTCGCCTATTTCTAGTGTTCTTTTATTTTCTCTTTCTTTTAGCTGAACTTGTTCTGAACTTTCTGATCTTTCTCTTTCTTCTTCTTCTGACTGAGCTCGATCTGGATCCGTTACTACAGCTCTTCTCCATCTTTTCATCTGATCTCCTCGAGTATCAAACGGATATCTGGGTAAAAACCCTCTATTTATTCTTCTACCTCTGTATTTCTCTCGTTCAAATGCCTCAACTTCCCATTCCTCCAAAGCTTCATACTGCATTAACCTAGGACTTGGTTCTAATGAATTCATCCGATTTCTCAAATTCTGAAGAATCCTTACATTAAACATACCATGTTCAGGGAAAGCTAGAACACCATCACCTTTCGTATACTCTACCCAATTTTCCAACCAGACACAAGTATGATATCCTTGTTCCATCATCATAAAGGAAGCAGGCGTGTTAGGAGGGGCATTAGAATTCCTTCTCTAGTTACTACACGTTTATCTTTTTTAAAGAAACTTTTGATTTTATTAATCAGCTTTATACTTCCGATCCCTGTGACTAATTGTTTCAGCGGGCAAAACCTAGAGACTCTTCCGTATTTTTCACGTATCCTATTTGCCAACACTCGTCCTATACCAGCGCGACTCACACCAACAGTCCAATCAGGGCTCACTACGTATTCTCTTCTGCAACCAATACCAGCCAATCAGAGCTTTCAACACACTCACTTGTCTGACCAATGCCAGCGCAGCTCTTTATGACGTCAGTATTACTCCTACTACTGACCCTCCCTTTACAATCTGCACTTGTTACACGCCCGCTGTCTCAACCAATACCAGCGCGGCTCTTTGTGACGTCAGTATGACTCCTGCTACTGACCCTTCCTTCACAAGGTAATACGACAATGTATTTTCTAATTTTTCTTTATAATTTTCTGTTAGTAACAACATAAAAACAGCGCTACTCTGTCTGCTCAGCTAATCCAAAGATAGTTTATTCACTCGCTTCAAAGAGAAAGTACTTCCTTACACTGCAAGTAAAAACCACTGTTTACCCTTCAATAAAGCTCCGGGAGGACCTATTACTCCTCTAGGGATACTCCTCCTTTGGGTAAGGCCAAAGTTTCACAGGTGGACCCTTCGCTATCACTCACTCTCTGCTCTTATACGATATAGTCCCTAATATAACACCTACAGCCCTCCGTAACTTTTAGGTATTATGACAACAGACGAGTAACCTTCTGCAGGGTGATTTCCTTACCACACTCTTCTAAATTCCATTCCCAGGATTCCCAGGTATCTCCGTACCTGTACTTCCAGACAACATAAAACGCAACACTAACTCTTAATGTTAAACGTAGTTAATGATCAATAATCAATAGTCAATAATCACCAAACTAATAAATAATAACCATAACTCTGCTACCAGAAAAACTGATCCAGCAGAAGGCCAGGGTTGAATATTTCACAAAAACTGAATATTTCAATGGGCCCATATGCATTTATCCAAAAATGCTCATCCACACTCCCTGGTCGATCCGCTGGGGGGTCAAGTTTTACAATTTACTTAAGTTCTGATTAGTTATTTCCCTGTAACTGCAAATCAGTTTAAAATACCATCTCAATGCCTAACTAATCTTCACGAATCAACACTCTTCCTCTGGTCGATGGACCATTAGTTGAGTTAGTTGATGGTGATATTAACAATTTCTTGACTAATTCACAGTTCTTAGTGAAATAACCACAGACTCTGAGTAAGATTCATAAGCTTTATCTAAAACTTCAGTCATAAAGTTGAACGCTCATCAATACAGATTTAACAGTGCAAACTCCATCATTCTTCAATGGGAGAGAGAAAATTCATTTAGCAAATACATTCAATTACACAACCTCATTCAACAAATCAATGCATAAGAGTGGATAGATGCAGAGACAAAAGACACATGATAACATACATTTGCAAAGAAATATGCAAATTTTGAGACAGAATGACATTTTCCTAATAGAGATGACCGAAAACCACCCCTCTGGCCAAAGGAATTATGGGGGTCCCCAGACTTAGAATCAGGAGACAAAGACTATAGGACAGGATCAGGACAGGGCTGATACTTACTAGACTTCTCTACAAACCCGACGCACCAGGGCGATTCCCTCTCTTACACTCTCTCCCTCCTCGATATTCTTCCGCAATCTTTGTATCTAATCAGGCTGTCGTTTCGGATCTGAATCTTCCCAGTCTGCTCTCGCCTCTCTCTCTCTCAGCGTGATCTTGATGCTCTCTCTCGTTGCAGCATACTCGTCTCTCTCAGCGTCGATGAGCACTTAACTTAACTTAAGTCACTCTAGTTATAATCTTTATTTCTACAAGTCCCACCCTCAAGAGTTGCAAATTTTACTAAAATATGGAATATGATTGGACGGGGCTAGGGGAGTTTTCATCACACCATGCTGACATATTCATTTTTATTAAGTTACTTATTGTTTGCTAGCCCTTCCCCTTTAGCTCATTCATGTCGTCCTTTTCCCATGCATATATTGTTGCCATTTGTAATAATACATTCAATACAGGCTACATAGACGAGTGATACATGTCTTCTTTTACTCATGTCTTCTGTCCTTGATATTTGGCAGTCATTCAGCTCCTTCGGTCACCGGGTCACATCACAAATTCAGGGCCGGACTGGCTACCGGGCGTTTTGTTGTGCTGCCGAGCTGGGGGCTGATTTCACTGCGGTGGGGCTGATTTCGTTGATGGGGACCTGCGTGAGCTTCGAAATAAACAAAGCAAAACGAATGTTTTTAAGCACACGCATGTCCCCATCAACGAAATCAGCCCCCAGCTCGGCAGCACAACAAAACGCCCGGTAGCCAGTCCGGCCCTGCACGAATTCACTGAGCATGCGCAACTTTTGGTTATCCATCGCCATTTTCTTTTTCCGTTATGCTTTAGCAGGCCCGAATGCACACTATTAATAAAGGAATCATAAACAGATGTTATTTTCTTAAACATATAATTCTCACTGTTCACCACCCACTTCTACTCTATCCCATGTTATTATTATCTTTCTGGGCAAAAGCATTAACAAGTGCAGCTTTCTTTTAAATTCAAGCAAGCAGATGCCGGGCATGCGGTACCTCAAGACCACATGTTAGTCTTTCTTGCGCATGCGTGAGGGTTTTCCCTCTCAAAGCAAGTTAGTCACGTTATCTCTACGTTATTCAGTTTTGCACATGCGCAAAGCGTTTTCGTAAATTAAAGCGGGTTTTAGTCGCGTTGCATTTTATTCCTCATTATTTAAGCATGCGTAAGCTTTTCTCTCCATGTGTCGGTGTCTGGTGTATATTAGTTTCGTCTCATCTACAGTTTTAACGATTAGTGAAAGTTAATGGAGGATTTCTCCAAGCAAGTTTCATTTTCTTGAATCCTTGCTCCGTCAGTATCTTCTCCTTTCTGGCATTTTGTTGCATGCAAGCTGCTGTGGGAGGAATTTTCTGCCTGGAGATGCTGGTTCGTACCCATTCAAGTGAGATATTGCTCACTGGTGTCTTAAAATGACTGTTTTGGACATGTTTGCAATTGCAGTGTTTTCTGGTCATGATGTTTTTACTGCCTGTGTATGAGTGCTGCCATATTCTTTTTAACATTTTGTTTCTGAATGTGCAACTTTACATGTTCCAGGAATCTAGTGAAGTAATCACATGCATTTGGCCTATTTCTAATTTGCCATGCTTTATGAATCTCATCTGCCTAAGAGTTATATCCAATGTATTATGCTGCTCCACTGTTTCTCTTACTCTGGCTGGCATTGGGTGTTGGTACATTTGTGTTGATCAGTTACGTTACATGCAGTGTGGGTGAGTTTTCTCACCTGTGTCTTTTGAGGGCAAGTTTGCCCTGTTTCTTTCCTAACTGATGTTTGGTTGGATGCCCAGGTAGTTACATACGGTGTACTTTGGCGGTTTATGGTTATTTCTTTCTGGTGTGCGTAGTCCAGAGTGTTATCTTATTGGTATGTGGAATGCCTACTCTTTCACATGTTATACTACATTTGTTTGTGTTTTGCCACATATATATTGCTGCCTCTGTTGTGCTGACATTTTTCTTTACATCTTACGCTACATTGAACTTTTTATATCCCTCACACATGGGATTGTTCTATGGGTGTGAATTGCCCATTTCTTTTGTTTGGCTACGTGCCCTTACGTGAGGGATGGCTAAATGGGTGGGAGTCGCCCAAATTAGGTTTGACGTTACACACCCTTACATGAGGGATGGTAATGGGTGAAAGTCCCATTTCTACATTTTACATTACAAACCCTTACATGAGGGATGTCTAAATTGGTGCAAGTCCCATAACTGCAGTTTACGTTACATAACCTTACAAGAGGGATGACAGGACGGTGTGTAAGTCACCCTGTGCTACACGTTTCGTTTGCTGCATGAGGAGTGGCTGTATGGGTGGGAGTCACCCATTTCTACATTGTTAGTTACGCTCCTTTACATGAGGGATGCTTGTTGGGGGGAATTTCACTTTTTGTTACATGTCACACTACTTGCCCTTGTTTAGGGGACCTTTGTGGGGTGTAATTCACCCATTACTTCTATGTTTTGACGTGTTTTCCTTGAATTAGTATTCTTATTACAGTTTTTTTTGTGTGTGAGTCTTTCCCACTGTTAGCTCTTGTCGTGCTGTGTTGTGCCACCTCTCATGCTTGTCTGGCCAGTTGGTGTGGTTGGTGGTGATAATAGGTGCGATTGTGTGATTATCTTGTATGCTGATGTAGGACTAATAGGGTTCTTCCTTTGTCAACTGTCTAGCAATGTGTGGTATTAATGAAAATGTTGTTTCTTCTGTTATATTTTATGAATTGTATAAAGGGGGGGATGTGTGATATCTTGTATATTTATCTGTGCATCTTCAAACTTTATTTTTCTTAATGCTTCATTGTGGTTCTTCAGGTTAATGCTTGATTCCAAATGGCATTTGTGTATTTTGATGTAATTTCTTTTTTCATGTTTTTTCTTGTCACTACTTTATTCCATTTTGCATTTTTATTTTTTGTGTTACATTAAGAGGGAGGATATGTAGTATCTTGTACATGTATTTATGCTTCTCCCCTGTTGCTTTAGCCCAAGCTACTCAGCCAGTGTGAATGTGCTGCGTGGAATGTTGGTGTGGTGATGATGATTGGAATGTTTGGGTGCCTGTGAGGTGAGGTGGGACAGCTGGAGTATGGGCTGAGCAGCAGGCAGGCTGCTCCTGGTGGAGCTGCTGTACATGGATTTACCAACCTTCAACCTAGACAAATAAATCATCTTAAACTACACTTCGGCTACCTGAACTTCATTGCCACACTTTCTTCATAGTAGAAGCTGATACAGACCCCTAGACCCCCTTGCTGCAAGAGCCATGTGCCAATGCCCTCAAAATCTTTCCTCATAGTAGTAGCTGACACAGTCCCCAGGCCCCTTGCTGCAAGAGCCATGTGCCAATGCCCTCAAAATCTTTCCTCATAGTAGTAGCTGACACAGTCCCCAGGCCCCTTGCTGCAAGAGCCATGTGCCAATGCCCTCAAAATCTTTCCTCATAGTAGTATCTGACACAGACCCCCCGGCCCCTTAATGTCAGAGCCATGAGTCAATGAGTTCAGGGGCTTTAACCATTGTAGAAGTTAACTCAGTCCCCTCGATCCCAGTGTCACGAGCCATTGGAATCAGGAGCTTCCCCCACAGTAGAAGCCGATGCAGACCCTCAGACCCCCTTGCTGCAAGAGCCATAAGCCAATGCCCTCAAAATCTTTCCTCATAGTAGTAGCTGACACAGACCCCCCGGCCCCTTAATGTCAGAGCCATGAGTCAATGAGCTCAGGGGCTTTAACCATTGTAGAAGTTAACTCAGTCCCCTCGATCCCAGTGTCACGAGCCATTGGAATCAGGAGCTTCCCCCACAGTAGAAGCCGATGCAGACCCTCAGACCCCCTTGCTGCCATAGCCATGCATCAAACCAAGGGGGTAGCCAGAAAAATAAAATATCTCCAGCTTTGAACAACATGGCACATGGCGCGCGCAGCCTTCGACTTCTCCGAAGATAGTGGCACGTAGCGTGGTTACGTCACAAGGAGATGAGAAAACACGGACTATCCTATGCCTTCAGCATGGTGAGCAACAGCCACTGATCTCCAGTCATCAACAGCTATGGTAGCTGCAAATACAGATGCCAAACCAGCAAAGATGCAGGAGAATGCTTTATTCACCAATGCCCTGGGGAAGCCACTGATCAGAACAAGCCCTACATACCTACCAAGCTAAGAATATGCCTCTGACACAAGAAGGAGCACGTGCTCACTGAAGCATCACAGCGAAAAGAGGATATGACAATAAACTAGACATTTTTTGAAACCTGATATTGATGATTTTTATAGAAAATTGCATCAGATTTTATTTTAATTACCTAATGTTATAAGTATTAAGCCTGGGCGAATTATAAATGTAGCTGTCGTTATTCCTCTTAATCCTGGAATTTTGCATTACGCTTCATATGTGAATTTCCTAAATTAACCATTACGCCACCTCATGTAATTATGTTGCTATTTGCAGTACAGGTATGGTGTTGGATCACGGAACAAAGTGAACAACCAGAATGAGAGCAGCTATTGTTCGGGACAATTGTGTTTTTGCACTTTTTTTAGTGCAAAATACATCCTTGTGTCAAAAATTGACTCAAATATATAGAGCTAAATTCTTGATTCACGGCTGAAGAATGCCTCCAATGCTTCACCTCATCTCAGAACAAATTGCTTTGCATGTCGAAGCTGCATAGTTTTTTAAATCTGTTTGATGCACTGTACTTAATTCAACTCAATAAAGAAAGTTTTGTTCTTTTAAAGTATAGAGCGAATTTATGGATTTACATTTTGCAAAATGATGTGTAATTTGCACACTTTTTCTACAATACAATCACATGGACTCAGTCTTTGATACCTTTTCCTTGCAGAGCCAAGAGTATCTAGGGTCAAACTTGCCTGGGTATGTTAAAATCGAATTTTTAAAGTTCATATCCCGATGTATGAATTAGAGGGCAACTGGAACCCAGTATTCAAAGACAAAACCATTTGTCGACTTTGTGGACTCACAGCTGAATCCCTTCTGCATGTTCTATGTATTTGCCCCAAACTCTTGTATTTAAGAAAAAAACATTTGCAACCTATTTTTAATAAGGCAAAATTAAGATCAACTGTGGAGACTGTTAGATACTGTTTTAGTGTTAGGGAAGATAGTGCAATAAAAATGCTAATGAAATGTCTAGACAAGGCTTATAAAGCATTAACCTCGTGATCTTAGCACTCATCTCTATACCTTGACTTGATTCCATCTGTATCTAGATTTAAGCAAGTAGTTTTTACACATGGATCTTAAAATACATGTTTCTGCTCATTTTGCGCATGCGCACTAAATTCGCATGTTCAAGAAAGATTATCGCCCATAGACTCTTTAAAAAAGCCAAAATAAGATCTCCTGTCGAGGCTGCTCAAGACCGTGATAGTGTCTGGGACAACAGTGCAATAATAGCGCTAATGAGATATTATTAGACATGGCTTACAAATCATTCATTCTGTAATTCAAGTAAATAGTTTTATTCTCTGTTTTGGTTAAATTTAAATCTAGATTTAAGCAAATTGCTTTTATACATTGAATTCAAACCATACATCTCTGCACATTTGTGCACTGCCCCAAAATCTTGTATTTAAGAAAAAGTATCTGCCAGTGATTCTCGTAAAGGCAAAACATGAACTACTGCTTAAGCCGCTTGATACTGTGATAGTGTCAGGGACAACAGTGCAATAATAACGCCAATGAAATTCTTAGACCTGGCTTTTAAAGCATTAAGGGGCATATTATCAACGGCCAGCGATAATTATCGCTGGCCGTGCTTAGCGACAGATTCCCTATCGCCGGCTATCTCTGGAATTTATCGCCCTGGTAGCGCGTTATTAACAACGCGCTTCTCCAGGGCGATAAAAATTCCAGAGATAGCGAGGTTATCGCCGTTTGCAGGGAACATCGCTGTTTTTCCAGCGATGTTCCCTGCAAAACGGTGATAACTCTTGCTGATACGACCCTGTGGTCGTATCAGCAGAATCCACCCCTATGTTAGGGATGGCTAAGTCAGGATTTTAGCAGACGTTAGATTTTGGCGAAAACGGCCGTTTTAGCCGAAATCTAACCTCTGCTAAAATCATGTGGGCTGCCTTGTAAATATCGCGATGTGAACATCAGCGATATTTGCAACGTAGTCCATCCGAGTACGCCCACTTTGCATCTCATTAGAGATGCAAAGATGGGCGTTGAGGAAAGAGGCGATAATGCAAGGATTCACGCGATAGCGTGACCTTGCTGATTAGGCGATAAAATTATCGCCGCTTTTCGTCCGAAAACGGACGCAAAGCGGCGATAATTGTTTATCGCCTCGTTGCTAATATGCCCCTAACTTTGTCGTTTAAAACATATTGCCTTATACTCTGGATTGAACCCATCTGTGTCCAGATCCGAGCCAAATGTTTTGTGCTTTGATTTTAAAATGCTACGATTCTAGAATTTTTAACGATCACCTGATACTTGTACTAAATGTGAATTTTTTTAACTTGTTTTTGTAATCTTTTGATTAATACAATAAACTTATATTACTACTACAACATACTTTTTCAGAAATTCAAGGTAATTACACAAAAGCCATTCGACATGAACCTGGTGCAGGGGGCAGTAATTCTGCAGGTCATTTGTCTACACGTGTTCAGGGTCACAGGGGATTTCACCTTTACACCACCTCTAAGCTTCCTTGATCTGCAACAAGAAAGGTCTCCCACCGCCCAACTACTACAAACATCAGAAAACATCTGGGACTCCTGCGGCCAAATGTATCACTGGCCAGGTTGCATCGATGTGCTCTGTTTATGCAGAGCCAATGATGCAACTTGGCCAACTCATTGTGCTATTTTAGATGTGTCAATCTGACAATCTTTTTGTGTAATACAGCGTGTTGCCCTAAGTGGGACGGGTATGCCCAGACTTGAGTCCCGTCCACACTGTCTCACTGGAACCAAGCCATACTCAGCTGATGAGCCCATAACCGACGAAACCGGTCCTGGGTTGCTTATGGTCCAGTTCAGGGACCGTTCCCATTGGACCAGGGTCAAGACTGATTTGTATATGACTGGGTTCAAATGGAGGTGCATGGTGTGTGAAATAACGATGGATTGGGATGCGGCCCAGAGTGATTACCAGTGGCTGAGATTAATTCAAGCATTCCATCCATCACTTTTTGTATACTACAGTGTGTCAATCGGGCACAGCACAAAGACACTGGTGGCAAGGACTCTCAGAAGTTCTGCTTCTTGAATATTCATGAGGCAGGATCCCTACAACCAGCTTCAAATGCAGAGACGGAGGCCTGCAAGGAACACACCTCTGACTATACATTCACTTTCGAATAGCGAATCCTATTCCGTAAAAGGACACAAGTTACAATGTGAAAACGTCCAGAATAGGACATCTGGAATTGCTTAAATGCTGCCTGCTCGCCATCATACCCCAGCTGCCACTCGCACAGTGGAGGCTGCCACTCGCACAGTGAAGGCTGACTGTCACTCGCACAGTGGAGGCTGTCACTCACACACTGGAGGCTGTCACTCGCACAGTGAAGGCTGACTGTCACTTGGACAGTGGAGGCTGTCTCTCCAGTGGAGGCTGTCACTCCATAGTAGAAACTGTTCATGACATAATGGAGGTTGTCCCTCCATTGTAGGCCGTCACTAGTACAGTTGAGGCTGTCCCTTGCACCACAGTTGAGGCTGCCACATGCACACTGGAGGCTGTCACTCACAGTGTGGAGGCTGTCACTCGCACTGTGGAGGCTGCCACTTGGACACTGGAGTCTGTTACCTGCACAGTGGAGATTGTCATTCACACAGTGGAGGCTGTCCCTCTGGTGCAGATAGTCATTCTTACAGTGGAGACTGTCCCTCCTGTAGAGGCTGTCACTCCATAGTGGAGGCTGTCCCTCACATAATGGAAGACGTCCCTGTAGTGCAGGCTGCCACTCTCACAGTGGAATCTGTTACTTGCACAGTGGAGGCTGTCATTCACACAGTGGAGGTTGTCACTCCATAGTAGAGACTGTCCATCACATAGTGGGGGCTGTCCCTCCAGTGTAGGCCGTCAGTAGTATAGTGGAGGCTGTCCCTTGCACCACAGTGAAGGCTGTCACTTATACAGTGGAGGCTGTCCCTCTGGTGCAGATGGTCATTCTTACAGTGGAGACTGTCTCTCCTATAGAGGCTATAACTCCAGTGGAGGCCCTCACTAACACATTAGCGGCTGTCCCTGACAAAGTGGAGGCTGTCCCTCCAGTAGAGGCTCTCCCTCGCGCAATGGAGGCTGTCCCTCACAAAGTGGAGGCTCTCCCTCGCGCATTGGAGGCAGTCCCTCCAGTGGAGATGGTCACACTCTCGGTGGAGGCTGGAGGCTGTCCCGCCAGTGGAGGCCCTCCCTCCCGCATTGGAGTCTCTCTCTCCAGTGGAGGCTCTCCCTCGCACATTGGAAGCTATCCCCCCAGTGGAGGCTCTCCCTCGCACATTGGGAGCTATCCCCCCAGTGGAGGCTCTCCCTCGCACATTGGAAGCTATCCCCCCAGTGGAGGCCCTCCCTCGCACATTGGAAGCTATCCCCCCAGTGGAGGCCCTCCCTCACACATTGGAAGCTATCCCCCCAGTGGAGGCCCTCCCTCGCACATTGGAGGCTGTCCCTCACAAAGTGGAGACTCTCCCTCCACATTGGCGGCTGTCCCTCCAGTGGAGATGGTCACACTCTCGGTGGAGGCTGTCCCTCCAGTGGAGGCTCTCCCTTGCGCATTGGAGCCTGTCCCTCAAGTGGAGATGGTCACATTCACGGTGGAGGCTGTCCCTCCAGTGGAGGCCCTCCCGCCCGCATTGGAGGCTCTCCCCCCAGTGGAGGCCCTCCCTCGCACATTGGAGGCTGTCCCTCACAAAGTTGGGGCTATCCCTCTGTAGAGGCTCTCTCTCACTCGCACATTGGAGGCTGTCCCTCACAAAGTTGAGGCTATCCCTCCAGTGGAGGCTCTCCCTCGCACATTGGAGGCGGTCCCTCCAGTGAAGATGGTCACACTCTCGGTGGAGGCAGCCCCTGCATTGGCCCTGTCCCTCGAGTAGTGTTTATTTTGCAGATGTTTGTCAGCTCTCGAGGACAGCTGTTAACCTTTCACTGATTCAAGAGAGCTGGTGCTTTCCTAAACCATTCATACATGCCCTTACAACTTTGTGGTCTCACGGTTAGACTGCCGACCTTGAAGCTGGGAAACCAAGGTTCGAGCCTCGGGGTCCACTCCACATCCTGTGATTCTGGGCAAATTACTTAATCTCCCCGTGCCTACCAATTTTTTTTTTTTTTTTTAAATGAATGTGTCCTTGTGTAACGTAGCCGGTGCTCATGTAAAGCCCTCCAATACCTTCGGGTCGAGTTCGCGCTATGTAAATCCGCAAAAAAGAAAGAAGAAAAAAAAAAGGCCGTGGGGAATGTCAGTTTGCTGCCCTCTCTCCCCTCCCCCCCTTCCCATAAAATCTGAGTAGTACATGCAGTTTGAAACATTGCATTTCTGTCCCATCCCTTGCTAAGGTTGAGAGTGTGCCTCGTGACAGGCTTTTAAAGGGTAAAAAACAAATATTTGCATTAGATCGCTAGTATTTTGTAATTGTGACCCCTTTAAATGTTGCAATGAATGAATTATGCTTCTGCACATGGAACTATCTTATTTACATTTAAGTTCTGGGGAATCCGTTTGTGTACAGTGCACTCTAGGCCAGACGCAGACCTAGGCTACGGGAGTGTATGTTATCTATGAGACCCCCGACCCGCCCACCCTCTTCCAGAGAGTGAGGCTGTTGTGCTATGGATCCATCTGCCCTTTAGGGGCAATCCTGCAATGTACGCCCCACTCTCCCCTCCCGTCGAGCGGATTTACTCCTGTAATACTGAACTGCACTTATGTAATATCACGTGGGTTTGGAAACGCTGCTCTCGTGAGGATATTAGATGCAGTGGTGAGGGGGCCAAGGGGTTTGAGGGGCCCACTACACCCCAATACATGGTTTTGTTTTAGACAAAGGATAAGAGCCTAGTACCCTCGTTTGCCTTTGCCCCGATACAATCTTGGTGCACTTGCACCGCTCAGGGACTTCTTAAGGATTTGTGGGACCCCTGGGCCAAAGGTATTTAGGGGGCCCCTGTTCGGAGCAGTTTTCAATTTATGATCCAATTTCAGCCCTTTCATGCCCTCTTTGGCCAGGTCACTGACAGTGCACAGGCACACTCCTCCAAATTCTAATGTGTTTACATCTAATATTCAGGGATAGTGAAGTGTGTTTTCAATACTGTAACACAGCAGCAGCTCACTAATGTTAGTGCAAATAATCTGCTCACTAATGTTACTGCGAATCATCTCTGTGACAGCAGCAGCTCACTAATGTTACTGCGAATCATCTCTGTGACAGCAGCAGCTCACTAATGTTACTGCGAATCATCTCTGTGACAGCAGCAGCTCACTAATGTTACTGCGAATCATCTCTGTGACAGCAGCAGCTCACTAATGTTACTGCGAATCATCTCTGTGACAGCAGCAGCTCACTAATGTTACTGCGAATCATCTCTGTGACAGCAGCAGCTCACTAATGTTACTGCGAATCATCTCTGTGACAGCAGCAGCTCACTAATGTTACTGCGAATCATCTCTGTGACAGCAGCAGCTCACTAATGTTACTGCGAATCATCTCTGTGACAGCAGCAGCTCACTAATGTTACTGCGAATCATCTCTGTGACAGCAGCAGCTCACTAATGTTACTGCGAATCATCTCTGTGACAGCAGCAGCTCACTAATGTTACTGCGAATCATCTCTGTGACAGCAGCAGCTCACTAATGTTACTGCGAATCATCTCTGTGACAGCAGCAGCTCACTAATGTTACTGCGAATCATCTCTGTGACAGCAGCAGCTCACTAATGTTACTGCGAATCATCTCTGTGACAGCAGCAGCTCACTAATCTAACTGCGAATCAACTCTGTGACAGCAGCAGCTCACTAATGTTACTGCGAATCATCTCTGTGACAGCAGCAGCTCACTAATCTAACTGCGAATCATCTCTGTGACAGCAGCAGCTCACTAATGTTACTGCGAATCATCTCTGTGACAGCAGCAGCTCACTAATCTTACTGCGAATCATCTCTGTGACAGCAGCAGCTCACTAATGTTACTGCGAATCATCTCTGTGACAGCAGCAGCTCACTAATCTTACTGCGAATCATCTCTGTGACAGCAGCAGCTCACTAATCTTACTGCGAATCATCTCTGTGACAGCAGCAGCTCACTAATCTTACTGCGAATCATCTCTGTGACAGCAGCAGCTCACTAATCTTACTGCGAATCATCTCTGTGACAGCAGCAGCTCACTAATCTTACTGCGAATCATCTCTGTGACAGCAGCAGCTCACTAATCTTACTGCGAATCATCTCTGTGACAGCAGCAGCTCACTAATCTTACTGCGAATCATCTCTGTGACAGCAGCAGCTCACTAATCTTACTGCGAATCATCTCTGTGACAGCAGCAGCTCACTAATGTTACTGCGAATCATCTCTGTGACAGCAGCAGCTCACTAATGTTACTGCGAATCATCTCTGTGACAGCAGCAGCTCACTAATGTTACTGCGAATCATCTCTGTGACAGCAGCAGCTCACTAATGTTACTGCGAATCATCTCTGTGACAGCAGCAGCTCACTAATGTTACTGCGAATCATCTCTGTGACAGCAGCAGCTCACTAATGTTACTGCGAATCATCTCTGTGACAGCAGCAGCTCACTAATGTTACTGCGAATCATCTCTGTGACAGCAGCAGCTCACTAATGTTACTGCGAATCATCTCTGTGACAGCAGCAGCTCACTAATGTTACTGCGAATCATCTCTGTGACAGCAGCAGCTCACTAATGTTACTGCGAATCATCTCTGTGACAGCAGCAGCTCACTAATGTTACTGCGAATCATCTCTGTGACAGCAGCAGCTCACTAATGTTACTGCGAATCATCTCTGTGACAGCAGCAGCTCACTAATGTTACTGCGAATCATCTCTGTGACAGCAGCAGCTCACTAATGTTACTGCGAATCATCTCTGTGACAGCAGCAGCTCACTAATGTTACTGCGAATCATCTCTGTGACAGCAGCAGCTCACTAATGTTACTGCGAATCATCTCTGTGACAGCAGCAGCTCACTAATGTTACTGCGAATCATCTCTGTGACAGCAGCAGCTCACTAATGTTACTGCGAATCATCTCTGTGACAGCAGCAGCTCACTAATGTTACTGCGAATCATCTCTGTGACAGCAGCAGCTCACTAATGTTACTGCGAATCATCTCTGTGACAGCAGCAGCTCACTAATGTTACTGCGAATCATCTCTGTGACAGCAGCAGCTCACTAATGTTACTGCGAATCATCTCTGTGACAGCAGCAGCTCACTAATGTTACTGCGAATCATCTCTGTGACAGCAGCAGCTCACTAATGTTACTGCGAATCATCTCTGTGACAGCAGCAGCTCACTAATGTTACTGCGAATCATCTCTGTGACAGCAGCAGCTCACTAATGTTACTGCGAATCATCTCTGTGACAGCAGCAGCTCACTAATGTTACTGCGAATCATCTCTGTGACAGCAGCAGCTCACTAATGTTACTGCGAATCATCTCTGTGACAGCAGCAGCTCACTAATGTTACTGCGAATCATCTCTGTGACAGCAGCAGCTCACTAATGTTACTGCGAATCATCTCTGTGACAGCAGCAGCTCACTAATGTTACTGCGAATCATCTCTGTGACAGCAGCAGCTCACTAATGTTACTGCGAATCATCTCTGTGACAGCAGCAGCTCACTAATGTTACTGCGAATCATCTCTGTGACAGCAGCAGCTCACTAATGTTACTGCGAATCATCTCTGTGACAGCAGCAGCTCACTAATGTTACTGCGAATCATCTCTGTGACAGCAGCAGCTCACTAATGTTACTGCGAATCATCTCTGTGACAGCAGCAGCTCACTAATGTTACTGCGAATCATCTCTGTGACAGCAGCAGCTCACTAATGTTACTGCGAATCATCTCTGTGACAGCAGCAGCTCACTAATGTTACTGCGAATCATCTCTGTGACAGCAGCAGCTCACTAATGTTACTGCGAATCATCTCTGTGACAGCAGCAGCTCACTAATGTTACTGCGAATCATCTCTGTGACAGCAGCAGCTCACTAATGTTACTGCGAATCATCTCTGTGACAGCAGCAGCTCACTAATGTTACTGCGAATCATCTCTGTGACAGCAGCAGCTCACTAATGTTACTGCGAATCATCTCTGTGACAGCAGCAGCTCACTAATGTTACTGCGAATCATCTCTGTGACAGCAGCAGCTCACTAATGTTACTGCGAATCATCTCTGTGACAGCAGCAGCTCACTAATGTTACTGCGAATCATCTCTGTGACAGCAGCAGCTCACTAATGTTACTGCGAATCATCTCTGTGACAGCCTCGTATTTCTCATATGTGAGGTCCTGCTTTGAGGTAAAATAAACTTTTTTATGAGTTTTGCTTGAAACGCACATAAACATTTCTCTGCAAAATGTCAGTCATATTAAAAATAAATGAAAGGGAACCGGTATTTAGAACAATCCGTTTAAGAATGATTCAAGGTCACCAAGGCAAGACTCTCTGCAGAACAGAGCTGGACTGGCCCTATCCTGGGCCCCTGAATGGCTGTGGCCCTGGGCCTGAGCCCACTTTGTCCATGCCTTAAACGTCTCTGGCACCGCTGTGTGTTTTGCTCCTGTAAAGTGTACAGACGGTCGGCCCTCAGAGCACTCACTCAGTGAAGAGGCGCAGCGCCGTGGGGAAGAGTTCTAAGCGCTAGCAGGCACTCCACATACAAACAAGCGACTTGTGTCTGATATTCCCGTGTATATGGCCCAATTCAGACCCTGAACTCCAGCTACATTTCTTTCCAGGGGTCAAAGATTAAACCTGAACACGACAGGCCCCCCCGACCCTTGTCTCCTCCTTGGACCCTCAGAGATGATCCTGCAGCGCGCGCCGCGCGCACATGTTTCAGATTCTGCGGTGGGATTACCCTGGGCGCGCGGCCGCGCCGTACCCTCTAACTAGGAAAAGAAATTACTGCGTACGCAGAAAAAGATGATTTTCTGGGTTTGGAAACCTTGTCATTTGAAGACAATTACATTCCAGATGGGGATCCTACCAAGTGCAAACAACCTGGCTCTTTTAGACGGAGAACTAGGGGGCCGCGCGGGGGGCGTGGCCAGCCCCCCTCCTCCCCCCCGCCCCTCAGCCTTTCTTTGGAGAGAGGTGGCCTGGCTCCCTTGTCTGGATGGGACTATTCACAATGGTTGTACATTACTGGCACAAATTTCTACGGTGCAAACGTCATTTGCTATGCATGTAGTAGTGGTATTAGCACCCGATTTGGCGCTTGTACTGGGGTAGAGAAAAGGATATAGGGCTTCTATGGGAATGTCACAAAATGTGGGGTGTTCACAAAGAGCCCAAAAGGACGGGGCACTCACAGAGCGGAATAACTGGAATAAGTGGGATAACTTCACATTGTAAAAACATGAATGAGTTTATATTGTTTTTTTTTTTGTTCTCATTCGCCACCGATCTCGCTTCGAATACACACTTAAGCAGTCCATACCCACAATCAGCAAGCTGAGAGGCGTAGACGGCTAAGAATTGAGAAAGCCCGCCTACCGGCACCTAGACTTGCTTATGTGTACGCAAAGACACCAACTAAGATAACTCTATTTACGAGCTCCAAGAGCTAGATGGCCTTTGTCTTAAGAATTCCAGCTTTATACTAGTAATCTCCGACCTGGCCCATAGAGTATTAAGGCAGCATAATCATAGGACCCGGTAAAAAAAACAAAAAAAACTATACAATCAACTCCGGGACCCATCTCGCTTTAAGTATATTCCAGAATGTTCTCTTTTTGCTGCCTGTTCTCAATAAATCCAACTTGGAAGTCGTCAGAACAGAAGATTGCCAGTCAAAAAGGAGGGAGGGATAGATTCTGTCCATTTTATACATATTTGTCTCCTAGCTAGGAGCATGACATAAAAAAGTAACGACCTTGCAGGGCCTTTGATGTTATCCTGTAAGCCAAAAATGACCAAGGGCAAGTCAATAATAACAGGGGTTCCTATTGTGTCCGACAAAAATTTCCCGATGCTGTCCCAAAAAGAAGTCAGAGCTGGACACTCTTGAAACATATGAATGTCGGAAGCCGAGGCCAGTCCACATTTCTTACAGCATACAGGCGACTCTTTGTTGATTTTGGAAAGCCTCAGTGGGGTGAAATAAGCCCTATGGATGGTGAAAAGATGGTTCCTTTTTAACCACGCCGGTTTTACAATTTCATATAAGAGTTTACACGAACACTGCCACAATGTGTCACAGTCTTGAGCTGGTAAAGAACTGCCCCACAATTCCTTGGCAAGTTTAAAATCACCGTCCACTTCCTCCAAGATTGCCTGATACCAAAAGGAAACTTCCTTCTTCCCTCGGGGTCTAGTCACAAGATTATATTCCAGATCATTGCCTCCCCCTAATAAGCTTCCATAAGTTGTTTGTAAGTACGACTGAGCCCAACTAGCCAACTGGAGATATTTAAATTTAGAAAGGCCAGCCCCAACCCTTTCCCTAAGTTGTTCCCATGTTACTAGGGTACCGTCTGAGATCAGATCTCCCCAAACAGCCAAACCGGCTTCCCTCAGAGGAGCCGCCAAGCTATCCCTCAGATACTCTGGAACCCCAGGAGAATCCCATAAGGGCGCCATGCTAGAGAAGTATCCAAGAGCGACCGACCTCCTCAAATCTGCCCATGTTTTACCCAGGCCCTGCAAAACCTTAAGCCTAACTTTTAAAAAAAACTTAGCATCCCCAAATTTAAACAAAAAACCCTCCTTCGGTAAGTGTGCCCCCTGAAGCATGGCTAAAAACATCCCTCCTGCTCCGGAGTTGACCGGCATTTTCAATAACATACGTGCATTGGAAAGTTGGAAGGCCCAAGCATAAAGCTGGGTATCTGGCAAGGCCTCCCTTCTCCCTCCTACGTCTTAGCTTTTTCCAAGCTATCCTCGAGAATTTGTATCCCCAAACAAAAGAGTTAATATCCCTCTGAATTTTATCAATTTGTGATTTCTCAAAGTGAAGAGGGATACAATTAAAAAAAAGGTAATCTTCGGGAGGATTGTCATTTTAACTAAGTTGACTCTACCAATGATGGAGAGGGGGAGCGAAGCCCAGATTTTCATTAACTTCATGCACTCTCTCGCCACCATAGTCAAATTAGTTTGAGCTATCTTAGCTATATCTTGCACAATGTTTACCCCCAGGTATCTCATTCTGGGGCTTATCTGGTGCTGATATTGATTTGCCGCCTGGTTCCAAACCATTATCTCAGTCTTAGCAGCATTAATTTCGTAACCCGAGACGAGTCCAAACTCCTGGGCTTGGCTAATAACAGCTGGAAATGCCATATCTAAATCAGCAGTAAAAATTAAAATATCATCGGCATATGGGGCTACCTTCCTCTCCCACTCTGCATACCTGAAAGGCTGAATGTTGGAATCCTCTCTAAGCCGTTGAGCGAATGGCTCAATATATAAATCAAAAAGGAGAGGGGAGAGTGGGCAGCCCTGCCTAGTGCCCCTAGATATATTAAAGGGCTCCGTAATACTGCCATTTACCAAGAGTCTAGCCGAAGGTCTCCTGTAGATAGATTGTATTGTACGACGAAACTTCTCCCCAAGATTGAATTTTTCCAAGACCTCCGACAGGTATAACCAATTCACCCTGTCGAAGGCCTTGGTGGCGTCTAAGGTCATAGCTGCTAGGGGGATGGAATATGTGGAGGCCAGATCAATCGCCCCAATTAGATCATATGTTAAGTGCGATAACTGGCGGCCTTTTACGAAGCCCTTCTGGTCTGAATGCAGAATGTCCCCTGCCACTATGCCCAATCTTGCTGCCAGTATAGAGGTAAAGATTTTATAGTCGGCATTCAGTAAAGATATGGGTCTATAAGACAATTAGATGCCGCTTTCCCTGGTTTTAAGATCAGAACTATAGTGGCATCGTTCCATGAATCTGGCGGGATCAGTCCTCCTTGCAAGATCTGATTAAAAAGGTTAGTCATGATAGAAATAACCTGATCCCCTATTACTCTCTAAATCTCGACTGGTAACCCATCCGGCCCTGCGGCCTTCCCATTGTTACCATTGAAGATAGCATCCCTTACCTCGACACAGGTAAAGGCCCTGTCTAGATATTGCTGTTGTTCTGGACTAAGGGAGGGGAGCGGAATATCCCCAAGCCACCTCTGTGCACTGTGGTTATCTACGCTGCCATCCTCCTGGTAAATTGATTGAAAAAAGGTCTGAAAGGCGTCCCGAATTTCCTCATCAGTAACTAAAGTACCCTTCTCATTTCTGATCTCCTTAATATAACTCCTTGCTCGGTCCGATTTACTCTTCCAAGCAAGGAGTTTGCCCGCTCCTTCTCCATACTCGAAGTGGGAGATCTTACTGGCTTCCCATCTTCGAGTAAGCCTGATGTTCAAAATATTTTCAAGCTGGGCTTTTAATCCGCTGACCTTATCTCGCTTCTTCTGCAAGATTTCAGGGGGTACTAAGCCTGAGAGATCTACCTCTGCGTCTTTCAGCCTAGCTTCAATATCCATGATCTCTTCCTTATATTTTTTGTTCCTATAACAGGACCTGCTAGTAATTTGGCCGCGTAAAAAGGCTTTCAAAGAGTCCCATACTGAAGTTATTGAGGCTGTACCAGCGTTCACCTCCAAAAACCATTCCACTTCTTGTGAGAGAAAGGAGACTTCTTCCTCCTCCAAGAGTAAGGCACGATTAAAGGACCAAGTCCTAATTGAACTAGGGACTGGGCATTTCAGTGCCAGAAGGACCCCGGAGTGGTCCGAGAGATGGGGTGTCAAGTATGCAATGTTCTTAACCAGGCTCCTTAATGAATAGCTGACCAGAACAAAGTCAATTCTTGACTGGTGCCTATATTTATAGTTTCGATATGACACCCCTAACTGCTGCCCTGATCTGTCTCTCCAAATATCCGATAAGGTGAACTGTCTCATGGCCCCAAGCAGATACTCCCGAGATTTAGAAAAGACCACAGCTCTATTAGTTGGAGTTTTATCCAATGACGGGTTCAAGACAATATTAAAATCCCCTGCCAGGACCATCAATTCCGGGAAGTCCAATAAATGAGAAAAAATAGACTTCAAACTAGTTGGGTTGTCATGATTGGGACCGTAATATCCAATTAAGGTTAGCAAGGTCTATAACTTTTACGATGACCCATCTACCATTTGGATCTTTTATATGAGATAATATATGGGCCCTGGCTGTTTTAAAAAAAATAATTGACACCCCTCTAATATTTGCTGACTGACTTGTGTCTACATGGGAGCCTACCCAACTTTGAGACTTTAGCAAGGAGATCATCTCTTCTTCCAATAAATGAGTTTCCTGGAGGACAATGACCTGCGCTGAAGATTCCCGTAGATATTGCAAGATCTTATCTCTCCTTGGGCTAGTGCGCAGGCCATTGACATTCCAGGAAAGAATCTGAAAGGAACTCATGGTGGCTCCAAATTCCCCTTGTCTACCAGAGTCAAAATATGGGATGTCAACTTCAGCACCTTCAACACCTGCGCACAGATCCCCCCACTACCTACGCCCTTAATCTTAACTCTAGAGTTGGACGTACCAAAGTGGCGAAAATGTGGATTTAAAAAAAATTTGCCCCCCACTCTCCCCTCCCCTACCCCTGTGCCCCACCATCCCCTCCCCCACCCATGGAGAACCCTACCCCCAGTCATCCGGACAGATGAAGTCCAGATAATTGCACCCTGGAGATTCCCGCCCTCATCCACCCCAAAGAAAACACCACCAGGAATACTGAGGAAAAAAAAAAGGAGGGAAAGAGCCAACCTAGCTTTACCTAAGCCGACCTATTACAGTGCAATAAATGTGAAATATGACATGAGAAAGAGGGAAAGAAACCTTATCTATACCTCTCTTATTCTTTTCCTTTTCCCTCTTTTCCATTTCCCTTTTCTTTCCCTCTTCTTTGTCTTTTATTTATATCATTTTTACTTTTTTTTTTTTCTTTTCTTTTTTCCCCCTTTCCTTTTTTTTTTTTGCCCCCTTTTCTTCTTTCCTTATAAAACATTATCTGTTCCCCCATGAGCTTACTGCATAGAGAGATACTAATATTGTATATTTTGTTTAAAGGTAGGCTATCCAGGGAACCTAGAGAGAAGCTGGGAATAAAGGCAAGGTAATAATATGAAGATATAGCTAGCCCAGCTGTATATTTGCAAGCAAGTCTTCAGCCTCCTGTACTGATCTCACATTGTACATTTTGTTTTTAAACATGATCTTCAAGGAGGCAGGAAATTTAAGTTGAGCCACAGCTCCTAACTTTTTAAAGTCCTCCAGCTTCCTACCCAGCTCCCATTGCCTATCCAACGTAACTCTAGCCAGGTCTGATCTAATCTGGAATGGAAAAACTTTACCCTTCAGTGACTTATATTTGAGAGATAAATTAAGAATCTTCTCTTTCAATGAGTAGGTATGGAAATTTATAAGGATTTTCCTCGGTTTGGATCGATTCGGATTTCTTCTGAAGGGGTCTCGATGAATTCTCTGAATGTCCCGGCCCAATTCATCCTCCGAGATCTCTAGATCAAGTGATTCTTTTAAAAGAGTGATCATAAAGGGCTTAAGATCATCTCCTTCACTCCCCTCTGTAACATTCAATATTCGCAAATTATTCCTGCGGGAATTATTTTCTAATGTTTCCAGCCTGTCTCGCAGGGCCCCCTCATCTCTTTTAAGAGCTACTAGGTCACCTTTCAGGACGTCAAGCTGTTCTGTTAATGCCCCCACATTAGATTCTAATGTCTCCGTCCTTGTATTCAGGAGGTCCACTTTCTTATCCAACGACTCACAAAAACTCCTGATCTCCCCTTGGTTAGCGGCAGAGACCTCAAACCCTTTTTTTATATCTACTGATAATGAGGCCATAAGAAGCTCCAAAGAAGAAATTGAATGTACCTCTGAATTTGGAGCCTCTGAATTGGAAACCTCTGAATTTGGAGCTGACGCTCCTCTGTCCGAGCTTCTTTCCTCCAAAACTGGACCCTTAGGTGAGACCTGGGGGGTATCTGGAGATTCGGCTTGAGGTGTCTGGTCCACCACCTCCTTCCCTACCTCCATCGCGTTAACTCTCCCCTCCAAAGCAGAACTTTCAATATCAACCAGAGCCAAACCCCCAGCAAGTGTAAGGCCCCCCGGCTTTATCTTTTCTACTTTTGAGCCATCTAGGTTAGCAGGACCAACGAATCCAGGTTCCTGCTCAGTTATGTCCCTTTTCCCCAGCTTTCCAGCCTCTCCCTGTCTCACAAGGCACAGAACTTCCGGTAGGACCTTAAAGTACGACCTTAGGGACGGAGTGATCTTGGACTTAGCTTCTAGAAAAATGCCCTTAGACCTAGTTGTTTTAGTATTCTTTTTTTTGACTTCCCCAGATAAAAAAGTTGAAGTATTTTTCTTTTCGGTCTTCGACTTTCTCTTAGTGCTGCTATTGTCGTAACCTTCCCCAAAACTGTTACTCGTGATATTGCCAGCAGTTTCCGCACTTATGTCCAGACTACCCTCCTGTCCATACAGATGCACCTGGGCAATGTCCTTCCCAACAGACTTTGCCCTTGCGGGCCCTCCTCCTCCTCCCCTGCGTCTTTTACCCTTCTTAATCCACTTACTGTTGCCCAAGGGAGAGGTAGAAGCAAAAGCAGAAGCGAAAGCCGAGACAGGGGAATCCGAAGCAGCTGGAATGCGTCCCACCTGATTGTGGGACACCCCACCAACCAACAAACCACCACAATCCTGAGGCTGCTCTGCCGGGGCTCCGACTTCTCCAGCGTTACCAGCACCCTCCTCACAGCCGTACACGCCGCTCCCCTCAGCACACTCGTCCCTCTCGATGCTCTCCAGTTTGGCCACTATGCCCCTAGTGCTGCTCCTAAGGAGACCACGGGCCGCAACTCTCCGACTCCTTCTTAGCTCCAGCGCCGCCGTCTCCCACCGTGTTAGGCAGGGAGAGGCAGAAGGAGCGGAAGCCAGGCCGGGACCGAGAGCCGCACTGCCCCCAACACACATCCGCCGAAATCCGGCCACCGGGACAAGCAAGAGCGGAACCCGGACCGGAGCCCGGACAGATCACCTGGCAGCTGCCTGAAAAAGGGAACACCTCAAAAAGAATGTTCCGATCAAGAGGTAACCTGTCTTGACATTGGCCCGTAAACCCTCTCAGTATTCCGCGCTAAACACGGACTCCCATGGCGTGGGGAACAGGCGGGACCTCCAGGTGCAGCGGCAGCTCAGCTTGCTGCCGCCATGTTCTCCCAATGAGTTTATAATGTTATAGCACAGACCTAGCTGGGGAGCAACCGAGTGTTGGTTATTATGAGTAAGGCTCTTAGGGGCATATCATCAAGGGCTGGCGATATAATTATCGCCGCTTTAGCGTCCGTTTTTGGGTGAAAAGCAGCGATAATTATATCGCATTATTTCCAAGGACACGCTATTGCGTGTTTCCTTGATTCAGCTCCCGTTTTGTTTACGCCTCGCTTTGCATCTCTAATGAGATGCAAAGTAGGCGTTCCCTGCGAAAACAAATGGAAAATGATCGCTAACTGTCCTTCTCCGTATTTGCAATACGGCCCAGGACACCCATAGTGACATTAAAAACAGCTCTAACCTCTGTTATCGCCGGTATTGTACGTCTGCTTTTTTCATGACTACCCTATCTTTGACATGGGAGGTGGATCTCCCTATCATCAAGATTTCCCCTATCGCTGCGGGAATATCGCTGGATTTCCAGCAATATTCCCGCATAACGCCGCTTTTGCTGGATTATTTATCGCCCTGGAGAAACGCGTTGTTGATAACGCGTTATCCGGGCGATCAATTCCTGCAATAGGCGGCGATAAATATAAAAGCGCTAAGCGCGCTTTGAGATATTTATCGCCGTCTGTTGCTGATATGCCCCTTAGTTTTCCATTATTACTGATTTCTGCAGATACATGCAGACAGAAAACAATGTGTTTGTCTGTGTTTATTTGTAAAAGTGGAAAAATGCAGATAATTGTGCTTCTCGTAGGTGACTCTCCATGCGGTCCTTCATGAACTCCAGGCCAACAGCTGAGCAGACAGCATGGGGAGGTAAAAAACAGGATGCAAGTTCCTTAACTGCACACAATGTTAAGATATATTTGTATATAATGCTAATATTTACATGTTGGTGCTACTCAGCTGCCTAATTTGCTAAAACGCAACAGGCATCAAAGTATGAGTGTAGGTTGATCAATTAAATAAAAATGGAAATATACCATTTTACGACTCCATTTGTTTTCAAAACACTAAATAAATATGGATAAATACCAATAAGAGGGCCAAAAAATAAATATGGATCAATACAGATGGAAATGTTAGAAAAATATATACTATAAAACCAGGAGCCTTAATTATGGACAGTGATGCAGACGAAGCAAGACTGCATACATCAATCAATTAATCACTCAGTATTTATAAAGCGCAGCTTATAACTCGGGAGGTATCCAGGCGCCGACGAATGGTGGGTCTTAGTTGAAGTCAAGTGGAGGCGTAAATCTTTGAATTACACACAGTTACACACAATTACATCATCATCACAGATTAAGAGCCTGATTACGAGTTTGGAAGTCGATAGGACCTCCGAACCCATGGTGGTGGTCTGACCACCACCGCACTGTGGGACTGCCCAAAGTATTACGACTGCAGCGGTCAGACTGCCACAGGACCACTTCGACTGCCAGGGATCCAGGTTCCTGTGGCATTCGTGCAGCGGTCAGAGGCAGAAATATGCTGGACGGTGCCACAAGGGCACCGTCAAGCATGTTTCAAGTTGCCTCATCACCACCCTTTTCATGGTGGTGAGCCTGCCATGAAAAGGTTGGCATTGAGGCATCTAAGGGTGCCCTGAAAGGGCCCACTCCGACTCAGGGCCCACTGGGTGCATGAGGGGGTGCACATGTAGTGCCACCCTCGATTTGCGCCCCCAGTACCTGCACAGTGTGGCATGTATGCAACACCATGCAGGAAGGTGCAGGCGGCGCTCTAAAAGCGGCAGTCTGCATGGTAGGCTCTTCTATGACCCTACCAGACTGCAGCGGTCAGACTGCCACCGGACCCCCCGCCAGTTTAGGAATAAACTCCTGATCTGGTGGGCGGTCTCATCACGGGTTTGGCGGTCCTACAGCGGACGGCATGTTGCACCGTCCGATGTAGGACCGCCAAATTTGTAATCAGGCCCTATGCAATTTGCTGAGAACTACACAATTTTCAGTCAATTTCCAAGCTGGAATCAAAACCAGGTGCCCAGGTTGACTCTGTCACTACACCACATTTTATTCCTTAGCTGGTGTAATAAAACATTAAAAAAAGGTTAAGAGTTGAAAATGCTTCAAACGTTCACTTTCACAAATCCTTGTGAACACATATTTTGATATTTTTTCATCGGCATTATGCTGTGTTTCCCATGTTATCTAGTGAGTAGACTGAGTGCAAATTATTGTGGTATGTAGGTATTACACAGGGAGCGCACCTCAATTACATTGTCTGTCGTTTAAGGTTCAGGTACGTCTATGTGCATATGGACTATGGGTTAAAGTGTAACATGGTATATAACGTAAATATTTACGCTTTTCTCAACAATGTAATGATTTAATAATAGTGATGTATCCAGCGTACCCATCAGGGTCCAGATGATGAGGATACAGTGGTATTACTATAAAATAGTATACAAAGGCTTGATGAATATTTTTTCCAGTCTTTGACCCTCTATTCCTTTCTTGGAATGGCCATGCGCTGCTGGGACAGGAAAGTGCCAATATTGCAAATTGCAACTCGTAAAGCCAGTTTCTGTTTGTGAGCTGCAGGTTAAATATCTTAAAAAAATATAGACACATGCCTTGACCAAACTTGCGCCTAGTCACATTAACTTTTTATCTTAATGAAAAAGGTTTGGCTACAGATGCTAACATTTAAATGTGCATGCTTCACCAGAAATTCATCATGGTAAATAATGTTGTCAGCCATGTTTATGAAAGGGGCGGAGGCTGTGTAAAAGTTACATTATATCTTGTTATGGTGAGCATGTTTAGCACCAGACACTGCTGCAGGATAGATTGAAGGATCTTGGGATAACCAGAGGGAGGTCTGGGCATAGACAATGTATGTGGGAAGGTGTGAGAATGCCCATGAACCGTCTGTCCCCTTGCACTGGGATCCTGTAGCTCCAGCTGGTGGACAACACCTGCACCACCAGCCAGTGACGAGCTCATGCTCCTCCACCTGAACAGATGCCCAATGATCTCTCGCAGGAAGAGCGAAGGTATAGCTAGCAGTCTAGGGAGTGCTTAGACCTTTTGTCTGCTGAGGGAACCATGATGGTAGCCTGAGGCTGCTGAAGGAAACCCCTCCTCTGGTACCCTTGAAGTTGACCTGCTCTCACAGGCTTTATTCTACACACATCCAACCACTCATTTCAGAGTTTGACTACTGCAATCAAGCCTGGAGAGGTGAGAGCAGAAGGACTGACAGCTGGATCACTAGTGGATGGCAGCATTGTCCATGACGGCCTGAAGAAGCCGGGCATTGGTATGAGTTACATCCACTGACGGCAGTATTCAGAGTGACAGCAGCAGGGGCTGACGGCATATGATAGCAGCAGCACTTGCAGGGGCAAGAGCGTGAGTCGCAGGGCACGGCACCCTTAAGACCTACAGGCACTGAAGGCAAGACTCCGTGACAGCAGCAAGGCTCCAGGATCGGAAAAAGTAGGAGTCGTGGTAACAGCAAGACTCAATGTGACAGCTTCAGAAGTTTCAGGAAATGTCAGCAGCGTCTCTAACAGCATCACTACGAGTGTGACTACTGTCAGCATGCCACCGCAGTGAGAGTGGCAGTAGTACTCACACTTTCACCAGTACACCCATATTAATGGATTTAGAACCCGCTCCAAAGAACTGTGTGTAACCGACATACTCTGCCTTACAGGTTCTGTCAGGGATAAAAGTTTGCACTACAGATATCATGTTGTGTCTGTTTGAAATGGATGTTGAGATTGCGCTGCTGCTACCGACTGCGAGCAGGAGAATGCGGCCCCCGGGGGAAGTGAAGGTCGCAGACCAGTCTTCCCCCGGGGTGTTCGCGCAACGACCGGAAGGACAAGGTGGGGGGTGGGATTAGAGGGGTAACGGACGGGGCGGGAGCTGGAAGGGATATAAGGTGTCAGGAGAGGAAGATCCGGCCTCTTCCTGACACCTGAGCACCACCGGGGGGAGTAGAACTAAAGCTTGTGAGAATTAGTGTGTTAGTTTTTGTAGTTGGTCAGATAGGCGAGTAGCCGATTGGTCGATCAGCAGGGGGGTATTTCAGTAATAGGAGTGTATTGTAGCGTTAGGAAGGGTCACCCACCATTTGGTTTGTCGGTCCGCATTGGCGTCGGGCGACGCGTAGGGCTTTGCGCAGCACCGTGGGTGATTGGCCGGGTGGACATCCTCTGCTCGGTGTTTTTGCGGCGGGCGTTGGGCCGGGCTGGCCTGTGCATCCAGGATGGCGCCAGCAGGAGTGGCCGGTACGGTGGTGGCGTGTCAGCAAGAGCCACCACTGTGTATGAGGATCGCATCAGGTAGGGGGCGGCTCAAAATTGAGAGCGGGAAGCGTGGGAGCGGGCGGCAGTGCCGGCTTGCGCGTCTGCCCGCTGACGCGAGCAGGCCTGGAGCGCTCGTGAGGGAGGGGAGCGGTGCGGGAAGCGCGTCCGCGCGTATGCATGGGGGAGGCCCGGGAGTGGAATTGCGGCGGGGGAAGGGCCGGGCAGCAGTGTGAGGCGTAGTTTTCAAATAAAGAGGCTAGGGAACCTGTATTGAAGCTGCGGGACATTCGACAGTGTGCGTTTTTCTTTTTGTATACGTGGACTAGGGCAGCTGCATGGGGGGGGCAGGTCTTACAACTGTCCAGTGATGGGAGGGAGCCGGCAGGCCACGACGGGCTGGGGGGAGGATTCCGCATGGGACCTTGGCTGGGAGCCCCTGGAAGGGGGCCTACTCAGACATTGCAGGAGTTTGCCCCCCCCTTTTTTCACAGCCGGACAAGCACCCAAAGGGGGGAGGAGGCTTGGGGGGGGTTTCCGGGGGCACGGGGAAGCACCGGGTTGGCAGGCGGGGGCAGTAGCCACCCTTATGTTCTTTAGATAGGGGTACTGGGGGTCTAGCTGGGAGGGGTAGTGCCATGCACGGGAGCTGCGGCAGGGGGGGCTGGGACTGCTGTCAGGGAGCAGCAGGCAGTGGTTGTCCGGGGGAGGGGGTGGCCCCTGTCTCCTTCGGCCAGCGCGGTAAGTCTGAGGGGTGGGGGAGGGGGCTGCGGGGGCCTTTCAGCTGCTAGCCGGTTTTAGATTCGGGGTGAGGGACTGCCAGCACGGCACGAGGCCCGGTGGTGCTTGGGACCCATCAGGTTGGAGCGACCTGGTGGGGGGGGGAACCAGGACTGGCGATTGCGGCCGGCAGAAAAGGGGCACCGCCGGCGAGGCGCATAACGGCCTCGAGACGCTGGCCGGAAGCAGTAGGGAGGTCCGCGGCGGCCTGCCCTCCAACGAGGGATCGCGCAGAGAGCAATACAAAGTTATGAATCTTACATAAGTTATGAATGGAGTTGGGAAAGACTGCATGGATGTTGAGGGACGGAGTAGGGGATTTGTTGGCGGGGATCGTTGAGGGATAAAGTCTGAAGACTGCAAGGGTGTGACGGGGAGGAGATTGTTGAATGGAAGAGGAAGTGCGACAAGGAGATGATGCTGAGGGGGGTGGGGGGGAGTTCAGGTAACCAGACTGTTCTCGTTGTTCATTGCAGGAGTCAAGTGCGGCCACAGACAGAGCTGAGGGCACGAAGAAAAAGGGGAACAGCAACTCCCAGTCGGGAGGAGGAGGTCCCGGATGGATACTCAGGTACAGAAATAAGGCTGAGGCCTTGGGACGGGGAACACAGGGCGAACTAAAGAGTTCTGACTGGGGTATGTAAGGGGCAGTGTGGGATGTGGTGGAGGCATGGGTCCGGACGGACATTGTGGTGCCCAGGGGTCAGAACAGAGTAAACATTGGGTCACTGATCTCTATCGGTTAGGTGGGAGGAGAGTGACATAGGGGGCCGGGGGTGCCAGTTGGCACACAAGCGTCAGTGGTGTATGAAACATTTGGGCAGCATATGGGGGTGTGGGGCTCGGGGGCCGGGCACTTCCCCTGCAGCTGCTATGGTCAACAGTGGAATGGCACGAAGAATGGGCAGAACAGGGGTTGCCATGGGGGGGGGGGAGGGATATCAGGGCCAGGAGGTCCTTCCTGGTTAGCTGGAGGCCATGGGTCCATGGCGCTCGATGTCTCACAAGAAGATGCCAGGAATACGGTGAAGACGTAGGGGGTGATATGAAGGGGGGTCAGGTATGGACTGGCGAGTCTATGATGGTCTAGAGAGGCAGGCGAGTGTCGAAGGTTGACTACGGCCGCTGGCAGAGTATGGGGAAAGGGGTCACTGAGAGACGTTGCAGTCAGGTGTGGGCGCCCCCCCCTTTTAGGGGGAATTTGGTCACGTTTGTCTACAAGGGGGCAGTAAGGATTAAGAGGGGGGTGTCTTGGGGACAGGGACAGCTGACAGGAGCGACGAATCTGCAGGTGACGGACAAATGGTTGTATGGCAAGAGGGCTTTGCATCAAGGCTTACAAATTGCACGGGGCGGGCTTGACGGATAGGCTGTGCCCGCTTGGTAGGGGCTGGGGGTGTGAAGAGCTCTGGGGGTACCTGGGCGCAAGCATTGTTGCAGCATGAGGGGGACAGCTATATAGGCGAGGACTTGCATGGGGGCTGGACAGGTGCGGGTTATTTGTCGGAAACTGGGTAGGTTTCTCAGGGGGGGGTTGGTCAGGAAGGGCAGTAGGGGCCTTGGGGGGCGTCGCAGCCACTGAGGCCGAGAGGGTGCGGCAGACGGGGAACTTACGCTCCAGGGGAGGGACGGGTCCCTGCTTTGGGGAACTAAACAGGTGGGGGAAGCCTTGGCGCCGGAAGCTACAGTTGGGTCCAGGGTGGTCTCATGGGTAGTAGCAGGTGATATTTGTAGGGGGTTGTGTCGGCATGCCGCAGTTCTCTATGAGGGCGGGAGGACACTCGAGCCAAGTTTGAGAAGGTATCAAAGAGAGAGCCTGCACACAGTGGTAGTGTCGAAAGGACATTGACATTATGATATATTTCAAGGGTTAGTGGAAGTGGGAGTATGGTAGTGCAACCTCTGGAGATGGGATGCTCTGGTCAAGGTGGAGCAGCAGTCAAGGGGGGGATGGATGTGGTGACTGGCTAGTTTGCGTCCGGTGTGTGTGGGGGTGGCAAAATGAGGCACATGATTTTTCGAGCAGAGCGGCGTTGGGGCTTTGCGGCGCAGTTGAGAGGGAGGTGTGCACGGACATGGGAGCAGTTGGGGTGGGTGTAGGGGTCTGGGTTGGTGGCAGTTTTCAGGGCGAGTAGTGTGCGGCAAAGGAGCAGAGGGAAGCAACGAGAGGACATGAGGCAGTGATTGGTGGCAAGAGAGTAAAGGCCTATGGCTGGGGGAAGTTGTTTTTCCAAATGGGGAAAGTGGACTGTCAGGCAGGTCATTATAGGTCGCATACGAAGGCCGGGCTATTGGGGTGGGTCTACCTTAAGGAGACATATTAAGTAGGTACAGTCCCGGGCACACGTAACGAGGATATAATATCAGGAGAAATGTCTCATACTGCAGAAATGTAGAGGGTCTACACCAGAATGATAGTCATAGGTGTTTAATATAGTAACAGAGCATAAGCAACCAGCCAAAACAAAAGCAACCAGCCGACACGTGTTTCGTCACAAAGGGTAGTAACCCGTGACTCTTCAGGGCTGAAAGGCGGTGCCAACAAGGTGGATTCAAGTGACCGTTCAAGAATCCAAAACGGCAATGAAGAGCAGTGCGAACCACGGTAGGTGGACTACTGCCAAATGTAAGGAAAGGAAGACGGATATCGCCGGGCGGCGGATAAGCCAATGAGGACTATTGACCTTCAGAAAAGTCGATGCAGTCTGTGGCGACGAGATTACCCAAGTGCTAGGTAGCACAGGGGGAATATAGAATTAGGCGTGCCAGGTCAGTAGTCCAGGACGACAACGGCGGATGCGCCGGAGTACAGGAAACTGGGAGAAGTGTTGTTCAGGAAGGAAAATGGTTCCGGAAGATGGCCGTTTTGGATTCTTGAACGGTCACTTGAATCCACCTTGTTGGCACCGCCTTTCAGCCCTGAAGAGTCACGGGTTACTACCCTTTGTGACGAAACACGTGTCGGCTGGTTGCTTTTGTTTTGGCTGGTTGCTTATGCTCTGTTACTATATTAAACACCTATGACTATCATTCTGGTGTAGACCCTCTACATTTCTGCAGGATGAGACATTTCTCCTGATATTATATCCTCGTTACGTGTGCCCGGGACTGTACCTACTTAATTTGTGTGGATTTCTATCCATACCATCACGGGGGTTTTAGGGCATATCCCCTGACCTGGTTTGCACCGTTCACACTCCTAGTATAACATAAACTCAGCGCGAATTAGCTTGAGCGCCATTATTCCTGTCAATACTAAAAACCCCACACTGATACCTACCTTAAGGAGACGTCTGATTCCTATGTATCGGGGCGGTAACGGTGGTGGTGTCAGGAGGGCCCTTGGGGAGGGGGGGGCGGGGGGGAGGAGGTTGCAGGCCAAGGACGATGGGGAGTACAGAAAGGTGTTCTGTGACGATATAGGTGCTGGACAAGGAGTTTTTTCTGAGGCATTTGGAACGGCTGCCGAACTAGGGCAGAAGGAAAGGGGACGTAATTCTTGCAGGACTGATCATTCTTTTTCCACTACAGGGACTGGGAGTAGATCGGGATCCAGGGCGGTCGCCTGGATGGGTGGCCATTCACCTGGGCATTGCACAGCAAAGGAGGCGATCTAGCAGGTGTCCAGACGTCACCGGGCGAAGAACAGTCATCTGGCTGTGAGATGATGGAGGGAAACAGTTGAATGGAAATTGGGGGGTGGGGGGAGTTGTGGCCAGTACGGCTGCCATGGTGTCGCAAGAAATAAGAATTTGACACGATAGGAGGATGCATGTGGGAGAAAAGAGTATGCGGGGATATGTCAGGTTGGCTTTACACTATGAGGCATGGAAGGGGATATGGTTCAAGGACAGGGAACGTGGGGCAATTTGGTCATGTCAATGAATTGGGCCTTTGCAGGCGAGGGGATCGGGGTCCTATCTAAATGAGTTACCAGGTAATGGCCCGCTGGTGATGAGACTGTTTCGAGGAGAAGCAGGTGGGTTTGTTTACAAAGGGGGGCACCTTTTACGGACGAGGATTGGCCTGAAAATGTTGTTTTATTACACGGGACGCAGGTTTAGTTGGTGGATGGTCATTCACCGCGATGGGGGGCATCTTTCACAGGCAAGGATTGGCCCAAAAAATGTTACGTGTGTACACAGGGGGCAGGTACAGGTGGTGGTGGATGGTCATTCACCGCGAGGGGGGCACCTGTCACGGACAAGGATTGGCCCGACAAGGTTACGTGTGTACACGGGGTGCAGGTACGGGTGGTGGATGGTCGTTCACCGCGATGGGGGCACCTGTCACGGACAAGAATTGGCCCGACAAGGTTACGTGTGTACACGGGGTGCAGGTACGGGTGGTGGATGGTCGTTCACCGCAATGGGGGCACCTTTCACGGACAAGGATTGGCCCGAAAGTGTTGCGTGTGTACACGGGGTGCAGGCACAGGTGGTCGAGAGTCGTGCACCGCGATGGGGGTGCCTTTCACGGACAAGGATGGGCCCACAAATGTTACTTGTTGACACGGGCCGCAGGCCTAGGTGGTGGATGGTCGTTCACCGCGATGGGGGCACCTTTTACGGACAAGTATTGGCCCGGAAACGTTGATGGTTACACGGGACGCACGTTGAAGGGGTGGATGGTCGTCCACCGGTGCTGCAGAGTGGGGAAGCGCTAGGTGCACAGGAACGGGAGGAGCAAATGGTCCTGCGTAGGGTTGGCACCTTTCGCGACCAGCGACTGTCCCAACACTCGTAATTTTATATGGGACACAAGTCTAGGTGGTGGATTGGTCGTCCACCGGGTGCCGCAGGGTCGGCTGACGGGAGGTGAAAGGTGCCCACGAACTGGGGGGGGGGCAGGGAACCGCCCTACGGGGTTTCCCTGGTTGGCGATACTTTGGAGGGGTGGTGAGTCACATACGGGCGGATCCACCCCTCGGGGGGGGAGAACGGTACACGGGTGACTGATAGCGGGGCGCAGGAGGCAATGAAGGAAATTCAACAGAGGATGCTTGGAGGGCAAGTGAAGGTGAGAATGGGGAGAGGAAGGAGGTCACCGAGTGAATAGGGAAGAGGCAAACAGGTGAGATGGTTTTGAGAAGGATAAATGGAGAATGAGTCGGTATGGGGATGGGAAAAGTATATTGATTGCATTTATGTACTGCTTTAATAAAGTCTAAATGATTGCAACCTTGTCCTAATAAAATGGCCTTTTACGCTTCAAGTAACAGCATGGAGTGTGGTTCTTGCGCGAGCATGTTTGTTGCTGCCAAGCAGTACCTGTTCTGTGAGGAAAGAAAGCTTGAACTGTAGGGGCCGATATGTAGTGAAGCTCACATTGCTGCTGCCCAGGACATACATGTTCTATGAAGAAGCAAGGCTTGCACTGCTGTTGTCCCATCTGTTCCTGTTCTGTGAGAGACGGACACGTTTCTACTGATGCTCGTCTGTTCTGCAGGGAAGCTTTCACAATTGCTGTCCTTTTTATTCCTCCTTTGATTGACAGCAACTTCTGCAGCTACGTGCAGTGGCGGCAGCCTCTGATTGGGGGTGGCGGTGCGGAGGGGAGGGATGAAAAAAATTAAAATAAACTTTCCTTCTTTGCCGCCGCCTCCACTGCACGCCTCTCCTCCGTCTTCTTATCTTCTTCCCGGCTGCTGCATGCATCGGAAGCAGCCAGGCTTCCGGACTCTGCCAGCCAATCAGGATGCTGCAGGAGCAGCACCGTGATTGGTTTAAGCGGCCTATTTGGCCACTCAGGCAGTGTCTGGAGAGGCTGGGCATGCTCTCCACGGGGCTGTGCAACACAGCCCAATGGAGAACATACCAACTACGCATGACGGTTTGGCTGGCACTAGAGGGCCGGTCGAAGCGTCATGCGCAGGTAGGGAGGGAGTGCAAGCCACTCCTGCTCCCTCTGCGTCAGCCAGCCCCGTCCGGAGTCGCAAAGGAAAATAAAATGATAATAACTTCTTGTTATTATCATTTTATTTTTATTTTCCACTGCTCAATGAGCAGTGGGGTGACGCTCCTCCGCCTTAGCGGTGGAGCCGCCACTGGCCACATCCCCAGTACCTATTTTTTGTGTTAGGGATGTTGCCAATGTCATGATGTGCCTGTGGTATGCTTTGGTGATCCTTCAAATAAATAATTTACCTTTACAGAAGCCAAAGAAAATTGGTTTGTCAATGTTTATTTTTAGGCATGATCTTAATAACAGGCTGAACTCACTAAAGTGTGCAAAAGATTAATGCTTGACATCCCATGTACAACAGAGATTCGAAAGTGACTATACCACCTTCTACAGTTCTAAAACATGGCTGCCAAGTGACCATGTTATGTGTGTAACACCTTCACCACCGCCCAATGCTTGGTTTGTAAAAAGCAAAAACAAAACTTAAGCGGCGTTATCCAAAATGTTTCTTTGTAACTGCAACATCCACAACCACCAGTGGCATCACCCACTCACTAGGTGACAGTCAGACATCTGGTGAAGAACAGAGCAAAAGTAATAGGCGAAATGTGCAGTAAAGTTTGCCTTTGTATCATTGCTAGCGGCTTGTTCATGCTCCCACCTTTTCCTCGTGGCTCCCTATCAGAGACAGGCTATGGGGCCGATTCCGATCTCGGCCGGTAGTGCTCCGAATCGGATTCGGATTTACCGGATCCGATTCGGAGCCCTGTTTCCCGACCGAATCGTACGCGGGTCCGGCCGAGCGAGTACGATGCAAGCTCCCGCAAAATCGCCGACCGACTCGTACGCGGCTTCAACACGCTCCGACCGACTCGCACGGACACGACTCGCACCACGCTATGGAGATGTTTCCCGGCCGGGTAAGTACGATGCGCGCCGCGAGCAGTCCGACCGACTCGCGCCATCCGGCTCGAAAGAGCTGTCGGAGCCGGACTTTGGGGGTCGGACCCCCCTGTACGCGTAGGCGCGCGAGTCGCACACAGGGGGGACCCATGGGTCCCCCCTACCTGTGCATGTACGCCGCGATGCGCATGGACGCGTACCCGCTGTAGGGGCGCCCTTGTTCGCCTCGCACCCATTGAGTCAATGGGAGCCCGCGTACGCGTTGTACGACCGGCTCCCATTGACTTCAATGGGAGTCCGACCGAATCGAGTCCGATAGCATGCGAATGCATCGTACTCGTCCGGTCGGACTGCTAGGGTCCGATTCGGTCGGAAGTCTCTCCGGGTCCGGCTCGGTCGGAGAGATTTCCGGCCGGAATCGGAATCGGCCCCTATGTCAGAGACTAACCTGGGTGAGAGACGTGTGGTACTGCCCCAGATTAGAAGCTGATCACCGGTATCTCAGTCCACATAGAAGTCTAGATTATACATTGTAGTAATGAATATTGAAAGAGCTGAACTCTGCCTGTTAACTGAGCTCTGTGTATACAGAGCCTCTGCTCTGGTTCAGTGCAAAAAATAAACTGTCTGTAAAGAAACTCAACAGAATATCTATAGGAGCTCAGCTCCATCTGTGCATAAACTTTATCTATGCAGGGGTTCAGCACTATGTATGTAGGGACTTAGCTGTGGCGTTACGACCAGAGTTGTTGACTTTGAAACTGAGGAGCGAGGTTTGAGTCTCGGCGTCAGCTCAACCTCCTGTGATCCTGGGCAAACCACTTAATCTCCTCCTGCCTAAAAAACGCATGTGACCTTGTGTAATGAAACTGGTACTTATGTAAAGTGCCCCACTACCTTCAAGTGAAGTTTGTGCTATATAAAACTGCAAAAAAAAAAAAAGGATCAACTCAATCTGTGAATGATCTCTCTTCTACAAGAGGGGTAGGTTTATGACAGAGGCCCACTCCCTCCGCATGTGCACAAACTAATTTTATCTGTGAGGGAACTCATTTATGTCTTCTAGGTATTCAGCCGCTTTTCTAGAAGTACAGCCAACTTCAGTTTTGGGTTCCTCTACTTAATCAAACAAGCACCGAAATGTGGTTCTCGATCCCAGGCAGTCTTAACCCTTTGATTGTTACGTTGCGCAGCAACACTCTACACCCTAGATACGTCATGCTTTGGCTGAGTTCACCTTGTCAAGTACTAACTAGGGGCCCTAGTGGAAATCTGGGGGGAAAATCACATTTTTATGAGTATGGTTCTTGAAGGGCGAGGCCAGGGGGTAACAATGATTTTGAAAAAGTTCAGACAGAAAATTTTATTTATGTGTCTTTTGGAAAATAAATACGGCCCGAGAATGTTTAATCCTCGAAACGAAGGGGCATATTATCAAGGGCCTTATCTCCGCTTTTTTGGCTTTTAAAGCCAAAAAAGCGGAGATAATCTTTTCACCCTATTTGCAAGCCGGTGCTAACATGCATTAGCGCATGTTATCAGCCGTTTTGCCGACGCCTCGCTGTGCATCTCTAATGAGATGCAAAGTGGGCGTCACTGGGCGTACCCCTGACGGACTACCTTGTAAATTATCGCTAAATGCACATCGCGATATTTACAAGGTGGCCCTCAGGATTTTAGCAGACGTTAGTTTTGCGAAAACCGCGGTTTTCGCCGAAAACTAACGTCTGCTAAAATCCTGACTATTGTATGTTGACAATGGGAGGTGGATTGATGTGTTACGACCACAGGGTCGTATCATCAAGCATATTGCCGTTTTGCAGGGAACATTGCTGGAAAACCAGCGATGTTCCCTGCAAAACTGGCGATTTCCCCGCTATCGCTGGATTATATATCGCCCTTGAGTTATGCGTTGATGATAACGCGCTAACTCGGCGATTTAATTCAGCCATAGCCGGCGTTAGGGAAATCAGCGCTAGGCGCGCTGGGCGATAATTATCGCCCCTCGTTGTTGATATGCCCCTAAGTATGGTGATTGTTATAATAGAATGTTTCCTAGTGTTGTGTTCTATTTCTATGGCTGCATTACTTGCATGTCTGTATCCTTTTGAATGTGTTCTTATAGTTCCACGTTCTGAAGAGCAGTTCTTACTCAGTTACACCGCTGCTCTTCAGGAGGTGGATGCTCCAATAAACCACGCTTCTACATCAAAGAAAGTCTCCGTGCTTCTCTTCATATCACATATTGGCGACGATTTGGGATATTTTCTTTACCTGTCTCAGATGCTGGAGCATCCACTGCGCACATTATTTGATTTATTTCTCCGCAATTTCCTGGCCATTGGATTTTCTGGCTTCCTCTTTGTATTGTACCAGCATCGACGAACTGTTATTGAGGGAATCAATAAGATTCGTCTCCTGATTTCCTCCATCCGCTGCTACTGGATTTCTTGTTCTTTCTGTTGTTTTGCCTGTGCCGGCAAATTGGAGTCCGTTTGAGGAATTGCTGGAGATTTGCGGTCTAACCGTTTGGAGTTTGAGTGCGCTTATCAGCTTTGAGCAGCCTTCTGTAATTGCTGCTTCCTTGGTCGCTTAGCCTCTGTAACTCTGGTCGCACGCAATTGATTTTGTTCCTGGAACCTGCGGCGATTTTCCTGGATGTCCGAGGATTGGGCAACTTTCCACGTTGTTGTTGCGCGCGCGAGCTGGGAACCGTCCTGTTTACTTTCAACGCTCCAGCATTCGCTTTCCTTGAGACGCTCGTCACTGACTCCTTCTGAGAACGCTTTCTGCATTGTCTTCACGCTGGACGTCTGACATCATCACGTCTCCGCCATATTGGATTGGGTTCATATTTACTCTGCGTGCCTCGGTGACACGCACACCTTACTAACTCTTTCTTCTCTGCGTGTTTCGGTGACACGCACACCTTATCATTATTTATTTCTTATTTTAACCTTTTCCTGCCTCGTTTTCATTTGACCATTTCTACATTTTATCATTATATTCACATTAAAACCTTCTCTATTTTCACTCATATTTACCACAACATGAGTACTGTTTGTGGAAACCCTCCTCCTCCCTTTTATTCCGGCCATAACCAAACCAGCATGAAATGGGAAAAATGGTATAGGCAATTTAATAATTATTTGTTAGCCATTAATGGAGATAGTTTTAATGCTAAAAGAAAGAAAGCATTGCTTTTAAATATGCTAGGAGGTCATGCTGAAGATGTGTTTGAACACTTACCCCCTTCACCAACACCAGTAGGTATGGAAAGTGGTGATTATGATTGCTTCACAGAAGCAATAGATAGACTTAAAAAAGATTTACTGAACAACCGCATACTCGACATCAATTAATTAATGAGTCAGTTGATGCATATGTTGAATGTTTAAGAGTGCTAGCGGCAGAGTGTGATTTTGGGGCTCAAGCTGATAAATATATTCGTGATCAATTAATCATACGTTGCTCTAATAAAAAAATTCAAGAACAACTTTTAAGGCAACGCAACCCATCCTTACAAGAGGCAATTGAAATTGCCAAAAGTGTTGAACGGTCCATTTATTCATTCAATACCATTAATGTGGATAATCTATCTTCAGGTGTTGCTGCTATTAGTGTGAAAGATTCTCAGGTTAAACCTAGTAATTTCAGAAATAAACCTAGCAAACCCTCTACATCATATAACTCTGGTAATAAACAAGTTTCAAACTCAGGTAAAATATTTTGCACTCGTTGTGGTTCCAAAGCTCATTCTTTCCAGTTTAGGCATTGCCCAGCTAGAGGTAAAGAGTGTTACAAATGCAAAAAGCTAGGTCATTTTGGAGCATTATGTCAAAGCAACAGGAGAGTGGCTAGTCTTGCTGATGAGGAAATTCTTGAAGAAACAAATAATGAACCAACGTTTGAAAATACCATCATTTGTATAACAGAAGATGTGTCTCAATCTCATAAATTAGGTCAAGTTTCTGTCAATGTTAATGAAAACATTGATTCAGAACCTTATGTTCCTCCCATGTGCACCATTATTATTGATGGCAAAAAGGTAGAAGTCATGGCGGATTCTGGTTCCCCCTATACAATTATTTCTGATTTATTTTTCAATAAGTCTTGGAAAGACAAACCGCTTGAACCTAATGATATTCGCGTTTATGATTTTGGCGGTAAAGAAATTAAAATGCTGGGATACTTTGTCTCTGATATTTCTTTTAAACACAAAACTATTCTTGGGAAAGTTTATGTTGCTGTTGATGGATTGCAAGTGCTAGGGTGGAAACACCAAGGTAAATTTAATATTACTCTGTGTCCTAATGCCAAAGTACAAGTATGCATGGTGGAAGATCTACAGATGGTACATGATGATCTTCAGAACAATGAGAAAATGGTTCAGTCTGTCCTTAACAAACATAAAGAAGTTTTTAAAAAAGATTTAGGAAAAGTCAAAGGATTTTCACACGAAATAGTGTTAAAAAAAATGCTGTTCCGTCTAAACATAAATTGAGAAATGTTCCCTTATCTGTGAGGAATGAATTGGCTGACATGACCAAAAAATTATGCGCTGATGGAGTGATAGAACCCGTCAATGCTTCTGAATGGATTTCTCCAATTGTTTTAGTTAAGAAACGGAATGGAGAACTTAGAATGTGCATTGATTTGAGATCCGTAAACAAACAAATCGTTATGGAATGTCACCCTTTACCTAAGGTCCAAGACTTACTAGCCAAATTGGATGGTGCCAAATTCTTTACCACCATCGATCTCAAATCAGCGTATCATCAAATAGAGTTAACAGAGGATTCAAGAGATATCACTACTTTTATTACACCTGAGGGAACTTTTAGATATATTAGAATGCCCTTTGGCCTGTCATCGGCAGCATCAGTGTTTCAGAGACTTATGAATTCCTTGTTCGGAGACACTGATGGAGTAGTAGCTTTTCAGGACGATATCCTGATATTTTCTGATACTATTGAGAAACATCATGGAACAGTAGATAAAGTATTATCTGTATTGAAAGATAAAGGTATGACTATTCATTTGGATAAATGTAAGTTCTTCTCGACTAATGTTGAATATTTGGGTCATCAAATTAATGGCAATGGAATTTTTCCAAAGAAGGATCTCCTTGTCTCTATTAAAAACATGAACGATCCTCAAGATAAAGAACAACTTAAATCTTTCTTAGGGTTATGCGAATACTATTCAAGGTTTGTTCCAAAATTCTCTGACATTGTCTCTCCATTAAGATTGTTACTTAAAAAAGGCAGTACATTTATTTGGACCTCGGATCATTCACAAGCTGTTAGTACCATAAAATCTGCTATCATTGGCTGTAATCCATTGTCTCCTTTTTCATCATCTGCTACTAATGTTGTCACTGTTGATGCAAGTGCCATCGGTCTTGGTGCTGTACTTAGCCAAGTTAAAGCTGGCAAAGAAGTCACCATTGCCATTGCTTCAAGACCTTTGTCAATCGCTGAATCAAAGTACTCCACCATTGAAAGAGAAGCCCTAGGGTGTTCCTGGGCAGTTGAACATTTTAAAACCTATTTGTGGGGCAAGTCTTTTAAACTTAAAACAGACTACAAACCTTTAATATCTCTTTTGTCTAACAATGGTGTGGGGAAAGCTTCTTCAAGATTAGTTCGCATTCTGGCTAAACTATATGAGTACAATTTTGAAGTCATTTACATTCCTGGTTCTCAAAATATGAGAGCTGATTGTTTGTCCAGGTTGTTATCAGACTCTCAAACCCAAAATCAAACAGAATGTTTTGAAGAATGTGTTGTAGCATCTGTTGATGATATGGTCCTTTCAATGTCTCAGGTTATTTCAAAAGAGGAATGGTCGAAAGCCATGGCTGAGGATGAAGACTTAAAGATATTACAAAAGTACATTGTTGAAGGTTGGCCACTAGAAAGAAATTTACCCAAAGAAATGGCTGTTTTTTGGAAAGTTAGAGAAGAACTGACTATCAATGAAGGTCTCATCTTAAAAGGTGATTCTTTTATACCTCCATTAGCCATAAGAAAGAAACTTATGTCTATTGCTCATTTAGGTCATTTAGGTCAGTCCAGCACTATTAAAAAAATTAGGGACTTGTTTTGGTGGCCTTATATGGACGGTTGCGTAATCAACTTTGTTAAAAATTGTCCCCTGTGTGCTGACTCTGATAAAGTTTTAAAATTTCAACACACAGATTGTGTTCAAGTACAATTTCCAGACAGTCCTTGGGACAAAATTGCTATTGATGTTCTAGGTCCTTACGAAGGAATTTCAACGGGGAAGTTGTATATTTTGTTTGCCATTGATTATTTCTCTAAATGGGTTGAAATCAAATGGGTTAACCAGTCTGATTCTTTATCCATTATTAAATTTCTGCAGGAAATTTTCAAAAAGAAGGTTTACCGTCAACTATTGTATCTGATAACGGACCTCAATTCACCTCACGTGTGTTTACTGATTTTCTCAAAAGCGCTAATATTTTCCATGTCAAAACTGCTCTTTACTCTCCAAATATGAATGGCCTTGTAGAAAGGTTTAACAAAACCTTGGTGGAGGGTATTCAGTTGGCCATTAAAGCTCGTATTGATGTTAAAGCTCATGTTGCAGACTTGGTTTGGTCTTATCTGTGCACTCCACACTGTACCACTAAGTTTTCTCCTTTTGTGCTGTTAAAAGGTAGAAAACCCAGACAAGAATTATCTCTTTCATGGGCTAAATCTTTTGAACCTAGCTTGGATATAAATAAAATACACACAGCAGTCAAACAAAATTGTAACAATTTCAAGAATCCTGATTATACTAAATGGCCTGTATTGCATGTAGGTGATAAGGTCAAAATCAAATTACCTGTACATGTAAAAAAGGACAATCAAAATTTTCTGATATTTTTATTATTCAAAAGGTTGGTAAAACATCTGTACTTTTGAACAATGGTTCTTGGTGGAGTATTTCTAAAATTGCTAAAGTTAATGTAATCAATGCCCAAACATCTTTGTGCTCTTCTAACCCAGATTTTTCTAGTGATTCTGTAATTTTGGAAAAAGGAAAGGAATCAACATGTTCTCAATCTTTATTAAATGTTGATGTTGATAATCTTATTTCTTCTTCCAGTCCATCTTCTTCTATGTCGTCTGGCACCAAAAGACAAAAATTGTTACCTAAAAAATTTGAAGATTTTGTATTATATTAATGTTTTTCTTTTTTGTATATTTTTTGCTTTCCTTTCTTTTGTAAGGAAGGAAGATATGTTATAGTAGAATGTTTCCTAGTGTTGTGTTCTATTTCTATGGCTGCATTACTTGCATGTCTTTATCCTTTTGAATGTGTTCTTATAGTTCCACGTTCTGAAGAGCAGTTCTTACTCCGTTACACCGCTGCTCTTCAGGAGGTGGATGCTCCAATAAACCACGCTTCTACATCAAAGAAAGTCTCCGTGCTTCTCTTCATATCACAGTGATCTTAGCTACTTCATTGCTTTGATGCTGGGGTGGGGGAACGTGGTTATTTTAATATATTCACCCAGATGTCATCCCCACTCAACCTCTGTGATTCCCTCGCCAATTTAAAATGTGAGCTCTTGTCTCTGGCTCTATGCTTGAGCTTTAAATTCCCCTCTTCAGGCAGACTTTCAAGAAAGGGGAGGCATTTGGACTGTGTCTCCGAAGAAAGTGCATTACAGCACAAGAATACAGTTGCCGGTTTGAAGTTGGCATAGGATAGAGGAAGGCAGGGGCAGTACCAGCTGACTTCAAAAGCGGGTCAGCCTGAGAGACAGCAAGGCCCAGAGGTTGTGCACCAGGGATGTATTTCAATTGAGCCTTTGAAATGTGTCTGTGTGTTGGATTTGGAGTTGGGCACCTTTTCACCATGTTTTCCAACCACTATCTTCCACTTGCAGAGATGGTAAGGAGGCCGAATAGGTAAACCACACACGGGCAGTGCAGCTTGGGGCACACCATGCTGCTGCAACAGAAAGCTTTGGTGGGTGCAGTGCCCATTGCTGTCCATGCACAGTGACATGCTGATCCTCTCTGTCAGTCTATTACATGTTCAGCTATCAGATAGCTAGGGCAAGAGGCACACACAGTGCTTAGTGAGGTGGATTGTGAGAGGTCAGCACCCAGCAGCCCGCGACAAGGCACAGTGGAATATTGCACACCACGTGTGTCCCTAATGTGGTGCACATGTCCCGCTCTACCCAAACTGAGCTACAGAGCATCCATGAGGTAGAGGATCACAATGAGGGGCAGCTCTCCTCTGCTGCTGATGGTACGGACTGTTAGTGTACAATACATGACTGTTAAAGTAACTGTGTGACATGACGTTATTGTCAAGCTATCACTCTGACGCAAATACTGCCTGATAGTCTATGACTGGCCTTCCTTCAGGGCTAGAACAGGCAGCTGGGAACATTTTACTCAGACACTGCCCGAGGGACCACCTTTTAAAAGTCCTTGCCCCCACTGATAAGTGCTGATGCCTCCTACCATCTACAACCAAAACAAACTAACTGCTGCCCAGACCCCTATTTGCCAACATCACTTTGCACAATCTTAGGACCAAATTTACTAAGGACTTGCGTTGCCCTTGCATGACGCAAGTCATCACAAGGCAACACAAGTCCTTTAGTGGGATTTACTAAGCCACGCAAAGACACCTTGCGTGGCTCCGTGTGGTTTAGTGAATTCAAAGTAACACGTTCCATGGGTGGAATATGGGCTTTTTCACACATCCACCCGTGGATTTTGACACAATGTCAGACTTGCAAAGTCTGTAAACCGGGATTGTGCCAAAGTGGTGCGCCTCCCTGACCTATGCTTAACGAGGACGAATATCTTCATTTTTCCTTGTTACTTCTTCTTTGAGGCATATTCACAACCACTTGTCCTTTAGGAAATCTCTGAAGACCTGGTTGTTTGCCATCTAAGTATTCTGCTAGGCCTCCTCTTTTTCCCCTGGGTCTCTCTTCCACAGTTGTGGCTTTCTGACGAAACTTGCGCTGGGACGCCCCGTTGCTGAGGCAGCCATGCGCTTTACAAATCATATAACATAATATAACATATGGGTGCTGCATTTTGCAGCACACAAACAAAGAGGAAATGCCTTTTAGTGAAAGATTGTTTTTGTGCAGGAAGGTAGTCTATTCTGCACAAAAACAATCTGTCGTCTAATGCAGGCACCCTGCACCATAGCACAAGGGTGCCTGTGTTGGTGATAGGCTGCCACAAGTGCTAGTGCAGTAAGCGCTATATAAATATAATTACATGCAATATAATTTGTGATTTGTGCCTTTTTTTCTTTTATGGACTCACAGTGGGTTGGGAACTGGGCAGAGATCACCTTTCAATTGCAGATTCTGTCTCTGTCATCGCTGTGCTAATGGGCAATCATTGCTGCGCCTTTAAAACAATAAGGAATGCTAAAGCACATGGCCCAGCACAGCAAGAGCCCCCACTATGGGGACTGAGAACTAGCATTTTTACAATCACCGGTGACATCCACCTCTTCTTTGATGTCACTCTCCAGCAGCACAGAAGCTGAAAGTGTCTTTCTAAAGAAAAAAAAATGTTTCTCAAATATTACTCTGCCCAGGCACTACCTGAGAGAAGCACCACAAATCTGCATCCCGGATTATGGCACACGATGGGGGAGGGGTGGGGGGGGGCGCTTAAGCACTTTTAGCCCAATGGAGGCTGCGCGCCTGACATGAATAGTGAATAGTGCGCATGAACTATGTATGCGTCCATTTTTGAGTGCATTATTACTCTATTTGTACTGGTGTCTACCGCCAGGTATAATCTGCTGGAGATGTGAGCTCTATATTGCTTTGCCTTTTTGGTGATGCACAGATGACTGGGACAAACCTTTTTAGGCTTGGGAGAAAGTTTAATTATGCTGGCAACATTTGCGAATTTCTGAATTTCACATTATGTGAAATTTCTGAAACTACTTGAAATTTAGAATTATGCATTCGAGGAAGCTTTTGTGCATTTGATAATTGAAACACACAAAAGCTTTCTCAATTAATAAATGTGTATTAATATTAATTGCTGTGCATGTAATTCATATGTGTATACTGACATGGAGCTATTTCAATTAAAACAAAATCGTTACGATGTGTTAAAGTGTGTTTTTCTGGCTTAGGCTAACTAAGCCTCAGTTATGCCTCTACGCCATCTTGTTCAAAATGGATGCCGTATCATGGTGTTCATTCTGCCTTTATATTTCTCGCCTGACACTACATGCAGCAAGGTGTGGATTGTTTATTTGTGGAAGACACTGTTCTCGAAGAGAAAACCCTTTTGTTACAATCTCCAAGGTTATTCCATGATTGCACACTGTACTGCATTCATTCACGTTAGTTCTTTCTTGTTTATGTCACCAGTTTGTTATAACACCTTCGGATGATATAAAGTGAGAAAAGGCGAATCAATATTCATCTAGTGGGTTAGTGCTAAGGTGACAGGGTTATGTGACGTTTTAAAATGTAAAAAGGTGATTTGTTGTGGCCACGATCACACCATGCTGACTTTGCAATCTTAATAATTTTTATGCAAGAAAACTGTATATAAACTCTTGAATTTGTGGGAGAGCCAGAGACCTTTCATGAGTTTCAAGGGATGCTGTCCGATTTTTCACTGGTTTTGCTGTACACCTAAGACTTATCACTTCACTGATTTTTGCCCTTTAATGTATTATTCTGAATTTGATAGCCTTCATGGCAAATGACTTCCATGTAATTCAATGAGTTTACTGCTGCATCTGAATTTATAAGTTCTGTACAGTACCTTTAAATTATTTTGTAATAAATCTTCACTATGTTCTAATTTCTAATCTCGAACTCCTTTTTTAAATCCATCTTTCCTTATTGATTGTACTTTCAAATGCAGGTTTTGAATCTTGGCTCTAGGGACACTTTGCCTCAGACATTGAGGTACTACCATCTCTGATCCACCCAATGTGTGGGAATTCCACTGACATACAGATTTCCTAAATCCCTGCACTGTCACGTGGCCCATGGGGACATTGTTGTTTTCTCTAAGTTAGCATGAGCACGCTGCAGCTTGCCTGCTGCTTTGCGCACGTTACTACAGACTTTATTTTTGCAATAATTTCTAAGGCTGTTTTCACATGAGAACTCATCGCTATGTTCACTCTCTGCAACTTCCTGGGGTTTTGACTGAACATTGTGAGCAAGGTCGAACAACAATGCCCCTTGTTATTTTGTTCTGGCCAGGCCTAAGCCTTTAGACAAAACATACCGATGCAGCTGTTGTTTGGACAACGCACTTTGGTCTTATTAGAATACACAAATAGGTAGCACACACTGGGAGAGGGACCTTTCCAGGGAGAAGAGCGAGACAGCACCTATGATGTAGATCTACCATCTATAGGCTGAGATATGGGGTCTGCTGACAAAGCCCAGAGATCTTCTCATATATAATAATACTGCTTTGTAGCAAGGGAGGGAGGTTAGGCTCTATTGTCTTTTCATGATGACATCTCCCTTCATGATTTATGGACTAGCTGCTATGCTGACTGTATTTGTACTATGCATTTTCCTGCTTGTTGTGGCATGTATACTGCATGTTAGGGCACATTAGTTAAAAATAAACATTTTAAACTGTTTCGTGTCTCCGTCAGATCTTATTGTGGACGAGTACAAGAGAGTGAGCGAAAAGGTGTGTCTTGTTACCGCGATTCCTGAGAGATCTGGGAGTGTTGTGTTCTGGGGTATCTAATCATTTGTTTCTCTGTGAGTGAGTAGGAGAGCAAGTGAGACACTATAGCTAGTCGGTCCTGGGCTCGTGGGTACTAAGGTGATAGGAAGACTCGGTCCCTATACACCGAGGTCCTACAATCCTGCGCATAGTCATGTGTTGGTGCAGAATCCCTGCAACAGCACGTTCATACAATTTTGTGTAATTTTGCATATGAGAGACTCGCTCCAACAGAACATTTCTCCCAAAGAGACGTTATTGCTTAAACCATTCGATATTTCACAATTTGTTTTTACCCGAAGTGCACAATCACATGAAAAAATCACGTGAGAAACCGGCATACCAGATTTTGCTGTAAAACTGTAATTGTGTTAAATGCTTATGGAATTTTGAAAAATTTCTCTGGAAAAAAATGACACAATTTAGCCCACCCTTACTTTTATTTGCAAGTGACATTTAGCAAAGGATCTGATTTCTGCTCTTTGCGAAGCTCGCACATTCTTCTTGTTTAACCTCACGCATTCAATTTTTTATGCAGATTGAGACTGATATACACCACACAGTGAAAACATTTCACTCTATACTAAGCTTGGCAAATCAGAAAAGGACCACAGACCATTAATGATCATTGGCAGAATGGTCTGTAACATAAACTTACACTGCGTTATCATTCAGAATGGGGAAACATGACATCTGAGACACCTGCCACACCGCACACCACACATAGCCGCAATTATCTGGTTTTTGGGAGGAGATGTGGCCTAATAGCCGGAGCTGTCGACTTTGAACCTAGGGAACCATAGTGAAGGAAGCATATCAAAGCCTCAGTGTATGTTAATACTATCAAAATCTTGGGCAGCTGTGAAAAAATATTCTGTGCACAAAAATCAAAGGTAAGGGCATGTTGGACATGGCTTTCTTAAGGGACATTACCCTAAAACCTTTTGCTTTTTCCTCCTAGTCATTGCCGACTCTCTCCACATGCCATTAGGAATTGAGGCCCCTTCTCACTGTACTGGAGAGTGAAGGTGCGTGTGCCCCCCTTGCCCGCAAAGGGAAGGGGGATGCACACGCGATGGGTTCAGGTGCTGTACATTTGTCTCTCCTGGACTAGTGGCAGTAGTCCCTTGCAATTGCAGGTATAAACAACGTACCTGAACCAAAGAATCGCTGGCCATCAGGCCCTCCGAGGGATCACCCAGAAGTAGATGGTCCAGTGCATTGTGGGAATCATTGTCCTGCCTTCCACGAAGTTTACCTTTACTCTTAGCTGCACTTCGAGGGAACTCTGCAAAACCTTCATCTGACACAGCCGTGGCTTTGTTGTCGACATTTTGCAACCTGTTCCCCACCAGCACCAAGGACGGCCAGGGCAACTCTGCACCCCGCCTTCTCAAGCCAAATAAAATCAAACTGACTGTTGTGGATTGGGCCTGGAACCTTTACCGACTCTGGGTTCAACACTACCCAACCTGCAAGTGACCAATTATCACTTGTGGTTTTTACCATTGACCGCAATGATAAAGTTTCACTGTATTTTGCACTGATTTTATATTGCTTCTAAAATACATAACTTCGGTTACATGTATCTGATTCCATTCATTCATTTTGGTGTTTAAATTAAGATAAAATCTGCTTTAGTTTTATAAATTGGTGTCGGATTTCTTTTGAGTTGTGTCAATTACTTATCGTCGATGTTGATACTCTGAAATGCTTAACACATCTTCCTCTAGTAAAACCTGGCTGCTCTTTGCCACTCTACCAGGACTGAGCTAAGCATTTATTATTGTGAATCCAAGGACAATCTTTGGAGTATTGTGAGAGTATTGCATAATGAAGCCTAACAAGCATCACCAAATAATACTCCACCTTCCTACAGTTTGCCTTCATGCAGCCTCAGAGGAGCTGAGCAGAAGGATCTCACTGATAGCAGAGAGCTGCATGGTCTGCCTTCACACTCCCTCAGGATCTCACTGGTAGTGGGGAACTGCATAGTCTGCTTTCACGCACCCTTATGATTTCATTGATAGTGGGGAACCACATAGTCTGCCTTCATGCACCCAGAGGATCTCAGTGATCATGGGGAACCAAACGGTCTTCCTTCACGTACCCTCAGGTTCTCACTGATAGCAAGGAACTGCATGGTCTACCTTCACGCATCCTCAGGATCTCACTGAAAGAGAGGAACCACATGGTCTGCCTTTACACACTCTCAAGATCTCACTGATAGCGGGGATCTGCATGGTCTGCCTTCACGCACCCTCAGGATCTCACTGATGGCAGGAACCGCATGGTCTGCCTTCACGCATCCTCAGGATCTCACTGGTAGCGGGGCACCATATGGTCAGCCTTCACGCATCCTCAGGATCTCACTGGTGGCGGGGAACACATGGTCTGCCTTCAAGCACTCTCAGGATCTCACTGATAGCAGGGAACCACATGGTCTGCCTTCACACACTCTCAGGGTAGCTGAGAAGCAGGATCCTGCTGATAGAGTGAATGCATTGGCTGTAGAGGCACACACCATGGACAAAATTAAAAAGAAATCTGATGATAGGAGCATGTATATCACCAGGATATAGTTGGCAGAATGGCACTGAACACTCACAATCACTACCCTCTCTCTCACACACACAAACACCACTGCTTCTTGGAGTTGCACAGTACTCAGTTGTTTCATCAGCTTAATGCAAGGGCAGGGTAGTAAAAATAAAAGTATAAGTAAAAAAGAGCAGTTCACAAATGAAAGTTCAGAGGGGAATCACACATAGCTGTAGAGCCGAGAGTGGTAACATATGTGGGACAGCATAGTCAGGCCACACCCTCATGCAAATGAGGAACATCCCTTTAGGATAACGCCAGCGCTTCATGTACTCTGGTGCTATCTGCATTACAGAAGGGAACACACAAGAATCTGCGGCCTGTTGTGGTATACCAAAGTGCTCAGGGGGGTGTAGAGAGCAGGATACAGATGCAGTGCCCACACCTGAGCACTTTACATAATACAGCACCTGGTGTGGGGTCTTGTTCATTTGAGTTTGGGCCCCCTATGCAGCTGTAGGAAACGTTTAATAACCCTTTGCCCAACTATTTTGACATCCTCCTGAATGAAGTTTGGGGCCGTTCCATTGCTCTACTCAGTCAGCTTGGATGGACAGAGCAGCAGCAGAATGGGTATGGGTGGTGTTGAGTCCTGGGTTGATTCAGGAAGGATTGATTTTGCACTTCCTCATTGTTCACACAAGTCTGTGCCTGATTGGCTGATTATTTTTCTGCCACTGCATATCCATAGTCTGCTTGGTGCTGAAAAAAGGGCAGAAAAGGAAAAGGGGTCAGAGTCCATGATCCATAGAGGAGGATTTAGTGAAGGTATACCGTAACATAAATCCTCAACATCTCCATGTCTCACATATCTACATGAAGAGGAATGCTAAATGTATACATACTGATGTATTGTTCCACATGGGGTATAACAATATTCGACACAGATTTAAGTCACACATGGACATATGACAAAAGTGGTAATGTGCACCTTGGTATTTGTCATTTGTGTTCCATGTTCAGATGGTCATGAATAGCTGGTGTATCTTTCTAAAATAGACAAGGGTGTATCCGGATGCTATGTGAGGACAGAGGTGGGATCGACCTTTCAGCATTGACTCAGCATTTCCACATCACTGTGACACAACAAGCAGCTTGTGTACGTTGATTATACAAGTCTTTCTCACTAGTTGCAGGTCTAATGCTTTGGTACACACACAGTTATTCATTTTGTGTGACTCCCAGACTGCAGAATGCAGTCTCACTCATCAGATGTCTGCATATTTCAGTCTTGGAAGTAGTCTCATTAATTAGGTGGGGTTCTCATGCTTCGGTCTGGCACATTTGAATGAATGAATTCATTATAGAAGATATGTTGCATACATTACTTCCAGAGATCTCGGCGCAGGTCTTGGAGCTGTTCCCTTAGACGTGGTGTGCCTCAAGTGCCTTTATAAAGGTGTTCGGAATGGATGGAATCAGCTATTGTGGCAGCAAAGTCCAGGTGCAGGTCACAGAGCAGCAAATGATCTTCCTCCTTTGGATTTTAATTTGACCGAGTCCAACAGAGATGCATCTTTTCTGAGATGCTTAGAGCTCTGCTGGGCTTTATAAAGTTATTCCAGTTTTCAAGAAAAGTGGTGCTTGGTTGGCACCACACCTTCACATCCAGCGGCTCTCGTTTGAAGTTAGTTGCAAAACAAGGGGTTGACCCAGCTAAATCACTAGGACATGGGTAGAAATACGGTACACGTGACAATGGCCCTAGTGGGCACACTACGAAACATAAATTCAGATACACCTATGAAAATAATTCACAATATTCAAAGGAAAAAAATATAAACACATTTATTTACACCAGATACGGATATCTCTTGTCTCATCAGAAGATATCATGAATACAAATTCTCACCAATTCACACATTTGACTTCAAGAAGGTGCCCCGGGAGGGAGGGTAGGTGAGTGTAAATTTGTGCTAAGGTGGAGGTAAGTGGTGAAAGGTGGAGGGCAGTGAGCATTATAAACATCAAAATCAATTCATGAATGCCAATCCGGCCTATAACATGGCCAAGCTGTTTAGAACACCATATTGCATGGGCACATAGGAATCTTAATACTGTTGTCCGCGATGGTGAAGAGGGTAAGTAGCTGTCGACGTTTCGACCCTGGGGGGTAAATGTAGTTACTTGTGATTCTTACATTAGGGTCTTCATCAGGACAAGGAGTGGGACACCTACGATAAAGGGACCACTATTAGCTAAACAGGTGATGCAAATGAAATGATTTATATGTCAAATTACGAAAGGTTAAATTACCCCACACCACCAAGGGTAACCGGTGGTAAAGTAGGATGGGCCCGGAGGCTCCAACTGCAAAGGGGGACCTCTGTTGGTGTCTGAAAATACATGTGAAAAGGACATGTGAGAAAGGGTTATTTAATTATGATCTAACGCGCTGGTTATTTGCTGCTGGGAAAACAGGTCCAGACACAGTGACAGATCACTTACTTGACAATGCTCAAGGCTTCTAAATCTGGGATCGGTACTTTCAAGATTCCCAAATAGCTAAAAAAATAACCAAAAGAGACAACCGGTAGTTTAGTATCCACTAACCAGCATAGGGGGACTTTTTTTTAAAAAATAATAAAGTACGCGCATAGCCCCAAGAAACCGTGACAAATCACTTACTGGTAATAAATCCAAACTGTTTGTAAATGGGATCGAAACTGGCATCCTAAAGGCAGCTTAAAGGTGGCTGCGCTAAGGGACCCAATGTGAGCTTTTTCAACAACGGAAGAATAGTACCTTTGGGACTGAATGGGGGCGCCACCTTGCAGAATGGACAATTTACCATTTGGCAAATGAGGGGCACGAATAAGTCATCAGAGTCCCAGAGCAGCCATTTTGCTCAGCACCTGTGGGTGAGTTCTTAAGTCTTAATGGCCTCAGGATGGCTTTGACATTATCAAACTCTCTAACTAACCATGAGGGCGAAAGAGGATCAGGACTCACCATATAAAAGTTGTGGTCAGTCCGTGGATTTTTTTTTGTAATTTTACTCTGTAAAGGAAATATTCCATTCCTCACACAATCACCCAGGAGGGATCACCGGACGCAAGCCATCAGATGATGACGTAGCCCAGGACACCAACAGCCCTCTTGAATGACTTGAATCATTTGATTTTACCCTGCACTCCCTTCTTGCTCTAATATTAAGCTTCACTGTTTGATCAGATTATCATGGTCTTTAGATTTTGCCCCACGAGTAGCCTGTTTCGTAGGTTTGACATCTCATGTGAATCAGCAGACATGTTGTCAGTGCACCCCAGCCTTTGAAGCAGTGATGGCAGCATGTTTCCCATGGTGTAGAAACCATATAAACTGTTCACAGATGTTATTGCTGTGACAGCCTTGGGCAGCCGTGTAAAAGTGTTCTGCACATCCATGAATTAAGTCTCATCTTTTAAGCAATTTGTGAAAATGATGCTGAAAGCCCTCGGTACCTAGCTACGGTGGACTCTTACTGCCAAAAAGAACTAGAACCTCATTAAAATTCAAAGATAAGGACAGCTCTCAAATGCAAAGGTGATGTCATGTACATAGAAATTAGACTCGAATATCTTTATTGCCAAGTAATCATCTGTACACAATCCATACATTAAGACAACTATGATTAATAACTTCTGCCATCCTCCCAATCTGGTGACTGAAGCCCCTTCCTCACAAGTTCTTTATATTAATTTGGCACAATTATTTTCATCTAGGATGAGTAAAATCTACCTTAAACACAAGGTCCAGCTGCTTTTGTTACTGCAGGTGACTTGTCTACGGTTGAAAACATTTTGAGCTTTCCGCCAGACCCTCTGGTCCCATCACCTCTGGAAGATTCTGGCTTTTATGAGTTGTCTTGTTTGAGATCTGTGATTTTAAAAGACATCCTATTTTTGTTAATATTGCTCTCTCTAGATGATCTCTTTCCAGTCATGATTTTTCAAGCCATTTCCCGTTCATTGAGAAACATCTTTTAATGGCTATTAACACATCATCAAGATCCGGCTCAGTTACAAAGCAACTTAAAAAAGTGCTGCAAAGACCCTTCTAAAAATAAGGGTTGGATACTGATGACCCTAAAGACTTCAGACTCATACCCTTGTTGCCTCTCATGGCTAAGGTGCTGGAAAAACATCTTGTGATCTTGCTAACAAATCTTTTGGAGAACAAGATGAAGCATTTATTTTTCTCTGTTTGGGGCTTTTATTCGCCTTTCTCATTACACCGATCGAGTCTTCGTGAGTCAAAAAAAAAAAGATGACTCGATTGGTGTAACGAGACTGTAGCACTCAGACGAATACAAGGGCAGAAAGACGGATAAAAGACCCATACAGAGAAAAATAAATAAATAAGAATGGAAAGAAAAGTTCACTATACTGGAGAATACCAGTCAATAATTGAAGAAATTGGTTCATATGTGTCCAATGAGTGCGCTTATAAGCACAAAGATCGTTTTTGATGCCAAGTCCTTGTGATTGGATCAATTTGTGAATCACTGCTAAAATTAAAAGGGTGACAATCGAGAAATAATATCAACTGACTGGCTCGTCGTTTTGAATATAACACTATTGTTTTTAATACTTTGTCCTGAAGGAGGTGGGTTAAACCAGTTGCACACCACCGAAACGCTGTGTCGACAACTTGCGACATATAATTATAGAATTTGTGTAACATGTTTTTGTGTTTATGAACTCATTGTGACACTGTTTTCTAGATATAGCCATGGGACAATAAGCAATGACATGGTTTGAAATAAATGAAATGTGGTTAATATATTGATACAGAAACATTTTGAAAGAGTGTAAACATATTAAGAGAGCTGGCTTTGAAAGGACATGATGATTTTTAGATTGTAAATTGTTCTTGATAGTATCCAATTTGATGACATTTTAGACTGTTTTGGAGATACTATTGCATTGTGATATTTTATATATTAAGAATTGTACTATTTCAAAATATGGCACAATAATCTGTGCCATGACTGAGACAGGGTGTTTACTTATTCGGTCAGTCTTCACAGCACCTGCCTCACTCTGGTGCCTAGGGCACTAACAGGTACACTACAAGCCAGCACTTCCTTAACAGTCGTGGCATGGACTCTCTTCTCCTGATCCCCATTACATTTCTGATGAGCCCTCTGTCATTTTCATAATACATTTTCGGGGGGATCATATACATGACAACAATAGAGTTCTTTGTTTGAAAACAGGTGAAAATTCCACATTCTGCACCTTTTTTTGTTATCAACTATTATTGGCCACCATTATTTTACCTTTATGTACTTGTCCAGGAAAAATACACCTCGACTGCCTCACTCAGGTATTGCCTTAATGTATGGAATAATAAATACATTGAGAAAAAGGATGTTCAAGATATTCATGGGTACTGCTTGGTATTCAACTAAATATCAACTCCAAAATATCATCTGACCATAAAATCATTGTGGGAATATCTTGACGACAATAATATTGTGCACAACAATTCTGAAGGTAAGGATTTTATTTTTTCAGTTTGTTACAACAATTTCTAAATATAATTTATTTGTATGAAGTTTTAGTGCATTGTATTATGTTTTTATTTTTTTAATTATTTAATTGCGGCATTTAGGGTCTTATTTAGAGTTTTGTAGATGGGATACTCTGTAACAAACAGAGCAGATGTCCCATCCGCGCATTACAAGTGCATTACACCCACGGCACTTGTAATACAGCGGATGAGATATCCATCACATTTTGATGGAGTACCCTGTCTGCCAAATTCTAAATAAGGCCCTTAGTTATAAGCATATTTTAATAAAACTCTAGTAATGTTTAAATTATTTTTTTCAGTCTGGGTTTTTGGGACATAGGTGTTTTTTATTGAAAATATATTAATTAATAGAAATTGATTAATATATTACTTATGTAATTTGTTTATATTGCTATGTCTTTGTTTACATATTTGATAATTTTTAAATATTTTACTTCATTTTAATTTTGGGCTGCGGGGTTCATTGTCAAATTGAGTAGATAACATTTTAATTAAAATATATCTTAATTGATATAAATTGATTATTAAGGGCCTCCTTACGATGTCGGTCGGTAAGCCTCCGACCACTTGTCGGAGGCTTACCGACCAAAACCGTAGGTTTACTGTCCGACCAGCGAATTTCAATGTCGGCAGTCAGAGTGTAAACCGGCCGGTCAATCCGACTGTGTTCCGACGGGCTCAAGGAGCTCGTCGGGCCAGTCAGAAACCTATCATAATCTCTTAATGACGGCGTTTCCGCCGTTGGGATTATGATGTCGGTTTCCGACAGCCTTTCCATGTCGTCCTTTCCGACATGAAAAGGCTGTCAGAAAGCGACTTTATGGGCCTCTAGAAGGGCCCCCATCCCTCCACGGCCTATTGTTTGGGGCATGGGGGGCAGATACGGTACCCCCTTGAAATCCCTGCACCGTGTGCCAGGCACCTCACGGTGTCTGCCACACAGTGCAGGGATTTCCACAAGTTCCCATTTCTCAATGGGAGCTTGTGCTGCGGGTGGTTTCCGCCCGCCGCACAAGCTCCCATTGAGAAATGGGAGTTTGCGACCACACCATGTGCGGTCATATCGTGATAGGCTGTGCAGATCCGCCGACCTATGGTCCCTTTACGGCTGCATTTACATGGCGGTCGGACTCCCATGTAATGGCAGAGGGAAAGGGACATCGTAATTCCTTTGGTGGTGCCTCCGCAGGCACCGCCCTCAGTGCAGGGTTAGGGTCCGACCGACACTTCGACTGGCTCCTTGAGCCTGTCGGAGGTGTCAGTCGGTCCATCTGCCCACTGCGCTCTGACTGACCACATCATAATGCGGCGGTCGGACAACTATCCTGGTTGTCGGGCGGATCGCCGCCAACGGCAGGTTGGTGGCTGTTTGCCCGACATCCTAATCGGGCCCTGAATGTAGAATGTGAACATTCCACCATGAGGATTTACAGTGAAGAATGATGTAAAGGGCTGAAATTACAGAGAAGCAGGAAACCTGGTCTCACAAGAATAGAGATGTCATTTTAATGGGTGGTGGCAGGGAGCATATAGCATATCATGAAAGAGAAAGTGAAAGCTGTAGCCATGTTATCTGTAGCATCATCTGTCCAAGGACTGAAACTTGTGATATCATCAATGAGGACTGCTTGACAGATAGCAACACTACTTGGTCTACAAGCTTATCGAGGAAAACAGAATTTTCCCTGCGGGCGGTCTTGTAGCAAGTAGGTGGTGGGATGCTTTAGGGAGATGGAGATATAAAAAATAAAGTATTTGCAGCTAGCACTAAAGGCAGACATGAATGAAACAGAAATGCCAGAATGTTCTGATATATAGCAACCTCACCTCCTGCCCTGCCTTGCTGTCATATTGTATCCTCGTAGCATCCTCGGGATCGATTCGTGGCTCAAGTGGGTACACCCCTTGATAGCCTCAATTCTGAATTCAAGTTCATCTCTACTAAAATACACATTTCTTAAAATACTGTGAAGAATTCTAAAAAAGGATACAGCTATTATAACAATTTAGGGCCAGATGTACGACGCTTTTTAGCGGGTCTTAGACCCGTTTGCACACGCTAAAAAGCATGGGTCCATGTACAAACAGTATTTTGTGACTCGTAAATAAATTGCGACTGGCAAAATACTGTTTTGCGACTCGCTGTTAGGAAAGAGCGTTCCCTTCCTGATAGCGACCGCAAAGCAATGTACCAATGTTTTGCGACCGCAATTGCGGTCCCAAAGCACTCGCAAATTCCCACCTACTTCAAGTAGGTGGTAATGCATTCACAAATTGGATGGGGTCCCCAGGGGACACCTTCCCCTTAGCAAATGCATGCAATATTATTTTTTAAGGGCAGGCAGTGGTCCCAGGGACCACTGCCTGCCCTTAAAAAATGAAACGAAAACGTTTCATTTTTTTTTTTTTTAAATGCAGCCGTTTTCCTTTAAGGAAAAAGGGCTGTATTTAAAAAAAAAGCTGCTTTATTTAAAAGCAGTCCCAGACATGGTGGTCTGCTGAGCCCAGCAGGCTACCATCCCTGGGAGGGCGGGCATTCACCAATGGGATCGCATATGCGAGAGGCTCATTAATATTCATGTGCCTCGCAATTTGCGACCCCATTGGGAATCGCAAACAGTGTTAAACACACTGTTGTACATGCCAAATAGCGCCTCGCAAATTGCGAGTCACAAATGCGACGCAATTCACGAGGCGCTATTTGGCAGGTCGTACATCTGGCCCTTGGTCATTAAAACCAGAAATCAGATGGTGCGAGGCATTGCTGTTGATACTAAAGTGTAGCCTTCCCACAGGAGCAAACTTCCCTCATCTTCATAGTATCCAGGCCTCCCTCATGCACTTACCCGTCTTTCCAAAGGCACTGTTGCGGGGATTCTGCACCTACACAGAACTATGCGCAGGAAAACAGGACCTCTGTGTATAGGGGTGTACCAACCTACCACCTTAGTACCCAAAATCCCAAAACCGACTAGCTATAGTGTCTCATTCGTTCTCCTCCAAAATCACGAAGCTACAAAGGATCAGACAACCCAGAACACAACACTCCCGACTCTCTCAGGAATCACGGTAGCAAGACATACCCTTTCGCTCGCTCACTCGTACTTGTCTACAATAAGAATGGTCAGAGTCACTGTTATAGTTCAAAATGTTTATTTTAACTATCGTGCTCTATAATGCAGTATACGAGCCACTACCAGCAGCGAAATGCATAAACCTAGAACAATTAGCATTGTTACAATTCCATAGAATATAAAGTGGGATGTCATTATATATATACAGTGGAAAAAGGACTATAAGGCCTAACCACCCTCCCCTTGGTAAAGTGATGTTTATTATATAAAAGAAGATCTCTGGGCTTTGTCAGCAGACCCCCTACCTTAGTGCCTAGATGGAAGCTTTACATCATTGGAACCGCATAGCTCTTCTCCCGGGAAAGGACCCTCTCCAAGTGTGTGTCAGAACAACATGCATCCCCAATATCAAAGCACAAATTTCCTGTATCGCAGCTGTGTTAGCATGTTTTGTCTAGATGCTAGGAATTGACCAGAACAGAATAACAAGGGGCATTGTTTTTCGACCTTGCACATCGTGTTCAGACTAAACTCCAAGAGCAGGCAGAGAACGCAGAAAGCAGACAGTTCTCATGTGAAAGGCACAAACAGAGTCTTGCACAACAAAGTCATGTAGTAACATGCGCAAAAGCAGCATCATGGCAGCCGTGCTCATGTCAATTTAGCAATCTCAGCAATGAACCTAATGGCCACATAACATCCTCCCCTTGGTAAGGTCATAGTATATAGACAAAGGACCAAAACAGATTTCAAGGGTAAGCAGAGTTCAACAATCGTATGAAAAAAAAAAAACTTGGAAAAAGTTTCAAATATATATATATATATATATATATAATTATTATGTGGATAAATGGATGTGACTAACATGGAGGTGGTGTATCCATGAAATCACGTGACCCTGTCAATGCAATGCGTTCCAAAAGGTCATCCCTATCGTTAGCAGCAAAGTGGGATGCCATCCAATTAAGTAGGCTGAAGGAACAAACGTGCTCCTCGTAATCCGATACCTCCAAGAGCATATCCGCACAACTTGCGTGATATTCAATAAAGCTCCGTTGCAATAGGTTCTGCGCAGCCGCACAGATATCCCATTCTGCCAATACTCCAAGTGCAGCCGCATGCGCCATACGTCCATTCCTGAAACAGGCCTGGTCATGGGCCACTAAGGGACCCATTAACTGGTCATAATCCGGGTCTGAACATGGCGTATTGGAGAGGCACAAATCCAAAGCCAAGTAGAAGGGGCACCGTTGACAGTAGAACACAGGTTGCACGCAAGTAAAGTAGGCAAAGCGAAAAGTTAGTCCATAACTCACGCTAAGCGTCGCTAATGGCAAGCATCCACAAGGTTGTTGCAGTCGGTCATGGTACAGTTGCAATTGGCCTGGCCTGTGCAGTACCACAAGATGAGCAGCCAATGCAGTAGCAGGAACAGAAGCAGCAGGATTCCACCAGCTCAGTGCCAGTATTAATGGGAATCCTCCGAAGACGCTGGAAAAAATAGAATGAATAAAGGCCGGTATTACTCCAAATATCGTCTGAAAAGAAGTCACATGGCCGGATCCCACCAGTTTAAAAAAATGAGCAAGGCCTTCGGTGTCAGACGCATTAAATATTTGATGTAAGCTCCCCAAAATGAAGTGGGAGATTCGTGTTCAGAAGTGACTGAATCTCGCTCGAAGTTCTAGCCACCTGTAATTCGAAGGTCTCTCGAGCTGAAGTGAGAGCCACATCCTGTTGAAACAATAGCGCTTTTAGCCTGCTTAATTTGTTGAAATCTGTTTTCAAAGTCGGAATGGAAGGCCAAATAGAAATATCTACTTTCTCATGCAGGGGCGTAAATAGCACATTGCTACAACAAGTAACACGTTGTGAAACTATTACTACATACGGGATTCCTGCCAGTAAACCGCAGCAGTCGTGGTTATTCAAAATAAGATAACTGCCGTTAGTAAGCAAAGTAAAAGCAGGAATTATTGCTGGGACGGGACTCCCTTTTAAAAAGCGAAGAAGCTTAGGTGCGGAAACATTACAAGCGCCGTGCAACTTAACGTGTTTGCAAACTAGGGAGTGTCCCACTGTGGAATCGCAGTCCTCCCCTGTTAGGAAAACTTCCTTATCCTCTCGATGACATCTGTAAGTGAAAGGTAGGGACCATAACTCATGGAGAAACGCACTACCCAGGGGCTCAAAGCGGCCAATCGGGAAATGTTTCATGCAAGATTTAAATTGAAACAGCGAGAAAGGGAGAGATAACCCCATGTATTAACCATACAGCCGAATCTGTCTCCACCACAGAGAACGGCAAATGTACTAATTGTTCAATGTGTAATAATGTGTATGTAGCATCTTTCATGGACATAAACCGTTGTTTATCAGTTAAATTAAATGGCAAAAACAAAGCAGAAGCATTTAAATAATCCCAAGGTACTTTACCCATTTTTAGAGTCTGAAACGTCCATACAAACTGCATTACTGACCGTAATTGATTTTGACCATGATATAACACAGATACATCAGTCTGAACAATAACAGATGAAACAATACTATCCAAGGTATAAATGTGTGAAGATAGTGTGTTAATGCTATTGTCAACTACTGCAAGGACTTTTTCCAAATTAGCTTTGTCAATCTGTCGCAGACGAAATGCTGCCTCCATCTGCGATAATTTCCATATTTCATTGTATGCAGCATAGAAAAATCTTTTCGTTCTCGGGGTCCTAGGACCTAGAAGAAAATCAGCCAAATTGATGTCACTTGACAAGTGAGACAAGTGTTGTTTAACGGAGGACAACGAAGAGTGTTCCAACCATTGCTGGCACAATTTACCCACCGAATATGTTGTTACTGAATGTAAGTGCGAAAAACGTGGATCCGGTCTAACCTGTGTAAAGCCTGGCGTTATATTATAAAAACGCAGTTGGCATGAATTTGAACTGGTTTGCCACAGCAGCCAACCGTTAGGGTCAACACCAGAAGCATTGATAGTGCCATTCCGAAAAAGAGTTTGTAAAACCTCTATTGAATAATTCGTGTGTGTGCGCCAATTATCATATTCAGCCAAAGATGGAATGGACGGATTATTTACATTTTTTGCAGTTGCCAGGCCAATGCAAGTAGTTTGATATACCATATCATTTAAAAATAACATTTGTGAAGGTATTAGGCAGGCACGATGTAAAGCCTCAGTTCCCTGAACCTGCCAATCCTTAGTGCCCAATATTGTTTTTAAATCAGTGGTAGCACTCCAGTGACCATAACCCTGTGTGGCCAAATCAGCTCTAAAGGAATTGGAATAGATTAATTTAGTATGGGTCAGAATAAATTTACATTGCGACGACAATTGTAATTAAAAGAAATAGGATTCAGGATTGGACATGTCAAGTGTTTTAGAACTTTCCTGTAAAGGAGTTGGACAATGTTCCCACAGTGTGTAATTAAAAACAGGTCTTAACGTGCTTGTCTTGTGTAAGAAGTGATGGCCATAGTGTTGATAACAGAATAAATCAGCAGAATTGGCAGAATTCAAGTACAAATCTTCAGCATCCAAAGCAGCATAATACTTTAAATCTGCAAACAATGAATGTACTGCTTGTACATCCCAATCATCAGAATGTATGTCCGGTGTCACCACGTCTCCTAAAGAAACGCGAAACACGTATGGTATGTTGAGGACCTCCGTCGGACCATGGATTTCGAATGCTACTTTATCCCAAACGATGCCATCTGCAACTGGGACAGCTGAAATGTTCACAAGGGCTTGATCACGTTTCATTACATGGGACGATGTATGAGGGGCCAGAATTCCATCGACCAATTTTACAGCAGAGCGGTCTGGCAAATAATGACCATTGATGAGTAAGAAAAATAGTCACAAATCCGATTGACATGAAGAGGAAAATCAGGATAAGTACCAACCAGGTGTAGGCCCGGGGAGGGACAAAGGAAGTCTTTTCTTAACCAAGAGCTGAAAATACTTAATTTTGTCGGTGGAAATGCCAACGTGGAAGACGAGGAGGAAGAGTCATAGGAGACGGTCCCCAAAATAACAGCTTGCACCCATATTTAGCGAAGGCGGTAGGGCGGCAGCAGTTTGATGTTGACGAGGACTGTTCGGCACTTCACTCTGGGATTCTTCCGCAGGATGAGTATACTCGACCTCTGCAGTGGAACAGGGAGGTGTGGGGACAGGTGAAAGGTCAATAGTAGTTTCCATTTCACCCTCTGCAATACGAGGATGATTCGAAGTGGACAAATGCACCGGATTCATTGAGATAGCGTTGCATGAAACAGCAGGAGTTACACTATTCAGAATCGGCCAGACGGTGTAACTTGACATTGTCCACTGAAATATATCTGTGGTCTTTCCGACCAGGTAAAGGTGGCAGTTTCACTGTACGAGTACCCTTCAATCCAAGAATCAAGACCGGTGCATGATAAGAGGGACCAAATTCTTTCTTGTTCTCCAGCTTTTCTCGTGCCAGATCTCCAATCTTAGGAAGCCAGCCGGTGACCGGAATCAGCATCGATGTGTCAGTGGAAGAGGGTAAATGTTCAGTTGCGTAGCTGTCACAGGTGTTTTGTAGGTCCTGTAACATAGCAGAATGATTATCTACGTCAAAGGTTGCGGCAGCCGCCACAACCTCTAGACCATCAAGGTCAGGCACAAACATGTTAATGCCAAAGAGCAGTTCGTAGGGGGTCCGCCCACCCAGAGATCTTCTAGGGAGATTATTAAGTGCACGTTGAACTCCATACAAATGGGCCAGCCAGTTCCTGCCAGTACCTAAGACTCTAGCTGTCAAAGATTGCTTTAAGTCACGGTTCATTCGCTCCACAATAGAGTTGCCCTCAGGCCTGTATGGAGACGAAAACTGCACCAGCACCCCCATCGACTTCATCGCGTCCTTGTACGCCTTAGAGGTGAACGCCTGACCTTGGTCTGAATGGAGGGTGCCACAGGCAAACATCCCGACAAAGACACGCAAACCTCTGATGACATTTCGAGCGTCAGCACTGCGTTGTGGCCAAACCCAAAGGAATCTAGTGCACGAATCAACTGCAACAAAAATGTATTTATACGCAGTATCGGAAGAGAAAGGACTGCAGTGATCAAGATATACACAGCCAAATGGCCGATTGGAAATACATAGCTGTGTTTGTGGTGGGCGTGGGACCGTAGACGGTTTAATTTGTTGACAAATGTCACAAGAAAGCACATAATTACGGGTTTGTTTATATAAACCACACCACCAATAACGTTGCTGTAAAATAGAGACTGTTGCAGACACCCCGACATGTGCAGAAGCCATGCCCTCGTGTGCGGCTATGATCAAAGGAAGTCTACGGTCCATGTTGGGAATCAGCTGATCCCCCAACAGATGGAATCTTAGCATAAGGAACTTGTTCGGGAGATATATGATAAGAGTATTTCGAAGGGAAACCCTGAGGATAAGCAGTACCCTCCTTTGTAGCAGCTACCGCTGCCAGAATATCATTATCTATTTTAGTCATGGACCTTGTAACTGCTGCTACGGAACACGTGGCTACTGCAGATTTGGCCACTTCGTCAGCCAAAGAATTACCAAGAGCATGTGCTCCCACACGCTGATGGCCAAGAGTATGGATAACTTGCGTGAGGGGCAGACGTCGTTTAAGGTCTGCCACTCAAACCCAAAGCGTTTTATGCTTAATTGCGCTGCCTTTAGAGTCTCGATAGTCATTCTGAGACGAAAAGAATAAGTTGTCATTAAAAGATTGAACACAGTAGTAAGAATCGCATACAATGAGAGTATTCACATTAGGATCGGAAAACTCAAGGGCTAGAACAAGAGCACGCAGCTCCGCCAATTGTGCTGTACAGTCTCCAGGTGCCTGAGTGTGCACTATGGAAGACTTAAATTCTCCATTGACAACCGAACCAGCCACAATAGCGCACGCCGCTGAATAAGCGTGTTTGGGGCCGGTGGCCGGTTGAGCCGAGCCATCGGTATAAATGATACATTTGTACTCATCTGAAGGAAGCAATGACAACGGAGGAGGATGAACGTGTTCATACTGAAGTGCAGGATCAAAGATAAAGGTGACATCAGATGATGTCAAAGAAGTAGCCCACTGTATCCAACGGGGATGTAGTGCCTTAGAGTTGGGTACACTTGCCTTAGATGGTGTTTCTAAGGCAGGGAAAGGCGTGACCATTAGAATGCGTTTTCCTTGCGCCAGCGAGCGTTCTTTCAGAATCGCCATTTGGACCACTGTCAAAAAAAATTCAACATTCGAAAAATGCATTTCTGCCGCAGTGTACAAATGTTATTTGTATGCAATAGGTACTGTGTCCCCCTCATTGAACGTCAAGTAGGTGAAACCCACCATCCCCGGCACTATACGTATCACCAGGTTCGTGGTGTTATCACGCGTCAACAAGTAGTTAGTTGCAAGCATATCAGATTGCAAAGATTGTAGAATAGTGGTATGGTCCGGAAGCCAGCTGGCAGAAGAATATGTTGGTTGCATCAAAGCATAAAGCGGTTTGATACGCTGGGCATAATCGGGATGTATGTCCTCCCGAAATGTCAAAAATCCCAGCAAAGACTCAAGTTTCTTCAGCGTAGAGGGAGGTTGCAATTGTGCACATTTCTCCAGAAAGTGGGGGCTAACCCCCTACCTTCATTATTGAGCTCATAGCCCAAAAAGAGTACCGCAAAATGAGCGATGTGTGATTTTGAAAAATTTAATTTGTAGCCATAGTCGGCAAACGATAAAATGATGCGGCTGACTCGGACAAGATGCAGCATTAGTTGGTCGTCCGTCAGATAAATATCATCAACGTACGAGAACGCATCTGGATTTATGTCGTGCAACAAAGACACAACACGCGCAGCAAAAGCCCCGGGGCTGTTCTTACACCCCATAGGCAAGCGCGTAATTTTTTTTTGATTTCCGACGGCGTGAATGCTGTAAAGTCACGGCTCTCTGGAGCCAGATTATGACTGTAGAAACCATTGGATATGTCCAGTGTAGTTTTGTATTTTTTACGAACAAGGTTGTTCACCAGCGCAGAGCTGTGTGTGTTTTGCACCGCAAATGTACGCCAATGACTATTCAAATTTCAATAATCTAATACAATGCGATATGAACTGTCAGGTTTTGTTACCGGAAAAAGAGGATTATTCATCAGTGATACACAGGATTCAATCACTCCTTGATACTCCAACTGAGTTAAAATGTCACAAACGTGAGCCTTAGCCTTACGTCTGATTGGATGTTGCGGTTGTGGCTGTGGCATAGACCGTAATGGTATTTCATGTGCCGGTGAATCAATATCCCAGTCCACCTGATTACGGTACACCGCTGGGGCAAGGGCCAAAGCCCACTCAGCTGCGTAAGCCTTTGCATGTTCCTCACGGACGTAACACGAAAAACTCGGAAGTATCACATCCTCCCCTTTAGAAGCGACTTGCACAAAGGGTGGAGGCCAATCTGCCTCCGCCAACAAAATGCCGTATGAGTAGGTGAGATTTTCCCAGAAAACCGCCTTGATTGGACGCTGTATATCACCTTCCATTTGGAAGACAATCTCATAGAGTCTATCCGGTGGGGCATCCCGGGTATCTGCTGTTTCTACTGTAATGAATGTATCAGTTGCTGTCGCCTCCAGACAGGGACGCAGTGCCTCCCACAGTATGGTAACCTCCGCTGCGCTGTTGAGCAGAGTCATTGCCCATGTCCAGTCAAGGAGCCGCGTTCTCACCGTCTGAGGCATACTTCGCTGTTAAAGCAGCAACTTTTTTCTTCTGTTACGGGGGTCGAAAACGAGGCAGTTCCTCTTGTTTGGCTTTAACGTCAAACTGTTGAGGTTGATCTCGTCCCTGTTATTTGGTCAGACCTTTGCCACGATCCTGGCGTTCCCCACCACCGACTTGAGTGTCCGATGTGTCCTGTAAAGAACGAGGAGAGCGCTGATCAGGTACCTGAAATCTATCAGGAATCTTAATATTCACGCGGAAGTCATAAGTACGCTCAGAAGACTCAGGTGTCGGTGAACCAGCACGCGAACCTTGCTTCTGCTGTTTCTGCCCCTGTTTTTTATTTCTCCAGTTTTTTTTAGGAAAGAACTGGCACCCATCTTTATCAGTTTGGACTTTTTGTTGAGTTTGAGATTGCATTTGCGTTTGAGTAAAAGGCTTAACTCCCAGACTATTGCGGCCTAAGGTTTTATAAGCCTTAGCAATAATCTTTGGTAATTTGTGCGACTGGACTGCGTCTGCCACAGCCTCCAAGCGGTTAGTCACTTGTAAGCTTACAGCATCACCCTTAACATTAGCAAGGATCATATCAGCAACAATGTCGAACACCCCCACCAGTCTCATCCCCAATTCCAGAGCCGCTTCGGCTCCGTGTTCATCCTGAACACGCTTTATCACAGAAGGGAGTACGGTCATGGAGGGGGTGCCGAAGCACATCGAATATACCGCTGCAAACACTCTACCCCAAGTGTTACGATCAGCTAATTTGGGAACTAAGGGGCATATTATCAAGAACGGCGTTAAAGGAAACTGCCGCTAAAGCGGCGATAATGGGCTTGATAATATGCCCTTGAGAATTCCAATAGAAGCCCAGGTTCGAACGGCCCTGTAACAAAATCGGCCCGCCAGGGGCCCAAAACCAGCCCTCACCCTGGCAGTCCACCAGGGAAATGCCTGGTGCCCGCTACGGCCAGTCCGGCCCTTTCTACGTGCAGCCTGCTTCCAGCACTGGGCCTCCCTCTCTACGTACAGCCTTCTTCCAGCACTGGGTCTACCCTGTCTACGTGGAGCCTTCTCCCAGCACTGGTTCTTTCCTGTCTACATGCAGCCTGCTTCCAGCACTGGGTCTCCCTGTCTAAGTGCAGCCTGCTTCCAGCACTGGGTCTTCAATGTCTGAGTGCAGCCTGCTTCCAGCACTGGGTCTTGCTATCTATGTGCAGCCTGCCTCGAGCACTGGGTCTTCCCTGTCTACATGCAGCCTGGTTCCAGCACTGGGTCTTCCTGTCTATGTGCAGCCTGCTTCCAGCATTGGGTCTACCCTGTCTACATGCAGCCTGGTTCCAGCACTGGTTCTTCCCTGTCTAAGTGCAGCCTGCTTCCAGCACTGGGTCTTCCCTGTCTACGTGCAGCCTGCTTCCAGCACTGGGGATTCCCTGTCTATGTGCAGCCTGCAGTGGCGGCCAGCATGATTCGCAAGTGGGGGGCGGGGTGAGCGCGGGGTGGTGAGTGAGGGGGGCGCGGGCACAAGGTAGCACAATGAAAAACAAAAAATAAATAAAAAATACTCACTTACCTTGCCGCCGGGTCCCACCGCCAAGTCTCTGCTCCTTGCTCCTGCTCTCCTCGTGGGAGAGGAAGCCAGGAAGAACAGCCTGGCTTCCCTGACTAATCACAACACTGCAATGCAGCATTGTGATTGGTAAGCACCCAGGCGCTCCCCTGACCAATCACAACGCTGCAATTCAGCGTTGTGATTGGTTTTGAGCGTCCTGGTTCGACGCTCAACCAGGGAATGGGAGCCTGGGCTTGTTCTCGACACAGGCTGTAATGCAGCCTGCATAAAGAACGGGGAAAGTCTGCATGACTGGTTTGGGCGGCCCAAGAGGGCCAACCAAACAGTCATTGCGCACTTAGGAGTGGGCAAACCACTCCTCCCCTGCCCTGCTCCGTGAGCAGAGCAGCCCCGCCCACCCGCCCGCCCGCAAATGTTGGAAACATAGAATGATAATAAGTAAAAGTTATTATCATTTTATATTTCCTTTCCTTTACACTGCTCAAAGCAGTGGGGCGACGCTCCTCCGCCATAGCAGAGGAGCCGCCACTGCTTCTAGCGCTGGTTTTTCCCTGTCCACGTGCAGCCTGTTTCCAGCACTGGGTCTTCCCTGTCTGCGTGCAGCCTGTTTCCAGCACTGGTTCTTCCCTGTCTGCGTGCAGCCTGTTTCCAGCACTGGTTCTTCCCTGTCTGCGTGCAGCCAGCCAGGCTGCGATTGCCGGACCGGGAGTCAACAGCTCTATAGCTGGTCCTGCAGAGTATTAAGGTAGGTACAATCATTTCTTAAAGACAGAACTCAATAGGTGATGACGGCTCAAGTCTACTCTTCCCAATAACATCTCTGGTGGTGTTGCTGAAGACTCAGCTTTGCCCCCTACCTGTTTAACATCTATATAAGACCACCTGCGGTCAGGGATACATCGTTTAACCTGCACCACTTCACTTTTGTGCTTAATTATTATTAATTAATTTGTGACTCCCTCTGATTGGCTACACGCACATGGATAGTGGCCTGCATGGAAGGCAGATCACCCTCCCTGTGTTTGCATTCTGGAATGGGGACATTTTGTTTTTTAAAACAACCTGTGTTCCTTATAGGAACCAGTGCTTCTTTTTCAAAAACAAAAAAGGGAAAAGATTGGGCATGGGCAGGCAGTGGTCCCCTAAAAGCCTGCCTACTCCCCCGAGGTTGTCAACTAGGCCTGGGCGGTAAATTCCGTTCCGCTCGTGGAATTTGCGGAATTAGGGTAATTTCGTGGTCCGCGGAATTGCCAAACATTCCGCGAACCGCGGCTTCGCGGAGTTTTTTGCTTGTTTGCGCTTTCAAAATGCGTGTTCGCAAGATATTTCTCCCCGAGCACGCAAACAGCGTTCGCGAACAGGAAAAAATCATCGCGAACGGGCGGAACAAGCAATTCCGCATGTTTGCGGAACTTTTGCGTGCTCGCGGAGATTTTTTACCGTTTCGCGGAGCTGTGCGTAGCGCGACTACGCAAATTCCGCCCACCCCTATTGTCAACACAATTCATAAAGGGTAAGATGTCTCACACTATTGACACATACCATTGACCTCTTATTTATGAGGACATTCCCATTCACACACCCTCATAATTGCGATTCGGAAGTGTATTACAAAACCCATGTTGAAAATGAAAAAAAAAGCACTTACCTGGGCCGGACGGCTGCTGTCTCCTTCGTCCTCCCCCTACTTCCTGTCTCTGCCAGCAACAGGAAGCACCCAGGCTCCCCATAGCCAATCACAACGCTTCCACCAGCCTGTGTAAAGCAAGCCATGTGGGAAAGATGCAAAGCGCCCCGAGAGGACCTGCCAAGCAGTCATGGGCGCTTAAGGAGTGTAAACCACTCCTCTCCCTCATCTGACAAGACCTGCCTCTCGAGCCACGGACTCAATAGGAAAAATAAAATGATCATAACAATACATTATTATCATTTTATTTTTCCTGTTGAGCAGTGGGGCGACGCTCTCCCGCTTAGCGGAGGAGCCGTCACTGCTCTGAGATGCCCCTTTTTTACATTTGTCTATTTATTATCCCCTCTGTCTCTCTTTCACTTGTGTGTCTATTTGTGAGCCTCTCGCTTGGGACACGACCATTACAACGCAGATGTTACAACGCGTTGCTATTACAACGGGGTTGTAACAACGCAACTACCATTACATCGCAATGCCATTACAACGCATGGCATTACAATGCATATGCTTTTACCGCGCATGCCTTTACAACGAATTTCGCCGTAAAGGCATGAATGGTAAAGGCATATGGGTTTTTCATGTAAGCTTAAGGTAAGTATGGGTTTAGGGTGGGTTTGGGTTTTGGGGTATAGGTTTTGGGTTGCCAAGGTTAATTTTAGGGTTCAGGGTGGATTTTGGTTTAGGGGTGCCAAGGGTAATTTTAAGTTTTATGGTGGGTATGGGTTTTGGGGTAGCAAGGGTAATTTTAGGGTTCAGGGTGGGTTTGGGTTTTGGGGTGCTAAGAGTAATTTTATGGTTCAGGGTGTGTATGGGTTTTGGGGTGCAAGGGGTAATTTTAAGTTTTATGGTGGGTATGGGTTTTGGGGTAGCAAGGGAAATTTTAGGGTTGAGGGTGTGTTTGGGTTTTGGGGTGCCAGGGGTAATTTTAGGGTTCAGGGTGGGTGTGGGGTGCCAGGGGTAATTTTAGGGTTTAGGGTGTGTTTGGGTTTTGGGGTGCCAGGGGTAATTTTAGGGTTCAGGGTGGGTGTGGGGTGCCAGGGGTAATTTTAGGGTTTAGGGTGTGTTTGGGTTTTGGGGTGCCAGGGGTAATTTTAGGGTTTAGGGTGTGTTTGGGTTTTGGGGTGCCAAGGGTAATTTTAGGGTTTAGGGGGTATGGGTATTAGGGTAGTAAGGATAATGTTAGAAATTTAGGGGGTATGGGTATTGGGGTAGTAAGGGTAATTTAAGTGTTTTTGGGGGTAAAAAAATATATATATATATATATCTATATGAAACTACTCGAAGATTGAAGACGCCACACACGACGTAGAATTCACCTCTTTATTTGGCAGGCAGCAGCAAACTTAGTTATGACCTCCCAGGGTATTCTATGCCATCATCGCCATACGCGTTTTGGGAATTCTCCCCTTGATCACTAGCTTGGCCTTTCGGTGGAGAAACAGCTATGCATATCATTTCGCACTCGCGTTTTTATTCACATAGTCCTGCCCTCATGGGCGTATGCAGGCAGTTCCTCTTGGTTCTAATAGTTCAGGTAAGTGTTTTCCATAGTGATTGCCGCTGTACCTCTCCCTCCACAAGTTTTATAATACCATTGGGTCGCTGTTCTGGGCAAGACAGGTTTGCTGCTTTGCTTGTGCCTAACCAAAGCGGCTACGTCGTTCCTGTGTGCGCCTCAGATTCAAAGCGCACGGACCCGCTTCCGTCTGCAGTGGGGCGTCTTCGTGGCCAGAGCGGGCCACTACACATCCATATGAAACTGCTCGAAGATTGAAGACGCCACACACGACGTAGAATTCACCTCTTTATTTGGCAGGCAGCAGCAAACTTAGTTATGACCTCCCAGCGTATTTTATGCCATCATCGCCAAACGCGTTTCGGGAATCCTCCCCTTGATCACTGGCTTGGCCTTACGGTGGAGAAACAGCTATGCATATCAATTCGCACTCGCGTTTTTATTCACATAGTTCCGCCCTCATGGGCGTATGAAGGCAGTGCATCTTGGTTCTAATAGTTCAGGTAAGTGTTTTCCATAGTGGATGCCGCTGTGCCTCTCCCTCCACAAGTTTCATAATCCCATCGGGTCGCTGTTCTGGACAAGACAGGTTTGCTGCTTTACTTGTGCCTCACCAAAGCGTCTACGTCGTTCCTGTGTGCGCCTCGGATTCAAAGCGCACGGACCTGCTTCCGTCTGCAGTGGGGCGTCTTCGTGGCCAGAGCGGGCCACTACATATCCATATGAAACTACTCGAAGATTGAAGACGCCACACACGACGTAGAATTCACCTCTTTATTTGGCAGGCAGCATCAAACTTAGTTACGACCTCCCAGAGCTTTGTATTGAACGGAGCCGTAATGTGGGACATCTGCATAGGATTTACAAACAGACCTGTATGCTGAGGCCCATCCGAGGGCTTTAAATTTGGTCAACAGCATGAACAAAGTGCACCCATTTGGGAAAAATCTTTTGCTGACTACACTGCAAGACCCACAAATCAACGCGAGCTCATTTGAGCAGCCCATTGGAGGGCGTCAATTTTGTATTTAATTGGGGGGTGTCAGCGCAGCACACAAGACTGTCGAGCCTCTGAAGAAAGTGCAGGAAGCACTGAAACACGTCAGGCGTACACGACACGAACGCTGTAATTTCGCATTGGCATGCAGATTCTGTTTCTACCTAATAAAGGCTTGCAGCTTCCAGATGTCCGAGTGCGTCTATGCCTAGGGGGGCAACTCGGAGCTTTTATATATATATATATATATATATATATATATATATATATATATATATACACATTTACTTACCTTAACAATTTTTACCAAGTTTATGGGGGGTATGGGTATTGGGGTAGTAAGGGTAATTTAAGGGTTTTTGGGGGTAAAAAAATATATATATATATGTGTATATATATATCGAATCCAAATGTGTAGCACTCCTTAACCTCCGTGATGGCGAGAAAGAATGCACAAACTCCTCTTGCTTGTGCGATAAAGATTTATTTTGCTCTCATCTTTCAGTCATGACGCGTTTCGGCCGGTGAAAAGGCCTTGATCACATGCGGAAATCACATTGGAATATACTGGTTTGTAATGTCGGCCGACATTCTTTTACAGAAATGATCCATCTCATTACTGAAGTACAATGTGAATTATACATTTGCACCCTTATTTAGTTGGAGACTCGAAATTATTAAAGGCCAATAAAAACATGCATTCTTCAAACATTTTGTGCATCTTATATGGGTGACATTGCTAACGTTTCCATTAGACATATATAAATATATAAATATATATAAATAAATAAATAGATATTAATCTAAAACCATAATAGTTTCCAGGTACCATTCAATGACATAAATTCCTATTCATTTGATAAATATACCAGCATGAATGCTGCTTGAATGGACCTATTAGGAGTCACCTTTATTCCACCATTGTCACAAACAAATGCATGAATGCAGTCATGTAAGCCATACCTTGAGTCAATCAATCAATCAATCAGGGAATTGTAAGCGCGCTACTCACCCGTGAGGGTCTCAAGGCGCTGAGGGGGGGTCCCCAGATCTGTTTAGGCGAAGAGCCAGGTCTTGAGGGTCTTCCTGAAGGTGTTCAGGGAGGGGGCGCGTCTGATGTCTGCCGGTAGCTCGTTCCAGGTCTTGGCTGCAATGTGAGAGAAGGATCTTCCGCCTGCTCTGGCTCTGTGGATGCGCGGGGTTTCTGCCAGTGCGAGGTTGGAAGATCGGAGGTTTCTTTGGGTACGTGGAAGTTGATTCTGTCATTGAGGTATTTGGGTCCGTTGTTGTGTAGGCATTTGTAGGCGTGAGTGAGGATTTTGAAAGTGACTCTTTTCTCCACGGGAGCCAGTGGAGACTTCGTAGGTGTTGGCTGATGTGTTCGTGTCGGGGGATGCCGAGGACGAGTCTGGCGGCGGTGTTCTGTACTGTCTGGAGTTTGCGGAGTATGGACTTGTTGATGCCGGCATAGAGTGCGTTTCCATAGTCCAGTCTGCTGGTGATGAGTGCGTGGGTGACTGTCTTCCTTGACTCAGGGGGGATCCACTTGAAGGTCTTGCGGAGGATGCGGAGGGTGTTGAAGCAGCTGGAGGTGACGGCGTTGACCTGTCGGTTCATGGAGAGTGATGAGTCGGGTACGATGCCGAGGTTCTTGGCGTGGTCTGAGGGGGTAGGTGGGCTTCCGAGGGCGGTCGGCCACTAGGTGCTGTCCCATGCAGAAGGGGTGGTACCGAGGACGAGGACTTCTGTCTTCTCGGCGTTGAGCTTCAGGCAGCTGTTGGTCATCCAGACTGCGACGTCTTGCATTCCTTTCTGGAAGTTGAGTTTGGCAGTGGTGGGGTCTTTGGTGAGGGAGAGGATGAGCTGGGTGTCGTCGGCGTAGGATACGATGTTGAGGCCGTGTTGTCGGACGATGGCTGCGAGGGGGGCCATGTAAATGTTGAAGAGGGTGGGGCTCAGTGATGAACCCTGTAAGACTCCGCAGGTGATTTTCGTGGGGTCGGAGCGGAAGGGTGGGAGTCTGATCCTTTGGCTTCTTCCGGTGAGGAATGATCGGATCCAGGCAAGGGCTGTTCCTTGTATGACTGCGTCGTGTAGTCTGACGACTAGTGTGCGATGGGAGACGGTGTCGAAGGCCGCTGATAGGTCGAGTAGGATGAGGGCTGCGGAGTGGCCTTGGTCCAGGAGGGTGCGGATGTCGTCTGTGGCGGCGAGTAGGGCGGTCTCTGTGCTGTGGTTGCTTTGGAATCCGGATTGGGACGGGTTGAGGACGGCGATCTCTTCAATGAATCGTGTCAGTTTCCTGTTGACTGTTTTCTCTGCAACTTTGGCTGCGAAGGGGAGGAGCGAGATGGGCCGATAGTTCTTGAGGTCGGTGGGGTCAGCTGTGGGCTTCTTGAGCAGGGATCTGACTTCTGCGCGCTTCCAGTCGTCTGGGAAGGTGCCTGTTTTGAAGGTGGTGTTGATGGTGTGTTGTAGTTCGGGTGCAATGGCGGCCACGGCTCTGTGGTAGATGTGAGGGGGGCAGGGGTCGGTGGGGGCCCCCGAGTGGATGCTTTTCATGGTCGAGGCGGTGTCTTCGGCCGTGATCGGTGTCCAGTTGGAGATGGTGGGCTGGCTGGTGTTTCTGGGGGGGCGGGGGCCGTCTGTGGCGCCTGGTGGATGGTCGATGAAGTTGTCGTAGAGGTTTTTGATCTTGAGGTGGAAATAGGTTCTAAGCTTGTCGCAGAGGTCTTGGGATGGGGTGATGTCTGTGGCTTCGCTGCGTGGGTTGGTGAATTCTTGAATGACACTGAAAAGTTCCTTGGAGTTGGTGGAGTTGGCCAGGATTTTGTTGTGGATGAAGTTCCTTTTGGTGGCTCTGATCTGGTTGTGGTAGTCCGTCATGGCGTCCTTGTAGGTGGTGTGGTTTTCGGTTGTCTTGGTGTTTCTCCAGTTCTTCTCCAGGCGTCTGCAGGTGCGTCTGGCTTCTTGGAGAGCGGTTGTGAACCAGGCAGCTTTCCTGGGGCGTTGTCTGTCGGGGTTGCGTAGCGGGCGAGCTCATCTGCGCAGTTGGAGATCCAGGTGTGGAGTTCTCTGGCTGCGTCATTTGCGCTGTTTGCGTCGGGTGCCCAGGTGTGGTTGTCTCGGTTGAGGGTGGAGTTAAGTTGCTCGTCGGTAACCTTGCTCCAGTTCCTTTGCGGTGGGCGTGGGGCTGGTTTGGGTGCCTTGGGTTTGTCCCATATAGCATGATGCGTTCTTAACTTTTAATGGTTTTCAGTTTCTTCTCATGTTGACCCCCTATGTAGTGCCTAATGTATCCTAAATCCAACTGTGTGCAAAATAGGCCATAAAGTGCAAAGTACTAAAAAGTGTTGGTTATTATTTAGTGCAAATACGCAAAAATAAATATACAGTCAGTAAAATATTTTTGGGGTTTTAAGGTTTTTTCCAAGATAAAAATTAAAAAAATCAATTTAATCTTCATTAGGTTGTTAAGACGGCTCATTATATTGTTACATTGTATTGTCCTAGCTTGTTACCACATTCTAGTCCTCTTTAGGAAGTTAGTCAGTTTCCTTTCCTGCATGATCATGTATTCACAGTTTCATAAGAAATTGTGAAGGTCCTCCGTGGTGTTAAGTCCTTGAGGGGCCTTACTGTCAAACTCCATAATCATGCGAGTTTCCAATTGTCGCAACCTGCGCTCTCTATTCCCCCCTCGTCGTGGCGCAGGAATCGCATCTATTACATAATATTTCAGGCAATTTAAATTGTTATTATGTACTGCCTTGAAATGGCGAGCCACCGGATAAGTGGAATCGTTATTCACTATTGCCCTCAGATGCTGCAGAATGCGTACATGCACTTGCAGCTTAGTACTTCCAATGTACTGCAAGTTGCAAGTGCATGTTAGTACATAGATTGCATACTCTGTGCGACAAGTAAAATGACCCTTTATTGGTATGTTCCTTTTGCTAAAAGATGTATTGTAGTGAGTCTAGTTTTCCCCAAACTTACAGGCTCTACATGTCGCAGATTTGAAGAAACCTTGTTTTGGTTGGAGCCAAGTTGTGTTAGATACGATTTCGGGGCTGCTTTTAACCAACTGGGTCCTCATAGACACTGCTCTTCTAAAAGTGAGCGTTGGCTTGGAGGGTAGATTAAGTGCTAAAACTGCATCAGTCAATAATATAGGCCAGTTCGTATTGATAATGCCCTTTATTTGTCGTTGTTGCCTGCTATACGTTGTAATTAAGCAAGGTGTATCATTTTTATCATTGTTTCCTATTCTACCTGACGCAGGGTCTCGCTCTACATTGTCTCTGATGCTGCCTGGTTCTAAAAAGCTTCCCTGGTTTTCAATTCCATTTTTTCTCTAGCTTCTTTCAATATGCTTTCAGTATACCCTCTTGCTTTGAATCTAAGTATGGACTCTTGTGTGCATTTGAGTAGTTCTTCCTTGGTGCTACAAATCCTTTTCAATCTAAGTAGTTCCCCGTAAGGAATACTCCTAATCAAATGATGAGGATGAGAACTTCTGGCGTGCAAGGTGGCATTACCAGCTGTGGGTTTTCTATGCAAGGTAGTTTCTAGTTTGCTTCCAACCACATATACAGTTGTGTCTAAAAAGTCTACATTGTGTTGGCTAATATGTGACGTGAATTTTAAATTGATGTTGTTGATATTGATTTCTTTAATAAAGGCCTCTGCACTTAAGCGATCCCCCTTCCATACTATAAAAACATCGTCAATAAAACGTAGCCCATACTGTACATGGGTGGTAAACATTGTTGCATAGTTCCCCCTTAGAACCTGCTCCTCCCACCAACCAACGTGTAAACACGCATAGCTGGGGGAGAAGCAGGCTCCCATTGCTACACCACGTTTTTGTTTGTACATATCCTTCCCAAACATGAAGAAATTATTGAAAAGGCACAATTTGATGAGTTCAAGTAACATGATATTGTGACTATGAAATGTTAGCGATCTAGTATCCAAATAATGTTTTATCGCTGATAAGCCTGCATGATGGTCAATGCTCGTATAGAGCGATTCTATGTCCAATGTAATTAAAAGCAGGTCTTCTGTCCATTGTATTGGTTTGATTTTGTTGAGGAAATCGCTTGTATCTCTTACATAAGTAGGAAGTGTCAGAACATGATTTTGTAGGAAATAATCTACATATCTACTTATGTTCTCACTTATTCCTCCTAAGGCAGATATGATCGGTCTGCCCGGTGTTGGAGTCACATTTTTATGTATTTTCAGTATGAGATACATGGTTGGTATCACAGGAAAATCATTATGCAGATATTTATACTCTTGGCTGGATATAAGGCCTTGTCTCTTCCATGATTGTAAGTCTTTTTTCAGTAATTCCTGAGACTTCTGATATTCTGCCATTGTTGTTTTCTCATAACAGTCCGTATTACTAAGCTGTCTTAGTGCTTCCTGAGTGTATTCCTTACGTGGCCAGATTACTATATTGCCACCCTTATCAGATTTGTTTATTACAATATCTTGATTATTTTTCAACTTCTTTATCAAATTATCATACTGTTTGTCATGGTATTTCATTCTCTTTTTGCCTTGATTTATTTTACGATGTAATTGTTTCAAATCCTCTGTTATTCTGTCGTGAAAGATATCAATAGCGTCTTTTGGCATCATAGGATAAAATGTAGACTTGGCCTTGAAAGGGCTGATTCCAGCACTAGAATGAACTATATTGAGCGCTTCCAGTCTGGCCTGCGTCGATCCTTGTTCCAATTGATCTTGTTGGTTTGAGTTGGTTTCATCATTCAGCTCATGTAGGGTAAGTAACAATTGCGCATCCGAGACTTGGAGATTTTCATGTCCTGTATTTTCATTGATCTCTTGTCGTGCAATATTACTGTGTTCTTTGTTTCCTTCTTTAATCGTGAAGAACTTTTTCAGCTTTAATTTTCTGATGTAACTAAAAATGTCAATTCTGGTGCGCCCGTAATTAAAATTACTCTCTGGGCAGTAAGAAAGCCCGAGAGCTAACAACTGGGTTTCTGCCTTCGATAACACTTCAGATGATAAGTTCACTACAGTGTTGTCATTTGGAGTTATCGCCTTCGCCACTGAGTTTTCTCTGGTTTTCCTCCGCCTGAGCTTGCGCCTTGCTCTACGCCTCTGGTTTCTTCGTGGCACATGCATCAAGCTAGGCAATTGCGATTCCTTAATAGCGATTATTAAGGAATCGCTATTAAGGAATCGCAATTGCCTATGCATGTAGAAATCGCTCAATAAATAGCGATTCCTAAACATTCCTTAATTGCTACTCGCAAATTGCGAGTCGCAATTAAGGAATACCTACCCATTCATTCCTATGGGCCAGGAGGCCCATAGGAATGAATGGGAAGATATTCACTATTAGCGATTCGCTATTTAAAGAATGGCTAATAGCGGGAGCAATTTCAAGGGTGCCAGGGTGTCAAAAGGACACCCTGTTGCACCCCTGAAATCTGCATATGAGTACATCTTGCACACACACATGCCCTAAGGGCATGTGTGTGTGTAAATGGAAGTTTGAAAAATGAACTTTAGTGCATTTTTCAAAGTTTTTGCAAATTACCATGCAGTTTAACTTCATGGTAATTTGCTCCCCTATTAGCGAAATCGCGAATTTTTTAACTTTAATGCATTGCATTTAAGGAATCTCAATTTGTGATTCCTTAAATGCAATTGCAATTTAAGGAATAGCAATTTTGCGATTCCTTAAATTGCGATTTCTGCATTTGGGATGATGCATCCCAAATGCAAAAATACTGGTCGCAACGGGGCAGATTCTGAGAATCTGCCCGTTTGCGACCAGTATTTCGGTTGATGCATGTGCCAGTTCGTTGTTTAGAGGTTTTTTCTGGTTCCGTGGGCGCAGCGTTTGTCGGCGGTCTACCAATAAAAAATTCAGCTCTTCTGCTGGACTTAGCTTATTTCTTTCATCTAGCTCTTTGCATGCATTTGGTCGTCCATCTTCGGATTCATTATCACTAGTTAGAGAGCTTAAGTCTGAGCCGGAAACTTCCGCATTAGCTGTGCTTGTTGTTGTCGCTCCCTCATTTACACTTGTGGCGGTTTTTGCGGTGTTGCCAAATCGCATTTTTTTGGCTTGATCATACTTGCGGGAGAATGTAAATACCTGCCCCAGTTCATAATCAGCCTTGTCGCGGGCAAATTTGTAAGCTTTTCTTATCTTGATTTTCTCTTCTTGTTTTCTCAATCTGTCCGCTATCTCTTTTCTGGTTTTTGTTATGTAGTCAGTTTGCTCTAATTTACCCAGTTGTTCATTTATGTGGTCAATTTCTTTTAAAAGTTCTTCTCGATCGCTTTGAGCATACTTGATCAGTATTTTTACCAAGTTCATTGATGCAGCTAAATTGTTGGTTGCCCACTCTTTTAACATGCTTGGGTTCGGATTGTCGAAACTCGGTGCCAGTAAAATTCGGAGCCCACGGGGGACTCGTCCTGCCTCCTCATATTTTTGCAAGGACTTTTGTTCCCACCATTTTGTTATTTCGTTTCTCATGCATTTCTCTAATGCTTTAAGTAATGATTTTGCATTCACTTCATTTGTACTTATTTGTACTTGTTGATTCCGGACTGTGGTGGTAGGTAGATTACTAAACAGTTCATCGGCTGCCGCCTCGCGCTCCCGCAGTGCGTCCGCTGACATTATGATATGTTGTGAGAGTCCCGCGTTGTTGATTTGTTCTGCTGGGAAACAATGATATCGCCAAAACCTCCCCACCTGCGCTCTCGCTGCTTTCACTCACCGCTTCTGAAATTGCTTTAGGTGCGTCCTCCGACTCTACCCTTGCTGTCTCTTGGCCGGTGATAGATTTCGTAGCTGCGCAGGGGGCTGCCGGCGTGGTTTCCTTCCGGAATGCTTCTAGCAAAGAGCGGCTGAGGACGGCTTCCTGCTTCTGGCGAGGGGGTTCGTGAACAGGAAGCAAACCCACTTCCGTATTGTATCGAATCCAAATGTGTAGCACTCCTTAACCTCCGTGACGGCGAGAAAGAATGCACAAACTCCTCTTGCTTGTGCGATAAAGATTTATTTTGCTCTCATCTTTCAGTCATGACGCGTTTCGGCCGGTGAAACGGCCTTGATCACATGCGGAAATGCATTGCGGTGATACAATTTAAATGTTTTTTTCCCATTTGTGTATCACGTGACCCCAAACATGGAAGAAAGACTGTTCCCATTGTTCTATTCCTATGTACCATCAGAAATCACATTGGAATATACTGGTTTGTAATGTCGGCAGACATTCTTTTACAGAAATGATCCATCTCATTACTGAAGTACAATGTGAATTATACAATTATGAACTGACTTGCTCACAATAATGAGTAGAATTGGATTACCATTTGCTATTATGCAGTGTAATTATATGAATTCAAATTAATGGAGGTTATCGATGTCAAGTTTCTAATATTGTGTATTTGCCCACTGGGGCGGGAATTTCATGGTGTCAATTATGCCGCATGGATAGAATGCGAGTTAACAATCAATAGATGTTTTCCGTGTACAAGAGGCGATTTAAATATGAAATGAGGATCGTGATGAGGTGTGAAATCATCGAGCCGATATTATGATTTAATCTTATATAGCTCGGAGTACGTCAAATACATTTCCTTTTGTTGACAAAATCTTTATTGACAAAATATGTGTGCTGACCAAAATTAAGTATTTTGTTTATGTTTATCATGATGAAACGCATGATCCGTTTCCTTTATATGAAGCGGAAACTAAGCAGTAACCTAACCCGTGACCAAGGAGTGCTGTAACTCCGAAACGCGTTGGGGGATTATCTGTTGCCAGTGTTGAAATAAACGCTCTGTTACAACTACTGAGTGGCGGTACTGTGGTGCTTCGGCCAGTGAATTCTTACGGTGCTGGGATTGCAGATATCGGATGGAATGTGTTGAGGCTCGCTACCTCGCCGCCAACTTGTCGTGCAAGCAGGGAGGGGCATAAGCGATTACTATTGGATGGAGATGTTTGAATTGCCCCTGCCCGCCTCCGTTGCTGGTCAATGTGAAACCAGCAGTTGAGTCTGAGAGTGAACATGAAACTGACTCCCGATACGCTCGAAAGCCGGGATACATTGGAGCTAGGAAGCAGGAGTCAGAGGACGCCAGCGCCAAGCACCAGTGCCTGACAGGTGAGCTTGGGGTTTATCAAAAGCTTGCGTAAGATTCTATAAACCACAGAGGATATACGAGGGTGCGAGTGACCAGTAACGACTGCTATGAGCACCTTTAAAATAGTGTAAATACCAACGTGAACTTTACCGTTTGTTGGCATTGTTTTAAGGAGCAATTGACACGGAATAATGGCAGCAGCAAGAGATACTAGAAGGAAGGAAGCGGCTGACAAGTTATTCACTAAATCAGCCTTACTTGAAATTGATAACCCGGAAAACAGAAATGAGCGGGGTTCAATACAGAATAAAAAACAGCTATGGGATAATCTCTGGAAAGCCCTTAAAAAAGAACAGTCAAAGTGGTGGGAGTCAACAGCCTTACAAAAATATATTGAATGCGGTAGAGTGCTGCGGGAGCTTAGAATTTTTATTACCCCCTACTTTGAGAACCCTGATCCTAACATGTTGGAAGAATGGATGGCTAATAATCATGAATGCTCAATTGTCATGCTGAAGATCCTAGTGAAATATGCACAAAAGGATTGTGAAACGTTAAAACAAGAAATTGAAGAGAATACCGCCAAACTAAAAAAACTCTATGAACAGGAGGAGTTTGACACAGAAATGGCTAAGATCGAAACAAGATTACTCAAAGTGGAGGAGGAAATCAAATTGAAAAAACAAAGAAAATTTCTCCGTGATGAAATTGACTATCAGAAGGGACAAATTTTAACATTCAGCAGGAAATTTGACCACTTAAGAACTACTATTGAAGAACCAGGAAGGAATGAACAACCATCCACTTCAAAAATAGTGGGTGAGAAAGTGGTGGAAGAGACAACTTTGATAGTGACCAGAGTGACAATGATATTTCTGCTCACTCAGAAACAGTTCGGGTAACAGCCCGTATTTTAAAGGAGTTCGATCTCATGGCCAGGGGAAGAGCGAATACCCTGACCAACAGAGGCACACCAGTGCAAAAAGGTCGTGGTCGAGGAGGCAGAGGAGGAAACAGACTAAAGGCGAAAGCTCAGGATGAAAACCCTGTGGGAGTACTGACAAGGGGAAAGAAGGCTGGAAAACAATGAATGACAAAACAGTGGTAAATTTATCAGATTAAACTCTTACCAAATATCAAATGGAAGTTTTAAATTTAGGACTCTCCTTTTGCCCAATGTCAAGTTTTAACTATACAGAATGTCGTATTGATCTTTTTCACTTTATTAGAAAATTGAAAGTCAAAAAATGTTATGCCACAACGAATGTTCACAAACCTATGAGTCATCAGTTACAAATTAGCCCTTTGAATGTAGATATTGATGTCTTACACACGATGCATGAGCTTGAAGGGGAAGCTGACTTCATAGATAATCCTTTTCTGAATTTAATCAATGATGATATTGATATTGGTGCGAGTGCGAGTGCATCAAGTGGGTTTAAACCCAAATCGATTTTTATGCCGCAAATTTCTAATGAAACAATCGATATTTTCGAAAAATGTATGATTCAGGAACTTAATAGAATTAGCTATAAAAAACCCATGAGTACCAAAAATCTTTAAAAAGTACACATTGATGCAATCAAGGAACTAGAAAATAACAGAAGTATCGTTATCAAAAAATCAGATAAAGGGGGAAACATTGTGGTTTGGCCCCCAGAAATGTATCTCAAAAAAGGGATGAAACAATTGAATGAAGCTGACAGATATGAAATATCATCAAGAAAATGTTATGATGATGCTAATAAAATGTATGTTGACAAATTGATCGATTGGAGAGATCAGGGAATCCTAGAGTGGGATGAATACCAATTTTTACTATGTAAATTCCCTAAAATTCCAGCATTGTACCTATTGCCAAAACTGCATAAGGATGCGCACAATCCACCAGGGAGACCGATTGTCTCTTCGAGGGGGAGTATGTTAGAAAGTACATCCAAATATGTTGATCACTTTCTGCAATCATATGTACATGCTCTCCCCTCGTATGTAAGAGACACTGGCCATTTTTTGAGGTTAATCAATAATGTCAGGTGGCAAGATGACTATTTACTATTAAGTCTGGATGTAAATAGCCTATACACATGTATTCCCCATAACTTAGGGATTGACGCATGCAGACATTTCTTGAAAAGTAGATCACTATCTTACCTTCTGCATACTGAAATGATAATCGAGATGATTCATATCTGCCTAACGAACAACTTTTTATTGTTCAATAAACAAATATATAGACAGACCCAGGGGACGGCGATGGGCACCTGCTTCGCCCCCAGTTTTGCAGGGATATACCTCGGCTGGTGGGAGAAGCAGGTGGTCAATAACATCAGACAATTCAATTACCACGTCGTCCTTTGGGTCAGATACATAGACGATATCTTCTGTATTTGGAAGGGTACACGAGATGAGGCTAATGACTTTGTGGTTATACTGAATGATAATTCATTGAATTTATCATTTAGCAGTCACATTGATAATGTAACAATTGAGTTCCTGGAAGTCAGAGTGACAGTGAAACAGAATAAACTGGTAAGCCAGCTGTTTAGAAAGTCTACTGCGGGAAACAGTTTATTACGAGCAGATAGCTGTCACCCAATTTCACTGATCCAAAGTATACCATTTGGTGAACTAATAAGAGCCAAAAGAAATTGTAGTACGGAGGAGGGATTTAGAAATGAGATAAAGGTGATGACACAAAGTTTTAAGGAAAGAGGATATAGCAACAAGATTATCCAAAAGGCAATGGATAAGGCTACTGACCTAAACAGAGAGGAGTTGCTTTTCCCTAAACAAAAAAAATCGGATAAATCAAAAATTTGTTTCATTACGAGGTTCCATAATCAAACATGGGAACTCAAAAAGAGTCTTGGCAAACATTGGAATGTCCTTAAGACAGATCCGGACTTGTATGCATATGTTGGCCCTAATCCCACAATAACGTATAAAAGGGGAAGATCATTACAAAATGCGTTAAGTACATGCTTGGCAAATCCTGAAAAAGGCATTAGTGAAATTAAAGGCTTTTTCACATGTAATCAATGCAAAGCCTGTAAATACAGCAAAAGCTGTAAGATAGTGAAATTGGCAGAAGGTCAGAAACCCTATGTGATCAACAAACTATTGAATTGTAACACAGAATATGTAGTTTACGCCCTATTGTGCCCCTGTAGGCAAACATATATAGGAAGCACGATCCACAACGCCAAAAAGCGCATTTTAGAGCATATGCGCGCCACTCGGCATGACGATAAACAGTACCCAATTGCACGTCACTTTAAAACACATCATAAGTTGAACTGCGATTTATTACAGTTTGTGGTGCTGGATAAAATTCCCAATCGTGAGAGAGGGGGTAATCGTATTTTGGAATTAAGGAGATTAGAATCAAAAATGATAATTAAGTTTAACACTCTTCATCCAAATGGATTAAATATGGATGAAGAATTAGCTGTACATTTAGGCTGAATTGTTATAGTGGAAGTTATACATCAGTTGCTAATTGCTTCCTTATGTATAGGTTTTTGCCTTTTTAATATGCATGTGTGTTGAATGTTGATTTTAATCGATACTTTATTTTTGTTGGTTTATTTCAAAATGAAGAATGCAAAAATGCAGAAGAGCTTATATATCTTGTATGTTATCCGGTCAATTGGTTTCTCTCTTCACGAATGTATAAATGAATCTCTGAGGATATCTGTAAAATTGCCCACTGGGGCTGTATCAGTCATGCATTGCTATCAGTTTGTTATACATCTTTATTGACAATGGAACAATTATGAACTGACTTGCTCACAATAATGAGTAGAATTGGATTACCATTTGCTATTATGCAGTGTAATGATATGAATTCAAATTAATGGAGGTTATCGATGTCAAGTTTCTAATATTGTGTATATGCCCACTGGGGCGGGAATTTCATGGTGTCAATTATGCCGCATGGATAGAATGCGAGTTGGCAATCAATAGATGTTTTCCGTGTACAAGAGGCGATTTAAATATGAAATGAGGATCGTGATGAGGTGTGAAATCATCGAGCCGATATTATGATTTAATCTTATATAGCTCGGAGTACGTCAAATACATTTCCTTTTTGTTGACAAAATCTTTATTGACAAAATATGTGTGCTGACCAAAATTAAGTATTTTGTTTATGTTTATCATGATGAAACGCATGACCCGTTTCCTTTAAATGAAGCGGAAACTAAGCAGTAACCTAACCCGTGACCAAGGAGTGCTGTAACTCCGAAACGCGTTGGGGGATTATCTGTTGCCAGTGTCGAAATAAACGCGCTGTTACAACTACTGAGTGGCGGTACTGTGGTGCTTTGGCCAGTGAATTCTTACTGTGCTGGGATTGCAGATATCGGATGGAATGTGTTGAGGCTCGCTACCTCGCCGCCAACTCGTCGTGCAAGCAGGCTGGGGCATAAGCGATTACTATTGGATGGATATATATATAAATATATTATATGTACATATATATATATACATTTACTTACCTTAACAACTTTTACCAAGAATATGCCTTTACCACGCATGCATTTGCGTTGTAATAGCATGCGTGGTAAAGGTATATGCGTGGTAAAAGTTTGCGTTGTAATTGTAACGCTTTGCAACAACACTTGCGTTGTAACAACCACGTTGTAATGGCATGCAATGTATTTGTATGTGATGTATCGTCATACATTCGTCTCGCTCTCTCTCTCTCACTCACTCTATTGTCTGTCTCCCTTCACTTTCTTTTAGCTCTCTCTGTATCTGTATCTCTCCTTTCTCTTTAGACTCACACACACGTCTCCTCCCTCTCTCTGACAACTGTCTCCCTCTCTCTCTCTCAGAGCTGTCCTTTTATGACCTCGCTCTCGGGTTCTAGTGATCTCTCACTCACCTCTCTCCCTCACCCACAAACCTCTCACTACCTCTCACTTGGGTGTCTGTATTATCCTTTTACCCATCCCTCCTTCCTGTGTCTTTCTGCCTTTAATGGATTTTCCTCTCTGCTTACATGCCAAGTGAGAGAGATATAGAGACTGCAGAATTTCTCAGCTTGCAACACTTATTTCCAACTTTCTTACCAATCCTTTCAGATCACTGCACAAGGAGACCCAGTGCTGGAAGGAGGCCGCATGTAGACAGTAAGATCCAGTGCTGGAAGCAGGCTGCATGTTGACAGTGAGACCCAGTGCTGGAAGCAGGCTGCAAGTTGACAGTGAGACCCAGTGCTGGAAGCAGGCCGCATGTAGACAGTAAGACCCAGTGCTGGAAGCAGACTGCATGTTGACAGTGAGACCCAGTGCTGGAAGCAGGCTGCAAGTTGACAGTGAGACCCAGTGCTGGAAGCAGGCTGCACGTAGACAGAGAAGAACCAGTGCTGTAAGCAGGCTGCACGTAGACAATGACATGCAGTGCTGGAAGCAGGCTGCATGTAGACAGTGAGACCCAGTGCTGGAAACAGGCTGCATGTAGACAGTGACACACAGTGCTGGAAGCAGGCTGCATGTAGACAGGGAAGAACCAGTGCTAGAGGCAGGCTGCACGTAGATAGGGAGACCCAGTACTGGAAGCAGGCTGCATGTAGACAGGGAGACCCAGTGCTGGAAGAAGGCTGCACGTAGACAGGGAAGCCCCAGTGCTGGAAGCAGGCTGCACATAGACAGGAAAGACACAGTGCTGGAAGGAGGCTGCATGTAGACAGGGAGACCCAGTGCTGGAAGCAGGCTTTATGTACACATGGAAGACCCAGTGATGGTAGCAGGCTGCAAGTAGACAGGGAAGACCCAGTGTTGGAAGCAGGCTGTATGTAGACAGGGAGACCCAGTGCTGGAAGAAGGCTGCACTTAGACAGGGAAGCCCCAGTGCTGGAAGTAGACTGCTCGTAGACAGGGAGACCCAGTGCTGGAAGTAGGCAGCACGTAGACACTTAGACCCAGTGCTGGAAGCAGGCTGTACGTGGACAGGGAGACCCAGTGCTGGAAGCAGGCTGCACGTAGACAGGGAAGACACAGTGCTGGAAGGAGGCTGCACGTAGACAAAGAACACACAGTGCTGGAAGCAGGCTGCACATAGACAGGGAGACCCAGTATTGGAAGCAGGATGCATGTAGACACTGAGACCCAGTGCTGGAAGCAGGCTGCTCGTAGACAGGGAGGCCCAGTACTGGAAGCAGGCTGCATGTAGACACTTAGACCCAGTGCTGGAAGCAGACTGCACATAGAAAGTGAGACCCAGTGCTGGAAGCAGGCTACATGTAGACAGGGAAGAAACAGTGCTGGAAGCAGGCTACACGTAGACAGGGAGACCCAGTGCTGGAAGCAGGCTGCATGTAGACAGGGAGACCCAGTGCTGGAAGAAGGCTGCACGTAGACAGGGAAGCCCCAGTGCTGGAAGCAGGCTGCACGTAGACATGGAGACCCAGTGCTGGAAGCAGGCTGCACATAGACAGGGAAGACACAGTGCTGGAAGGAGGCTGCATGTAGACAGGGAGACCCAGTGCTGGAAGCAGGCTGCACATAGACAGGGAAGACACAGTGCTGGAAGAAGGCTGCACGTAGACAGGGAAGACACAGTGCTGGAAGGAGGCTGCATGTAGACAGGGAGACCCAGTGCTGGAAGCAGGCTGTATGTAGACACGGAAGACCCAGTGATGGTAGTAGGCTGCACGTAGACAGGAAGACCCAGTGTTGGAAGCAGGCTGTATGTAGACAGGGAGACCCAGTGCTGGAAGAAGGCTGCACGTAGACAGGGAAGCCCCAGTGCTGGAAGTAGGCTACTCGTAGACAGGGAGACCCAGTGCTGGAAGTAGGCCGCATGTAGACACTTAGACCCAGTGCTGGAAGCAGGCTGTAAGTAGACAGGGAAGACACAGTGCTGGAAGCAGGCTGCACGTAAACAAAGAACACACAGTGCTGGAAGCAGGCTGCACATAGACAGGGAGACCCAGTGCTGGAAGCAGGATGCACGTAGACACTGAGACCCAGTGCTGGAAGCAGGATGCATGTAGACACTGAGACCCAGTGCTGGAAGAAGGCTGCACTTAGACAGGGAAGCCCCAGTGCTGGAAGTAGGCTGCTCGTAGACAGGGAGACCCAGTGCTGGAAGTAGGCAGCACGTAGACACTTAGACCCAGTGCTGGAAGCAGGCTGTACGTGGACAGGGAGACCCAGTGCTGGAAGCAGGCTGCACGTAGACAGGGAAGACACAGTGCTGGAAGGAGGCTGCACATAGACAAAGAACACACAGTGCTGGAAGCAGGCTGCACATAGACAGGGAGACCCAGTATTGGAAGCAGGATGCATGTAGACACTGAGACCCAGTGCTGGAAGCAGGCTGCTCGTAGACAGGGAGGCCCAGTACTGGAAGCAGGCTGCATGTAGACACTTAGACCCAGTGCTGGAAGCAGACTGCACATAGAAAGTGAGACCCAGTGCTGGAAGCAGGCTACATGTAGACAGGGAGACCCAGTGCTGGAAGCAGGCTGCATGTAGACAGGGAGACCCAGTGCTGGAAGAAGGCTGCACGTAGACAGGGAAGCCCCAGTGCTTGAAGCAGGCTGCACGTAGACATGGAGACCCAGTGCTGGAAGCAGGCTGCACATAGACAGGGAAGACACAGTGCTGGAAGGAGGCTGCATGTAGACAGGGAGACCCAGTGCTGGAAGCAGGCTGCACATAGACAGGGAAGACACAGTGCTGGAAGAAGGCTGCACGTAGACAGGGAAGACACAGTGCTGGAAGGAGGCTGCATGTAGACAGGGAGACCCAGTGCTGGAAGCAGGCTGTATGTAGACACGGAAGACCCAGTGATGGTAGTAGGCTGCACGTAGACAGGAAGACCCAGTGTTGGAAGCAGGCTGTATGTAGACAGGGAGACCCAGTGCTGGAAGAAGGCTGCACGTAGACAGGGAAGCCCCAGTGCTGGAAGTAGGCTACTCGTAGACAGGGAGACCCAGTGCTGGAAGTAGGCCGCATGTAGACACTTAGACCCAGTGCTGGAAGCAGGCTGTAAGTAGACAGGGAAGACACAGTGCTGGAAGCAGGCTGCACGTAAACAAAGAACACACAGTGCTGGAAGCAGGCTGCACATAGACAGGGAGACCCAGTGCTGGAAGCAGGATGCACGTAGACACTGAGACCCAGTGCTGGAAGCAGGATGCATGTAGACACTGAGACCCAGTGCTGGAAGCAGGCTGCACGTAGACACTTAGACCCAGTGCTGGAAGCAGACTGCACATAGACACTTAGACCCAGTGCTGGAAGCAGGCTGTATGTAGACAGGGAAGACCCAGTGCTGGAAGCAGGCTGCACGTAGACACTGAGACCCAGTGTTGGAAGCAGGCTGCATGTAGACAGGGAAGACCCAGTGCTGGAAGCAGGCTGCACGTAGAGAGGGAAGACCCAGTGCTGGAAGCAGGCTGCACGTAGACACTGAGACCCAGTGTTGGAAGCAGGCTGTATGTAGACAAGGAAGACCCAGTGTTGGAAGCAGGCTGCATGTAGACAGGGAGACCCAGTGCTGGAAGCAGGCTGCACGTAGACAGGGAGACCCAGTGCTGGAAGCAAGCTGTATGTAGACAGGGAGACCCAGTGCTGGAAGCAGGCTGCACGTAGACAGGGAGACCCAGTGCTCGAAGCAGGCTGTATGTAGACAGGGAGACCCAGTGCTGGAAGCAGGCTGCACGTAGACAGGGAGACCCAGTGCTGGAAGCAGGCTGCACGTAGACAGGGAGACCCAGTGCTGAGAGCAGGCTGTATGTAGACAGGGAGACCCAGTGCTGGAAGCAGGCTGCACGTAGACAGGGAGACCCAGTGCTGGAAGCAGGCTGCACGTAGACAGGGAGACCCAATGCTGGAAGCAGGCTGCACGTAGACAGGGAGACCCAGTGCTGGAAGCAGGCTGTATGTAGACAGGAAGACCCAGTGATGGAAGCAGGCTGCACGTAGACAGGAAGACCCAGTGCTGGAAGCAGGCTGTATGTAGACAGGGAAGACCCAGTGCCTGGAAGCAGGCTGCACATAGACAGGGAGACCCAGTGCTGGAAGCAGGCTGCATGTAGACAGGGAGACCCAGTGCTGGAAGCAGTCTGTATGTAGACACGGAAGACCCAGTGCCTGGAAGCAGGCTGCACGTAGACAGGGAGACCCAGTGCTGGAAGCAGGTTGTATGTAGACAGGGAAGACCCAGTGCCTGGAAGCAGGCTGTATGTAGACACTGAGATCCAGTGCTGGAAGCAGGCTACACATAGACAGGGAGACCCAGTGCTGGAAGCAGGCTACACGTAGACAGGGAAGAAACAGTGCTGGAAGCAGGCCGCGTGTAGAGAGGCAAGTCTCAGTGCCAGAAGCAGGCTGCACGTAGACAGGGAAGACACAGTGCTGGAAGGAGGCTGCACGTAGACAAAGTCCACACAGTGCTGGAAGCAGGCTACACGTAGACAGGGAGGAAACAGTGCTGGAAGCAGGCCGCGTGTAGAGAGGCAAGTCTCAGTGCTAGAAGCAGGCTGTATGTAGACACGGAAGACCCAGTGCTGGAAGCAAGCTGCAGGTAGACAGGAAGACCCAGTGCTGGAAGCAGGTTGCACGTAGACAGGGAGACCCAGTGCTGGAAGCAGGCTGCACGTAGACAGGGAGGCCCAATGCTGGAAGCACGCTGTATGTAGACACGGAAGACCCAGTGGTGGAAGCAGGCTGTACGTAGACAGGAAGATCCAGTGCTGGAAGCAGGCTGCAGGTAGACAGGGAGACCCAGTGCTGGAAGCAGGCTGTATGTAGACACGGAAGACCCAGTGATGGTAGCAGGCTGCACGTAGACAGGAAGACCCAGTGCTGGAAGCAGGCTGTATGTAGACAGGGAGACCCAGTGCTGGAAGCAGGCTACAACTAGACAGGGAGACCCAGTACTGGAAGCAGGCTGCACTTAGACAGGGAGACCCAGTACTGGAAGCAGGCTGTATGTAGACAGTGAGGCCCAGTACTGGAAGCAGGCTGCACGTAGACAGTGAGGCCCAGTACTGGAAGCAGGCTACACGTAGACAGGGAAGAAACAGTGCTGTAAGCAGGCTACATGTAGACAGGGAGACCCAGTGCTGGAAGCAGGCTACACGTAGACAGGGAAGAAACAGTGCTGGAAGCAGGCCGCGTGTAGAGAGGCAAGTCTCAGTGCTAGAAGCAGGCTGTACGTAGACAGGAAGACCCAGTGCTGGAAGCAGGCTGTATGTAGACAGGGAAGACCCAGTGCTGGAAACAGGCTACACGTAGACAGGGAAGTCCCAGTGCTGGAAGCAAGCTGCAGGTAGACAGGGAGACCCAGTGCTGGAAACAGGCTACACGTAGACAGGGAAGATACAGTGGTGGAAGCAGGCTGCACGTAGATAGGGAGGCCCAGTGCTGGAAGCAGGTTGCACGTAGATAGGCTGGGACTTCTCTGTGTGATTGGTAAGTGTTCTTTTGTGCTTTTTCACACAGATCTTTGAGATGGATAGGGTCTCCTTTCCCAGCTGGAGGCCCCCCTGCACCGAAGGGGATGCAGGGGACTGTATTAGCCTCTGTTTTGAGGTGACAAACTCTGTGGCTGTGTGAATGGCATGGTTTGTTACCGCAAAGAGGCTTCATGCATCTGCCCCCTGGTCCTGGTCTGGATTGTCTTCTTGAGTGAGGCAAGGCAGTTGTGCTGAGACCACAACGGCTGGACATGCACACAAATCATAACACACTGGCTCAGTCTTTTACAAGTAGAATTTGTTTTGATGACCTGTCTCTTGCAGACCATCTGGTCCAGACATCAGTTGCACCTTTCAGACTCTTGTACATCCCACCACAATGCAGTTCTTTTCCTTCTAAAAAATGTGTTTGGGAACTTTAGAATCAGAGCACATTTCCCTGTCCTTTTTCTTTGTTCATAGCACTACTCAGTGAGGTCTGGCATGGATCCTGCCATCTTTCAGGTCTCTGGCTCGGGCAGACATCCGGACCTACCCAGAGCCTAGCCTGGTGACCGAGCTGAGCCTGAGACGACTGCGGTCACTGTTCACAGAGTATCTGATTAATCCTAAATGTAGGTGACCGGGGCTGCATCAGAGCACAGGCTATTGATGACTCCAAACGCCTATCAGCCCCGCTCACGCCATTGAGGAGTAAAAATGTGGTTGTGCCTCATCAACTGTCCCTCTGACCTGGCCATGGACAGGGGATGGTGGTTGCTGCTCCCGGGGCAGCCGGCGGAGCTCAGGGTTCTCTGAGTTCTGGTGGGAACCAGGCAAGTTGCAAAGATGTTGGATGGAGCAGCAGTCCTCAGTCAGGGAAAGTAAGTCAGCCATGAGGATAAGATAGGGCCAGTTATAAGGAACATAGCCATATATTTATATTTTAAATATGCAGTGCTTCAAATGGTACTTCAGTTCTCACTCTCAAACAGTTGAGGAACAGTGAAGAAATCAGAAAAGGAAAACAAACATTGGGAAGTCAGAGGCTAGCAGGATTAGAATTGTTGAAAAATGATCCAATGATGAGGGAGGGTTAAAAATCTAATTACTTCTTTAACCAATCTGTTTCCAGGATAGTATTTAAACATGAATAATTTGTGATGCATCAATGGTCATGATGTAACTAGTTACAAAGTACTCCTTGTAATTGAAGGTATTTTCTCATCTAGTTAATGGTTGGTATGTTTACGCGGACAAAGTCATAGGGTCACAAATCTCCAACCATCTGATAGTGATTAATAGTGGTCTGGTGGTATAAAGATACCAACTTCCAGTTGGTTGAATGCATTAGGTATAGACCTTCATAGTGACATGATAGCGACTTCTGTTTGCGGCAGGCAACACGCCTCGTTCAAATTGGGGATATATGATCACTTGCCCGGGCGCTGAAGATTGTTCTCGCATCTAGCATTTAGGCTAATTGCATTTTATTCATGAGTTTCCGATGCATTACTTTGTGAAGAGAAGTCCTGCTGGGCACCAAGTGACACTCAATGATTTCTTTCCCTGTCAGGGGGGAGGGAATACGGAGTGGGAGGAACAGAGTAATGTCTTTCAAGATTGAATCATGGCTGAATGCAAAAGAGAAATTTATGCCATCAACATCCCTTACATTCTTTTCTATCAGACTACTCTCTGGTGAGAGGAGGTCTTTCATTCATGGCCATGGTGGACGAATGCCAGGGTTATCGTGCTTTGGAATCAATATGATGGAGACATTCAGTCACAAATTAAGGAACCTACATACAAATCTAACCTGGACCAGAAGTTAGTGTTGTCATATGAGGAACAGACTCTCTCATTAACATTTAAAAGAGGTTCACCTTATACCTCAAGTTAACCGTGTTGTGAAAAACATTTGTTTACTGTTGTACATGATCAAATAAAATAATTTAGGTGGCACCAGCAGCCCTTTGGCCAACTGAATTTTTATAAACTCAGGATTAGTATATGCTAATAGTCCGTAGTGCTGTATGGACACAGAATGTAGTTGTTGGGTTGCTGGTGGGCCTGTGAGAAGATAATCTTACTTTACTGGCAGTTTGCCAGGAACTTTGGCTTCCAGTAGAAGCAAGAATACAAATGTATGTCTTTGAATATATGTGTGTCTTCTGATATATAAAGTGAATGAATGGTCCATCATTGTACCCTCAGGCCCTTATGATCATCAACGCACGATATCTGAGTGCCAACCCTCTTCAAGCGCCATCTCTAGGTGTCCAGCACCTCTCTTGTTTAGCTACCTTTCTCTGGATCAATCGCCTGTCCTGGGTGAATGCTACTAAAAATGAGAATACATTCAATGATACAAGTTCAGGGTCTCATTTGTTTTAAGATGCCTCTCTTAGAGTCACGGTGCAAGCAACAGCAGAACTCCACTCAACTTCATAAAACCATAAATGTGAATGCATAAATATGTAGAATTCCTTCCATTTGTTTGAAAGCCTAAATACTTTAATTCTTTAAAATGTTTCAAGCAAATTACTTTCTGAAAAAAAGAAATGGAAATTAATATTTAGTCGTCAGGTAGAATCCTCCCAATTTACATTTTTCATTGGAAGGTAGAGTCATCAGTGTGATGACTGAGTGTCCCCATCTAAGCACCGGTGCTGGAGGGAGGCATGTGGAGGTGATACCAAATAGAAGCAGCAATTTATGAATCTTGTGTCATAATTTAAACTCAGTGGAAGGGGCATTCTATGTTGTCAGCTGCAAAATATAGGGCAGCCTTCTGAGTGCCCTTGAAAGGTTTAGACAGCAACATGAAGCATGGCTCCCCAAAATAATCACATGACAGTTCCTTGGATGATTGAGTGCCATTGCACTGGTTCTGAGCCAGAATGGTCCTGGGCTGCAGGCCGGCTCATGGCCAACGAACATCACGATTACATTTGGTTGAGTGCCAAATTTGGGTGCACCAAAAACATAACCTGGGCAATCATTTTCTGATATCATGTCTGCTATCAACCGGTGAGGGCGTAGGGATCTGAAAAGAAGAAGATGTTTGAAATCCACTACAGTAGCATTGAATTTTGAATGGATAGCATTTCTTTTTTCTTTTAAATTCCTTTTGATTTTTTTATTAAGTAAATCAATGATCAACACAGTACACACACTTTGTCTACACGGGTTACAGGAAACAGTAGCCCCTCCAGCTCGCTGCGTATAAAACAATGCATATAAGATCCCATTTCCGAGGTACCCCGCCCGCCACACTTATTAGAAATACTACATGTTCTGCATCGGTTACAGATGCAGAGTCCATCCCATGTGGCTTTCCATAGCTGTCAGCTTCAGTCCCATTTTTTCAGGCACCTTCCACTATTGTACATGTGATTTTCCACCATGGAGCGCCAGTCCATGTCCAGTATCCCGTGTTCTACGCCCTGGGATGTGGCAAGTGATAGTGCCAGACGTTGTGTCCCATAAATAGTGTTTTGTAGAACATTGTGCATTTCTTGCATTCTGCTGAGTGTGCAGAGGTTCCTCAGGTTCATCTGGGAATGAAAGGTGCCTTCACAGCCCTGGAGGAGTGGGATCCTAACACACTGTTTTGCAATGATGCTTCGAAATTGTGGCTCGACACCTCAGCCTATGTACTCCTTCTATCATCAACCGGGACTTACCTGAAAGTCATTATAGTGGCACAGGTGTGAGATTTGATGTTCCTCTGCTGTAAAGAGATCACTCATTTTTCTCTGAATTTTGAAACAGTTGGCACACTGGGATCCAGAGCTAGCCAACGGTTAGGAAAGAGTACGATGGAGAAGTTGAAAAGAGTTGGAGTGGGTAGGATTGGTTGGCAGCCAACATCTTTCATTAAATCATTCCCATCAAGATGAGACTTGGGGGCAGACCACAGGAAACACAGCATGCTGGGGTGGTTTCCCACTTCCTTCCATCACAGCATCCAAAGAGAGCTCGCAAACATGTACAAGCACCTCCTTGTAGGGGAACTAGAAAGGCCTCAGGGTAGCAGGGCATTTGCATGATGTTCAAGATCTCAAGATCTTTAAGACTAGAATGGCTGACCTGTCCCTGTTGTGAGGATGCTGACACAGGTGCAAGAGTTCTAGTATCCAGGATAGTAAGAGTGAGACGCTGGTAATGTTTGAACCCAGGGCAGCTCTGATTGGATTCTCACATGCGATGGCAATGCACACACAGAAACTGTTAAGAGATGCACCGAGTCAATACCAAGACACAAAGGGGATTATTTACAGTTTGGTGGGTGCAGGATATTTACCAAATACTGGTGGATCCTCCATTTGCTCAATTTAGAGCTCAAGCAAAGGTATAAACTCTAAGTAGAGTGGACCTTTCGCAGTTATGACTCATGGGGGCATATTCTCAAGAACGTGTGATAACCACCGCAAGTTTAGCTTAACGCAACTTCTCACATCGCAGTCCATCGCGGGAAAACAACGCTGTGTTAACGTAGCATTCTCAACCTGGCGGCACCATGCGATAGTCCCACGACAAAAGCACCAAATGACCGCGTAAAAAACAACGCGACGCCCAAAAAATGCGAAACACCAACGCGAATAAAGTTGCGATGAGGCCAACCTCGGAAAAAAAAAACTGCGATAACCAGCGACAGGCCTGCAATTCCCACGCGCCTGGCGGGAAAATGCACCATAAAAGCAGAACAAGAAAAACACACTATAAACGAAATAAAATGCGTAGCAACATGGACGCACCCGGAACGAGTGCCCAGGTCAACGCGAACCCCACAAGCCCCACAGACCACCAGCAAGGAACCTCGGGGTCAGGGAAGGCCAAGGAGAAGAGGAAGAGGAAGACGGGGTACAGTCCGCATGACAACCTGATCGTCGTCACGGAGGTGACAGAGCACTAACAACAACTGTCCGTCTCCACCACCGTGTCATTGGCAACACAGACGGAAAAATGGCATTCCACCGTGAATGCAGTCGGACTGCAGAGGAGGCCAAGATACCCTGGCATGAAGTCAGAAGCCAAACCAAGCAGAAACCCGCTGCCACCCAGAAGGCAGCAACGGCGAATGGAGGTGGGAGTCCTGCGCCACAGGAGGAGCTGGAGCAAATGGCGGACACAGTCATGAGTTGTGGAGACGGTGCAAGGAGTCGGGAGTACGGACACTGCTCGACATGACTTGACAAAACATCAACAGGGTGAGTAACTAACAGGGACTGGGGGGACGAGCACAATGGCACACATGCACAACGACGTGTAGCACACCGCACACCCACAACGACCCTGGGTCATGTCCCTGATCCCCGTGGCACACTGCAGCACACATACAAACACCAAGTAGGCCCCCGTCCACCATGTGCCCGAAGGGGTCCCACCCCACACAACACCAATTCCACTACACACACATGCACCAGTGCGAAACACAGCAAAGATGAGTATGCGAGAGCCACACTGACAATGCAAGTGACACCACATGACGAGCAGCATGGCCGGAGTACAATCACCATGACACTGTGGACGCCACGAGACTGAGGTGGCTGAGTATGGACTACATCCGAAAGGAGAAGGTCACACCCTGACACATCCACGTGCACAAACAACCACTGATGTCAACAATACATCTGCAGACAAACAATGCACAAGAGAACAAAATCCGTCCAGGAGCACAAATGAACCCAGTCGCCAACATCACAGCACCTCAAAAGCACAAAAGCCAAAGGCACACCGCCTCCAAGGGATAAGGGGCAGCAAAATCACAGCAGCAGGTGCGACTCTCACACAATGCAGCACACACACATAGCAATCACAGCACATCCACATGGACGGCAATGTGGGACACAGTGCAACACTTACACCGCAGAACAGAGGACACAACTGGCTCCGCCTGTGCGTAGAAAATGGCCAATCACATCTGACATAGCTGGAAACTGTGAGATGAAAATGTACGTGTACAACATCACCTACGTCATGTAGTCCAATTGTCCACTATCCCGCATCAAATAGTCTGCCAATCCAAAACAGACACAATGTACAATGTCATGCAGTCTGTATGTAAACCCGAACAATGCGTCAACATACATGCCAACACAATGTCAACAAGCATCTCCCCTTCACATTGCAGAGGGACAAACAACACCTCCAGCAGAGCAGACCAGACAACCCATCAGTGATGCTGAAGAGGACCTCCACACTTCCGACACCGACGCCCTACAACAGTCCATGGACATCTCAGGCAATAGAGCTCCAGGAGCAGGGCAGCCCGCTGCACAGAGGACACACCACCCCCTGCACGGACAACACATCTGGACGCACCCACCACCCCGGCTGGCTCACAGTAGCCCACCTAAGCACACATCCCATTACAAGGCCAGCTGTCAGACTGCCAGAAGGGGCTGGCCGAACATGTGCGGGTGGGGTACTACCTCATGGGAGACGAACTAGATCCCATACGTGGGTGTCAAAGTCCCATCATGGACCACCCACACACCCCAACGGAGACCCCCACTGCGACAGGGACACATGCCTTTGCACATTTCCAGTACTGAACCACACCCAGAGCCACGTGATAATCACCCACACCCCCACGCCGGACTGGCGTACGCCGGCCAAGTTCACTCCTCCTACGTATTGGGTGGGGGACGACAAAGCTACATGTGCAATGTCCCACCCTCTGCCTGCGGTGACATGGCTGCGTCCTCTGCACACGGCACAATGTAAGGTTGTGGGGCCGGGGCCCTAATGCATACATCATGAGCACCTGAACATACTCAGATAGTTCGTTGAACTGGCCACGAGCACGTGCGCTCGACACCATTATTGGCATGGTCACATGTACAGTGACGCATGTGCTGGATGTGTGTGGGGTGAGTGTAAGCCAGCCCGCAGGGAGTCGTTGGTGCTGGCAACAACTTGAACAGTGATCACAATTGAAGCAGAAACATAAAACATCAGCTTAACAGAAAGAACTGTGAAGCATCATGGTGGTAGCCGCAGAGAGTACAGTGTTCACCCTACATGCAAGCAGAATGGTCCTTGATTTGTGGTGCACTGAGTTAGTGGCACCTGAGGAGCTGAGCAGGGTATCAAGCTGATGATGGCACCCACGACTGGTGTGAGCTACTCTGAAAGTCTGGCAGTAAGACACTTCCGACTCTGGCACCTGTTGTCTGGAGTTGGTCCTGGCGGTGGTGGCGCGTGCATCCTGCGGTGATGCGATGTCCAGGCAGGTCAGGACTCGATTTGATGTGTGAGCCCAGGTGGACCGCAGTTGAGGGCGGAGGCAGCGGACAGCGCAGGGCCACAGACACATGGCATTGATGACCCCCAGGCCATCGACCCAGAGGCCATCCAACATGCCACCAGACTGGGGCCATTATTTGAGCTGCACAGAGTTAGTGGCCCCGGTTGCACTGTGGCCGGCACAGGCACACCACCACGGGACGGTGACTTGCGGTGCAGTGAGATAGGGCCACGCGAGGTGAGCGGGTCCTCGTCGATGTCAAAGGTGAATGTAGCGGAGGTTTGCGGGGGACAGTGGAAGGTGTCCTCCAGGGCATGATGCAGAGGGCAGGAGCCGGCCGGAAGTGGCAAATGGAGGAGTGGAATGCTACTGCCTCGTTTTGGCCACATAGTCAGTATCTCCGACATGATGATGAAGTCAACCCCCAGTCCATGGACTCAGTCGCCAACAAATCTCAAGAAGAAAGTGTCCATGGTTGTCGGGGAACAGACTTAGTGGCCCCGGAGCTGGAAGGGGATGCAGTCTGCGACGAGGCCAGTACAATGATATCAGGTCTGCCATAAATGAATCGTGACTGAGTTCCCAATGTGTGCCCAACTCGACCGATGTGTAGTCCGGAGGCAGCGGCCAGCGCGGGCCAACCGCTGTTCAGTGAGCTCCTCCTGAAACACTGACACACGGCGCTGAAATGGCATGTGGGGATGACTCGTGGTTGACCGAGGCAGTAGCGACAGAGCTGAGCGGGTGTTTAGCCAGCGACGATGCCGTGTCCTGCCTGGTATGGACTGGCATGGATTTGTGTGGGGCCTGCAGGACTGCAGTGTAGTCCGAAGGCGTAAACATCAAGGGCCCTCAGACACGTGTGATTGGGATGCCATGCACATACTTTGTGTCACCAAATCGAAGGGAGTATAGTGATATAAACTCAGCCATAAAGTGTGTACTCGGCCATTGTGTAATCAAGACTCAGTTCCAAATGTGTGACCTACTTGACCGCAGTGTGGGCCCGAGGCAGCGGTCAGCAGGGGCCCACAGACACGTGTCGCTGGCCCGCGATGCACAGAGTTAGTGACACCAGAGCGGTTGTCGGCAGTGTTCGATCACCTCCGTAACAATGGTCCTTTTCTCCTCCGGACTGAACCGCGTCTTCCTCTTACTCGTCTCCTTGCGTACATTGATATGAACTCTGCCATGCAGAAAACAAGACTCAGCTCCAGATGTGTGACCCACTCGACCGCAGTGTGGGGCGAAGGCAGTAGTCAGCAAGGGACCACAGACAGGTGTAGTTCGAATGCTATGCACAGAGTTGGTGGCACCACATCGAAGGGAGTACAGTGATATAAACTCAGCCATAAGGTGTGTACTCTGCCATTGCATAATCAAGACTCAGTTCCAAATGTGTGACCTACTTGACCGTAGTGTAGGCCGGAGACAGCGGTGGAGTACGTCAAGGAGAAAGGAGTAATGCGGGCCTGTGTCGCGGAGGCCGTGATGGTCTGAGGAGGCTGCCAAGGTCGCGGGCTCCGGGCTTGGAGCTTGCGCCGGCACGTGGCGGGCCCTCTTCGACACACGCTGGTGTCGGCAGGTGAGCAATGAGGCCTGGCTGCTCAGGGGCGGGCATGACGGGTTCGGGGACCAGCGGCCCGGGGTGCAGCAGGCGCACAGGATCGCAGGCCACACCGCTCACAGTGTCGGCCTCGTGGAGGGGTGGGAGGCGCCGCCCTGGCAGGCACGTTGGGCATTCCGGAAGAGAACCACGCCCAGGGCTATGTGGTTTTTATTCACACCCCTATGCTGGCCTGGCGTCCTCCGGGCCAGCCCACTCCGCACACGCTTACAGGGGGGACGTCACAAGCTACATTTCCGCGATCTTCCCCACTGGCTGGGGTAACATGGTTGCGTCCACTGTCCACTACACTCCAAACACCAGCAGTGCATGTAGACATGGCTATGTCTGTGGTCTGCATACTGCAGTCTGTTCCAGCACATCTCCGGAACACTTGGCATTGTGTACATTCTCATTCATGGGTCACTTGTCTCCTTCGCACATGCCTGGTTTCCACCTCTCCCCACATTCCGGTATTGTGTGGCTGAGGTGCCATGCCATTGATGGCTCATGTACATGGCTAACCAAGGTTGCCACAGTAAGTTGTGCTGTTGTGTCTGGTGGGGGGGCATGTTGTTTGGCATGTTGTATGTGATTTTGTGACGTGGGCAGAGCCAGAGTTGTGAGTTGCATGATTGTGGAGTTGAGGAGTGTGGTGTGTTCATTTGGTACTTGCCAGCGTGCAGTGCATTTCCATAGGTGCCATCCTGGAAGCGCTGGTTGATGTTGGACTGTCGGAAGATGAAGGGATCATGCGCACTGCCTGTGTAGTTGGCTATGACATTGGTGAGGAGTCCCCTGTGGTCCACTATTGCCTGCACGTTGATGGGATGCGTGTGCTTTCTGTTGGGGTATTGTGTGCGGTGTTGGCAGGGGGCACAAGTGGGACAAGAGTGCAGTCAATTGCCCCCGACACGTGCAGGGATCCAGCTATGGCGTATAGTCCTTGCTTGGTCTCCAGCTGTTCCTGCGCATTGTGGGGGACGTATGGATGCTGGGGTCCCTAGCTGGTGAGGGCATCCAGGCCAGGTGTGAGGAACTTGGATGGGGCTGGCTGTGAGACTCCTCCGACTCGGGCGGTTGTTGTTTGGGAGGATACCAGAGGCCAACAGGTGCAGCACAGCCAGCAGCTTTGTCTGCGGAGGGATGTTGGTTGTCCGCTGTGTTGGTACCGTCAGCCTGTGGGCAATGATGTTCAGGATGCGGAGGATGGTTGTCCTTTTGGGCCTGTAGTGGGCATTGGCATTGTCTGGTGTTAGGTCTGTAGGGCTGGTGCATTTCCTGTATGTCCGCTGTCTTTGTCTGCGCTGTCTCTGTGGTGGTCCGGGGCTGGTAGGATGGGTCCGTTGGGGGGGTGGCGGTTCTGGGGGTGGTGGCGGTGGGTGTTGTTGCCCCCTCGGGGCTCCGTGGTGCATGGTGAGTGGCTCCATGGCATCTGTTGTTCTTCCTGTGTGGCTCTGGGCTGGGCTCCCTTTGATGGTGCAGCTTGTCGTCCGACTTTACACCAGGTCAGAGCAGGTGTTAGTTTCCTGCTGCTAACGCGCCTTATCGCCTGTTTTGTGGTCTTATCGCCGATGTGGCTGGTCGTTGAGAATGTTGAGGTGTGGTGTTGTCGCGGGTTTTTGCTCGGGAACGCCTACTCTGCATCTCATTAGCGTTAGTTGCCGGGGTCATCTGTGGCGATGTTTTTTGCGAGTGCTTTCGCAGGCAAACTGGTGTTATGGGCTGTTAGCACCAGCTTCTGAATGGGGCGGTAAAATTAGCGCGACTTTGGCTGCGATAAAGTGCCGATAACTCGGCGATAGATCCTTGAGAATATGCCCCTTAGTTTCATGTTTTCTACTTTCCTCTGAATATATAACCAACAAAGAAGCTAATATTAACCTGGAAAGAGAGAACTTGTTTATTCCTTAAGAAGTATTAAATACTTATATAATGTTCACTCAACTTTAAAGGATTGCCATTTAATAAAAGCCTTGATTTAATTTGGCCAATTTGCCAGTTGTGTTCATTAAATAACCAGGGCTGTGAGAGGATTCCGCTTCCATCATAAGAGATCATTGCAAACTGGCACATCAGGACAGAGAAGGGAAAAGAGGCGCTGGGGTGGCTTCCATCTATTGTGTATCCCTAATCTTTATCACAAATCACCTGAAAACAATTTGTAGGCTCTGAAATCCTGTGATCAAAAGGTAATCCTGAGTGCTATAGTCTTTCAGACTGGCCTTTTCATCTAGCTGCTGAAAATTTTATTTGGCTAGTTGAGATTCCCATTCTCTCTTATTAAATGAGGATTTATTTATTATTTGAGATATTAATACGCAGATAGAACTGTAAGCCGATCCTTTAGCCTTTAAGCTGTTAGACAGCTTGGTGTCGTACAACTTGAAGCAGTTGTGGTAGGTCCCACACATTCTGCTGGTCACATCTTTAATGGTCGAATGTCAGATTTTTCAATAACAAAAATGTTGTCTAACATAAATATTCTGGTCTAATTCTCATTGTTCTAGTGTCTGTAGATTTTCTATGAAGTGCAGTAGGGCAATATTTTTGTGAACAATATTTAAGAAACAATATTTTAGCCAGACGATATTTAGGCAATGATATTCTTGTACCATATCCCTTTAATCTGATTTTCATGTTCAGGTAAACTTGCCCCTAACAATACATTGGTCAGACCATTCTATAATTCATTTTGATATTTGAAAAGTTCAACCTGCTCATCTTTATAATTATCAAAAGCCAAGAATAAATATTGGAAAAAGTGACTGCTGAAAATTTCACTTATAGTATTGTCTGAGAGATTGATAACCACACCTTTAAATAAGGTCTGTTAGACTCTACTGGAACTATAGATACAATTATTAAATAACTAGTTCCTTGCAAGAGTTAGCCCCATTGAGTAGCTGCATTTTCAAAACCAAATATGTGGAATGGAAGTAATTTACCAATGAATTAGAAGCCGACAAAAGCAGACAAATCATTATTTAAAATCTAGCAAGAACATGGTGTCTAAATTTTAATTACCTGGACAAAGTTTGTTATTTACACCCCATAAGAATATATAATTGTATAATTTGCTGTATAAAAATACTACTGTTAAAATTAGTATGGTTAAAGTTACACACAAATATTTCTTTAAAACACTAATCTAACTGCCATAGGGAAAAATATAAAACCTTCTCAAGACAAAGGGCCTGATTTAGAGTTTGGTGGACAGGTACTGTACCACAAACATGATGGATATCCCGTACACCTTATTATTTATTACTAGTGTCATAAGATATAATGCACCTTTAATAAGGTGGATGCGATATCTGTCGCATTTGACATGGACTAACCCAACCAGCGGAATACTCTGTCAAAACGTGACATCTATCCCGTCATACCATTGGGTATCATAATATGGCAGGTGGGATATCTGTCATGTTTGATGGAGCATCCTGTCCGTCAAACGCTAAATAAGACCTTTAGTTGCCAAGTTCTTCTTTTTTTTGAAAATGGCGATCATTTTTGGGATTTAATTATCCAAAGAAGAAATTATGAGTGCTCATTATCATATGATAAATCTTTGTCATCCACATCAGCTTTTGAAACATTCTCCTACCTATACGTTGTAGAGACAGAAACTCCTATGGCTGGAACCCCTCCCACTGGATCTCCTGTTGACACACGATCATGCAAATATTGACAACTAGTGAGAAATAGTGCAGCACCTGCACATTATTAGCACCTCATCTGAGGAAGGTTCAAAGAAAGACTTCACTGTCCCTTGCCCAAAAAGCCTTCATTGGATGCTGATGATCCGGCTCATTTTAGGTCCATTTCAATTTTGCTTTTTCCAATGAAGCTACTTGAGAATGAGGCAACTTGTCAACTCCAGACCTTTCTTGAATCATCTGATATATTAGATGATTTTCAGGCTATCTTTAGGTCTGATATGGGCACAAGTATTGGTTACCTGTTTCGGTGATGGTGCAAGGATGACTGTGGATAGCGAGACTGTTGATGCACTGATTACGATGGATCTCTAAGCAGCATTTAACACTATTGAACACCAACTCTTATTACATCACTGAGACACCGTCATTGTGCAAGGAAATTCTGTTATAGCAAATCCAGTCATTTTTGAAAGACAAGAAACAAGTTGTAAAACCTCAGACTTACAGCCTTTTAATTGAAGCATTTCATATGGCTTTGCCTTTTGTCTTTGTCTTTTTAATTTTTGTCTTCTGGGCGCACTCATTGAAACAGTACCTCCATTGTACCACTAAGGTATACAGGTGAAAGGCAAGGCCACCTAAGAAACTCGCACAGGCTTCTTTTAGTGCTAACATAGCTTAGTGAGAGGCAAGAGGGGAGAGGTTGGAGAACAAATTCAGGGAAACTCTAAAATACTATAATAATGTTGCAATTCTTTTTAATATTCTGCTTATTGCTAGCCGCTGTTGTTGCCAATGTTCTGTTTGTTTTAATAGACAGAACTATACACATAATACACACTAGCGTGAGGACTAGCCAGGTGCTTTATAAATCAGATTATTATTAGCAAAGGGTTTTATTATTAATAAAAATCATAAAAATATATAAGTATCTATTCTTGAGTGGGATCTTTTCATGGTGAAAGGATGCTTGGAACCTACTAACAACAAATACTCATGTGGGTCTCACAGGACTGACCATTGTCCAGAACATACCATCCTCTTGTAATGTGCAGGTGGTTCATGAGTGTCAAGTTGGTATGTTGACTTAGTGCCTGATTTAGATCTCAGCGGACGGGTTACTCTGTCAAAAGAGTGACGGATATCCGATCCGCCGAAATATCAATCCCATTGGATATATAAGGGGCTTTATATTTCGGTGGACAGGATATCTGTCCCGCTTGTGACAGAGTAACCTGTTTCCCAAGATCTAAATCAGGCCCTAAGTCTCAGCTACCAAAGGGTGTAGAGGTCTCAAAGCTCAGATTGTATTCTGAAAAAGTTTCAGAAGATTTATCAACACAATTTGGAGAAACACAAGTTTAGTTTAGATTTTCTAGACAAAAACTGTCAGCAAATAATGTGTTCATTTAACATTTTACAATACTATGTTGGATTTGTTTCTGGATCATTCTTACTGTGTTAAACAAAAAGAATACACTTAACCTTCTTGAATTCCAACTGTCTTCATCTAAGGCTTGCTGAGATTTGCTGACATTCCTCTGAGGGGTCAAGACCACCATGGGCACCAAAAGTCACAATGCTCAAAAAACTGAAAAACTGAAAACTAGCCATGCTAGTTTGCTCCCGCTTTACATACACATGCTTTAAAGTGGCTGTAAAGTGGCTTGAGAGTGAATTAAAGTGCATTAATATATTACTAAATACAAGAGCCAAAGCATTTGATATTCCTCTTCCAAAACCAAAATTATAGTCCGTCCCTGAATTCTTTTCAAAATGTAGTCTAATTGATTTCATATATTTACGTGGTATTCATTTGGAAGAAATACATCTTAATAATAAATGAGATGTTGCAAGAATTTGCCTTTTAAAATGGTGGGGTAGCACTGTTATTCACAAGAGGGAATTGTAAAGGAAGAAGGATAGCAGATGACGAGCCTTCCACAAGATGAAAGAGAAGATCCCGGGAGTCAATGTGGAACACTCTAAATAGAGGGAACTAAAGATCAGGATAATGGAGGTGTACGAAATTGGGTTACTGATTGGGGAGGGGGGGGTGGGTGAAACCATACTCAAGCAGCAACCACAATCTTTGTCAAGGTGAAATCACAAACAAACCCCAAATTAACCTGTGCTCAACCCTCTGGTAGTTTGGCACAGAGCATGCAGACTCAACTTAAAGGAAATGCGTAAAGTATTTATGCAGCACAGAAAGAGTAAAAAAGTGAAAGCACAGCAAAAAGAATCCCACACCAGTTTAGAAAATAAAGTATGTTTTATTAATTAAGACAAGACCAAAATGACAAAAATCAAATCAGTAGAACCTGACATATGCAGTTTTGAAGATTTCAGTGAAGATAGTGCCAAAAAGCACAAAGTGCCAACTGTGGTTATATGGTCAAGCCGGACCGAGTCAAAATCACTATTTAAGGTCGAATGCAATGAAGTGCGGGCCGGCTACAGGGACCCAGTTAGGCCCGCTAAAAATGAGTACCTTATATCCTGGTTGCAGAGCATTGTAAGGTCTCACTTTGAGGATGCGTCATGCAGCTGAGGCAATGTGAGGTCCGGGTCAGAGATGCGTCGTGCAGCATCAGTTCTGGGGAGCTGTGAGGCTGCAATGTGAGGTCCTGCGTCAAGGAGGCCATCAATGAGGGGGATTGAGATGTGAAGTCCTGCGCCGAGGGTGCGTCGCACACCAGCTGTTTTGAAGAAGCTGCGGGGCTTGTGATGCTGAGTTCTTTTGTCATCATAGAGGCTGCCGCCGATGAGGGAATTGCATTGCGAGGGCCTGCGTCAAGGATGGATTGCAGAGCAATGGTTCTGATGAGGCTGTGGGCTGCGGTGGCGATGCGAAGTTCTGGCGCCGGGAAAGTTCACACCACAGAGGTGATGCATCAGTTCTGCTCAAATTTTACAGCACAGCAGAGGAGATGCGTTGGTTCTGCTGGGTCCACAGAGGGCTGGCAGAGCAACTTCAGACACACTTCCAAGGGTTCAGGACTAGGGAAGCACCAATTGGCAGGGTAGGACTCACTGGTGCCTTGGAGTCACTCTGGTGTTCCTGGGTATAGGGTGCAGGTCCAGTCCTACTCACCCAGGCAAGAGGGCAGCAGGCCAGCAGTTCTTCAGAGCAGAAGTCCAGCAAGGTGGCAGTCCTTTCAGCAGAACAACAGTCCATCTTTCTGGCCGAGTCTTCCACAGGTCCAGAAGTGTACTGAAATGTTGGTGTTTGAGGTCCAATATATATACCTGTTGCCTAATTTGAAGTGGGGGAAGCTTCTAGAGGATGACCTTTGAAGTGCTCATGTTTCCAGCCACCCTGCCCTGGCGCCAGACTAACGACAGGGGGTATGCAATCATTTGTGTGTGAAGGCAGGACACAGCCTATTCCAGTGTAAGTGGGATTTTTTCTAACTCCACCCTCCCATCCTGCCAGCGATGGCCCATCCAGGCACACCCAATCCCTCTATTGTGTGGGGCTTTAGTAGGAGGAATATGCAAAGACCAACTGCTAACTACACCGAGTCATGTAACTCAGAGACAGCTGCAAGCACTAAATGGCTAAGGCAGGAAAAATCCAGCTTTCTACAAGGTGCATTTTCACAATTGTAATTTCAAAATCTGATTTTACCATAGAAGATGATTTTTCAACACAATTCCAAAGACACCAAACTAGAACTATTTACCTGCTCGCATTTGGAAGATATCCTTATTAAATGTAACAAGGTAAGTTCAATGATATCCTATGGGAGAGGTAGGCCTTGTAATACTAAAAACAAATGTAATAATTTTTCACTACCAGGATATGTAAAACTTAAAAGTACATATCCTACTTTTTAAACACATTGCACTGTGCCCTGTGGGCTGTTTGGGGCCTATACTAGGTGTGACTCATATGTATTAAAAAGGAAGGTTTGGGCCGGGGTTAAGGCTTATTTTGCTGGGTCGAAATGGCAGTTTAAAACTGCACACACAGGATGCAATGCCAGGCCTGAGACATGTTTCAAGAGCTACTTAAATGGTTAGCACAATGAGTGCTGCAGGCCCACTGCATTTCATTTAAAGGCCCTGGGTATATGTAGAACCACTTTACTAGGGACTCATAAGTAGATTAAATGTGCCAGTTAGGGATAAGCAATTGTTAGCCTTTTTTAAGGAGTGAGCACATGCACTTTAGCACTTACTAGCAGTGGTTAAGTGCACAGAGTCCTAAGTCCAACAAAAAAGAGATCAGAAAAATATGGAGGAGTAAGGCAAAACGTTTGGGGGAAAACTACCCTAAGCTGGACAGGTCTAACAGCAGGAATGATGTTGTGTAGAATCACATGAAGTACCAATGCCCAAGGTTTGCAAAGGACCAGCCCAGTGCATACTTGCACCAAGTATACTTTCAGACTGAACCAGAGTCAGGAAAAGAGTAAAATTCTGATTCTGATAGACCACAGCACAAACCCAATCCATCCAAGTAAGGAAATTGTCAATGAAAAGAAAACACAGTGCATAAAAGAATAGCTGAAACATGGTTTGGAAGGCTAGGCAGAGTCCAAACATAGAATAAAGGCAAAAGGATGAGTACTAGCCACAAAAGGAAAGAAGACTGCCTCACCTATGATTCTCCAGCACCTGCACAGTGACGGAGCTGCCACTATTTTATGTCAATGTAGAAGCCCTTTTGTGCTTATGTTCATGGCAAGTGCTTCACCTACATTGACCCATATGGTTCTGTGCTACATCAACCCTACAGATGGATAGGTATTACGTCATCACTGCTGTGCATGCTCTGAAAGCAAGATGTGCTCAACAAACTGAAGGGAGACACTTGAGCAGTGGGCAATGCTGAGGCTACCTCACTTGGCTAACTACGCTTTGTCAAAAACAGCCCTAAACCCTGCCTAAAAGGCAAAAATAAGTGCCTGATATCTAGAGTTTTATACAGTCACAGTCCTTGTGTCTAACCTTTCTTCTCCTGCTATTTGTGTTTCTTCTCATCTGCTTTCAACTGATTTAGTTGAAGCAGAAAGCATGGACCTTAGGGTGAATGGTATAGGCCTAGATATGGTATGGTTTTTCTAGAGATGATAGTTTCAATTAGGGTATGATTTAGTTTCATTTCTTCTAAACTGTGCTAATTAATCAAGAGCAGTTTGTTTTAGATCCTGTAAACTGTATATCATCTCAGGTCTCAGTTACCTTCGGTAAAGTATACCTATTCGAAGGCACTCGATTAGTGGCATTGTAAAAAATATATATGCTATTCAAAAAAGGTAACTTGCACATATTACTAAACTACTTTTAATTAATTCTATACATCACTTTTAATAAATATTAATGCATAATAAAAAATTTTTTTAGTTTAGTTGGGAATTATTTAAATTAAACTTGAGAAATAATATTTTAATGTGAATTAATATATTTAAATTATTGAAAGATTTATCTAAAATGAATTATTAGTGCTGTGGGATTTTTCATTAGTTCTACATTTAAAAAATATATTAAATTAATTGCACTAATATTTAACATAAAAATATTTTTATAAAATGTTTGCAAGTTCAATAAACTTTGTTACTTTTTCCCTATACTTTACTATGCAGAGATCTCTGCCCAGACTGCAGAGATCTCCCTACGGTAAAGTATAAAGAACGTTTTGCCTTTACATTGCCATATTGATATCTCCACCATGACTGCGAAGTCCTTCTATGGCAAAGTGTGAATGTTTTCTTACCTCATCTCAATTATTTCCCACCTTCACTATCCTAGCGTTCTACACCTTGGAGAACCTCGGCAAGTATTCCAAATATCTCAGTGTACAGTCTGGACTCACATCATAATAGGCACATAACAATTCAGATTGACATCACACTAGGCATCATTTATGTATGTATTCTGCAGTCTGATGGTGTTCTGGGTGCAGGTGTGCCGAGATCCACCAAGGATGATGAGTTTGTCTGTTGGCGAGTTTGAGCTGCAGTAAAATGTCTATGGCCTGATTTAGAGTTTAGGAACAGGGTACCTCTTCAAGGGGGGCGTGGCCAGCCAGCGAAGCATGGCGGACGCAAATCGCTAGTGCTCCGCTCCGACACCCCTGGTTATCCTGTTAATCATCGAAATCCCCCGCCATCGGAGCTCAATCAAGCGGCAGAACTGTGCCTACGCGTCGGCGGCCCGATCCAATACCGGGTCGGAGTACGCGAACTGTTTCAGCTACGATCACCGACCCTGCAGACCCCGCCGGTGAGACGTTCCCGCAGCGGCGCCATTGCTGCGAACGCGTCATTCATGTTACTGGCCGGTCGCTGGTATTATCATTCAATTGGGGAGGCAAGGGTGACGTCTTGAGGTCTCCTGACCGTCACTACGAGGGAATGCGGTGAGCGCCGGACGGCGGCCGATACAGCAGCGCTCCCCCGGCCCCGCCTTCAATTGAGTAACGGCCAGTAGCGGAGCTCCCCGGCGGTAAACAGACGCGGAGGCCCTGAGCAGACGAACAAGCCCCATCGGCTGAGCACCGGAGGTGAGCACCGTCAGCAGCTATACTGGATCACTGTTTTTTCAGTCCGAGGAGGCGGAATACCCCGGCCCAACCATCACCCGACCAGCGCGGGCCTTGTGGGGGGGGGGGGCATCGAGATTTACTGTGCTGAGGCCCTTGGGCACGAATCGCGTGCCTACGATACTGACCAGTTCTGTACGCTGGGACTGCTGACCCCCCAGGGACTCGTTGAACCCCGCTTTCAGTGTAGGCGGTGAAGTACTGGGGGGCCCCCCGGCAAATATACCGGACTACTGGCCGGGGAAATCGGCCCTGCCGGATCACACACACTGCGGCTGTGACGGCCCACTGCTCCCCGGTACCTGCGGCGCGGCGGTTGTAGCCGCAAGAGAGAAGAACAGCAAGCACAGTCTGGGGACAGCGAAGCCCACCTGAACTCGACATAACCTCCACACGGGGCCCCCTGAGCTGTCCCTGAGGCCTGCTGACGTACTGTGTAACCTTGAGCCTCCGAGCTTGCCTGTGCAGGCATCGTGGCAACTGCTGAGGTCGCAACCTAGGACCTACTGCCCGAGAAGAGTCCACAGTCAGCATTCTCAGGTGAGCGGAAGGCCTTTGGACCAGAGACCGGGTGAACCTGAGCGAGTGGGCTGTTACGTGAGGCAGCCATACGTGAGAGGACCCCCTCCCCGCCCCCGGACTGGTGTTACCCACGCGGGGTAGGAGCGGTCCATTCCCGTCGCCTGGCCCTGAGAGGGAGCAGCGGAACTGCACTGGACCTGACTCAATCGGTCACCTTGGCGGTACGTTACTGCCTCGCCATAGATCAGGCTCGGGGGCCGGATCGGGCCTAGGCCGCGGGAGGAGGCGCGACGCAACCGAGGGCCTTCCTAGTCTCTCCTGAATCCTGAGAGGTGGCGCAACGAGATCTCGCGCTACAACTGATCAACACACTTATACAGACCAACAAAAGACAGCATTGCTTGCTAACCCATAGTAGAAGAGGCACTCAGGAGACAGATAACTGGCGCGAACAAGGCTGCGCGCCCAATCCAACGGTTGGCCTTCCCGCCGTCAGTCGGTACGCGGCGAATCGACATACGGAAGGCCATCTACACTTTATTACAATCCGAGACCCACAGCAGAGGATACCAGACATTGCCAGAAGGGCGCACACGCGAAACGACCTGGCATCTAGATTTGCCCCCACAACCGAGTGCCGGATGCTCACGGCGCAACAACTGGGGATGGGTCGCCTACGCAACACCAATCAGCACCTTAATGTATGCAGCAGCAGTGCAGATCAATCAACGGCACAAGGAGGAACAACTGCTGAAACACCACATGCTACGTTAGCCACCAAACTCGACTCAGTGCTGGCCGCAGTAGAAAAGATAGGATCCTCACTGGCCCAGACCCGCACCTCACTTGAGTCCAAAATTGATAAAGTTACGTCAGACTTTAATCTACTGCGCGCTGATCACCAGAAGCTCGGAGACAGAGTGTGTTCACAGGAACAGTCGCTTGCGGAACTGAGGCCCATCACTCAAAGTCATACGGCCGCCTTGCAGGATCTTATAGACCGTGTGCATGATCTGGAAGATAAGGTGGAGGATGCAGAAGGGCGCTCCCGCCGCAATAACATTCGCGTGGTGGGTCTGCCGGAGGGCAAAGAAGGGCGGCGCCCGGAAGAGTACGCCGAAAGCTGGATTAGAGAACTACTCCCAGATGGTACACTGTCTGCCCACTTCGTAATCGAAAGAGCTCACCGAGTCCCTGCTCAGAAACCACCGCCGTGCGCCCGTCCACGTCCTTTCCTATTCAAAGTCCTCAACTATAGGGACAGAGACTCAATCCTCAGAGAAACCCGCAAGCTGGCAGACATAACAGTAGACAATAGTCACATCATGTTCTTCCCAGACTTCACAGCACAAGTGCAGCGCCGCAGAAGTGCGTATGCGGCGGTGAAGAAACAACTGCGTGAACTGGGTCTCAACTACTCACTCCTCTTTCCGGCCAAGCTGCGAGTGATCGCAAGCGGAACGACGCGCTTCTTTGACTCCCCCTCTGACACCTGGGATTGGTTGGAGGAATCGGGCCTGCTGTCTGGACCGAGGCCTTCTGGGTCAGATGAACTAAGGATGTCGGGCGGGAGACGACGTCGACGGGGCGGGCGGAATAGACCTCGGATAGGGGCCACGGCACCTTCCACCTCTCCTAACCTGGAACAGAGACAGGCTGAACGACAAGAGGCGATCCACATGGCGGCGTAGTTGGGACCACTAACTCCCAATTCTGGTCGCCTTCATAGCCCTTTGAGATTCTCAGATACTGGGGATTCCGCGTCATCCAGGCTGGATGGATCCGAAGAATTTCCAATGCCAGAAGTCACCCCGCAAACGGCGGATGGAATTATATGACTCTTAAGTAACTCCTGTATCTTGCACACATCAATCGCAAGTATTTACAGTACCAACAATGCATTGCGCTAATGTTTGACACCCTAGTTAGTCACCTATTCCCTACAGTCGGCAACGGCTATCACGCATTCCATATGCATTGCAGCAAGTAGCTCCCACCGCAGCCCGGGCGACACAAATGCGCGCACCGCTCACATTGCTCTTACCATCACGGATTGACATGAGGGATATCGGGTTATACCCTGACACTAAGGGGAAGTCCGACACACACTACATACGTGCCACTAGTATCCCCCACTAGACGTCACTCGACCGTTAAGTTTTTCTCTGTTTTTAGCCCCTAGTTGGGCCTCACATTTTGGACGAACATCTCTTTGGTGCTCGCCCCCACAGTTAACTGTAATTCAGCTTGTTTTTCATCTTTTCCCCCTGTTTTACTTAATGTTGCTGGGTTGGAATCAATGCACACGCCACACACATCACGATGCCCCGCCCCTCCTGCTCAACCTTAATTGCCAAACAGCAATATTATGGTGCAGGTCAACATGGTTACGTGGAATGTGCGCGGTATACACACGCCAACACGTAGGTACTCCATTTACGCCTATATGCGGCGCAGAGCAGTCGACATTGCGTTCCTCCAAGAGACGCACATGTCGCAGGCGGAGCTCGGTAGACTGCGAAGTAGATGGAGGGGACACATACATGGCACAGTTTACTCGGCCCATGCACGGGGTGCCCTTGTCTGGATAAGAGCAGGAGTCCCATTTGTCAGCGAACAGACACTAGTTGACCCGGAGGGCAGATATGCATTCGTTAGCGGGAGACTCAACGGCCAGCCGATTCTCCTGGGCTCCGTCTATGCCCCCAATGTCAATCAGTCCGCCTTCCTAGATAGCCTCACAGGGAAACTTACCAATTGGAGCGGGATCCCCTGGCTCATCGGAGGAGACTTTAATTCAGTATTAGATGTTGAATTAGATAGATCATTCCCGCCTCTCACGAGGACCACTGCTGCGTCTAACGCGCGGGCCCTCACAGACTGGCTGACATACTGGGCACTAATAGACATATGGCGCGCCACTAACCCCGATACTCGGATATACTCATATTACTCAGCGGTGCACAAGTTACACGTGAGATTACATAGGATAGTGGGGTCCCCAGCGCTACTCCCGCTGATACATCATACAGAATACTTAGGCCGCACACACTCAGATCATAACCCCTTACTCTTAAATCTTAATTGGGAACCTGGGCGCCCACCCACCCCCACCTGGAGACTACAAATCTCGGCACTCGAAGACCAGCACTTTCGCTTGTCGCTGGGAACAGCTATCCTTGAATATTTTGAGCTCAATGAGGGTACAACCGGGGACAAGTTAGTGGAGTGGGAGGCCTTCAAGGTCACAATGCGGGGGCACTGTCTGAGCACGACTTGGAACATTCGCAAGACTCTACAACACGACCTCACTAGAATAGAATCACAGCTATTACGGTACGAGACCCAGGGCGAGGAGGGAGGCAGGGACCACCATCGCCTAGAGACATTACGCACACAGCACGCCGAGCTGCTGGAACGCCTCCGCTGCCACAACTACGCAGCACACGCAGCCCGTACACACGCCACCGCTGATCGCGCAGGACGGCTCTTAGCATGGCTCATCAGACAGGAACATGCCCACGTGCCCATAAGCGCCCTACGGGCCGACACTAGTCTGCTAGTGCACACGCAACGTGATATTCACTTAGCTCTGACACACCACTATAAACTGCTGTACCAATCACACAGATCACGGGACCCAGACGCCCTCTCATCCTTCCTCGACCGGATACGGCTGCCTGAGACGTTTGCCGGAACACACAGAGCTCTTAGACACTGAGATATCCTTAGAGGAAATCAGAGAGGCAGTCTCATCACTGGCAACGGGCAAGACCCCGGGACCCGATGGCTTCCCGGCCGAATATTACAAGGCGTATCAAATAACATTGGTGCCGCACCTGCATACCCTCTTTGCAGCCTCGGTAGACCCGGGGCGCCTCCCCTCCTCGCTCTGCGAGGCACATCTCGTTTCGCTGCCTAAACCCGACAGAGATCACACTGACATGGGCTCATATAGACCCCTTGCCATTCTCAACTCCGATTACAAAATTCTCGCTAAAATTCTAGCGGACAGACTAGCACAAGCAGTCCCCTCTCTGGTGCACGCAGATCAAAATGGATTCGTACCATCCCGTAGTACCTCCCTTAACCTGCGCCGCTTTTTCCGAGTGGCAACCTACTCCACATGTGAATGGCCGCAGGCGGGCTGCCTTGTACTCGACCTTGAAAAGGCTTTCGACTCCCTCGAATGGGATTACATGTTTGCGACCCTTGAACGATACCAGTTAGGTCCCACCTTTTTGCAACTGACCCAGCTGCTCTATACAAACCCGACGATGAGAGTGAGGGTGGGCCCCTATATTTCTGAGGCCATCCCAGTGCGACGGGGCACGAGGCAGGGCTGTCCGTTGTCCCCTCTCCTCTTCGCACTGGCGATGGAGCCACTTGCGGAATCCTTGAGAACCCAATTACAAGATGGCATTCCACTAGGCGGCTGTTGTAATCTTCCTGCATGTGCTTAAGGTAGAATGTAGAATGTTATGAGGTCACAGAATGTGGTGAAGGGACTTGAACTGGGAAGGCGTTGCTGTTGGACCTGATCTGTCGGTGGTTGAATCGAATAAAGCACGATTTGGATTTCACACCGTGTGAACTGGCTTTTATTACTGGCGACGAGGATGGGATGGAGGAACCTATTTGATTCCTACATAGTGGCAATTGGGGGAGAAAAATGTTCTGCCTTCAGAAAACAAGCGATTTTACTACATAACTTAGGTGTGGAAGGCAGGAATATCTATGACAGCATGGATATCATAACAATAGGCAATGGAGATGGCGAACCTGCAGACGTTTATGAAATGTCTATGACAATGTTAGAACGATACTTTGGACCACGAATAAATTTAGTTTTGGAGCGTCATAGATTCTTCACAAGAGTCCAAGGCCCAACTGAACGTGTGGGGACTTATGTTGCTTCTTTAAAAACCCTGGCACGCACATGTGATTTTGGTGAACTTTCAGATTCCCTTGTTAGGGATCAACTTGTAAGGTGTACCAACAGCTCAAGGGTGCAAGAAAAGCTTTTATCAAAGAATCCGACATTGTCTGAAGCAGTTGCAATTGTGGAAGGGGTGGAGAATACTTCCTCTTGGGTAAAAGAAATAAGGAAAAATCGTGAAGATGGAAGTATGCCTCAAAGTGAAAACGCAAGGAAGGGTCAAGATGGTGTACGTACCCTGTCTGAATGTGACGTTAGTGATGAACCTTCCGACAACATTGCGAAGGTGTCTGTGAACATGAAGAATAAAAATGTCTCTAAGAGTGTCCAACCCCACGCAAGTTCTGGCAAGGATACCCAAGCACGTTATGAACGAGATCCACATCAACGGCGCTCCTTTGATCGAGAAAGGAACAGTAATGACAACCAGAGGGTGCGATGTTATAGATGTGGCAGTTTTTCCCACTCTTCTAATTTTCCCAATTGTTATGCTAGGGACTCGGTATGTAATAACTGTGGGATCAAAGGACATTATGCTCGTGTTTGCAAGTCTTCTAAAGGGGGTCGCGCAACTGAAAATACTTCTGATGCTATCCGCACTCTTGTTATCTCAAGCATTTCTGAGAGGGGTGGTGATGTTGATTCTGAAAAGATTGTTATGCCGTTTTGTAACATATCTGTGGATGGGAGTGAATTCAAGGTAATGGCTGATTCAGGTTCCCCGTTTACCTTAATAGGGAACAAAATATGGGATGAGGTTGTAGGACTTGAGAAGGTGGCGCTTCTGCCTCCGGACATCTCTCCACTTAGTTATGGAGGATCTCGCGTGGACATTGTTGGGTATGTTGTGGCAAGAATTATGTTAAAAAACAAGGAGATTGTGGGAAAAGTTTATGTGGCTGTGAGAGGAGACAACCTTCTAGGTTGGAGGCATCAACGCGACTTGGGGATAATTCTTAATCCAAATGCTAAGAACCCACAAGACCAAGATATGCTGATGGATGATATAGTTGGGAGTCCACAAGAACAAGTAATGTTGGTGGATACGGTGGATAAAGGGGACAAATATTTTAGAGATTTTCCTGAGGTATTTTCGGATGATCTTGGTTGTCTCAAAGGTTTTGAGCACCGGATCATTCTTAAAAATACAGCCAAACCCTGTGTGCACAAGGTACGGAGGGTGCCGAATCTGATGGTTGAACCATTGAGACTTGAGCTTGAAAGGCTGCTGAAGTTGGGTGTAATTGAGGAGATTGAGGCCTCGGAGTGGTTAGCTCTGGTGGTTTTAGCACCTAAGGATGGAGGTTCTGCTGTTAGGATGTGTGTGGACTTGCGCGGATTGAACGAGTGGATCTGGGTAGACCGCCAGCCTCTCCCGAATATATCAGAGTCTATCAGTTTGCTGAAGGGAGCTAAAATCTTTAGTGTATTGGATCTTTCGTCCGCGTATCACCAGATCATGCTTCATAAAGATTCCAGACATTTGACATCCTTCGTTACTCCTCTGGGGGCGAATCAATTCCTGAGAATGCCCTTCGGTTTAGCCTCGGCGGCAGCCTGTTTTCAGAGAATAATGAAGATGGTTTTGGGAGGCCTACCTAATGTCTTGTTTTTTCAAGATGATATTTTGGCTTATGGTGGAGATGAGAGTGAACATGAGGGTGTTTTGAGGTCTGTATTGAGCAAATTGAAAGAGAAGGGGCTTACTGTCAAGAAGGATAAGTGCCGCATTGGGCTGAAGTCGGTTACTTACCTTGGTCACGTCATTTCTGGTGATGGAATACAACCCAAGCTGCAGCTTGCGGAGAGCATTGTCAAAGCTCCAGCTCCTGAAGACAAGGAGCAAGTTAGGTCCTTTTTGGGAATGGCAGAGTTCTACTCTAAGTTTGTGAGAAATTTTGCCAGTGTTGTAGAACCCATTAGAGTTTTGTTAAAGAAGGGGGCGCGTTTGGTCTGGTCACCTGAATGTGAGGAAGCATTCAAAACAGTCAAGTCTGAGATTGGGAGAATGCCAACATTAGGACACTTTGATACCAAATTGAAAACTATCCTAACAACTGATGCCAGTCTCAAGGGACTTGGGGCTGTTCTCTCTCAAGTTGTCAATGGCGAGGAGAAAGTAGTGGCTTTTGCTTCCAGAGCTCTAAGAGAGGCTGAGATCAACTATTCTTGTATCGAGAGGGAGGCTCGGAGTGTGTTTTGGGCGATACGGCATTTCAAGTTTTACCTTTGGGGTATTCCATTTATTGTAAAATCTGACCTTCGCCCCCTTGTTCAAATTTTTTCGTGCTATCACAGTGACCATGTGACCCCCAGGCTTAAGAGGTGGAGTGAGGGTCTGCAGGAGTTTAATTTTCGTGTACAGTACATCTCAGGTCAGAGTAATAAATCTGCTGACTGTTTGTCACGGTTGCCTTTGGATGTTGAACACAAAGGGGAAGAGTTTGAATATGTGAATTGGTTGACTGAGCCCTCGTTGTCAAAGGACGAATGGTTGTCCTGTGCTAGCAGTGATAAGGTGCTTTCCTCCCTTAAGGTTGTGATTACTAAGGGGTGGCCAGGATACAGAGATCTTGATTCTGATCTGAAGTCCTACTGGGCTGTGAGAAATGACCTCACCTTTTGCCAAGGAAATCTCATGAGAGGAGGCAGAGTGGTGCCGCCTAGTGAGTTTAGGAATAGAGTAGTCAATATAGCCCATGAGGGACATTTGGGAAGGAGTCTAACCAAGGCACGTGTCAGGGAGAGATACTGGTGGCCTGGGATGGATCGGATGATAGAGAGGGTGGTCAAAGACTGTCATTTGTGTGCCGTTAATGATAAGTCTCATGTGACTTGTCATGCCCCTCTTTCCCCAGTGGAAGTACCTGATGCTGTTTGGACCAAATTAGGATTAGATATAATTGGCCCCTTTGAGTTGATGCCCTCTCATGAGAGGTTTGTTGTTCTTTTAGTGGACTATACCTCAAAATGGGTGGTTTCCAAGTGCATGAATACTGTTAATTCAAGGTCAGTGATTGAGTTCTTGAAGGATGTGTTTGTTGCGGAAGGTATTCCCAAATATTTGGTCACTGACAATGGGGTGCAGTTCATCTCCCATGAAATGTTTGATTTTCTTGGGAATCTTGGAATTATTCATCAGAAGACTGCCCTATATTCTCCACAGGCTAATGGCCTCACAGAAAGGATGAATAGGGTTGTCAAAAGTTGTGCTCAGCGGTCACAAGATTCTAGAGTCTCTTTCAGTGAAGTGTTGAGAGAAACTTGGTGGGCGCACCGTACTGTTCCCAATGCTATTTCACAAAAATCGCATTTTGAAGCCCTGAGGGGGAGGGTGGCGAATTCTAAACTAAATCCTGTATGGCTCCCTGCCTGGAAGGGCTGTGGTGTAACTGAAGAATTGAGAAGGACTAGGCTGGCTGATTACCAACAGAATTACAAACTGCGGTATGATGACAAGATGTCAGTCAGGGAGAGGAGGTGGAACTTGGGTGACCGTGTCTTGGTAAAAAAGGGCAAGCGTGGTCACAAGGGTTCATCTAATTTTCTCGGCCCTTTTGTCATCACCGCAATTAAGAAAAATGTTATGACTTTGGACAATGGATGTACCTGGAGTATGTCCAGACTGGTTACATTCTCTGAGATATCTCACCAAACTTCTGGTAACATTGGTTGTGTTTCTGAGAAAAAGGACACAAGCACTGGTGACCGTAGTAGTGTTTCTGTAGATAGGGACACAAGCACTAGTTATCCAGACAGACACAGGCATGTACCTGTGAAGTTCAAAGATTATGTTTTGTATTAAAGTAACTATTGCATGCTACTTTCACTTTTCCTTGTGTTTAAAACCATCTTTCCTTTTGCTTATTCTCTTAGTTTTTCTTATGCAACCTGTCATTACATTTTAACATCCGCTATTATGTTGTTTTATGTGATTTTGTAAGGGGGATGTGTTGTAATCTTCCTGCATGTGCTTAAGGTAGAATGTAGAATGTTATGAGGTCACAGAATGTGGTGAAGGGACTTGAACTGGGAAGGCGTTGTTGTTGGACCTGATCTGTCGGTGGTTGCATCGAATGAAGCACGATTTGGATTTCACACCGTGTGAACTGGCTTTTATTAGCGGCGAAGTACACACAGTCTCGCTGTATGCCGATGACCTGTTGATATATTGCAGGGACGTCAGTCGGATCCCGGGGGACCTGACTCGTGTTCTGGGAGAGTTTGCAGCTATATCAGGTCTCAAAGTTAATGCCGCTAAATCCAAGTTATATGCCTTTGGAGCAGGAGTTTCAGATCCAGGATTTGTGCTCAACGGGGAGCGAGTACAATGGAGCCCAGACACGTTTCGTTATCTAGGCATACGAGTCTACCGGCAACCGCAGGACCTCTTTGACGGCAACCTAGGCAGGGCCTTAACAGCCATTCGCTCTCAGATGCGGTTCTGGAGCACACTCCCCCTGACAGTCACGGGCAGAGTAGCGCTGATGAAAATGGTGGCCTTACCACGGCTCCTGTACTACTTTGCCAACCTGCCTAGTTATGTACCAGCCTCCTTCTTTACCCAGCTAGAACGGACAACTAGGGATTTCATATGGGGTCCCAGCCGACATAGGGTAGCGATCAGGAAGTTATATTTACCCACAGATCAGGGGGGTCTGGCGGCTCTTTGCTTTGAGCACTACTACCTCGCGGCTCAGCTTCAATGAGGTGCCAGATGGCTTGCAGATCGACAGCGCAATGACACGGCGTCCACCCGATCACCATACACTATGCTGCAGATTCTTATGCTCTTCCATCCTGGAGCGCGCACACGTCCCCCGGAACCTTTATATTTGAACGTGGCTTACAGGTGCTATCGGCGGAGCCTCTACCTAACACGACATGTCACACCCTATGCCCCCGCTCTCCCGCTGGAGGGCACCCCCAGGGGCCCGACGACATGTACAGCCACTGAATTGCACCATTGGCATGAAGCTGGGATACGGACCCTAGGAGATCTCTATCACGAGGGCTCACTGATTCCTTATGCGACTCTAGTAGCAAACGAGGAACTTCCCGCCGGACAATTCCTCCTACATGGTTCACTGGTGACCACCCTTACAGAGAAATGGGGAGATCTAGGTACTGAGCCACAAATGCACCTCACCATCCAATATCTGCATGTTATGGGACGAGGCAGGCACCTGATACGTTGGTTCGCCGCTTCACTGCGCCACCATGCAGCAATTAGCCTGGATCCCCTCAGACACAAGTGGGAACATGACTTAGGACGCCAACTCTCAGATAAAACCTGGTCACAGATACTGGCCAGCCCGACCTGTATCCCTCGAAATATGAGACTCCGGCAAATACAATATTTTATTACACAACGTGCGTACTTAACACCGGCCAATATTAACAGATATTTCCATCGAGCTGACTCTGCCTGCCCCCGATGCGCAGCCCTCGATGCAGACCTGGTGCACATGCTCTGGGGCTGCCTCAATCTTAGCACCTACTGGAGGGGAGTGGCAGACGCACTACATGCCTGTACGGAGAGAGAGTTACCCTTTGAGTGGCAAACATATCTACTGCACGTTTTTCGTAGAACACGCACCACTAAGGTCACCTCCCGGTTCCTGGATCTGGGCATAGTCACTGCCAAACGGCTCATTACGAAGAGATGGAAGGCATCGGATCCCCCACAGGTACAGGCTTGGAGGTATTCCACCATTGCGTGGGCCAGAGCAGAGGGCACAGCAATCAGGCGAGAGGAACTGGTGGGCCTCAGAAAAACACCTATAGCTGAAAATTGGGATGCGATCCTGGCAACACTGCTACAATCTACAGACCTTCCAATCCAGCCCCTGCAGGCATCTGGCCTACACCACCACCACCGCGCACGCGACCCACACCCATAGGCTGCACTTTCGCAATCGATCACGTACCAGCAGCTAAACGATACCACCCCAATGCACCTGCGCTTCATAGCTTTATGACAAAGGTACTACTAAGGGGGCGCTCTCGGAGGCACACATACAGTTCTACATGTACTCAAGCTTGCGTGTCCGATCCAACCCTACCCCAAGTTCACTACCCTATATACACAGTTTTTTGCCACGTTAATGGCTTCACCAATCTATCTGCACCTAATTGACTCTTAAAAATAAAACACTCCATACAATAAGCAAACATGTCAGATATATCGGTTATGGACAAATTGATACTGTAAACAACCATGTATTAACCCAATATGATGAAAAACAATATTGTAACACCTTTGTCGTACTCACATATGCTGACGCCTAGTGACGTATAATATCTACTGTTGCTACAAGCTGCAGAAATGATGGGGAAAAAACAACTCATGTAAATGTTTACCAAAAAAAAACCAATAAAACAGATTTAACAAAAAAAAAACAGGGTACCTCTTCAAAAATGCTATGGAGTATCCTGTCTCCCAAATCGCTAGTCCAGCTGCCTCATTTCCGACAATGGAGCCTATGGCGGCTCCCTTGATGGGAATCTTCCTCCAATAGCCTGACGGAGTAGGGCCATCGGAGGAAGGACAGAATACTGGATGGTGTAGTTTATATTTTTTCTCCTGTCCATCACTGCAAGATAAAACCTAGTGGAGAGGAACAGGAAAAAACTCATATTGACTCCTGAGAAAACTTCCAAGGTTTAGTGTTCATTAGTTTTTTGTTTTTCAATAAAGAATTTAACTGTTGGAGTTTGTTTTTGAAGAACGACAAATTTTGAAAAGTTTGGTGTACGTCCATCAATATCGACGACAGACGTACAGCAAACATTTTGTACATTTAATGGAACTGCAGTGCCGACAGTTTCTTTGAATGTACACGGTTGTCTGATAGGCTGGCGGGCAACTCAAAATTTGGCAGGCGCAGTATCCTTGGGATGGCAGTGTTAATGGCTGCCGCCATCCCGACAGACATTGTTCTGTCCGCCAAACTTTAAATCAGTTCCTAAGTCTTAGGGGCCGATTCCGATCTGGGTCGGAAAACTCTCCGACCGAGCCGGATCCGGAGAGATTTCCGACCGAGCCGGACTCCTGCAGTCCGGCCGAGCGAGTACGATGCGGCCGCATGCTGCCGGACTCGATTCGGTCTGACTCCCATTGAAATCAATGGGAGCCGGTCGTACGACGCGTACATGGGCTCCCATTGACTGAATGGGTACGTCGCGAACAAGTGCGCCCCCTACAGTGTGTATGCGTCGGTGCAACCCGCACCGTACATACATGTTTAGGGGGGGACACTTGGGTCCCCCCTGTGTCTGACTCGTAAGGTTACGGGTGAAGGGGGGTCCGGCACGGACCCCCCAAATCCGGCTCCGGGAGCTTTTTTGAGCCGACCGCTCCAACTCGATCCGGATGTCCGACGCGTACATCGTACTCGCTCGGTCGGATAACGTCTCCATCGCGTGGTGCGATTCGTTTCCGTACGAGTCGGTCGGAGTGGTTCGGATCCGGAAACGGTTTGGTCGGAACACACCCGTACATTCGCATCGTACTCGCTCGGTCGGACAGCTGTACGAGTCGGTCGGAAAAAACGCGTACGGCACGTACTTTTTCCAGCCGGATCCCGTTCGGTGAGCTTCCGACCGAGATCGGAATCGGCCCCTAAACATTCAAGACAAGTGATCCTAGTGTCGATTGGACCTTAATGGTTATAGAGTTCAAGTTGATCCCACTCCTGTGCCAAAACTGAAGGTGTCAAAATGGTGTCAAATAAGCATATTAGGCCTCCACTGATCCTATCATTCTTCCCTGTCCTGCTGGAGGACTTTAACTTCACTCTGAAGTCCCAAGGTAAAACTGTTGACAGGGGGAACTCCTAGCCATTTACTGACCCATGCACCATTGCAGCTATCCTGAAAACGTGCTTAGGGCCTGGCCACTTGTTCCCCATAAATGTATAACTCCTGATCCGCTTAACTGAGTTTATTGATTTGGTATTGCTTTATGTATTCAATTTGTCATCTTCATACTTAATTCCTCTAGGGAGTTTACTATTTGATTCCTGACTTTAATATTGTTTTTGTGCTGCTAAGTACTTTATTCACATTTTCACTGAAAGATGCCTATTGCTTTGATCTAACTATCTGGGGTAAACATCGAATCACTCATTGAAACCTGCTCTCTACTTCTTAGGAATAGAGGGGCATATTAGCAAGGGCACTATCGCCGCTTTAGCGGCACTTTTGCCGCTAAAGCGGCGATATTTATATCGCCCTATCAGCAAACTGTCTCTAACAGCAGTTAGCGACAGTTTGCGGGCATTAGCGCCCGTTTTTATCGCTTTGCATGTCAGCGATATTTATCGCTAATGACATGCAAAGTGGGCGTTCCCGACGAACAAACCTGGGAAACACTCGCTAACAGGCCTATCGCCTATTAGCAAGGTGGCCATGGCCCCAGTTAGCGACGTGAAAAGTCGCGCTAACCGGGGTCATCGCCATTTATTTAACACCTGCAATTAGCAGGTGTTAGCCATACCTAACATGGGGGTGGATTATGCTGATACGACCACAGGGTCGTATCAGCAAGGTGTTCTCCCTTCTCCATGCAACATCGCTGGTTTTTCAGCGATGTTGGCCCATTTCCCCCGCTATCGCTGGAATATTCATCGCCATAGCGCTAATCGTTGCTAATACAGCGTTAGCGTGGCAATATATTCCAGCGATAGCCGGCGATAAAAAAATCATGCTAAGCAGGGTTAGCGATGATTATCGCCTCTTCTTGCTAATATGCCCCAGAGTTACTTTGTGGAATCTCACCTTTTGATCTACCACTACATCATATTTTAGATTCTAACATTATTTTATATTAATATTTGTGTCCATAGTTAACAGCAAGTCACAAACAAAACCTTCTAATCACTCATTTATTTTTGAAAAACAAATGTCTCAAGTTGTGAATCAGTGCTGCTGGAGCAACACTCCATCATCAGGATAATCCCCGTTTGACATAAAATAATAAACATTTTCGTCCATCAGAATAACAATAACTTAAAGTTATCAAGAATGTTGTTATACAACATGAACATACAATTACAAAAACTCACACATGTATTGCGTATAGCAAAACTTCATCATCCTGAAAAGACTTATTGCGATGCCTCCACAGAAACTAGACTGTCACATTCTTGATTCAAAAAGTAGGTTAGCAATTTCTGAGTATTTATCAACATAAGTTATTTTTGTGTCCAATGAGGTGATAAAAACTGTATAGTAACCATTGGGAAAACAACTTTTGATAAAACCTTTGCTACTTATGTGTTTTATTTTCCTCTTTTTTAGTAAATGTTATAAATAAATTGAAAAGAGTATGTTATATGCAGTAATACATTGTTTTTGGAGTTAAGACAAATGTGGTATTCGGCTCCCCGCCTTCCTTTTTAATATTATAGTTTGAAGAACGGTTGGTTATCTGTGCTGTTCAACCACTCTTCACTAAGGATTCTATACAAAGCATCATTTTTGCCTGAAATGCATTTCCTCCATTGTCAGAACTACATTGTTGAATATCCATCCTTGATACTTAAAAGCTGCCATATTACCTTTCACATGAAACACGTCGAATTCTTAATTTCTTTGAAAATCTAGGAGTTTCAATGTCTAATAAATTAATTTAGGAAATTTCCTTTTCAAACAACAAGATGCTACGATATATACCCGTCAATAAGGGTTTAACTCTGTCAATATCTAAAATTTTATTTGAGGCAACAAGTGTCTGTTTTCATTAAAATATTTTGTCATAGTCGATTATATATTTGTTGGCCTTAGGTTTGTCTTCTGGTCATTCCTTCTGATTTTAGCGTTTCTTGACGATTGGCCAAGAAAATAAATTTCACTCGAACAACATATAGAATATACAAAAATTGCCCTGTTGCATGTGTAGAACTTTTCGTGGTAATAACTTTATGATTGCATAGATGCTAAATCACATCACATTTCACTAAATTGTTACACTGTCTGCCATTGTAAAATGCATTGGTGCTTCTTTGTTATTTGTGGATACTATAAATAGCTGTGATCAAGTTTGTGCAGATTTTTCAGCTTTACTCAAGTTGTTCCTTAGATTGTTGACTTTGAAACAGGAATAGAATAGGTTCTATGAGAACTTTGTGTAATATACCTGCCTCTGTTTCAAAAAGCATTTTTGATTTGATAAAATGATGTTCAGTAACAATTAATGTGAGTAATACTTTGGCTTCTGTCTGCTGTATTGCTATTTATTTTGTCTTAATTGTAATGCTGGCATTGACCACACTTTCTTAATTATAGCTTCATTGTCACCTCTAGCTGTGAATTGTTCACACAGCCTTTTTGTCTGCAATTTGGAATTGTTCTTTATTTGATCTGACATAATACTTTTCTATCTTAGTATCCAAGTGTATTTGAGGCATTTATTCATACTTTTTGGGTGGGAGCCTTGCATACGTAAATATATCTTACGATCTGTGTGTTTAGTGAATGTAGTCGTAATCAAACTCCTGTAATTGGGTGTTAGTGATATATTCAACGGGTTATTGAGGCCTTTGTATGATAATACTAAACTTGATTGCTGCATCCAATTAATTTAAGAATTTGTGAAACTGCCGTGATCACTAAGGACCCGAAGACAAGTTCGACAGTCCATCGGACCGCCGAACCCGTGCTGGCGGTCAACCCACCGTATTACGAATACCGCAGGGGGACCGCCACATGCTCACTGCAATCATGGATCAAGCAGTGGTGGCGCCATGGTGGCAGGCTCTAATATGCTGCTGATGCCGCTGCGGCACCATCTAGCATATTTAGGAGTCTCCTTACCACCACAGTTTTCATGGCGGTGAGGAAACAAACTGTGGCAGTGAGGTAACAAAGGGGGCTCTACAGGGCCCACTGTTGCCACAGGGCCATGGTGTGCCTGCTTTATGCAGCCACCCCATTTCCTGCACGGCATGGACTTTACAGTCCATGCCGTGCAGGAATGGGCTTTGGTGTTCCCATTGTGGTGCCTTTTTGAAAGACACCGCCGTGGGAACGCCAAAGGACTGCCTGCCAGACAACGTGATTACTCGTAATCTGGTGGGCGGGCAGCCAGCGGTCGAGTTTGGCGGTGCTGGAGCTGGCCGCTGGCGTGGAGTCCTGCTTCAGGATCGCCAAACTCATAATCAAGCCCTCAGCGTCTTCTTGCCAGATGCCAATAATATGATCTATGCTACTTTTCCAAAATGGAAGTTTACCGTACCATCTTAGATTATTGAGTACATTTTGCTATTTAAAGCTGTCCATAAACAGCTGCTTCTTCTCTCCAGCTTACTAAATATCTCTTGGCCCCTGTGGGTGCTTGCAGAGTGGAGCTGAGTGGTGCTTGTTTTCTCCTCTCTACATTTCAGTAGAGACTGAAGAAGAGCTGTCTGCCGGCACACTATAATTCTATGTCAGGACCGGAGGCGAGGATTATGCTATTCTTTCTCCACTTTATTGAATAGCAGCCATTCAAAGTCAAGTAAACAAACTACTATTCCCATGAAACATCGGGAATAACACAAATAAAATGATAGAGTGTCCACAGATAGAGAGTCCCCTTTCCTCTGCACCAATCACGGGGCTCCGAGGTGCTGGTAGTCCTCTGTCACTGTCCATTCCCCCTCTTTCTTCGCTGCTTGCAGCCAGACAAGTTCGATTTTTCCTCACTCTGATTGTTCTTACTCATTGTGATTGTTTTTCCTTCATTTTAGCCTTCGGGCTGTTGCCTTGCTCATTAATATTCTCTTCCGAGCTATTGCCTGTTTGCGTTGTTGTTCGTTGACACCTAATATACCAGGCACCTCACGGCACTTGGGAGCAGCGTCGCGCGCCGAGTGTTTGGTCGGTGCGTGCCCTCTCTCAACTTGCCTTTGTTCGCTTTATCTTTGCGCTTTGGTTTTTGTCGAAATATTGGTTCGTTTCACACGCGAGTCAACCGCTACTCGGCTGACTCGCGGCCGGCCGTGGGAGCGTTCGCACTCCCTAGCGGCCGTGTATTTACGGTGCGGGCTCGCGGTGCGCTCCTCCCACCGCCAGAGGGCGCCCTCATGCGTCCTTGCCCGCGGCGTGCGTGTTTGAAATTCCGTGCATTCCACGCATTTCATTTTCAAACCGCATCGGCGTGGGAGAGCCTGGTTGCCTGCCTTATGCCCGCAGCGGCCTGTACTCTCTGCCGATAGGCAGCAATTATAGCGCGCACGCCCCCCTTTGAACGCCCGCATTGCGGGTCTGTACCTGCCATTAGGCAGTGCGATCGGCGGGTTATCTCCTGCCTGGGGGTCTGTAATTTTAGGCTTCAGAAGGCTCTACTGTGGAGTCAGTACTGCAGGATACTACCCTGCTGGGACCCTTATTGGCAGACCGCCCTCTTATACACCAGGGCTGTTGGGTCCCGGGATTTTGCCCATTCTAACGCGAGCACTGCCTGCATAAACTGTAGGCTGTCACCCAGCCCCCCCTTATCCTGAGGTAACCCCTCTATCTTATTGATCCACTTACCTGGTTAGTGCCGCCTTCTCCTGGTCCTAATGGAGTCTTACCAGGACGATGCCTACCAGGATGAGCAGTGGGAGGAGGACCCACTTACAGCTCTTCAGTGGGATGAGGATTTTTATGATGCGGTAGACGCATCTATCCATTAGGCGGTGGAGCAGACTATGGTGCCCCTGGAGGACCGCCTCTCCCGTCGGATTGAGCAGGCCTGCGACAAGCTGACCAGGGCCACTCAGGCCATCCCGGCCTACCCCCCATTCAGTGGGACACCTGCTGATTCACAACCCCCTCCGACCAAACACCCCAGGGAGACGGGGGTGGACACGGACGCCTTTGATCGTCTGAAACAGGCCTTCCTGGCGAGCAATGCCCCTCCAGTGACACCCACTAACCCGGGGAACGATGCTCAAGGGGACAATGAGGATGGCGCTGGCCCTTCACGTCCCTGGCGTCCTTCCCGTCCCGCGCCTGACCCAGATAACCAGAACCTCTGTGCAGACATGTTAGGCCCGATGAAGTCCTACATCCTAGGTCTTCGGACTGGGCGCCTTCTGACAAGGTAGCCCAGTATGTCGCCAGCCGCATCTGCCGGCTGTTAGAGGCCACAGCTCGCAACTGTCTTAGGGCGGAGTGCCCTCGCCCCTCTTTGGAAGGAAAGGTAGCGGCCACCCCTGACATTGACCCACGCATGGCGACATTCCTCCAAAAGTTCGTCAAGGACCCTAAGAAGGGTATTGACAGATCTTGGCGTGCTTGCCAAGACAAGCTCCTAGACGCTCTAGGCTCTATCACTAAAATACTCGACATGGCAGAAGAAGCCAAGTCATCAGGATCCCTGATCTCCCCAGAGAACCTCTCTTCCTGGGCCCAACGCGTTGTGGTATTCCTCTGGAATGCCAACTGTGCTATTTCGACAGAGCGACGCAAGTCCCTGCTGATCAAAATAGACCCCAAACTTGGAGACCTTGTCGATTCAGAGGCGGGCTCGATCGCTCAGGGCGGCCTCTTCGGAGAGCCCTTTATCAAAGAGCTCGGGAGATTTGTAAACACCTTTACGGCCTTAGACAAGGCGCAATCCTCCATCAAGAAGGTGTTTCGCCCTCGGGTTTTCCGAGGGGCCGAACGAGGCAGGGGCCGCTCGTCCGGCCGCCCTATTCAGCACAGAGGGCAAGGCTCCAATCAAGAGCATTATCAGGATCAAGCCAGATTCGGCAACTTCTATCCAAAAAGAGGACGTCGGGGCAAGAACAGAGGTGGCAGAGGTGGTGGCGCCTCCAGCTCTTCCGGTGAGTGTTCTCCCTTCTTCCCTTCTAAAAGTGGGGGGCCGTCTGGCGCGTTTTTCCCAGGCCTGGACTTCCATCACGGGGGACGCCTGGGTTCTGCAAACCGTTCAAGGGTTCCACATTGAGTTTCTCGGCGAACCTTCACGACCAGTTCCGCCGCGCCCCCTCTCTTCGTTGGCAGACGCCACTTTGGTCGACAAAGAGGTCCAGGCCCTTATGGACAAAGGGGCGATCGTAGAGACCCTACCTCACCCCAGAGGTTTCATCAGCAACCTCTTCCTGCTGGACAAACCGGGCGGGGGCCAGCGGCCCGTTATCAACTTACGCGAGTTCAACGAGTGGCTGGTTTACCGCCACTTCAAGATGGAGGGGATCCATCTTCTTCGCGATCTTCTTCGGCCCAGCAACTGGATGGCGCATCTCGACCTCAAGGACGCCTACCTTACGAACCCTGTTTTCCCTCCACACCGGAGGTTCCTACAGTTTCCCTGGCGGAAAAAGGTGTACGAGTTCACCACTCTTCCATTCGGCCTTTCCTCCGCCCCTTGGTGTTTCACCAAAGTTCTCCGTCTGGTGATAGAGCGTCTCAGGGTGTCCGGTATGCGACTTATTGTATACCTGGACGACATCCTGCTGATGGCTCAGTGTCCCAACGCCTTATCGCAGCAGCTTCAGACGGCGGTCGACCTACTTCAGAGTTTGGGTTTCGTGATCAACGAGGCAAAATCCACCCTCGTTCCAGCTCAGAAGGTCGTTTTTCTCGGTTTCTCGATCGATTCCGTGGAATCTACTCTCAGCCTTCCGTCTCGCAAGATGACGAAAATCCGTCACGAGATCAGGAGAGCTCTCACTCAGTCCCAGCTCTCCCTCAGGCAACTAGCCCATATCGTGGGTCTCCTCTCCGCCTCGATCCAGGCGATCTTCCCTGGCCCGCTCCATTACAGAGCCCTCCAGCGCCTCAAAGCCCGGAACCTTCACAGAGGCCTCTCGTATCCTCAGAAGGTGGAGCTCTCGGCGGATGCCAGAGAAGAACTCCAGTGGTGGCTCACCAATATGGAAGCCTGGAATGGGCGTGCAATCTTCGGTTCCGCGCCAGATATCGTTATCGAGTCAGACGCCAGCAGATCCGGCTGGGGCGCGAGGTGTGGCGACTTCACTACGGGAGGTGTGTGGGCTCCGCAAGAGCAACAGTAACACATCAACTGTCTGGAGCTCTTGGCGGGGTCATTTGCGATCCAATGCTGGACCAAGGACTCGGTCCGGTCATGCGTCCTCCTCAAGATGGACAACATATCGGCGGTCCGATATATCAATCATCTAGGGGGCACACGATCGAGAGCTCTCTCGGACCTGGCAGCGAACTTCTGGCAGTACTGCCTGGATCATCACATTTCCCTGACGGCGGAATACCTGCCGGGTCAGGACAACCAAGTAGCAGATTTCCACTCTCGCCATTTTCACGACGTGAGTCTTTGGAAGCTGCACCCAGGAGTCTTTGCGGATCTCCTGAGCATCTGTGGCCCGTTTTCAGTGGACCTATTTGCTTCCCGTCTGGACCACCAGCTTCCCCGGTTCTTCAGCTGGAGGCCAGATCCCCTGGCAGCGCGGACGGATGCGTTCCTTCAGGACTGGCGGGGCGAATCAGGATATGCCTTTCCCCCCGTTCGCCATGCTAACGAGGGTCTCAGCCCAGGTTCGGCGCCAGAGAGCGGACGTGGTACTAATTTCACCAATTTGGAGGTCTCAAGTTTGGTTTCTGGTTCTTCTGGAACTTTCCTGGGATTCTCCAATCCCACTCCCTCGTTTTCCAACTCTCCTTCTCAGTCCGGACGAAGTTCCTCATCCGTTAATCGCGCAAGGCTCCTTAGCCTTGATGGCGTGGCGGATTACAGGGGATGATGGGCGGTCCCAGGCCTTTCGGGAGCGGCTGAGAGATTCATGTCTAAGGCCTGGGCCGATAGTACCGTCAAGCGCTACCGTTCTACCTGGAGAAGGTGGTATCGTTGGTGTGTGCGACGGAGTCTCAATCCCGTTGCAACAGATGTGACCTCCATTCTGAATTTTTTGGCCGCCCTGGCGGAGGAAGGCTTGGCTTACAGAACCATTAATACCTTTCGTTCCGCCATCTCAGCGGGTCATACCATGGTGGATGGATCTCCTGTGGGCGAGCACCCCTTAGTTTGCTTTCTCCTTCGAGGCATCCGCCTCTCCCTACCTCCCGAGCCTCGTTATTCACAGCTCTGGGATGTTAACCAGGTTTTGAATTTATTTTTGTCCTGGCAACCGAACAGATTCCTCTCTAGGAAAGCGCTGTCGGCGAAGTTGGCCATGCTCCTGTGCCTTATATCCTGCAGGCGGGTTTCTGACGTTAGAGCCTTGGATGTTTCTAGCAGAATGTTCTCCCCCACGGGGTTACCTTCACGATCAGGAGACAAACTAAGTGTGGGACGAAGTCCATCTCTTACCCGGCCTTTCCGGATTCTCCGAAACTGTGCGTTGTGTCTTGCCTCAAGGCTTACGAAGAAATGTCGGAGGAGTTTCGTCCTCCGAGAGAGCAACAATTACTTATTGCGCTCAGGAAACCCCATAAGGCGGTTTCTTCTCCCACTATTGCCCGGTGGGTAAGATGGGTGATGCAGGAGGCTGGAATTAACCTTAGGGCCTTCGGCGCTCATTCTACCAGAGGGGCAATGGCCTCTAAAGCGTTTACCCTGGGAGCTCGTCTGGAAGACATTCTGAACGCAGCAGACTGGTCTTCAGACTTCACCTTTAAAAGGTTTTATTTCAAGCCGGTTATTGACATGGCTCATTTGGTGGTAAGCAAGCTTTAAACGAGCATAATCCTCGCCTCCGGTCCTGACATAGAATGAAAAATTTCCTAGCTATCGTAACAGAAAGTTTCAATTCTATTAAGGACTCGGAGGCGAGGATTATCCCACCCAGGGTACAAGGTTCTCTTTTGTACCTTCTCACCCGCGTACAGCGGTAAGTAAAGTGGTTTGACTATCTTGTTCACATTGATTATTGGGATTCTCTTGCGAATGTTCTGTGACCTTTCCCCTACAGGGCTAAACCTTAGCCATTGCTGTCGTTTACAATATCTCCTTGCTTCTACAGGCGAGTCTGGCAAACAAGATTCGTGATACGTTCTGGCTGGCTGACCTTGAGCGACGAAAGAGGGGGAATGGACAGTGACAGAGGACTACCAGCATGTCGGAGCCCCGTGATTGGTGCAGAGGAAAGGGGACTCTCTATCTATGGACACTCTATCATTTTATTTGTGTTATTCCTGATGTTTCGTGGGAATAGTAGTTTGTTTACTTGACTTTGAATGGCTGCTATTCAATAAAGTGGAGAAAGAATAGCATAATCCTCGCCTCCGAGTCCTTAATAGAATTGAAACTTTCCGTTATGATAGCTAGGAAATTTTTCATTATGATTTCAGAATTACTTGCATGCTGTGGGTGAGGAGTGAAGATTAAATCTGCAAAATCTGCAAAATTGGAATTTTGAGCTATTCACATACCCAATTGCAAGTAATATAATATATGGGTATTCATGCAAATGTATTTCAGTAAAAGCAGGAGTAAACCCCTGCGAAGGATATTCAGTGAGCGTGCAGAGGTTTACGATCTACAGAGGAAGTATTATGGGCCAGATGTACTAACATTGGGATTACCTATTTCCTAATGTATGAAACTCTTATGAGTTTCATTAGCGATTCCTAGTGGGTCGCAAATAGACCTTCCTCATGCATATTAATCAGGTAGGTCGCAATTGGCAATCCAATAGGAATCGCAGCCATCACAGGGGTGGTGGCCTGCTGAGGTCAGCAGACCACCATGTCTGTGATAGCTTTTTAATAAAGCAATCTTTTTTTTTTAAATGCAGGCCATTTTCCTAAAAGTAAAACGGGATGCGTTTAAAAAGAGTAGGCAGTGGTCCATGGACCCCTTAGCATTTGCAAATTGGTTACTACCTTCTTCAAAGAGTTGGCAAAATATGAATGTTTCGCGACTGTAAGTCCGTCACAAAACATTCACATATCCCATTCAGATTTGGTGCTTGGAAGGGACGCCCTAAACACACCCGTTTCAAATAGCGAATCGCAAACACAAATTGCGATTTGGTAACATGCTACTGAATCTCAATTTGTGTTTTCTACATATGTAAAAGCATTTTTGTGGTCGAAAACGGCCCGATTGGCTGTTTCCAACTGCAAAAATGCTGCGTACATGTGGCCCTATGTTCCCTGTGAAGGACAAAAATAGGTTGTGCAGAGGCACGTCTTCCTGTTATTTACATACACCACGGATTTACCTTGTGTGCCTTGAAATGCTTGGAATGAGTATTTAGGGGAACTCGGTACTCCTGAAAATGTATGAGAACTGCAGGCTTGCAGGGGTTCTCCGGGAATCCTTGTGAATCCCATTACCCTAGTGAATCTAGAGCACAGATAGGCTAACTCGTGTGGGAGTGGAGTTCTGACTCCTTCAGGTCTGCGGTTGTGAGATGGGCTCTCCATAAGAGTGATCCCCAATCCAGATCTGTGCTGTGGGGCAATAACCACCATTCAGACAGAAAGCAGCACCTCTAGTGTAAATATGAGGAGCACTGGCAGCATAATTACACTCATTTTATCAATGTTGAAAGGATGACGTTATTTGTCCTGGAGGACTTGAGCACCATGGTGAGGCACACATCTCTGAGGCGGGCACCCGACCTCTGCTTCCTTAGCATTCACTTGCACAATTAAAGGCACTTAGCAAGATCAGTAACATCATATCTTGTGTTTGCTTAGACTGAAAGGAAAGTGCCTCCATGGGCTGAGTGGGTCTGGCCGCCTCCGGCCACAGGCTGCCAGACCAAGAGTGGCTGTGCTGACCTCAAACATCACTCAGAGACCCTTCCCAAAACAGGAGCCACAGTTTTCAAAGAAAATGAAGGTACTCACGATAACGGTACAAGTTGTGGTGCCAGTGACGCACCTTTACACTGCCTCTTTGCTCTGGGTGTAGCGCTTAGAGGCTGCATCGCTTTTATAAGCTGTTTGTGTTGAAGTCTTTTTTTCAGATACCGGTTATCCAGGGGGAGGCAGAGACAGTGAAAGTGCCAGCCTCGGTAAGCACAAAGTGCATTTTGTGGTGAGTTGCTGCTATGTGGCTCTGTTTCCTTTTAGAGCGCAGTGACATCTTAAGGATTTCTGAGGCCCTGGGCAATACACATTTTGGGGCCCTCTATTTGGAACAATTTTAAATGTAATACCTACCTTTTGGCTGATTCAAGCCATTGTGATGCCATTTACTTTACCAGGGTGCCCTTTGGGAGGTGGGGCCCTGGGCATTTACCCACTTTGCCCATGCCTTAAAACATATCTGTTAGAGTGGCGTCACTGCGCTGCACCAACTGGTTGTAGAATCAAGTCAGTGTGTTGTAGAGGCGTGTACCATAGAGCTATCACAGTGGGCACCGTGATGGTGGGTCCGCGTAGGGTGTCAGAGGCTGTGTATTGTGGAGCATGTACCTCCAGTGGGTATACTGAGAGGCGACAGCCATGTTGGTCATCGAATGAGGTGGGGATCTCTTGTGTTGAGTTGTATCAGGTGGCCCTTGGTGATGCGCTAGGCTCCTGTGTTGTGAGGGCATGGGAGGCAGGTCAGGATACTGCTGATTCTAGAACTTGAAGGCTGCAATACAATATGATACAATAAAAGGAACATCAATACACACTACACAACACAGCACAATGTCAACTAATACCAGGCAGTGCAGTTCAGGACCACACAGCCCAATACTCAACTGTATTATATGATGTTGTAGTACACAATGCAAATACAATTTAAAACAGTGGAACACAATGCCATACATGGTAATACAATACAAAATAATTCGGCACACCACAGCCACCTAATACACTACCATTCAATTAAATACCACATAATTAAATACAAATACCACACAACAACTCAGATCTATGCATGGTAATGTCATTACCATCCCTTACAATAACAATAGGATAATGCATAATAATTCTCTAAAATGCAAAATAATACAGTTCAAAACTAGCCACATCACAGCGCTTTTATTACATTTTCAGCCCTGCACCAATTCCTCCCTTTCATTGCAATTGCTTTCCCCATACCTTCTCCGTTGTCGTTGCTTTCCCCATACCTTCTCCATTGTCGTTGCTTTCCCCATACCTTCTCCGTTGTCGTTGCTCGCCTACATCCAACAAAACAAGCGCTATGACATGGCCAGCGCTTTTTTTTAATACTTTCGGCCGTGCTGTACAGCAGTCATGCTGAAAACTGCTTGGCTAAAAAAACATTGACAAAGCTAATATTTCACGTAGGAGAGACCTATTGACTTTGCCAATGCTTGTTTCCAATTCTGTTTTTAATGTGTGTCTTGTCTAGTGCATACTGTGAAATGAATAGCCTGTGTGAGTCCGGCTTGTGGGTGGGTGTTCATGAGGGCACACAGTGAGACAGAAGGCAGTGAGAGTTGGCACAGTGCCCGCCAGTGGCCATAAAACTGTGCAGACTCCATGCACATCCAGCCCTGGCCCTTTGTGCACAGCACACAGGTCCAGGGTGGAACACAAGCCCCTGCAGTCCTTGCAGTGCAAGGGGTGGGGGGGACAATCCTTCTTGGGGCACCAGCCCTCCCGTTCAGCCCGAAGCCAATAAATATTTGTGAGAGCTGAGTGGCCCCTCACCACTTTCTTTCATTCTGCATTGCACCACTGCACAGAGCGATGATCGCTTATGTGCCTTTTTATATAAACTGTGTGAAGGAGGTGCACAGTTATCCAAATATTGACAGCACCGAAGGGAAACAAAATGTTATGTATACTGGTGGGGACAGAGGGGAAGCTTGTGTCTGTGAGAGGGGAGGAGGGCGTGGTGAAGAGGAGGTGATGCATGGAAGTACATGCAGAGCGGCAGTGAAGAGTCAGTGATGAAAAGGAGTGAGACGCAGACTGAGCATGTCAAAAAGATGAGAGTCAAAGGGGGTAAGGGACAAACAGAGCTGAAGACTGCAGAGGAAAGTGTTGTAAGGGGGAGTTCCCGAGCGAATGAGACACCCCGAAGCTTTCCCTTCCACGGGCCTTCATAATGTTTAATTCACAGTCTCATATGCTCAGATATGAAACATTTTCAAATCTGATTATTCACAGCAAAGTCATTGTTGTTATTCATTTATCTGATACTGCTAACGAGAATTGGCAAAGCCAATAGCTCTGACTTGTTTTAGGCGCATGTTCGTTGTTGAATGATAGCACTATGACATCCAGAGCCTATATCCTGGCATGCCGTGTGAAGCACAGGGTTTTACATCACATGTTGTAAGCCACGCCCTTAATTACGCCGGCCATGCATCTCTGAAAAGATTCTTAGTTTGGCCTTTTTTTGGCCACGCCCCTTTTATACTGTACTGTAACATTTATAGCACTTACTGATCCTACGCGGGGCTGAGGCGCTTGCCTACATCGGTTGCATGCTGCGCCATGTCGGGAGTGTGGATGGAAGAGTGTCGTCTTTATTTAGACTCTATATCTGCTCGTCGTCCTTGATAATGACTGCGCTGTGGTTACATGGAGTGCATCTCTACGCAGCGCTTCAGGCTCCGGATATCTGGAGCAGAGGAGACTTTCATGGAGTTGTGCACTTTCCATGAATTGGTGAATGTTCATGTTGTTATCGGTGAATAGGGCTCCGTGTAGAGACTGAAGGTGACAGGGGACAAGACAGACCTCTGTGGGTGATCAGCATCTTCTAGGCTTGCAGATGCCCGTGTGTATGCAATGGTGTCAGATAGATAGGTATGAGGAGAACCATTAAAGAATGTTCCCAGTGAATCCCATTCGATGTGGCAGTGAGGATGAGGGCGTCGAAGGCACCTGAGAGGTCAAGTCATATTAGGAAGCAGGGTTAGTCTTTCTCTGTGGTTAGAAGGGCATCAACTGTGCTTTGTAAGGTAGATATCTCTGTGCTCCAGTGTGATCTAAAGTTGGAAGGACAGTTGTGGAGGAGACAGTTGAAATGATCTTAAAGTTCTGAATGGGCTGTTTTTTTGATGACCATGCCAATGAAGGGTAGAAAAGTGAGGAGCCGCTAGTTGGTGAGGTCTTAACAGTAGTAGCAACCGGCAACATTAAAATATGGTGAGGCGTGATGCCCAAATAACTCACCATATATATGTTGCGTTTGCTGGCCACAGGGTCTGGTCGCCGTCTCTCTCTTCTGGCGCTCTCCTCGGCGTCTAGGGGCGGAAAGGGATGGACTTCTTCCCTTGAGCCACCCAAATCTGACCAATCCTGGAGTTGCAGCACAGCTCCAGGATTGGTTGGAGCAGGCTAACCCAGCACTCATTTTGCGGCTCGGGGCCGGCGGCTGCAATTCCTCTGCTGTTTCTCAGCCCTGGGATTGCAGGCTCTGAAATGTGCACGTCAAATTGGCTGGCTGTAGGCAGCTGGCCTCTCAGATATGCACACTGGCACGGGGCTGAAGTAAAAATTAAATTGCACTAATCAGCCCCGCCCCCTGCCCTCGCGCTGCAGCAGTGCGAGCCTGTCACACATGATAAAATGGTATTTGTTAGACTTGGCATCTTTTGGCGTGTTTCCCCAGAGATTTGCTTTCTGACCTCCCGGTTTTGACTCTGTTTTGCTGGGGTAACGGTTCTGCGCGCTTTTCACACTGCTGATCAGTGGTAAAGCGCAGGTGCTCCTATGGTAAATTGTGTTATGGATTGGTGTTTCCATGATTGGATATTTGATTTACCTGTTAGCCCCTAGTAAAGTGCACTGCGTGTGCCAGGGCCGGTGAATCAAATGCTACCCGGGGGCCTGCAGCACTGGTTGTGCCATCCCCGTGAGTAGCCCTGAAAACGGTAACTCAGACCTGCCATTGCAGAGTCTGCGCGCAGTTTGTAACTGCCATGTCGACTTGGCCAGTGCACACACAGGCCTGTCCCTAACCTTCCCTTTTCTTACATGTCAGGCACCCTCAGGTAGGCCCAAGGTACCCCTGTGGGCAGGGTGCAATGTATGTGAAAGGTAGGACATGCCCCGGTGTGTGTGGCATGTCCTAATAGTGAATTACAGCCAATTTCGTTTTTCACTATTGCAAGGCTACCAGTTCCCCATAGGACAGAATGGGAGGTTTGTTTATAACATCTTATGAACATAACTGGCCCAGGGAATTCGGTAAGAAAATGAAGTTTCGTATGCCTGAACTCAGAATCTAAAGATGCCTCTTTTAGTGAAGGTGATTTTTACATTCTGTGTTTGAAAATACCACTTTTGGAAAGTGGGTATTTTCTTGCTCAGTCATCCTGTGTGCCTCTGCTGGAATGTGGATTGCCTGTCTGGGTTTTGGATGACAGAAGGCTGGGGGAGCAGGAGGGGCGCCAGATGGTCTAGGGTAGGTCAGGAAAGGGCTGAAGAGACCTGGGTTACGATGGGGGAAAGGGGGAGGAGATTTCCTTGCACCTCAAAGGGCCTGCTCTGCCTCTGACAAATGCCGTCAACACCTCCTGCCAGGAATTCACACCAGAGAAGGCAGAACTGGTCCTGACTGGGCACAGGCCCTCTCTGCCTAAGAGATCAAAGGATTTTTGGACATAAATGCTGGGTCCCAGACCCCTGAACTTTAGAACTCATCTGGAACAAGAAGACTGCCAAGAAGAAGAGCCGGAGAAGCTGCGAAAAGGAATGACTGCTTTGCTGGGTGCTTTGCTGGGCTGACCTGCAGTGGCTGCTTCTGTCTTGGGCAGTGAACGGCCTGGTCTGGACTTTCTGCAACCTAAATTGTGAGTCTCTCCAAGGGCTTGAGGTAGAGCTTGCCTCCTGTTCACGAAGTCTCAGGAACAGCAAAGACTTCAAGTTCTTCGACCCGCAGCACTGGGGACTGTGTGTTTTGTGCTGCCACCCGAAGTACACCAACTCGACGACGTCTACGACGCCACTGCCGACTCCGTGTCCTGAAGGTACTGCAGAGGGCACCGCCGCAACGCCGCACCGCAACCCTGGTCTCACCGACGACGCCTGTTGACGCCGCCACCGAGCCACTGCATGCACCGCGACCTGTGGGCACCGCCCTCCGCACCGCCTCGCTTCACACCGAAGCTTTGGCACCACAGAGGGCACCGCCGCAACACCGCACCGCGACCCTGGTCTCACCGACGACGCCTGTTGACGCCGCCACCGAGCCGCTGCTCGCACTGCGACTGTGGGCACCGCACTCCGCACCGCCTTGCTTCACGAGGACGCCTTGGCCTGCCTGACGCCACCACTTCCCGCCGAGATCGACGCCGCTGCTTGCACCGTGGTTCGGGGGCACCGCTCGTAAGTTACACGACGCACCGCCCTCATCCCACACCGCAGCCTTGGCCTACCGATGCCGGCGCCATTGACTCCAGTTCGTCAACCAACGACAGCGCTCCAGCATCGACGACGCCGCTGCTTGCACCGTGACCTGCCAGCACTGTGACGAGCACCGCCTTCATCTCGCACCGCGACCCTGGTCTCACCGACGACGCCATCTGATGATGCCACCGAGCCGCTGCTCGCACCGCGACCTGAGGGCACTGCAAGCCGCACCGCTGCACTTCGCACTGCAGCACCCGACGCCTGCCGACGCCAGCGCTCCTGACTTCATCAGAGAGGAGATCGACCTGCAACGCGTGTGACTTCGAGGGCCCTGACGACTCCTGCACCGACCTCCGGAACCGACGCCTGCGGACGCCGTGTTTTCGAAAGCTCAATGAGAGGTCATCGACGCCCTGCATTTCTAAAAGGTACTGTTTGCGGGTCTTCCCGACACCGTAGCTGGCCTGCGACCCCGTGGTCAGCCAGAACTGTTTTTGGATTTGTGGGTTCACGACGCCATGGTAGCCCAGACGGAGCTATCCACACAAGGAACTCTTTTTAATCTAATCAGCGTATTTTTGAACTGTGAACTTTTAAGTATAGTATTGTGGCTTTTTAGCGAATTTGGTCTTGTTTTAATTATATAAAAATATTGGATATTTTTCTAAACTGGTGTGGTGTCCTTTTGTAGTGCGTACACTGTATTACTGTTGGTTATGTGCAAATGCTTTACACACTGCCTCTAAGATAAGCCTGGCTGCTCGTGCCAAGCTACCAAGGGGGTGAGCAGGGGATATTTTAGACGTGTAACTCCCTTATCCTGACTAGAGTGGTGGTTTTTGCCTGACTTTGGCCCACGCCCTAGCCTACCAAAAATCCCATTTCTAACATTGGTTGTCAGCGGTGAGGATAGGACTTGCGTTTGCACTTGACTTGGTACAGCGATTGGTGTGCACTACTACCATATCGCAGACCATTACGTGCCACATACTAACCCGTTTTCTTTTTGGCCGATTTTTGTGATCTTGCCAGGTGAACCTTCTGCTTCATCATGCCGGAATCAATAGCATCATCCGTTGCATCCATGGACATTGCCTTTGAGGAGGATAGGTTGGAGCTCTACACTGTTCGGGAATTGAAATCCGTTTGCAAAAACCTAAAAGTCCAAATCAGAGGCCTCACTAGAAAGGACAAGCTACAAAAGGCGCTGAGGGCCTGGGTAGCAGCCAGAGACGCAAGTGGGCAATCTGGTGACCTTAGTGGAGAGGCAGGGGAGCCTAGTCCTAGGATGGATGTGCTTTTGGGAGGGGGGGAACCCTTCCGACCAGGCAGCAGTGGCCTGTCCCCAGAGGAGCTGGAGGACAGGCGGGAAGCAAGGAGAGCCGCCACGGAGCTAGAAAAGATTAGGGGGCATATCATCAAGGCCATGCGATAATTATCGCTCAGCGCTCTTAGCGCAAGGATAATTATCGCCGGCCAACTCTGAATTTTATCGCGGAGATAGCGTGCTATCAGCAACGCTTATCTCCAAAGCGATAAAATTCAGAGCGCAAGCTGCCAATTGTGCGATTATCGCTGGAAATACAGCGATAATCGCACAAGGTTTGGCGATAGCTTGCTGATAGGGCAAGACATACTTAGCCATGATATCCACCTTACATAGGATATCATGGCTAAGTCAGTCTTGAAGCAGGCGTAAGGAAAGTAAGCGATAACAGAGGCTATCGCTACTTTGCTTGTCGCTCTGCAGGTTAGCGTGCCCGTTGATAATCGGAGAAATGTCGCTTAGCAACATTTCTCCAGTTATGTCAGGGCAGGAACGCCCACTTTGCATCTCATTAGAGATGCAAAGATGGGCGTTGGGGGAAAGGGCGATAATGCAAGGATTCACGCGATAGCGCGACCTTGCTGATTAGGCGATAAAATTATTGCCGCTTTTCGTCCGAAAACGGACGCTAAAACGGCGATAATTTTATCGTGGGGCCTTGTAGATATGCCCCTAGATTGGCCATGGAGGAGAAGAGAATGCTATTGGAGCATGAACGAGGTCTTAAAGAGCTGGAGCTGAGGAGTAGGCCCGGCTCGGATGGTGGCAGCAACTCGTCAAGGCAGACAGACCGAATCGTACACATCCCTAAGAACGTGGGCAGAGTGTTCAAGAAGGGGGATGACATACAGAGGTGGTTTCAGGGTTATAAGGCAGCGATACACATGAATGGGGTCCCTGAGGAGAATTGGGGAGCAGGATTGTGGTCTCTGTTTCCAGAGGAAGCCAGGGATACTTTGACCGCTTTGGGTAAGGGGCCTAACCTCACCTATGCTGATATGAAGGAAGCCCTCCTCACGATGTATGGTCTCACTCCTGAAAAGTACAGGGATCAGTTTAGGTCCTGGAAGAAATCTGATGCCAACATGTGGCTGGAATGTGTGGATGGGTTTTGTCGATCGTTGGATGGCTGGGTGAAGGGCAGTAATGTGACAGATTTTAAGGGGCTCTACAATTTGATTGCGTGGGAGCACCTGTCCAGTCTATGTTTTGTAGATCTGCGCCAGCACCTAGTAGATAGTAAGCTGACTGACCCCAGGAAGCTTGCTATGGAGGCGGACCGCTGGGTGAGTACCAGGGTCCACAAGAAAGCGTTTGGGGAGACTCAGTCAAAGGTGGGCAGGGTCCCCAGCCGAAAAGTGGTGGGGACAAGGGTAAAACACAGGAGTTCTCGAAAGGGCCCCAAAATAACACCCAGGGTAAAGGTTCCCATCCCCCCGGAGATAAGAAGCCAGGGGTCTCGACAGGAAAGCCTGCCGAGACCGGCCCCCGCAAGTGTTTTGCATGTGACCAGGTGGGGCACATAAAGGGAGACCCCAGGTGCCCAAAGGGGACACAGCCACCCACCGGTGGACCGTCCAAAGTATTGGCTAGAGTAGCACTTGGGGAGGAGGAGGAGTCGCAACAGGAGGGTGGGGACCCCGCAGAAATGACCCTCGTCTCACTAGGGGACAGTGAGATGGTCCCAGGAGCCCAGGTGCCCCCTAACACAAAGAAATACAGCACCTGGGTGACCATCAACGGGAAAAGGGTAGAGGCTCTCAGGGATACGGGAGCCAGTGTGACCTCAGTTCGGTGTCACCTGGTCCCTGAGACGCAGGTAGTCCCCGGGGAATTCCACCAGGTGATTGCAGTCAACAATTCAGAGCGCCAGTGTCTGGTGGCGCAGGTTCCCTTCGAGTGAGGGGGGGTCTCAGGTCCTTTAAGGGTAGTTGTGAGCCCTTCCATGCCTGTCGATTGTCTGCTCGGTAACGACCTGGAGCAGGCCTTATGGAAGGATGTTGAGCTCAGGTCCCACTTGGAAATGCTGGGGTTGCCAGAGTGGGCCTGCGTGTCCACTCGGTCGATGGCGGCCAAAGAGGGTGATCAGAGGGACCCGGAGCCTGAAACAGTGGCCCAGGTCCCAGCCAAGAGATAGGCAAGGGGAGCGGGAAACCAGCCCCTGAAGTTCCCACGGCCCGGGAGGAGGCGGACCTCGAGGGGGACGCCCGGTGCCTACAGGGGAGCAGGTAGCCGAACTGGGGGACATCTCTGAGCTGACCCATTGGCAGCAAGAAGGGGGGTCCCACCAGGGAGGAGTTCTGCCGGGAGCAGAAAGAGTGCCCTTCTCTGGAGGGTCTGCGGCAGCAGGCCGCAGCCCAGGCGACTGGTGATCAGTCCGGATCACATTGGATATATTGGGAGAATGATCTCCTGTAAAGCGAGCCTAAGGTCGCGGAACCTGGGTCAGCCCGTGTGCTGGTGGTACCCCAGCGCTTCCGGACCTTCCTACTGGGTCTGGCTCACAACGTGCCTTTGGCAGGACATTTGGGGCAGGACAAGACCTTTGACCGACTTGTCACCTACTTCTTCTGGCCTCGAATGCGAAGGCAGTCGGATGTGCATTGTCGGTCTTGCTAAACTTGCCAGGCAAGTGGCAAGAGTGGGAGGAAGGTCAAAGCTCCTCTCCAACCGTTCCCCGTGGTGGGGACACCCTTTGAAAGGGTAGGGATGGACATCGTGGGGCCACTGGATCCCAAGACAGCCATGGGCAACAGGTACATCCTGGTCTTGGTGGATCATGCCACCCGGTACCCGGAGGCAATCCCTCTCAGGACAACGACGGCGCCAGTGGTGGGCCGGGCGTTGATGGGGATCTTTTCCGCGTGGGGTTCCCCAGAGAGGTGGTTTCTGACAGGGGACCAATTTCATTTCGAAGTATATGACATCCCTGTGGAAGGAGTGTGGTGTTACGTACAAGTTCACCACTCCTTACCACCCCAAGGCAACGGTCTGGTGGAAAGGTTCAACCAGACCTTAAAAGGCATGATCAAGGGTCTCACTGAACCCATGAGGCGTAAGTGGGACGTCCTCTTACCGTGCCTTCTCTTTGCGTACAGGGAGGTGCCCCAGAAGTCTCTCGGGTTCAGTCCCTTCGAGCTTCTGTACGGTCACCCCGTGCAGGGACCTCTAAGCTTGGTAAAGGAAGGCTGGGAGGCCGCTCCCAGGAAGACCCCCAGGATGTGTTCAGCTACATGCTGGCCTTCCGCAACCAAACTGCCCGCTTCAGGAAACTCGCTCAGGTGAACCTCGAGGCCAGCCAGGAAGAAATGAGGAAGTGGTATGACCAGAATGCCACTCTGGTCGAGTTTCAACCTGGACAGAAAGTGTGGGTCATGGCCCCTGTGGAACCTTGTGCCTTACAGGACAAGTGGACGGGGCCCTTTGAGGTGGTGGAGCGCAAAAGTGAGGTCACCTACCTGGTGGATTTGCAGGCTCCTCGGAACCCGTTACGGGTCCTCCACGTGAACCGCCTCAAACCCCACTTCGAGAGGTCCGAAGTGAGCATGCTCTTGGCGACGGACGACGGGGAGGAAGCGGAGAGTGAGCCTCTCCCGGACCTCCTGTCTGCCCAAGAGGGGATGGGTCGGTGGATGGTGTGACCCTCTCCCGGCCCTGCCGCTGAGCAGCAGAGCGAGTGTCACCAGTTTGCCCCACTGTTCTCCTTGACCCCAGGTGTTACTCACTGGTGTACCCACGACGTGGATACCGGTAACAGCCCCCCGGTGAAACACAAGATTTACCGGTTGGCTGACCGGGTCAAGGCCAGCATCAAAGAGGAGGTCTCGAAGATGTTGGCGTTGGGGGTGGTTGAGCCGTCCAGTAGCCCATAGGCCAGCCCCGTGGTCTTGGTCCCGAAAGCAACGGCACCTGGGGCCGCCCCAGAACTGCGGTTCTGTGTGGACTATCGGGGGCTCAATGCCGTCACGCGGACTGACACCCACCCCATCCCCCGAGCTGATGAGCTCATCGACCGGTTGCGAGCGGCCAGATTCCTGAGTACGTTCGATTTAACGTCCGGGTACTGGCAGATCGCTCTAACCGAGGGGGCCAAAGAGAGATCAGCATTCTCAACCCCGGACGGGCATTTCCAGTTCCGGGTGATGCCCTTCGGATTCAAGAATGCCCCGGCCACCTTTCAGAGATTGGTCAACCAGGTGTTGGCCGGGCTGGAGGAATTCAGCGCCGCGTACCTGGACGACATTGCGGTGTTCAGTTCCAGTTGGGACGAACATCTGCAACACCTCAGGGAAGTGTTGAGGGCGCTGCAGACGGCAGGCCTCACGATTAAGGTCAGTAAGTGCCAGATCGGGCAGGGGTCGGTGGTGTACTTGGGACACCAGGTAGGGAGCGGCCAGGTGGCACCCCTACAGCCCAAGATTGACACCATCCTGGCTTGGGAGCCACCCAAGACCCAGACAGAGGTGAGGGCCTTCTTAGGACTCACCGGGTACTACCGGAGGTTTGTTAAGGGATATGGCACCATCGTGCCCCCTTAACTGAGTTGACTTCCAAGAAGCAACCGAGAAAGGTGATCTGGACTGAGTCTTGCCAGAAGGCGTTTGATACCCTGAAGGCCGCCATGTGCACGGCCCCGTGCTCAAGGCCCCGACTTCTCCAAGGAATTTGTCGTGCAGACCGACGCGTCCAGAGCATGGAGTGGGAGCGGTGCTCTCACAACTGAACGAAGAGGACCTAGACCAACCGGTAGTCTTCCTTAGCAGGAGACTACTCCCCAGGGAGCAGAGGTGGAGTGCCATAGAAAGGGAAGCTTTCGCTGTAGTCTGGGCACTGAAGAAGCTGAGACCATACCTGTTTGGGACTCACTTCCGAGTTCAGACCGACCACAGGCCCCTCAGATGGTTAATGCAGATGAGGGGGAGAATCCAAAACTGCTGAGGTGGTCCATCTCCCTACAGGGAATGGACTTTACGGTGGAACACCGCCCTGAGCACAGAGCACGCCAATGCAGATGGCCTGTCCAGGTTCTTCCGCCTTAGTGAAGAGAACCCCCAGGTAAATGGGTAGTTCTCCCTACTTTCAGCTGGAGGGGACGTGTGTTAGACTTGGCATCTTTTGGCGTGTTTCCCCATAGTTTTTGCTTTCTGACCTCCCGGTTTTGACTCTGTTTTGCTGGGGTAACGGTTCTGCACGCTTTTCGCACTGTTGATCAGTAGTAAAGCGCAGGTGCTCCTATGGTAAATTGTGTTATGGATTGGTGTTTCCATGATTGGATATTTGATTTACCTGTTAGCCCCTAGTAAAGTGCACTGAGTGTGCAGGGCCGGTGAATCAAATACTACCCGGGGGCCTGCAGCACTGGTTGTGCCACCCCCGTGAGTAGCCCTGAAAACGGTAACTCAGACCTGCCATTGCAGAGTCTGCGCGCAGTTTGTAACTGCCATGTCGACTTGGCCAGTGCACACACAGGCCTGTCCCTAACCTTCCCTTTTCTTACATGTCAGGCACCCCTCAGGTAGGCCCAAGGTACCCCTGTGGGCAGGGTGCAATGTATGTGAAAGGTAGGACATGCCCCGGTGTGTGTGGCATGTCCTAATAGTGAATTACAGCCAATTTCGTTTTTCACTATTGCAAGGCTACCAGTTCCCCATAGGACAGAATGGGAGGTTTGTTCATAACATCTTATGAACATAACTGGCCCAGGGAATTCGGTAAGAAAATGAAGTTTCGTATGCCTGAACTCAGAATCTAAAGATGCCTCTTTTAGTGAAGGTGATTTTTACATTCTGTGTTTGAAAATACCACTTTTGGAAAGTGGGTATTTTCTTGCTCAGTCATCCTGTGTGCCTCTGCTGGAATGTGGATTGCCTGTCTGGGTTTTGGATGACAGAAGGCTGGGGAGCAGGAGGGGCACCAGATGGTCTAGGTAGGTCAGGAAAGGGCTGAAGAGACCTGGGTTACGATGGGGGAGGGGAGGAGATTTCCTTGCACCTCAAAGGGCCTGCTCTGCCTCTGACAAATGCTGTCTCCACCTCCTGCCAGGAATTCACACCAGAGAAGGCAGAACTGGTCCTGACTGGGCACAGGCCCTCTCTGCCTAAGAGATCAAAGGATTTATGGACATAAATGCTGGGTCCCAGACCCATGAACTTTAGAACTCATCTGGAACAAGAAGACTGCCAAGAAGAAGAGCCGGAGAAGCTGCGAAAAGGAACGACTGCTTTGCTGGGTGCTTTGCTGGGCTGACCTGCAGTGCCTGCTTCTGTCTTGGGCAGTGAAAGGCCTGGACTGGACTTTCTGCAACCTAATTTGTGAGTCTCTCCAAGGGCTTGAGGTAGAGCTTGCCCCCTGTTCACGAAGTCTCAGGAACAGCAAAGACTTCAAGTTCTTCGACCCGCAGCACTGGGGACTGTGTGTTTTGTGCTGCCACCCAAAGAACACCAACTCGACGACGTCTACGATGCCACTGCCGACTCCGTGTCCTAAAGGCACTGCAGAGGGCACCGCCGCAACGCCGCACCGCAACCCTGGTCTCACCGACGACGCCTGTTGACGCCGCCACCGAGCCGCTGCTTGCACCGCGACCTGTGGGCACCGCACTCCGCACCGCCTCGCTTCACACCAAAGCTTTGGCACCACAGAGGGCACCGCCGCAATGCCGCACCGCGACCCTGGTCTCACCGACGATGCCTGTTGACGCCGCCACCAAGCAGCTGCTCGCACCGCGACCTGTGGGCACCGCACTCCGCACCGCCTTGCTTCACGAGGACGCCTTGGCCTGCCTGACGCCGCCACTTTCTGCCGAGATCGACGCCGCTGCTTGCACTGTGGTTCGGGGGCACCGCTCGTAAGTTACACGACGCACCGCCCTCTTCCCACACCGCAGCCTTGGCCTACCGACGCCGGCGCCATTGACTCCAGTTCGTCAGCCGACGACAGCGCTTCAGCAACGATGACGCCGCTGCTTGCACCGTGACCTGCCAGCACCGTGACGAGCACCGCCTTCATCTCGCACCGCGACCCTGGTCTCACCGATGACGCCATCTGATGCCGCCACCAAGCCGCTGCTCGCACCGCGACCTGAGGGCACCGCACGCCGCACCGCTGCACTACGCACCGCAGCACCCGACGCCTGCCGACGCCAGCGCTCCTGACTCCATCAGAGAGATTGAACTGCAACGCGTGTGACTTCGAGGGCCCCGACGACTCCTGCACCGACCTCCGGAACCGACGCATGCGGACGCCGTGTTTTCGGAAGCTCAACAAGAGGTCATCGACGCCCTGCATTTCTAAAAGGTACTGTTTGCGGGTCTTCCCGACACCATAGCTGGCCTGCGACCCCGCGGTCAGCCAGAACTGTTTTTGGCTTTGTGGGTTCACAACGCCGTGGTAGCCCAGACGGAGCTATCCACACAAGGAACTCTTTATAATCAGCGTATTTTTTAACTGTGAACTTTTAAGTATAGTATTGTGGCTTTTTATCGATTTTGGTCTTGTTTTAATTATATAAAAATATTGGATATTTTTCTAAACTGGTGTGGTGTCCTTTTGTAGTGCGTACACTGTATTACTGTTGGTTATGTGCAAATGCTTTACACACTGCCTCTAAGATAAGCCTGGCTGCTCGTGCCAAGCTACCAAGGGGGTGAGCAGGGGTTATTTTAGACGTGTAACTCCCTTATCCTGACTAGAGTGGTGGTTTTTGCCTGACTTTGGCCCACGCCCTAGCCTACCAAAAATCCCATTTCTAACAGTATTTATTACCATTTTATGAATGTGTGTGCCTGCTGCGCTGGCAGCAAGCGGGGCGACGCTCCTCCACCATAACGGAGGAGCTGCCACTGCTTAACGGTCTCCTGTGGGTTTCTTCTGGAGTGGGAGAATAATTTGAGAGCTGCAGAAAATATGCCTTTAGCATGTGCTTAGTTTGTAGTGTAAGGGCGGACACCATCCACTCCTACCACTGCTAGCAAAGGGCAGGATCAGCATTACCTACTAACCATCACACTAATATAAGTGTGACATATTGTACTATTCCTAGTCACCTTAAGTTACATAGATGGCCTGCAAAACCTAGCTTTTATCATTTTTTTTAAATAAACGTAATTGTTATTTACGCTACTGGTATGCTTGCCTTTGAAAAAGGACAGACAGCGCCACTATGTGGTAGACTCACATAAGGAAGTGCAGGTGTTTTGAAATAAGTGCCGGTGCCTCGCACTGGTAAACACTGGCACAAATTAAGTACTTTCCTTGAGTGAGGGAGGCACTGACGATGGTTATTATGGGTGAGAGAACTTCTCCAGAGAGGGCTTTGACGAAGGCAGATCATTTTCATAAGTATTGGCTTGGAAGAAGTTGAGGATGTTGGCAAGGTCTGTGAGAGAAAGGAGTTTCAAGGATGCCCACTAAGGGACGTAGAGCAAAGTTGAGGGTGTAGGAGAACAAGCAGGCTTTGAATTGTTGATGTGCTGTGCAAACATTTTATGTTTTTAGACTGAAGAACTGATTGATAGCACTGTACCAGTCTGCTGGGTGTCGATATGAATGAAAGGCAGGGGTGATACAAAGTTTGTTTGTTCTGAAGAATACTCAGCTTGTGCTGACAGCTTCACTGATGGTGTTTTTATACTACTTGGCTTTAGGTGATGTGATGCGGTATCTGCTTGCTATGTAGACTTCAGTGGTGTGAGTTTGTCAGTGGATCTGTGTTTCTTCCATTTTCTTTCATGCCCACTTATGTTCCATTTGTTGTCAGTGAAGTCTTCAGAGTACCAGGGTGCTGAAGGGTTCAGCTTGCATCTGTGTGTTTTATTAGGAGTGTCGGAGTTTACAAAAATCCACAAAACTCATTTAGAAGGATGTTGAGATCAAATGTGTATGAGGCAGGGTCAGAAATGAGTTTGAGTTTTAGGATGTCTATGGAGAAGTCTTTGAAGGACCTACTGATTTGTTGTTCTCCTTTGTGTTGACCTAAATGTGCTGGATGCTGATTCAGGGTGATGTGTTGGTGAGGTGGTTGGTCCAGTCCGTGGGTATTGGGAGGCTTGCATTGGATAGCTGGTGATGTCGAGAAGATGATGTCCACAACATGGTCTTTGGAGTGGTTACATTGTGTGATATGCTGCACCATGATGAGTGTCAATGAGTTGACATGCTTTTTTCTTGCATGAGTTGTCTGGGAGGCTGAAGTCGCTGAAGATGGTGGCCTGGGTGTTGAATGGATGAGATGGTGAGAAAGTCCAATCATTCGTCTATGAAGTCCTTGTTTGGTCCTAGAAGCCTGTAGATAATATGAAAGGTGGCAGACCGAGTTGCAGAGAGTTAGAAAAGGTATGTCAGGAGCTCAGCGGAGTTGAGTGTTACTTGCTTGCCTACGGTGCAGGACCAGGATGATTTACTGATAACAGTAAGGCTGCCTCCTTACGTGCTGGATGTTGCAGACAGCGTGAAGAAGGGCATCTAGGATGTGTGTGGATGTGGGGATGAGCCATATTTCAGTGATCCCACTGAAAGCCATACCCTGTTATATGGGGGCATGTGCAGAGCATTTTGTTAGTGTGTGTCCTGTACAGCATGAGCGCCATCTTTAAATCTCTCACCTGCGGATGACTTATACACCCACAGGTAACCTGTCAGTAAATTCAGAGAGATCTCGATAGGGTCGATGTCTGGACTCGGTCACAATCGGTCAAATATGGCTGGCTCTTCCCCAGTCCTTCCAGTTTTTCAGAGACACTGGCCTGCCAGGGAATCACCTCTTGGCCTTTGATGTCAGCCCCACGCTGTGCATATTGTGCCAGGGACTTCTAGGCGTTCTGGGAGTGGGGCATCAGCTGTTCCTCACTTAGTTGTGTGGTGAGAAGTCTGTGTTCGCACTATCCTAAGCCCCGCCTCCTTGTTTCGTCACGCTTGCTGGGATGGAAGAGTGGACGAGTTTCAAAGCAAGGCCCCCAGTGCGCAGCACCCCCCACCCATCGCTGCTGCCTGCTGTGGGAGAGGTCTGGTGACGAGCACAGGGCGCTCCAACAATAGAGAGGTGCTGACAGTGATGTCATGAGAACGCCCTCGGCCCCGGCCCTTCCCCACCCCGGGTCCCCGGTACTGGGCAGGCCTGGGAGCCCCCAGTGGAAGTGGCCCTTATCTCCGCCATCAGGGCCGGGACAGAGGCCTTCCTGCGCTCGTCAGTGGCCCGGCAGCCAGGGAGTCTCTGCGCTGTCACAGCGGAGCCTCCCATCCTCTCTGCATGGGAAGAATGGGTGCCACCCGGGCCCTCCCTGCCAGGGTGCCGGGCACTGACAGCCTTATCGGGCCCGGCATCCAGGCCAGGCAGCGTGGAGGCAGGAGCGCCGCCCGGGTCCCATGGAGGAGCGCCCCTTCTACACCAGCCCGTCTGCTGCGGGAGGGGGCCAGCGCCGCGGCCGGAGCCTGCTGTGAGAATCAAACCCAGCTACATAGAGGTGCCCCCTACACCCTACTGTAGCCTTCTCGCTGCGGGGGGAGGGGCAATGAACAGCATCCGAGCGATGAGGGATAAACTATGTTACAGTAAAAATCAGACAAGTGCGTTTGTGCGTGTACAAGGGCAGATACTTCCTCCCACTCCAGTTTGCATCTAAAAAAGTGCCGGACCCCGTCATCGAAGTGCAGGCGCTCACTGCCCCCATGCAGTGAGAATTTAAGAAGTGCAGATGCTCAGTTTCTTAAAGTGCAGGTGCTCACAGCTCACATTCCATGTGAAGCTGAGTGCTTAACAGGGTTGGATTGGGATCAAAAACAGGCCCGGACCCCCCCAAAAAAGTGTCCCACATTTGTGGACTCCTCTTTCGCATAACTCTGCTTCAGTGTTTTAATTATTATGCAAAGAAGGGCGAGGGGTGTTCTCTGAAAGAGGCATGGCCAAAAAAGCGAAACTGAATTATTTCCAAGAAGCATTGTCCATGTATTTAAGGACGTGGTTTAAAACATGTGGACTATGTTGCTGTGCCTGACAGTATTTGGGTAGTTGCTGTGAGTTTTCTTTTATTGCATCAGACAGTATTCCCAAGTTCAACATCACAAGATGAGCAGAAAACCATGAGAAATGGACCAATTAGGGAAGCCATGACCAGCAATCGACGCCCCTTTTAACCCTTCTGATGCAGTATCAAAGTCCCAGCAGAAAAATAATGCTCTCCAAAACCCTCAGAAAAGACATCCCCTGAACATAGGACTTGGCACTTGTGCCTCCTGTTAACATTATTATAACCATGGCATTATGGGGGACTGAACTGAACCTGTGACCTTTTGGTGATGGGCATATTCACGCAGTAAGCACATTAACCTACGGGGCTGTCCGTCCAGCTGTAAAGATCTCTCAAGAACATATTGACACTTAGGGGCATATTAGCAACGTGATTATCGCCGCTTTAGCGGGACTTTTTCCCGCTAAAGCGGCGATAATTCTATCGTCCTATTAGCAAGCTGTCGCTAACTGCTGTTAGCGACAGCTTCTAGGCGATAGCGACCGGGTTGGGTGCCGCTTTGCATGCCAGCGATAATTATCGCTAATGGCATGCAAAGTAGGCGTTCCCAACGTAAAAGCGACTGGAAACAGTCGCTAAGCTCGCTATCGCCTATTAGCGAGGCAGGGGAGGTGATTAACGAACCAGCGCTAAACACGTTTAGCGCTTGTTTGTTAACGCCTGGTCCAAACCTGACTTAGCCATGTAATCCAATGGGTGGTGGATTACATGGCTAAATCCCCCTCGCCCTATTACCAAGCTAACACTGGTCAGAGTGCGAATATCGCTTGTTTTCAAGCGATATTCACACTGTTCTCCAGGGTTTCTATCGCTTTGGAGATAAGCGTTGCTGATAGCACGCTATCTCCGCGATAGAAACCTGCGATAGCCGGCGATAATTATCCTAGCGCTAACTGCGCTTAGCGATAATTATCGCCGGTTATTGCTAATAGGCCCCTTAATTTTTGTTTTCTTAACTCCGCTGAGATTAAAAAAATGCACACGTTGCCAGCACTCCTTGTGCACGGGTTAGTTCACACTGGTGAACCTCACCTGAATAACAGTGAGGCCACTTCTGCTCAGGCCCCCTGCTCAATCTGCATATATATTAAATGGTTAGCCCAGCGACCCCTCCGGCTCTCTTGGTGAAAGGGATGTAACAGTGGCCCAACCTCCTTCAGCTACAGGCCTCCAGAAAGGTCGCTCGGGCCCCCACTGGGCCACTGGCGTCATCTGAGCAGCACAGACAGATCCCAAATTGGCGACCACGCTGCCCAAAACGGCGGCCCACAGCTGCAACTCAGATACCGGCCCATCGCCCATTTCCCGAGGGCCCACCTTACCAATCCGACCCTGGTGCTTAAGTTGTTAAAGAGTTAGTGCCGGGTCCAATGTTTGCTCAGAAGCCCTCAGCAGGGGTTATTGAATGTCGGGATTCCGAAAACCAAGGCTTCATAGTCTTGATTCCACATCATCCCGCTTTCATCCACCACCTGACACTCCTTGTCCCTTCATTTCACTTTTGAAGGTCCTTTTTATCTCTTTTTTCTCCTCTTGTCAGTTTTCCATCTTTCTCTGCCTCTTTCTTTCCACCTTTCTTTATTTTGCTCTGTGTCAAAGTTGATGAGAAAAAATAAACTCCTGCCCTCAGGAATAAGTGCTAGTGGATCCTACCTGTGCCCACCGGCTCAAATTAAGCACTGTCGGCCAGTATGATTATGAAAGTGCAGGTGTGTTCTCTCTATCGCTCTGCTGTACAGATCAGAGACGTGCAGAAGCTTCCTGCATCACAGTCCAACACAAGCCTGAAATGTAGAGCCCTCGCTGTCTCACAGCCCTAGAGGAATCCGTGCAGTGTCTCACAGTCTAAAGGCCCAGTCCACATCTGAACAGTGCATGCACTCACTGGCTGCCCTGTAAGAACACTGTCCCACACTGCAGTATGAAGATGAAAGTCCATGTGCTTCCCTCTTAGCCTTCTAAAAATCAGAAAAATACAGGTTTTATTAGTCAAGCCAAATTCCCTTTTTCCGGTAGGCCTTACAAATAAAATAGGAATGTCAGTGTATTGAGAAAGTGGTATAAGAACCACGACTTGACTAGACACAGTGCCTAGAGCACGTAGAATCGCTGGGACCCCAAAGAACCACCCAAGGTAGTGACACAGGAGACCCACGGGGGACATGTGCAGTGTGAGAACACAGCCGCGAGCGCCGTAGGATTCTATGCGGAAAGTCGCAGTTGGAATTTTAAAGATAAAGGACACTTAGGAGAGGACTTTGAGCAAACCCTTTTAGACTTAAGGGGTTCTAGGGCCAACACCCACAGGAGCACCGGAGTACTCGAGTTACCTCACCCAGGGAAGCCGGGAGCATAGGTGTCAAAGGGTGTCGGGAATCGTCGTTGTTTTCAATGGCGATCTGCTGCAAAGTGCTGCTGCCGTGAAGAAGAAAAGTGTCCGGGATGATCCAAGCCTGGATCGAAGATGTAAAGAACCTGAAAGCAGAGGGGACAGAGTCTGTGTCACTAGCCAGTGACCAGGAGTGGAGCAATCGAATGCCCACCGATGTCGGGTGCTTCAGGTGCGAAGAGGTGAAGCTTGACTCTGCAGCCAGGGGGTCCAGGAGATGTCGAGGATGACCAGGAGCCGGATTCGAGCTGTCCCACAAAGGATGTCGAGTGCTGGGGTGTCGGTGCTCGGATTGAACACAACAAGCCTTGGCAACAGCAACCCACGCAGGAAGAGAAAAGATGCTTCTGTGAGGACCAGCAAGGTCCTGGGGACTCCCCAAGCGATGGAGAGTCAGGGCATGTCTGGAGCAACCAGGGAAGCCCAATTAAAGTTAGAGTTGCCTTTTGGGGAGCCACAGGTCAACGGACCAGGGATCGCGAAGGGACCTCGAGAGGAATCACAAAATGGCAGCCCACGGAACACTCGTTGAGTGTAGGCCAGCAATCTTCAGTGTAATTACTGCTCGGGGTCAGGGCTACAAGTAACCCAAAGCTCAGCCTCAGGAGTCGCCGGAAAGCTGATGCTTCTGCAAATGGACGTGGTGCCCAGGGGTTCCGGTTGCACGGTCACCACGAGGGATACGGGCCTCAGACTTGCTGTGGGCACAGATCGACCTCAGAGACCTTGGGAACCCACCTCCTGTGTGGCAATATTCTTCGGAGTCCTCAGGAGCTGCGGAGATGCCAACTGGTCAGTTGCGTTAAAGGTGCCTGCCTTGCAGGGGAGTAACTCCTTTACTCCAAGGGAGATTCTTCAGTCATCCAGCGTAGTGTAGATCGTCGAAGTACTTGGTTTCTGTGTCAGAGTTTAGTCCAGGTGTAATCTAAAGTCCTGTAGTCAGGGGTTCCTACTTTATACCCAAGGAAGGGGTGGGACAAACTCTGGGGACCCACCTATGGGAGGGTCAGGAAAGAGGGGTGGCTAAACCCATTTCCTTTGTCCAGTTTTGCGCCAGAGCAGGGGCTGGTAGCCCCTGCAACCGGTTTGAGCTGGACTATGCACAGAGACACCAAATGTGCCCCCAGTGCAGACTTCAAAGCACTCTTGGAGTGCACCCACCCAGCCCCAATACACTAAAGCATGTCTGGGAGGTGGTCACACCTCCCTGTGACAGGAAACCTATTGTCCAGGCCTCCCCTGCCGGAGTTTCGTTCAGCAGCAGGAGGGCAGACTCATGTCTGTGGCTGCAGCATCCATTTTGTGATGCCAGGGTTCTGTTAAGCTGGTACCGGGTGTACCGGTGGTGCCATGTTTCTCCCTCTAGTAGGGTGGAATCATACCTCCCACCCCAGTTACTGGGGTGGAGGTATGATTCTAAGGTGTTTGACACCAAACACAACATGTTTCCATGCAGCCATTCTCAAGTTAGCTTTTACAACAAGGTTATAATGCACTTAAGAGTATATGGTCTGGCTGCATCACAAACAACCCCGGAATTAAGATTCCGAAAGCTGCAGAGGGGCTCTGCTCATGCATGGGCACCCTCTCACACGAAACCCAGCACCCTGCCTTCAGGATTGTTAAGGCCTGCCATAGGGGTGACTGATAAGTTTACATGTGCAGTGATATGGAGAGATATAGGGAACCTATATCTCAGTAAGGGGTGCATATACCACCTTACACAGGCTGCTGTAGCAGACCTGTTGTGTCATTTTAAAAAGCTTCCCAGGCGTGGCACAATACATGCTGCAGCCCCTGGTAGACCTCTGGGGTACCTAGGCCCTGGGTATATAGTATACCATATACTAGGGACTTATAAGGGTACCCCAGAATCCAATCTGGAGTGTACCTAAAGTACATACAATCAATTTAAGGGGAAAGCAGATAGGCTGGGGTCCTGAATAGCAGGATCCCAGCCAAACTAAGTCAAAAAGCAGCAAAACACCAGGAAAAAAGTGGGGGCAACCATGCAGTCAGAATCCACCTTCCTACATAACCCCCCCCCCACAAACGAAAGGAGATAAGGCTAACCTTGTACAGTTGAGCCTTTATTGACTAAGTGGCCATATAAGGAAGAACCTGCACTAGCATGGTTACCCGCTGTCTTATGGTCCACTAAGCAATTCCTAACCCCAAGGGTATTGGATGATCTCCACCATTTGGAATTACTACCTGTGGTGTGTTTTGGCAAAGTAAAAGGCTGGTGGGGTGTCTGAGTAGAGAAGTGAGGCCCTAATAAAGTTGGCCTCAGCTTCCTCAGATCACTGGTCACCATGGTGGCCTTCCTTTCCATGACTGAGTTGTAGCTGGCCCTAAGGGTCAACCTCTGGCAGCCTACAGCTGGGGGTTGGGTCCCTTTGGTTGGAACAATGGAGGGACATGGTAGGTTTGGAACCACTTGGTCCCAGGTTTGCCTTTGCCCAACAGAGTCCATCTGGGGAGGTCCCTACACAATGGTAAGAGGGATCCCTCAGTGTGCTGAGGAATTTTCACCTGGCTAGGGCTACTAGACTGGGTGCCCCTAATCTGTGGATGAGGGGTTCCTCTGGACAGGGAGCCCTTAGGGGTCCACTGACCTCCTGACCTCTGCAGCCCTGGGCTGACAGAGGGAGGGTAGAGAGGGGCAGGTTACCTGCTCCAGACTGGGTACCACTTTGGAAGGGTCCCCTGCCATCAGGGGTGTTGCCAGGCCAGGCCTGACCACCTCTGGGGCAGTTCCTTCACTAGGGGTAGGATCAGTTCCCTGAGGAAGCTGACCCTTACCTATAGTCTGGGGGAAGAAGACTTTTCTTCGACCCTTCTGCTCTCTTGGGGAGTAGAGTGGGCCATTCTTTCAGGCTCCACTTCTCCAAAATTTCCCTGGGATGGGGCTGAGGCCCTAACAGCCCCACCAACCTTCTCAGAGAGGCCCAACATTTTTAAATGGGCCTGGTATTCAACTTCAGCCCAGGCTGAAACCTCCAGATCATTGCCCAACAGGCAATCTACAGGCAAGTTTGGGGACACTGCCACTCTCTTTGGGCCAGTGACCCCTCCCCAGCTGAGATTGACTATGGCCATGGGATGATCTGTTCTGATACCATCAATGTTGGTCACCTGGTACTTGAACTCAGGTAAAAGCTGTTGAGGGGGACTAGTTTCCCTGTCACCATGGTGACACTAGCCCCTGTGTCCCTGAATGCCAACGCCTTCTGACCATTGATTAGGGGCTCCTGTCTGTACTTGCCCAAAGTATTGGAACTCATAGTAAAAGTGGCAAATCCCATGCCAGCATCACAGACTAAGGAGGCCTGTGAGGGGGACCTTAGTAATCCAGGGTCCACCTCAGTTCCCCATGAAAATGCACCTAACTTTTTGGGTGCATTACTACCACCTGGGGGATTACTACTTGTAGTACCAGGAGGAGTGGTAGTATTGCCGGGAGGAACATTTTCCTTATTGCCAGCCTTGGAGCAACTGGGGTCATTTTTCCAGTGGCCAGGCTTCTTACAGTTATGGCAATAAGGTTTCTTTTCAGGGGAGGAAGGAGTTTGGGACCCACCCCCAGGAGAGGACTTTTGGGGCCCTGTAGGGGATTTGTCTTTTGATTTATCCCCACCTTTCTCTTGGTTTTTGGAAGAATCTTTCTTCTGGTCACCACCCTGATTCTTTGGCTTTACTCTGGTTCTGACCCATTTGTCTGCCTTCTTTCCCAATGCTTGGGGAGAGGTCAGATCAGAGTCCACCAGGTACTGGTGTAAAAGCTGGTTTTGACAATTATTAAGGATCTGCTCCCTCATAATCAAATTGTACAATCCTAAAAAGTCATGCACCTTGCTGCCATGTATCCAACCTTCCAGAGCCTTAGTAGCACAATCTACAAAGTCAACCCAGTCCTGAGTCTGTGCCTTTTGGGTGTCTCTGAACTTTAACCTGTATTGTTCAGTGGTTAGGCCAAACCCATCAATTAGAGCACTCTTCAGGGCATTGTAATTATCAGCATCCTCTTCTCTTACAGTGAGGAGCTTGTCTCTACCTTTGTCTGCAAAGGAGAGCCACAAGATTGCTGCCCACTGCTCATGAGGGACCCTCTGTACTTTACAGGCCCTCTCCAGTGCAGTTATCCATTTGTGGATGTCATCCCCAATCTGGTAGGGAGGGACAATCTTGTTCAGGTTCCTATGGGGATGAGTATCTTCTCTATTCCTAGGGACACTGTTGCTGCCACCATGGGACCCTAGTCCCAATTTCTGAAAAGCTCTCTGAAGCTCCAGGGATTGCCTGTCTAAGGCCAATTGCTCTCTCTTGATTCTGAGCTTAGCTCTCTCAAACTCAAGCAGTTGGCATTTCTTCTCATAAGAGGATGCCCTTTTATGAGAAGCAGAGGACCCTACAGAAGTACCAGAATGATTAGATTCCTGAGAAGGAGATCTTGATCTTCTTGGTAGACTATTAACCCTTCCAGGTGGGGTAAAGAGAACCACTGGGGTCTCCTTCCTCACCTTCAGGAAGAATTGGATTTTCCAGGTTGGAATCATTTTGATCCCCCTGGCCAGCATCAGAGTCTGGGTCATAGTAGTGTTCACTACCTGGCCTTTCCTCTTCTGCTGCCCCACCCCCTCTGCCAACCTCATCAGATCCTGTGGTCTTTCTGATGTCGTCTGCTAGCAACAACTGTTTGAGGTGTTGTGTGGATGGGCTTTTCCCTGTCTTCAATTTCCTAGAGGCACACATAGTCCTCAATTCTTGGTATGAGACCTGGTCATACTAAGTTGGGAGAGACCCACTGGTTTCTGCCCTTGAAGACATGACTAGTGTGGTGTGGTGTATGCACCTACCTACTCTAGAGGGGCTTACTAAACTCTCTTGAGTTGTAGAAAGGGTGTGCTAAGCCCTTGACACACAACTCTAAGTTCAGTAGAACTTACTGTATTCTAAACTTGATTTATATGTACCTATGTACCTATAGTGGTTTTCAGTTAGTCATGCAAAGAGATTATCTGGTAAAGCAATAGCAAGCTTGAATCCCACCGCTGCACACCAATGTGAGAAGTTGGCCTGGCATATGCTGTCCACTGGTTATAGTGGGCACCTTGCACCAGTCCAAACGACCCTTATTGATGATAGGTTTAAAGACAACCTTTATTGAAAGCTATCCTAGTGGTAGCTATGGAGATCAGCCTTCAGGCTAAGTCTTGAAGGAGTGTAAAGCAGCTTGGTTTACCAGATTATAACCTCTTGAATGACCAAATGAAAGGAGAACCACACCAGGTATATATAAAATATATGTATTTATTTCTAAACACTCACTACTAATCTCTTTATGAGATTAGAGTCCAAGATACACAATATCACAGTATTAAAACAACAGTAAATAGCACAATATACAATGGGCCCCAGGGGGGGACCAAACCATATATTAAGAAAGTGGTATAAGAACCACGACTTGACTAGACACAGTGCCTAGAGCACGTATAATCGCTGGGACCCCAAGGAACCACCCAAGGTAGTGACACAGGAGACCCACGGGAGACGTGTGCAGTGTGAGAACACAGCTGCGAGCGCCAAAGGATTCTATGCGGAAAGTCGCGGTTGGAATTTTAAAGATAAAGGACACTTAGGAGAGGACTTTGAGCAAACCCCTTTAGACTTAAGGGGTTCTAGGGCCAACACCCACAGGAGCATCCGGAATTCAAACGGACCCATCTTTCCTTTGGTTTTCACCGTACATGCGAGGTGCCTGGCTCATCCGCCCCAGGGACTCTCCAGTCACAGGACCTCCTACCCTGGTCCCCAGTGGCACCCGAATCTTTCCCCAGGATTTCCACCCCGTTTGGGTGTCGAGGTTTTCCGATTCTGCCCCCAGGCACCTCCTTACCTTCTTACCATAGGACCTGCCTCTCTGGGTCCCCATTGACACCCATTCTTCTTTGCTTCTGGCGGACCCGCTAATTGCATCCCGGTCTTTTTCATTGTTCTTTCTACCTCTGCTACGTGGCCCTGATGAGTCACGGGACATCTCCCGTCTTGACGAAACACGTGTCGGCTGGTCGTTTCTTTGTTTTTCGCTTCATTAAAGAACATTCTTATCAATCCACTGGTGTTGACCACTGATTCGCTAAAACCAGACATTTCTACCATCAGGATATTGTTACTCTCATTACGTGTGCCCGGGACTCTTTTTCTCAATTTCTGGGGTGGGTTCCATGACCCACTCATCCACGGGGGTTACAGGGTAGTTCCTCCGACCTGGCAGCACCGAACTTACTCCCCTCCACTTACACACTACGCATATTAGCCAGAGCGCCAATCTTCCTGTCTTACTAAAAACCCTACTTCAATATATCAGGAGCACCGGAGTACTCGAGTTACCTCACCCAGGGAAGCCGGGTGCATAGGTGTCAAAGGGTGTCGGGAATCGTCGTTGTTTTCAATGGCGATCTGCTGCAAAGTGCTGCTGCCGTGAAGAAGAAAAGTGTCCGGGATGATCCAAGCCTGGATCGAAGATGTGAAGAACCTGAAAGCAGAAGGGACAGAGTCTGGGCCACTAGCCAGTGACCAGGAGCGGAGCAATGGAATGCCCACCGATGTCGGGTGCTTCAGGTGCGAAGAGGTGAAGCTTGACTCTGCAGCCACGGGGTCCAGGAGATGTCGAGGATGACCAGGAGCTGGATTCGAGCTGTCCCAGAAAGGATGTCGAGTGCTGGGGTGTCGGTGCTCGGATTGAACACAACAAGCCTTGGCAACAGCAACCCACGCAGGAAGAGAAAAGATGCTTCTGTGAGGACCAGCAAGGTCCTGGGGACTCCCCAAGCGATGGAGAGTCAGGGCACGTCAGGAGCAACCAGAGAAGCCCAATTAAAGTTAGAGTTGCCTTCTTGGGGACCCACAGGTCAACGGACCAGGGATCGCAAAGGGACCTCAAGAGGAATCACAAAATGGCGGCCCACGGAACACTCGTTTGAGTGTAGGCCAGCAATCTTCAGTGTAATTACTGCTCGGGGTCAGGGCTACAAGTAATCCAAAGCTCAGCCTCAGGGGTCGCCGGAAAGCTGATGCTTCTGTAAATGGACGCGGTGCCCAGGGGTTCGGGTTGCACGGTCACCACGAGGGATACGGGCCTCAGACTTGCTGTGGGCACAGATCGACCTCAGAGACCTCGGGAACCCACCTCCTGTGTGGCAATATTCTTCGGAGTCCTCAGGAGCTGCGGAGATGCCAATTGGTCAGTTGCGTTAAAGGTGCCTGCCTTGCAGGGGAGTAACTCCTTTACTCCAAGGGAGATTCTTCAGTCATCCAGCGTAGTGTAGATCGTCGAAGTACTTGGTTTCTGTGTCAGAGTTTAGTCCAGGTGTAATCTAAAGTCCTGTAGTCAGGGGTTCCTACTTTATACCCAAGGAAGGGGTGGGACAAACTCTGGGGACCCACCTATGGGAGGGTCAGGAAAGAGGGGTGGCTACACCCATTTCCTTTGTCCAGTTTCATGCCAGAGCAGGGGCTGATAGCCCCTGCAACCGGTTTGAGCTGGACTATGCACAGGGACACCAAATGTGCCCCCAGTGCAGACTTCAAAGCACTCTTGGAGTGCACCCACCCAGCCCCAATACACTAAAGCCTGTCTGGGAGGTGGTCACACCTCCGTGTGACAGGAAACCTATTGTCCAGGCCTCCCCTGCCGGAGTTTCGTCCAGCAGCAGGAGGGCAGACTCGTGTCTGTGGCTGCAGCATCCATTTTGTGATGCCAGGGTTCTGTTAAGCTGGTACCGGGTGTACCGGTGGTGCCATGTTTCTCCCTCTAGTAGGGTGGAATCATACCTCCCATCCCAGTTACTGGGGTGGAGGTATGATTCCAAGGTGTTTGACACCAAACACGACATGTTTCCATGCAGCCATTCTCAAGTTAGCTTTTACCGCGAGGTTATAATGCACTTAAGAGTATATGGTTGGCTGCATCACAGACAACCCCGGAATAGTGGTTCCGAAGGCTGCAGAGGGGCTCTGCTCATGCATGGGCACCCTCTCACAGGAAACCCAGCAGCCTGCCTTCACGATCGTTAAGGCCTGCCATAGGGGTGACTGATAGGTTTACATGTGCAGTGATATGGAGAGATATAAGGAACCTATATCTCAGTAAGGGGTGCATATACCACCTTACACAGGCTGCTGTAGCAGACCTGTTGTGTCATTTTGGATGGCCTCTCAGGGGTGGCATAATACATGCTGCAGCCCCTGGGAGGTCTCTGGGGTACCTATGCCATGGGTACCTAGTATACCATATACTAGGGACTCATAAGGGTACCCCAGAATCCAATCTGGAGTGTACCTAAAGTACATGCAATCAATTTAAGGGGAAAGCAGATAGGCTGGGGTCCTGAATAGCAGGATCCCAGCCAAACTAAGTCGAAAACCAGCAAAACACCAGGAAAAAGTGGGGGCAACCATGCAGTCAGATTCCACCTTCCTACATAACCCCCCCAAACGAAAGGAGATAAGGCTAACCTTGTCCAGTTGAGCCTTTATTGACTAAGTGGCCATATAAGGAAGAACCTGCAATAGCATGGTTACCCCCTGTCTTATGGACTCTCTTTGGGCCAGTGACCCCCTCCCCAGCTGAGATTGACTATGGCCATGGGATGATCTGTTCTGATACCATCAATGTTGGTCACCTGGTACTTGAACCTGTTGAGGGGGGACTAGTTTCCCTGTCACCATGGTGACACTAGCCCCTGTGTCCCTGAATGCCAACGCCTTCTGACCATTGATTAGGGGCTCCTGTCTGTACTTGCCCAAAGTATTGGGACTCATATAAAAAGTGGCAAATCCCATGCCACCATCACAGACTAAGGAGGCCTGTGAGGGGGACCTTAGTAATCCAGGGTCCACCTCAGTTCCCTATGAAAATGCACCTAACTTTTTGGGTGCATTACTACCACCTGGGGGATTACTACTTGTAGTACCAGGAGGAGTGGTAGTATTGCTGGGAGGAACATTTTCCTTATTGCCAGCCTTGGAGCAACTGGGGTCATTTTTCCAGTGGCCAGGCTTCTTACAGTTATGGCAATAAGGTTTCTTTTCAGGGAGGAAGGAGTTTGGGACCCACCCCCAGGAGAGGACTTTTGGGGCCCTGTAGGGATTTGTCTTTTGATTTATCCCCACCTTTCTCTTGGTTTTTGGAAGAATCTTTCTTCTGGTCACCACCCTGATTCTTTGGCTTTACTCTGGTTCTGACCCATTTGTCTGCCTTCTTTCCCAATGCTTGGGGAGAGGTCAGATCAGAGTCCACCAGGTACTGGTGTAAAAGCTGGTTTTGACAATTATTAAGGATCTGCTCCCTCATAATCAAATTGTACAATCCTAAAAAGTCATGCACCTTGCTGCCATGTATCCAACCTTCCAGAGCCTTAGTAGCACAATCTACAAAGTCAACCCAGTCCTGAGTCTGTGCCTTTTGGGTGTCTTTGAACTTTAACCTGTATTGTTCAGTGGTTAGGCCAAACCCATCAATCAGAGCACTCTTCAGGACTTTGTAATTATCAGCATCCTCTTCTCTTACAGTGAGGAGCTTGTCTCTACCTTTGTCTGCAAAGGAGAGCCACACGATTGCTGCCCACTGCTCCTGGGGGACCCTCTGTACTTTACAGGCCCTCTCCAGTGCAGTTATCCATTTGTGGATGTCATCCCCACTCTGGTAGGGAGGGACAATCTTGTTCAGGTTCCTATGGGGATAAGTATCTTCTCTATTCCTAGGGACACTGTTGCTGCCACCATGGGACCCTAGTCCCAATTTCTGAGAAGCTCTCTGAAGCTCCAGGGATTGCCTGTCTAAGGCCAATTGCTCTCTCTTGATTCTGAGCTTAGCTCTCTCAAACTCAAGCAGTAGGCATTTCTTCTCATAAGAGGATGCCCTTTTATGAGAAGCAGAGGACCCTATAGAAGTACTAGAATGATTAGATTCCTGAGAAGGAGATCTTGATCTTCTTGGTAGACTATTAACCCTTCCAGGTGGGGTAAAGAGAACCCCACTGGGGTCTCCTTCCTCACCTTCAGGAAGAATTGGATTTTCCAGGTTGGAATCATTTTGATCTCCCTGGCCAGCATCAGAGTCTGGGTCATAGTAGTGTTCACTACCTGGCCTTTCCTCTTCTGCTGCCCCACCCCCTCTGCCAACCTCACCAGACCCTGGGGTTTTTCTGAGGTCATCTGCTAGCAACAACTGTATGAGGTGTTGTGTGGATGGGCTTTTCCCTGTCTTCAATTTCCTAGAGGCACACATAGTCCTCAATTCTTGGTATGAGACCTGGTCATACTTAGTTGGGAGAGACCCACTGGTTTCTGCCCTTGAAGACATGACTAGTGGGGTGTGGTGTATGCACCTACCTACTCTAGAGGGGCCTACTAAACTCTTTTGAGTTGTAGAAAGGGTGTGCTAAGCCCTTGACACACAACTCTAAGTTCAGTAGAACTTACTGAATTCTAAACTTGATTTATATGTACCTATGTACCTATAGTGGTATTCAGTTAGTCACTCAAAGAGATTATCTGGTAAAGCAATAGCAAGCTTGAATCCCACCGCTGCACACCAATGTGAGAAGTTGGCCTGCATATGCTGTCCACTAGTTATAGTGGGCACCTTGCACCAGTCCAAACTACCCTTATTGATGATAGGTTTAAAGACAACGGGACCTATTAGCAATAACCGGCGATAATTATCGCTAAGCGCAGTTAGCGCTAGGATAATTATCGCAGGCTATCGCAGGTTTCTATCGCGGAGATAGCGTGCTATCAGCAACGCTTATCTCCAAAGCGATAGAAACCCTGGAGAACAGTGTGAATATCGCTTGAAAACAAGCGATATTCGCACTGTGACCAGTGTTAGCTTGCTAATAGGGCGAGGGGGATTTAGCCATGTAATCCACCTCCCATTGGATTACATGGCTAAGTCAGGTCTGGACCAGGCGTTAACAAACCAGCGCTAAACGTGTTTAGCGCTGGTTCGTTAATCACCTCCCCTGCCTCGCTAATAGGCGATAGCGACCTTAGCGACTGTTTCCAGTCGCTTTTAGGTTGGGAACGCCTACTTTGCATGCCATTAGCGATAAATATCACTGGCATGCAAAGCGGCACCCAACCCGGTCGCTATCGCCTAGAAGCTGTCGCTAACATCAGTTAGCGACAGCTTGCTAATAGGGCGATTGAATTATCGCCGCTTTAGTGGGAAAAAGTCCCGCTAAAGCGGCGATAATCACGTTGATAATATACCCCAACCTTTATTAAAAGCTATCCTAGTGGTAGCTATGGAGAGCAGCCTTCAGGCTAAGTCTTGAAGGAGTGTAAAGCAGCTTGGTTTACCAGATTATAACCTCTTGAATGACCAAATGAAAGGAGAACCACACCAGGTATATATAAAATATATGTATTTATTTCTAAACACTCACTACTAATCTCTTTATGAGATTAGAGTCCAAGATACACAATATCACAGTATAAAAACAACAGTAAATAGCACAATATACAACGGGCCCCAGGGGGGGACCAAACCATATATTAAGAAAGTGGTATAAGAACCACGACTTGACTAGACACAGTGCCTAGAGCGCGTAGAATGCTACGCCGCTCGCGGCTGTGTTCTCACACTGCACACGTCCCCCGTGGGTCTCCTGTGTCACTACCTTGGGTTGTTCCTTGGTGTCCCAGCGATTCTACGTGCTCTAGGCACTGTGTCTAGTCAAGTCGTGGTTCTTATACCACTTTCTTAATATATGGTTTGGTCCCCCAGGCCCGTTGTATATTGTGCTATTTACTGTCGTTTTTATACTGTGATATTGTGTACACCATACAGTACTTCACTAAATGTGCAGCCGTTTTCGAAATGTTGTCATTTGGCCATATGGGGTCTAACAATTTACAAATACCCTTAGCACTAATATGGGCTGGGCCATGGGCCATGGTAACAACAGGAAGAACATATGCATCAGACAACATCCATCTCTGTTTTCCCGACCCTTCAACCCAACATCCCTCATCATTCGATTGTGCTGTACTTTCCTGCCACACCGCTAACTCCTCTACTGTGGCTTCGCTTTGTATCGCCTTCACATTCTCAAGTGTGTCCTCAAACATGGTAACTTCAGGCACCCACCTAGCCGGACCTGCTACAAACATTCTTTTCATTTTGGTCCGGGCCGTTTCTTTAGCTGTCTGATCCGCAAAAGCATTTCCCCTCCCTACATCGTCAGTGACTTTTCGATGGGCGCTACACTTCAGTATAGCCAATCTTTTAGGGAGTGTCAAGGCAGACAAAAGCCTCAATATGAGGTGCCCATGCTGAATTCTAGTCCCATGTGAAGTAATTAACCCCCTCTCTGCCCAGAGTCGCCCAAAATTATAAGTGACCCCGAAGGCATACTGGCTGTCAGTATAGATGTTGACAACCAATCCCTCACTTAATTCGCACGCTCGTATGAGGGCAACAAGCTCAGCGGCTTGAGCCGACTGATAGGGAACTCGTGATGTCTCTACTACTGTACGCAATATAGTAATAGCATAAGCAGCCATGGTAGTGCCATCTGGTAATTTAAAACAAGAGCCATCGACATATAGTTCCCCTTGTGGGCCAGCTAAGGGAACATCAGTCAAGTCTACCCATCCTTTCGTTTCTTCTTCCGTCCGGAAGATACAATGATGTTTGTCGACTTCATCACTCTCTGAAGGGAGGGGCAGTAACGTGGCTGGATTCAGAGTGGTACCTCTTTTAATCGTGATATGCTTGGCAAAGAGCATAGCTGGTAAGATGTGCACTGGTGAGGTGCTGTGTTTTTGTCTTATTCAAAAGGGTAACCACAGCATGGGGTACCATGACTGTGAGGTCAGTATCAAGTACAAGACCAGCCGATTGTCTGATCGAATTGGCCACAGCCGCGACCGTTCTTAGACAACTCGGGAGGGCTCTCGCGACTGGATCAAGAACAGCAGAGAAATAAGCACACAACTGCTGCTTATCTCCAAATTTTTGTGTTAAAACAGAAAGCGCACAACCAGCCATCTCATGGACGTACAACACAAACGGTTTATTATAGTCTGGGGTGCCAAGTACTGGAGCCGAACAAAGCGCAGTTTTCAATTGCTCAAAAGACTGCTGACAGTCAAGCGTCCAGGGCAAGGGCTCATGCACGTCCTTAGTCGTTAGAGCAAGCAAGGGTTTGATTAGTAGGGAGTAATTGGGTATCCACTGGCGACAATAGGAAGTGATACCTATAAAAGCACGCACATCTTTTTGAGTTTGCGGAACAGGCATTTTGACAATGATACTGATGCGCTCAGGGGTCAATCTCCTACCCTCCTTCGACAGTAGGTGACCTAAGTAGGTGACCTCCTGTCAACAATACTGAAATTTAGAAAGGGAAACTTTATGTCCATTTTCAGCCAAATGGAGCAACAACTGAACAGTACTGTCTTTACACCCTTGTTCAGTATCAGAAGCAATAAGGAGATCGTCAACATACTGCACCAATACATTACCTGCGGGAAGTGAAAGGGTATCCAACTGACACTTTAAAGCCTGACTGTAAATACTTGGACTCTCTGTATAGCCATGAGGAGCTCGACAGAATCTAAAGCTTCTTCTAGCTAGGGTGAACCCAAACAGATATCTGCTATCTGGATGAATAGGAATACTGAAGAACGCATTTTTCAAATCATTGACAGAAAAGAATTTAGCGGTGGAAGGAATCATTGTCAAAAGTGTAGTAATGTCTGGAACCACTGGAAATTGAGGAATTACTATTTTATTAACTTCGCGCAAATCAATCACAAAACGATAAACATCTTCATGATCATCAGGGGAACCTGAGGGTGTCCGTTTAAGAATCGGAAGAATGGGGCTATTGCAAATATTGGCAGACGTCTCCTCAACCACTCCCTTCTCAATCAGGTCCTGAATAATTTGCAATAAGGCTCGCTCTCCAGCCTGTGGTATCCTATACTGAGGGATACGAGGTAAAGCAGCATTATCTTTAACTTGGATCAAAACCGGCGGGATGTGCAACAATCCCACATCTGTATCACCCGTCGCCCACAAAGTGGATGGTATGTCAGCAAATTCAGCAGGAAGAGGGAGAGACAGGCACTGTCTAGTACTCACATTTGGGCCCATCGTCATATAACCACCTTCCGGGGAACAATAAATTGTAGCATGCAATTTTTTTAACAAATCTAAACCCATCAGATTCTCGCCACAATTGGATGTCACGCAAAAATGGAGAATCTACAGTGAACAGACCCATAGCCAATGCAAGAGGTCATCTCCTCCTCCTCAGACTAGACCGCCAGTGAGAATTCTCCAGCTGAACGTGCGGTCTCTGGTTAAACACTACCTTGAAATCCATGATTTGGTCAAGGAGGAAGCTCCGGATGTGTTTTTTATTACGGAGACCTGGCTCAATGTAGACACGGTAGCCGAACCCAACCTAGCACTGCCTCCTGGCTACACCATCCTTACTGTCAATCGTGAGTCTCGAGGGGGTGGGGTTGCGGTCATTTTCAAATCGTGTTATTCTTGCAGCTTTGTCAAAGAAGCATTGGAGGGCTGCGAATGTGCACGATTCAGTATCACTCTCAGTGCCCATCTGACCATCTCTGGGCTACTAGTATATCGTCCTCCGGGGCTAGCTACGCATTTCAAATCTGCCCTCCTAGAATCTACCTATGCACTTGCAATGGGTACAGCCAATTTCACCATTCTAGGGGATCTCAACCTGCATTTCGACCAGACGCAAGACGCTGCTGTTATCAGCGTGCTGGCGGACCTGGCAGCCTGCCAACTCCACCAACTGGTCCCTGGCCCCACTCATTCTGCGGGTCACTTGCTGGACCCTATTTTTTCTAATATTCCATCTGCCACGGCAGAGACCCCTAAACCTGTAGGTTGGTCCGACCATTCTTTGATAACCATGTCTTTTCCGGCACCCGAACCCCTTGTTAGGGACACGCATCCCCCCGTCTTCAGGCGCCCTTGGCGTAAACTGAGACTGGAGGATTTTCATGCGCTTCTCACTGCGAATTTTCCAGCACCACAGAACGATGCCGATGGGGCCTACAGTGACTTCTGTAACTGGATTGTCCAAACCCTGGACTCCCTCATCCCAGCTAAATGGATGAAAGGCCGCTCTGCGGACCCTAGCCCATGGTACAATGACACACTGGCCACTCTGCGGAAAGCATGTAAGAAACTAGAGCGCTTGTGGAGGAAAGACTATGACCCTATAACAAAAAAAACCTATTTGGCTGCGATTAAAAACTATCATAGAAATGTCTGTACTGCCCGGGCTGCCTACTATGCTAACGAAATACAATTAAGTCCTAACCCGGCTAAATGTATTTAAAAAATTTTGAAGGATCTGAGAGTAAGAAACAAATCCCAGGCCTCTGCGATCATTTCTGAGCAACAATGTGAAGACCTGGCGCTGTTTTTCGTTAACAAGGTGGACACCATCTATCGGTCCTTTCCACAAAAGCCGTCTTCTACGGCCACTTTTTGCGGACCCTCCCCCTTGCACTCTCTGACAGCTATTCCCAGTATCTCACAGGAAGAGCTTACTCTCCTGAGTAAGAAAGTTAAATCTGGCTCTCCGGCCGACCCTCTAAAACCTGCCCAGTTTAGGGACTCACTATCTCTCTTTTTGGCTCCTCTGTGCCAGATCATTAACACTTCATTTACCACTGCTGTGGACCCTGTGCTCTGGAAACAGGCTAGGGTTTCTCCCATTCTTAAAAAACCTTCGTTGGACCCAGCAAAGCTAGAAAACTTCCGACCAATCTCCCTCCTGCCGTGGGTAGCTAAGATTGCTGAGGCCCATGTCAACAACATCCTTACAAAATTTCTCAATACCAATAACATTCTGGACCCTTCGCAAAATGGTTTCTGTGCTGGTCACAGCACAGAGACAGCTCTTCTGGCAATGACTGAACACCTACGGACCATTCTGGACTCCGGTCATACTGCGGCACTGATTCTAATTGATCTCAGTGCTGCATTTGACACGGTTTCACACACGACTCTGCTACAACGTCTGGAGGCTGCCGGGGTGGTGGGCCTCGCACTCGAATGGTTTAGGTCATTCTTGAGTGAAAGATCCTTCCGCGTGTCAGCCCCCCCGTTTCTCTCCCAGTCCCATTCCATTGGTCAAGGGGTACCACAGGGCTCTGCTCTGAGCCCCGTATTGTTCAACTTATATGTCCAGCCTCTTGCTACGGTGGCCAGGAAGATGGGCCTCACTATGGTCTCATACGCTGACGATACGCAGCTTGTGGTGGCCCTATCCGATGGTTCCCCTCTGGACGCCCTCAAGTTTAGGAGCGGCCTGGCCGCCGTAGCAGAGTGGATGACCTCTAATTACCTTCAGTTGAACCCCACTAAAATGGAGGTATTGTTGGTAGGGAAGGACAGGAACCTCTGGAATGAGCTATGGTGGCCAAGTGTGCTTGGAGACACCCCCACCCCTAAGATGGCGGTCAAGAACTTAGGGGTTTGGATGGATTCCACCCTCAGCTTCCAAGAACATACAAAAAAAGTCGCGGGCATTTGTTTTGGCCTCCTGCGGGGTCTCAAGCCGTTGCTGAGGTTTTTCAACCCACCTACACGCCAGCTGATTGTCCAGTCTGCTATTCTATCCAGACTGGACTACGCTAACTCGCTCCTCTTAGGAGCCAATCAGGCTGAGGTAATGCGATTACAGCGTGTGCAGAATGCGGCTGCTAGAGCCCTCTTAGGGCTCCCACGTCACTGTTCCGCCACTGACGCCGTTCGGCGGCTTCACTGGGTTCCGGAGGCCGAACGGATCCAATTCAAGGCACTTTGCCTATCTTTCAAGATCTTGAAACTAGCCTCACCCAGCCTCCTTGCCAATATGTTAACTCCCTACGAATCCACTTGTGAGCTGCGATCCTCGGGGCAGTACTTAGTCACTGTCCCCCGTGTGAAGCGCGTCCGGGCTGGTGGTCGATCATTCCACTACATGGCCGCTAAGCTATGGAATTCTCTGCCCCCTCAGATTCGCTGCTTAAATCACTTGTTGGCTTTCAGGAAAGCCATTAAAACCTTCCTCTTTCCGCCAGCTTAGGCCGCCTGCTCTTTTTTCCTGTTGCTTACCAGTTTCTCCTTTACCCTGCTACTCTCTGTGGCTGTCAGCGCCCGGACGCCTCTTCGCTGGGGCAGCTGTGCGCTATATAAATCTGGTTAACATTAACATTAACATTAACATGGGGCTCACAACCGGTACATCAGAAAAACCTACCAAAACATTATTATGGCCAGACAGAGCCGCCCCAGGGTCCATACTACGAGAAACAGAACTTTTCGTCGCACCTGTGTCCACCAAAAATTCCGTAATTGAACCATGCAGTTCCGCTTTTACATAAGGACCACCCTGGTTTACAGGTATCGGAACTGGTCCCACACTCTGTCCCGGGCTGTCCTAACTGTAAGACATTCCTGTCACTTCTTCCATATCATAGTCATCATGGTACTACTGCCCATTGCGGGGGTCATCAAACTAATTAATATCAGAACGACCCTGTGAGGCTGCAGCATTTTGAGCCCTATCAGCCCCACCAGCTCCACGACCCCGTCCACGAGAACCTCGACCTCGAGGGACCGCCACCTTCTGCAAAAGCACAGAACACTCGCTACGCCAGTGACCCTCTTCCTTACAATATGCACACTGATTCGGCCCCAGAGCTGTCGTGTTTGGCTGCCTACTAGTACGTGGAAGCTGTCGGGCAGGACCACCACGTCCTCTGCCATTCCCTCTAAAAGCCTGCTGCAGCAGCACCTTTGTCTTTAAATCCTTATGCTTCTTCTCTGTCCTTTCTTTCTCCTCATTATCTCAATGTTCATAATACTGAGCCATATTCAAAATAACAGAAGGGGAAGAAGTGGACCAGGTACTCTCAGAAGCCTGCAATCGAGTCGCATTTTCAGGAAGCAAATTAGAGACAAATCTATTAACAAACAACCGAACACCTCCCTCAATAGACAAATCCTGTCCACTATAGTCCGGAAATGTATCCTCAAACCGAGTGAAAAAATCAGACACACTCTCATCTTTCTTTTGTCGACAAGCGGACAATTTATCCCAATCTACCTTCCTCGGCGGAATAAGAGAATGCATATACGTAATAATATGACCTGGCAACGCTAAAATTTCCGCTTGGGACTTATCACCGTGTTTCCTCTCCTGGTCCCATGCTTTAATTTGATCCCAAGTACCACCCAACTCAGGAACATGGTCTTGGGTATGGACCTGTCTCCAAATATCAACCGGTACGAGAAGACCAAAAAACATTTCAATATCAGCAAGAGTCATTACCATCGAGGAAGCAGCTTTAGTCAATTCTTTATAATAAGTGTGAGAAGTTGGCCTGGTATATGCTGTCCACTAGTTATAGTGGGCACCTTGCACCAGTCCAAACGACCTTTATTGATGATAGGTTTAAAGACAACCTTTATTGTGTTGTATTCCTCTTAGGGTGTCCGTATATAGGTTTTCCTGTATCATGTCCTTATATAGGCACAATTCGCCCTGCCCTTATATAGGAATAAAATCCCAGTCCTTATTTAGGCATTAAACCGTGCACTCCAAATACAGGCATGGTCTCCGACATCCGTCCACCCTAATGTCACAACGAGTTCTTGAAGAACAGACCCTTAGGCTTCGGGAGTTTCCCTAGCACAGGACAATTGATTTCTTCAAGGACTCATCTATTATGCATGAACCGTTATACCTTAAGGGTTCATTCATGACGTCTTCCGCTGTCCGATTCACGTCAATGCTAACATTCTGAGGTACCTCTCAGGTATAAATATACCTTCCCTAGCCCTTGTAAATCAGAGGAGACCTCGACTTCAGAGGAGCCCGTTTCCCGGCCTGACGCACTGAGAAGACGCTGTCATCCCTGCACGCAGAGTCCAGCTTCCAGTGATCTGACTTCCCTTGCGGGGTGTTGGAGTTCGAGTCTGTCAAGAGATTCCCACCTCTCTCATTCTTAAGGTATGGAGCTGACTAGAACCTAGAGGGACTCTTGGCATACTAGACATACTAGGCGTAACAAACTCTTAGTATACCATAGTAAGGAATACTTCACCTACTTCATACCTCTCCCTACACCTAGGTTAGGTTAGGTACACTGGGGTAGAACTAGCTTAGAAACGCATCGTACGAGTACTTGCATTTTTAGCTCATGTTATTTATATATGTGAATATACGCTAAAAGATAATGCTAACGCAGTATTATTTATTTCTACTGCTTACTCTGTACATTATTTATCTTGCATACTGTCTTGTGATCGTAACAGCACATTTTACTTACACCAGAAACAAGACTGTTCAATAAATCTTTTATTGAAACGCCCGTCTATTCTTTCTGTGTAACTTTCAGGAAAACTAAGCATGCACGATTGAGCTGAGTGAAACGGTTATCTATTGTTTCCACGACTCTGGGACACGTTCTGATTCTAAAGGGAAACAAAGTTGTCATGTTTTGCGGCTGCCAGAAACTACTCCCTTCTTGTTATCCAAGGAGTTTCTAGTGGCCTCTGAGCTAGCTGGCACAAGTAATTAAGTTTAATATACTCGATAGGGACATACCGACCTTAGTCCTATGTCAAGCCTATAGGGTATATTAATCCAATGCGCAGAGCCTATTAGGGAAATAGGAGCTACACTACAATTGAAAGCTATCCTAGTGGTAGCTATGGAGAGCAGCCTTCAGGCTAAGTCTTGAAGGAGTGTAAAGCTGTTTGTTTTACCAGTCTATAATCTCGTGAATGGCTAAATGAAAGGAGACCACACCAGGTATATATATAAAATATATGTATTTATTTCTAAACACACCCTACTAGTCTCTTTATGAGGCTAGAGGTCAAAGCACATATGTTACACTTCAAATTTCGCAGTAAATTAGCACAATATACGATTAGCCCTAGGGGCGTACCAAACCATATATTAAGAAAGTGGTATAAGAACCATGACTTGACTAGACACAAGGCCTAGAGCCTGTAGAATCGCTGGGACCCCAAGGAACCACCCAAGGTAGTGACACAGGGAACCCACGGGGGACGTGTGCAGCTCCGTTAGCGTCTATGGGGAAAGTCGCAGTTAGAGTTTTAAAGTTTAGGGACACTTCGGAGTGGACTAGGAACAAACCCTTTTGGACTTAGAGGGTTCTAGGGCCAACACCCACGGGAGCACCGAAGTACTCGTGTTACCTCACCCAGGGAAGCCGGCTGCATAGGTGTCAAATGGTGTCGGGCCGCGCCGTCGTTTTCAATGGCCGCTTGCTGGAAAGTGCTGCTGCCGGGAAGATGCGAAGTGTCTGAAGAGATCCAAGCCTGGATCGAAGATGTGAAGAACCTGAAAGCAGAGGGGACAGAGTCTGGGTCACTAGCCACTGACCAGGGGCACGATAGTCGAATGCCCACCGATGTCGAGTGCTTCAAGTTCGAAGAGGTGAAGATTGTCTCTGCAGCCACGAGGACCAGGAGGCGTCGACGACAACCAGAAGCTGGATTCAAGCTGTCCCACAAAGGAGGTTGCTTGCTGCGGTGTCGGTGTCCGGATTGGACACAACAAGCCTTGGCAACAGCAACCCAAACAGGAAGAGAACAAAGGCTTCGGTGCGGACCAGCGAGGTCCGAGGGACTCCCCAAGCGAGGGAGAGTCAGGGCAGGCCTCGAGCAACCAGGGAGGCCCATTGAAATTAGAGTTGTCCTTCTGAGGGACCCACAAGTCGACGGACAAGGGATCGCAAAGGGACCTCAAGCAGAATCACAAAATGGCGGCCCACGGGTCACTGGGAGTGGCCAGGCCGGCAATCTTCAGTGGATTCACTGCTTGGGATTGGGGCTCTAAGTAACCCAAAGCACAGCCTCTAGGATCTACCAGAAGCTTATGCACTTGCAAATGTGCATGGTGTCCAGGGGTTCCAGTTCCACGGTACCCACGAGGGCTATGGGTCTCAGCTTTGCTAGGGACTCGGATCAGCCTCTGCGAAGTCTGGAAACCCTCCTCCTGGGTTGTAAAGTAATCGGCGTCCGGCAGGAGCTTCGGAGATGCAGGCCGGACAGATGCGTCTTTGGTGCCTGCCAAGCAGGGGAGTAACTCCTTTACTCCAAGGGAGATTCTTCAGTCATCTGGCGTTTAACAGATCGTCGAAGGTCCAGGATTCAGTTTCAGAGTTTCGTCCAGGGATATCTAAAGTCCTGTTGCCAGGGGTTCCTATCTTATACCCAAGGAAGGGGTTGGACATACTCTGGGGACCCACCTATGGGAGGGTTTGGAAAGAGTGGTGGCTACACCCATTTCCTTTGTCCAGTTTCGCATCAGAGCAGGGGCTGGTAGCCCCTGCAACCGGTTTGAACTGGGCTATGCACAGGGACACCAAATGTACCCCCAGTGCAGGACTTCAAAGCACTCTGAGAGTGCACCCACCCAGCCCCAATACACTAAAGCCTGTCTGGGAGGTGGTAACACCTCCCTGTGACAGGAAACCTATTGTCCAGGCCTCCCCTGCCGGAGTTTCGGTCAGCAGCAGGAGGCCAGACTCGTGTCTGTGGCTGCAGCATCCATTTTGTGATGCCAGGGCTCTGTTTGTTGGTACCGGGAATACCGGTGCTGTCATGTCTCTCCCTCTAGAAGGGTGGGATCATACTCCCACACCAGTTACTGGTGTTGGGGTATGATTCAAAGGTGTTTGACACCAAACACGACATGTTTCCGTGCAGCCATCCCAAAGTTAGCATTTACCGTTTAGTTATAATGCACTTAAGAGTATATGGTCAGGCTGCATTCACAGACAACCCCGGAGGATAGATTCCGAAGGCTGCAGAGGGGCTCTGCTCATGCATGGGCACCCTCTCACACAAAACCAAGCACCCTGCCTTCAGGATTGATAAGGCCTGCCATAGGGTTGACTGATAGGTTTATATGTGCAGTGATAGGGTGAGATCTAGTGAACCTATATCTCAGTAAGGGGTGCATGCACCACCTCACTCAGGCTGCTGTAGCAGTCCTGTGGTGTCATTTTAGAAGGCTGCCCAGGGGTGGCATAATACATGCTTCAGCCCCTGGTAGGCCTCTGGGGTACCTATGCCCTGGGTACATAGTATACCATATACTAGGGACTTATAAGGGCACCCCAGAATCCAATCTGTGGTGTACCTAAGGTACAGGGAATCCATTTTAAAGAGAAAGCAGATAAACTGGGGCCCTGAATAGCAGGGTCCCAGTCCAACTAAGTCGAAAACCAGCAAAACACCAGGAAAAAAGTGGGGGCAACCATGCAGTCAGATTCCACCTTCCTACATAACCCCCCCACCCCCCAATCGAAAGGAGATAAGGCTAACCTTGCCCAGTTGAGCCTTTATTTACTAAGTGGCCATATAAGGAAGTACCTGCAATAGCATGGTTACCCCCTGTCTTATGGTCCACAAAGCAATACCTAACCCCAAGGGGATGGGATGATCTCCACCATTTGGAGTCACTACCTGTGGTGTGTTTTGGCATAGTAAAAGGCTGGTGGGGTTCTGAGTAGAGAAGTGAGGCCCTAATAAAGTTGGCCTCAGCTTCCTCAGATCACTAGCCACCATGGGGGCCTTACTTTCCATGACTAAGTTGGGTCTAGCTCTAAGGGTCAACCTTTGGCTGCCTACAGCTGGGGGTTGGGTCCCTTTGGTTGGAACACTGGAGGGACATGGCAGGTTTGGAACCTTGTGGTCCCAGGTTTGCCTTTGCCCAGCAGAGTCCATCTGGGGGAGGTCCCTACACAATGGTAAAGGGGATCCCTCAGTGGGTTGAGGAATTTTCACCTGGCTAGGGCTACTAGACTGGGTGCCCCTAATCTGCTGATGGGGGGGTTCCTCTGGACAAGGGGCCCTGTGGGGTCCACTGACCTCCCTGACCTCTGCAGCCCTGGGCTGACTGAGGCAGGGTAGAGAGGGGCAGGTTACCTGCTCCAGACTGGGTACCACATTGGAAGGGTCCCCTGCCATCAGGGGTGTTGCCAGGACAGGCCTGACCACCTCTGGGGCAGTTCCTTCACTAGGGGTAGGATCAGTTCCCTGAGGAAGCTGACCCTTACCTATAGTCTGGGGGGAAGAAGACTTTTCTTCAACCCTTGTGCTCTCTTGTGGAGGAGAGTGGGCCATTCTTTCAGGCTCCATCACTCCAAAGTTTCCCTGGGGTTGGGCTGTGGCCCTCACAGCCCCACTAACTCTCTCAGGAACGCCCAGCATTCTCAGATGGGCTTGGTGTTCAACTTCAGCCCAGGCTTAAATTTCCAGATCATTGCCCAACAGGCAATCTACAGGCAAGTTGGGGGACACTGCCACTATTTTTGGGCCTGTGACCCCTTCCCAGCTGAGATTGACTATGGCCATGGGGTGATCTGTTCTGACACCATCAATGTTGGTCACCTGGTATTTAAACTCAGGCAAAAGCTGGTGAGGGGGGACTAGTTTCCCTGCCACCATGGTGACACTAGCCCCTGTGTCCCTGAATGCGACGGCTTTCTGACCATTAATCAGTGGCTCCAGTCTGTACCTGCCCAATGCATTGGGACCCATGGTAAAAGTGGCAAATCCCATGCCACCATCACAGACTAAGGAGGCTTGTGAGGGGGACCTGTCTAAACTAGGGCCCACCTCTGTTCCCCATGAGAATGCACCTAACTTTTTGGGTGCAACACTACCGCCTGGGGGACTACTACTAGTAGTACCAGGAGGAGTGGTAGTATTAGTTGGAGGAACATTTTCTTTATTGCTAATCCTGGGGCAACTGGGATCAGTTTTCCAGTGTCCAGGCTTTTTACAGACATGGCAATATGGTTTCTTTTCAGGAGAGGAAGGAGTTTGGGACCCACCCCCAGAAGAGGACTTTTGGGGCCCTGTAGTGGACTTATCCTTAGATTTATCCCCACCTTTCTCTTGGGACTTGGTAGAATCTTTCTTCTGGTCACCACCCTGATTCTTAGGCCTTACCCTGGTTCTGACCCATTTGTCTGCCTTCTTTCCCAATTCTTGGGGAGAGGTCAAATCAGAGTCCACCAGGTACTGGTGTAAAAGCTGGTTTTGACAATTATTAAGGATCTGCTCCCTAATAATCAAATTGTACAATCCTATAAAGTCATGCACCTTGCTGCCATTTATCCAACCTTCCAGAGCCTTAGTAGCACAATCTACAAAGTCAACCCAGTCTTGAGTCTGAGGGGCATATTAGCAACGTGATTATCGCCGCTTTAGCGGGACTTTTTCCCGCTAAAGCGGCGATAATTCAATCGCCCTATTAGCAAGCTGTCGCTAACTGCTGTTAGCGACAGCTTTTAGGCGATAGCGACCGGGTTGGGTGCCGCTTGCATGCCAGCGATAATTATCGCTAATGGCATGCAAAGTAGGCGTTCCCAACCTAAAAGCGACTGGAAACAGTCGCTAAGGTCGCTATCGCCTATTAGCGAGGCAGGGGAGGTGATTAACGAACCTGCGTTAAACACGTTTAGCGCTTGTTTGTTAACGCCTGGTCCAAACCTGACTTAGCCATGTAATCCAATGGGTGGTGGATTACATGGCTAAATCCCCTCGCCCTATTACCAAGCTAACACTGGTCAGAGTGCGAATATCGCTTGTTTTCAAGCGATATTCACACTGTTCTCCAGGGTTTCTATCGCTTTGGAGATAAGCGTTGCTGATAGCACGCTATCTCCGCGATAGAAACCTACGATAGCCGGCGATAATTATCCTAGCGCTAACTGCGCTTAGCGATAATTATCGCCGGTTATTGCTAATAGGCCCCTGAGTCTTTTGGGTGTCTCTGAACTTCAACCTGTACTGTTCAGTGGTTAGGCCAAACCCATCAATCAGAGCACTCTTCAAGACTTTGTAATTGTCAGCATCCTCTTCTCTAACAGTGAGGAGCTTGTCTCTACCTTTGTCTGCAAAGGAGAGCCACAAGATTGCTGCCCACTGCTCCTGGGGGACCCTCTGAACTTTACAGGCCCTTTCCAGTGCAGTAATCCATTTGTGGATGTCATCCCCACTCTGGTAGGGAGGGACAATCTTGCCTAGGTTTCTATGGTCATGAGACCTTTCCCTAACACTAGGGAAGTTGCTGCCACCATGGGACTCTAGTCCCAATTTTCTTCTAATTTTCTGAAGCTCTAGGGACTCCCTATCTAAAGCCAACTGCTCTCTTCTGATTCTAAGTTGAGCTTCTTCATACTTGAGCAGTCTCTCTTTCCTTTCATGAGAGGACTCCCTCCTATGAGAGGAAATAGATGTCCCTATTGAGGTGTCAGAATGGTTAGACTCCTGAGAAGGAGATCTTTACCTTCTAGGCACACTCTCAACTCTCCCTGGTGGAATAAAGAGGTGGCCATTCTGGCCATCCTCCTCATCTGCAGGAGGAGCTGGATTTCCCAGGTTAAGATCAGTGTCATCTTCCTGGTCAGCTTCAGAGGTCAGGTCCTGGGTATCTTCACCCCTTGGCCTTTCCTCATCTGCTGCCTCACCCTCTCTGCCTACCCCTTAAGACCCTGTGGGTCTTCTGAGATCATCCAACAGCAGTACCTCTCTGAGGCGTTGGGTGTTTGCACTTTTTCCTGTCTTCAATTTCCTAGTACTACACAATGCTCTCAATTCCAAGAATGGGAGGTTGTCATACTTGGATGGTAGAAGCCCATTGGCTTCTGGCAGGGACCCATGGTTCCTGGCTTTGAAGACATCACTAGTGAGGTGTGGTGTATGCACCACCTACTCTAGTGTGGCCTACTAAACTCTCTTGAGTTGTAGAAAGGGTGTGCTAAGCCCTTGACACACAACTCTAAGTTCAGTAGAACTTACTGTAATTTAAGCTTGAATTATATGTACCTGTGGTACCTTTAGTGGTTTTCAGTTAGTCAATCACTTGAGATTATCTGGTAAAACAAAGGCAAGCTTGAATCCAACCGCTGCACACCAATGTGAGAAGTTGGCCTGGTATATGCTGTCCACTAGTTATAGTGGGCACCTTGCACCAGTCCAAACGACCTTTATTGATGATAGGTTTAAAGACAACCTTTATTGAAAGCTATCCTAGTGGTAGCTATGGAGAGCAGCCTTCAGGCTAAGTCTTGAAGGAGTGTAAAGCTGTTTGTTTTACCAGTCTATAATCTCGTGAATGGCTAAATGAAAGGAGACCACACCAGGTATATATATAAAATATATGTATTTATTTCTAAACACACTCTACTAGTCTCTTTATGAAGCTAGAGGTCAAAGCACATATGTTACACTTCAAATTTCACAGTAAATTAGCACAATATACGATTAGCCCTAGGGGCGTACCAAACCATATATTAAGAAAGTGGTATAAGAACCACGACTTGACTAGACACAAGGCCTAGAGCCTGTAGAATCGCTGGGACCCCAAGGAACCACCCAAGGTAGTGACACAGGGGACCCACGGGGGACGTGTGCAGTATGTGAACACAGCCGCGAGCTCCGTACAACTCTATGGGAAAGTCGCGGTTGGAATTTTAAAGATTAAGGACACTTAGGAGAGGACTTCAAGCAAACCCAGCTAAACATAGAAGGTTCTAAGGCCAGCACCCTTGAGAGTACCGAGGTACCCGTGTTACCTATCCCAGAGGAGCCGGGTGCATAGGGGTCAAGTGGTGTCGGAAACCCTCGTCGTTTTCAATGGTGTGATGCGAGAAAGTACTGCTGCCGTGGAGAAGAAAAGTGTCCGGTGTGATCCAAGCCTGGATCGGAGATGTGAAGAACCTGAAAGCAGAGGGGACAAAGTCTGGGTCACTTCATGTGACCAGGAGCGGAGCAATCGAATGCCCACCGATGTCGGGGGCTTCAGGTGCGAAGAGGCGAAGCTTGACTCTGCAGCCACGGGGACCAGGAGATGTCTGCGATGACCACAGTCCAGATTCGAGCTGTCCCACGAAGGATGTCGAGTGCTGGGGGGGGTCAGTGTCCGGATTGAACACCAACAAGCCTTGGCAACTGCAACGCATGCGGTCAGAGGAAAGATGCTTCTGTGAGGACCAGCAAGGTCCTGGGGACTCCCCAAGCAATGTAGAGTTGGGGCATGTCTGGAGCAACCAGAGAAGCCCACTGAAAGTTAAAGTTGCCTTCTCAGGGACCCACAGGCCAACAGACCACGGATCGCGAAGGGACCTCAAGAGGAATCACAAAGTGCCAGCCCACGGAACACTCGTGGAGTGTAGGCCGGAAATCTTCGGTGGAATTACTGCTCGTGGTCAGGACTACAAGTAGCCCAAAGCACAGCTTCAGGGATTGCCGAAAAGCATATGCTGCTGCAAATGTACACGGTGCCCAGGGGTACAGGTTTCACGGTCCCCACGAGGGATACGGGCCTCAGAATTGCTGAGAGCGCAGATCGACCTCAGAGACCTTGGAAACCCACCTCCTGTATTGCAGAAATCTTCGGAGTCCTTCGGGAGCTTCATAGATGCAAACCGGTCAGATGCGTTTAGGTGCTTGCTCAGCAGGGGAGTAACTCCTTTACTCCAAGGGAGATTCTTCAGTCGTCCAGCAAAGCGTAGATCGTCGAAGGTTACTTGGTTTCTGTAGCAGAGTTTAGTCCAGGTGATATCTAAAGTCCTATAGCCAGGGGTTCCTACGATATACCCAAGGAAGGGGTGGGACAAACTCTGGGGACCCACCTATGGGAGGGTCAGGACAGAGGGGTGGCTACACCCATGTCCTTTGTCCAGTTTCGCGCCAGAGCAGGAGCAAATGGCTCCTGCAACCGGTTTGAGCTGGACTATGCACAGGGACACCAAATGTGCCCCCAGTGCAGACATCAAAGCACTCTGAGAGTGCACCCACCCAGACCCAATACACTAAAGCCTGTCTGGGAGGTGGTCACACCTCCCTGTGACGGGAAACCTATTGTCAAGTCTTCCCCTGCCGGAGTTTCGTCCAGCAGCAGGAGGGCAGACTCGTGTCTGTGGCTGGCAGCATCCATTTTGTGATGCCAGGGTTCTGTGAAGCTGGTACCGGGTGTACCGGTGTTGTCATATTTCTCCCTCTAAGAGGGTGGAATCATACCTCCCACACCAGTTACTGGTGTGGAGGTATGATTCCAAGGTGTTTGACACCAAACACGACATGTTTCCATGCAGCCGTTTTAAAGTTAGCATTTACCGCAAGGTTATAATGCACTTAAGTATATATGGTTGGCCGCATCACAAACAACCCCGGAGAATAGGTTCCGAAGGCTGCAGAGGGGCTCTGCTCATGCATGGGCACCCTCTCACATAAAACCCAGCACCCTGCCTTCAGGATCGATAAGGCCTGCTATAGGGGTGACTGATAGGTTTATATGTGCAGTGATTAGGATAGATATAGTGAACCTATATCTAAGTAAGGGGTGCATGCACCACCTTACACAGGCTGCAGTAGCAGACCTGTGGTGTCATTTTAACCCCTTGACCGCGATCGGAATTCCGCTCGTGTGCTGGACATTCCGATCGCGGGTGGGGTCGTGACGAGCTCAGCTCGTCATGCGCTCAGCGCTACCGCGCAGCATGACGAGCTGAGCTCGTCATGAGCATCGAAGGGGTTGAATGGTCTCTCAGGGGTGGCATAATACATGCTGCAGCCCCTGGGAGGCCTCTGGGGTACCTATGCCCTGGGTACATAGTATACCATATACTAGGGACTTATAAGGGTACCCCAGAATCCAATCTGGAGTGTACCTAAAGTACATGAACAACCAATTTAGGGAGAAAGCAGATAGACTGGGGTCCTGAATAGCAGGATCCCAGTCAGACTAAGTTGAAAACCAGCAAAACACCAGGAAAAAAGTGGGGGTAACCATGCAGTCAGATTCCACCTTCCTACAACACACACATTGGCATACAAATCAACACTCAACACAGTTGGAGACAAGTGAAAGTGCGGAAACTTTATCAACAACTGCGTGTCAGTACGGCCAAGAGAAGTGCCACGACATGCAGACCAATGCAGCAGCATGTCTGAATGAGGAACGTTGGAAAGCGCCCATGTCCACCCCGGGGGAGTCCATCACCAACACAAGTCAGTGCCAACCCGCGTTGGTTGTCCACGCATGGATCAGGAGTCCAGGCCAATGCAGCCATGTCCACTGTCGTCTTGGGACATGTGACCAGATCCCCAACATGCAACCAGGCGTCGGGACACGTGCAATGGGTCACATTCAGTTGTGGCTGCAGGTACCTTGTCACTCGTCCATGAACGCGAGTGCAGCAGCGTAGGCCAACATTTCCAATGAGAGATCGTTGTCCACCACATCTAACATGTCGGCGACGTAACCCATCAGCTGTCCCGGACAGATGTGCTGACTCCAACCCCTGGCCCCAATTTGCACTAAAGCCCAATCGGGGAGCGGCTCAATGTGGTCACTGCACATGACGACTCGTGCAATCTCCCAGGTCCAGTTGCCAGCATGCATGCCAAACATCCAGGCATGCCATAAACGGGCATCACGGTGACACTCCTGGTCGTGGGCCAACAGGGGGCGCACACACATGTCAAAATCCTGGTCAGCTACCGTTACGTTGGAGAGGCAGACATCCATGGTCCACTCGAATATGCACGAGCGACAATGCAACACAGGCTGAACGCAGGTGACGTTGGCAAGGCGGAAGCTCAGCCGGTAACTGATCCGCAGCACTGCCAATGACAGTGCCCCCAGTACATGCAGCAGACGTGCACGGTACAGGTCCACGTGACTGGAGTTGAGCATGTGTCCGGGATGGTCTGCCATTGCGTCAGTGGCTCTGCTTGAAGCGGCACTGGCTTGCCCCGCGCCAGTCCTGTGGATGAAATGGCACAGCTCGGAGCAATGAGCAGTGTCTGTGAGCAACGGGTGCAGGCCTGGGGTGGGGTGGGAGTATGTGTGAAGGCCATTTCACGCATGCTAACTACGACCAAGGACTTCTGCGTGTGGGATGTGTACACGTTGGTCTCACGTCGGGTAGTGCATAGTGTGGGAGTCGCCAGCAAATGCTATTGTATCTGTCAGGGGGTGCTGGGCACATGCAAGTCCCAGCTCGGAGCTGCAGATGTGCTACCGCCTGATAGTTCAGACAAAGAACCTTTCATCCCTACAGTAACTTCACCATCTGCATGCATACAGGAGATGTACAGAGGCCTGTCGTGGGTGGGGTGGGATGTCTGCGACCCAGGGAATCATGGATGATATGCCGAGCACGTGGCACATGAGCAGCCTCACTGTGTGTTACGTTGCCTCACAGCTGCTCCTCCCTCCCACGAGCCCCCACACTTGTGTGCGCTGTGCGGTTGTATCACGTGCACTCCTACGGCACACCATTGTCATGCCTGTCCGCGCATGTCCAGCGGCATGCCAACAACACCATGAAGCTGGCCGTTGAGGGTGTGCGTCCACGTGAGTGTAGGCCAATGGTCCAGACAGGGCGGACACAGGTGTACAGTCCATGGCTGGCTGTGATCGCGCTGCGATTGAGGCTAGGCATCTGACTTATGCAGCCGCAGGACTGATACACATAACGGTAAACAGTCTAAATATCGAGTTTTTAATTTCGACCTACAATAATATCGAGTTTGAAATATCGTAGGGACACAATATCGAAGTCAAGAATATCGACGACCAGAATATCGACCTGAAGGTAAGAAATATCGTTTTTGTTAATATCGAAGTTAGTAATATCGATAGCAAAAATATCGATGTTACGAATATCGTTATTTATATTAGTGTTATGTATTTTATTATGTATTTTATGTTTGTGTTTATATTTTTGTTAATTATTGTACTAGTTTTAGAATATATGTATACAATTTTTAGAAGTTAGTAATTTTTTTTTAAGTAAATTATGCGTTTTAGTACCGTAGCGGGTTGTGGGTTTATAGGGAATAGGGTGGGAAGTAATTTAATTGTAATTAAGTAATTATTTATTTTTATTTATTGGTATTGATAATTAATTTTATGTTAAATAATTATTAATTGGTAAATAATTTTTATTAATTGGTAATTAATTTTTATTAATTGATTAATTGGTAATTATATTAAGTGTATTAATTTATTATTGAAGTGTGTTGTGAGTTTATAGGGCAATAGGGTGGGAAGTAATTTAATTGTAATTAAGTAATTATTTATTTTTATTTATTGGTATTGATAATTAATTTTATGTTAAATAATTATTAATTGGTAATTAATTTTTATTAATTGGTAATTAATTTTTATTAATTCATTATTTGGTAATTATATTAAGTGTATTAATTTATTATTGAAGTGTGTTGTGAGTTTATAGGGCAATAGGGTGGAAGTAATTTAATTGTAATTATGTGATTATTTATTTTATTGTTTAGTATTGATAATTAATTTATTGTTAATTAATTATTAATTGGTAATAACTTTGTAATAGATATTTTTATGTTTTGGAAATTAATTTGTTCATTAATTAATGATTGGTAATTAATTGTCATTAATTGTTATTTATTGGTATTTATCAATAATTTATTGTTAATTAATTATTAATTGCTAATTTTTTTAAATAATTATTGTTTTTGGTATTGAAAATTAATTATTTTTTATTTTATTATTATTTGGTAATTAATTGTTAATAATTATTATTTAATTGTATTTATCATCTATTTAATTGTTAATTAATTATTAATTGGTAATTATTTTTAAGTACTTATTTATTGGTATTGTTAATTAATTTATTGTTATTTAATAATTAAATTATTATTTATTTAAAAAAAATTATTTTAATTATTAGTAAATTATTTTTACCCCAACGCTATCCAACACTTTCTCTACTGTTGCACTCTCTGGAGTTGGAATAGTAATTTTAACCTCTACACTGTCCAACACTTTCCCTACTGTTGCACTCTCTAGAGTTGGAATAGTAATTTTAAACTCTACACTATCCAACACTTTCCCTACTGTTGCACTCTCTGGAGTTGGAATAGTAATTTTAATCCCTACGCTATCCAACACTTTCCCTACTGTTGCACTCTCTGGAGTTGGAATAGTAATTTTAACCTCTACGCTATCCAACACTTTCCCTCCTGTTGCACTCTCTGGAGTTGGAATAGTAATTTTTACCCCTACGCTATCCAACACTTTCCCTCCTGTTGCACTCTCTGGAGTTGGAATAGTAATTTTTACCCCTACGCTATCCAACACTTTCCCTACTGTTGCACTCTCTGGAGTTGGAATAGTAATTTTAACCCCTACGCTATCCAACACTTTCCCTACTGTTGCACTCTCTGGAGTTGGAATAGTAATTTTAACCTCTACGCTATCCAACACTTTCCCTACTGTTGCACTCTCTGGAGTTGGAATAGTAATTTTAATCCCTACGCTATCCAACACTTTCCCTACTGTTGCACTCTCTGGAGTTGGAATAGTAATTTTAACCTCTACGCTGTCCAACACTTTCCCTCCTGTTGCACTCTCTGGAGTTGGAATAGTAATTTTAACCTCTACGCTATCCAACACTTTCCCTACTGTTGCACTCTCTGGAGTTGGAATAGTAATTTTAACCCCTACGCTATCCAACACTTTCCCTACTGTTGCACTCTCTGGAGTTGGAATAGTAATTTTAACCTCTACGCTATCCAACACTTTCCCTACTGTTGCACTCTCTGGAGTTGGAATAGTGATTTTTACCCCTACGCTATCCAACACTTTCCCTATTTTTGCACTCTCTGGAGTGGGAATAGTAATTTTTACCCCTACGCTATCCAATATTTACTGTTTTAGTTAATGTAGTGTATAATTTATTTAACAATTTTTTTTTAAATTTGTTATATATATATTTTATATATTTATTTATATTATTGTTGTATGTGTATGTATGTATTTATAATTTATAAAATGTTTTTTAACAATTTATTAGTTATTACAATAATTAATTGTAAATATTATTAAGTAAGTATATATATTATATTTTATATGTATGTTTATTTTTTTTTACATTATATGTATTACTTATAATTTTAAACATATTTTTAACTATGTTTATTTTAAATATATGTATAATTTACTTTATTTTACATTATTGTTTAACATTAAAAAAACGATATTTTTAACAACGATATTTTTGACAACGATATTATTTTTCCGATATTTTTGTACTTACCATAATGTAGATAGGACTTCGATATTCTTGACCGATATTTCGGCTCCGATATTTTTGACGTCGATATTTTTGACGTCGATATTTTTGACGTCGATATTCTGTCAGTGATTCACACATAACACTTCAATCAATCAATCAATCATGTCACTTATAAAGCGCACTACATACCCGCGAGGGTCTCAAGGCGCTGGGGGAAGAGGGGGGTGGTGCTGCTACTGATCGAAGAGCCAGGTCTTGAGGAGTCTTCTGAAGGCCAGTAGGTCTTGGGTCTGCCGAAGGTTGGTGGGGAGGGTGTTCCAGGTCTTGGCGGCGAGGTGGGAGAAGGATCTGCCGCCGGCGGTCGTTTTCCGGATGCGGGGGACTGTGGCGAGGGCGAGGCTGGTGGAGCGGAGCTGGCGGGTGGGGGTGTAGAAGCTGAGTCGTCTGTTGAGGTAGGCTGGTCCGGAGTTGTGGAGTGCTTTGTGTGCGTGGGTGAGGAGCTTGAAGGTTATCCTCTTGTTGACAGGGAGCCAGTGCAGGTCTCTCAGGTGGGGTGTGATGTGGCTGCGCCGGGGATGTCGAGGATAAGACGTGCAGAGGCGTTCTGGATGCGTTGCAGCCGTCTCAGGAGCTTAGCCGTCTTTCCTGCGTAGAGGGCGTTTCCGTAGTCCAGCCTGCTGGTGACGAGGGCCTGGGTGACTGTTTTTCTTGTTTCGGTGGGGATCCACTTGAAGATCCTGCGGAGCATTCGGAGGGTGTTGAAGCAGGATGAGGAAACGGCGTTGACCTGCTTAGTCATGGAGAGGGTGGGGTCGAGGATGACCCCTAGGTTGCGTGCGTGGTCGGGGCTGTTCCCAGTGATGTTGGCCACCAGGAGTCGTCCCATGCTGAAGGGTTGGAACCAAGGATGAGGACCTCCGTCTTGTCCGAGTTCAGCTTCAGGCGGCTGGTACTCATCCATTCGGCGACGGCCTTCATTCCTTCGTGGAGGTGGGCTTTGGCGGTGTGGAGGGTCTTTGGTGAGGGAGAGGATCAGCTGGGTGTCGTCGGCGTAGGAGATGATGTTGAGGTTGTGCTGTCGGGCGACGTGGGCGAGGGTGCCATGTAGATGTTGAACAGCGTTGGGCTGAGGGAGGAGCCTTGGGGTACGCCGCAGATGATCTTGGTGGCTTTGGATCGGAAGGGGCGAGGCGGACGCTTTGTGTTCTGCCGGAGAGGAAGGATGTGGTCCAGTCCAGGGCCTTCTCTTGGATCCCGGCGTCGTGAAGGCGTGTTCGTAGTGTGTGGTGGCAGACCGTGTCGAAGGCGGCTGATAGGTCCAGGAGGATGAGGGCTGCTGTTTCTCCGTTGTCTAGCAGGGTCCTGATGTCATCGGTGGCGGCGATGAGGGCGGTTTCGGTGCTGTGGTTGCTGTGGAAGCCGGACTGGGAAGGGTCCAGGATGTTGTTCTCTCGAGGTAGCGGGTCAGTTGTTTGTTGACGATTTTCTCAGTGACCTTCGCGGGGAACGGGAGCAGAGAGATGGGTCGGAAGTTCTTGAGGTCCTTGGGGTCTGCCTTGGCATGCATGTGCCAAGACCTTGAGCGGTCTTGTGCTCCTACATTTCCCTGTACGTGCGGGCCTGCCCTCCGGGTGCATGCTACATTGCAACATCGACTACTGTGGCCCTGGTGGCGACAACACCCCAACACAGAGACACACTTACCGCACTTCCTGCTCAAGGCCAGACCAGAGCCACGCCCTGATCCCCATGCCGAATCAGCACACCCCTGCGCTGACCTGACGTACGCCGGACCAGCACACGCCACTTGTGCATGCAGGGGGGGGGGGGCGGGCAAAGCTACATGTGCAAGGTCTCAGCCACTGCTGAGGTGACATGGTATCGTCCGCTGAAGACAGCACACTGTGATGTTGCAGGGCTCGGGCCCATCATGCTGACATAATGACCACACGGACACACTTGCTTAGATGGTGGGAATGGCTACGGGCACGTGCGCCCGGCCACTTTTATTAGCAGGCTCACATGTCGAGTGACACCTGTGTTGGATGTGTGTGGGGTGTGTGCACACCAGCCGTCATGGAGTGCCTGGTGCAGTCAAAAACGACAACAGTGTACATCGTTAAGGACACAACCATTCAACCATAAAGGCCCCATGACTTGAGCTGCACAGAGTTAGTGGCCCCGGATGCACAGCGTCCTGCACGGGCCTACCGCCACGGGCCGCTGACTTGCGGTGCACTGGGGCAGGGTCACGAGAGCAGAGCAGGTTCTCGTAGATGACAAAGGGGTTGTCGCGGAGTGTCTCGGTGGACAGTGGAAGGTGTACCCCCAGGGCATGATGCAGAGGGCAGAACCACGCAGAAACAGTCACTATGGTGGAGATGAATGGAACAGACACATGTCGGACACCAAGTCCGGCCCAGCCAGATGATGATGCAGACAACCCCCAGGCCATGGACTCAGACGCCACCAAAGTCCAACCAGAAAGTGCCCATGACTCATTGCGCACAGAGTTAGTGGCACCAGTGCTGATAGGGGATGCCGCCTGCGATGAGGCGTGTCCAATGGTGTGGACTCCTCCATATCTTACCCAAGACGCAGTTCCACATGTGTGACCTACTGGACCGCAGTGTAGGCCTGAGGCAGCGGTCAGCAGGAGCCATTCACCGAGTGTCGCCGGCTTACGTTGGTTGGTCCCACCGGCCTGCGTAGTTCAGGTTCAGTGGCACCACGGGACGCGGACTTGCGGTGAACAGGGTTAGTGGCACCAGGTCAGTTGTTGCTAGTGTTCGGTCACCTCCGTGACTAGGATCCGGCTTTCATCCGGACTGAGCCGCATCTTCCTCTTACTCCTCTCCCTGCGTTCCCTGGTATGGACTCTGCCATTCATGAATCACGACTTAGGGGCCGATTCCGATTCGGGCCGGAAATCTCTCCGACCGAGCCGGACCCGGAGAGATTTCCGACCGAATCGGACTCTGGCAGTCCGACCGAACGAGTACGATGCGCACGCATGCCATCGGACTCGAAGTCGGTCGGACTCCCATTGAAGTCAATGGGAGCCGGTCGTACAACGCGTACGCAGGCTCCCATTGACTCAATGGGTGCGAGGCAGACAAGGGCGCCTCCTACAGCAGGTACGCCGCCGATGCGCATCGCGGCGTACATGCACAGGTAGGGGGACCCATGGGTCCCCCCTGTGTGCGACTCGCTGGCCACGCGTACAGGGGGTCCGACGCGGACCCCAAAGTCCGGCTCCGACAGCTTTTTCGAGCCAAACGGCGCGAGTCGATCAGACTGCTCGCGGCGCGCATCGTACTTACCCGGCCGGGAAACGTCTCCATAGCGCGGTGCGAGTCGTGTCCATGCGAGTCGGTCGGAGCGTGTTGAAGCCGCGTTCGAGTCAGTCGGAGATTTCGCGGGTGCCTGCATCGTACTCGCTCGGCCGGACCCACGTACGATTCGGTCGGGAAACAGGGCTCCGAATCGGATCCGGTAAATCCGAATCCGATTCGGAGCACTACCGGCCGAGATCGGAATCGGCCCCTAAGTGCTGGATGTGGGACCTACTGGACCGCAGTGTAGGCCGGGGGCAGCGGTCAGCACGGGCCCACAGACACGATGCAGGGTCCGGGACACTGATCGAAGGGAGTTCAGTGATATAGACGTGGCAATTAACATTTGGTCACTGCCATTCAAGACTCAGGACACAGTTCCATATGTGTGACCTACTGGAGCGCAGTGTAGGCCTGAGCCCTCATCCAAGTGTCGCCGGCTTGCGTTGAACAGGGTTGGTGGCACCACGTGTCGCAGGCTTGCGATGCAGACTTTGGCTTCACTGATCGGAGGGAGTTTAGTGATGTGGATGCTGCCACAGACTTGGGGTCACTGCCATTCATGACTCAGGACACAGTTCCATATGTGGGACCTACTGGAGCGCAGTGTAGGCCTGAGCCCTCATCCAAGTGTCGCCGGCTTGTGTTGAACAGGGTTAGTGGCACCACGTGTCGCCGTCTTGCGTTGAACAGGGTTTGTGGCACCACGTGTCGCCGGCTTGCGTTGAACAGGGTTAGTGGCACCACGTGTCGTAGCCTGCGATGCAGACTTTGGCTTCACTGATCGGAGGGAGTATAGTGATGTGGACGCTGCCACAGACCTTTGGTCACTGCCATTCAGAACTCACGACTCAGTTCAACATGTGCCAACAACTGGGCCGAAGAGTATGCAGGTGGAGTATGTCAATGAGAAAGGAGTACTGTGGGCCAGCATCGTGGAGGCCAGCGATGGTCTGCGGAGGCTGCAAAGGTCGCGGGACTGGGGCTTGGAGCTTGCACCGACACGTGGTGGGCCCTCTTTGACACACGCCGGTGTCGGCAGGTGAGCGGAGCCTCCTTGGTGCGCTGGGGCAGGCATGACGGGTCTGGTGATCAGCGGCCCGCGGTGAAAGTGGTGTAGTGGTGTTTTCGTGTGTTTTTGCACGGGAACGCCTACTCTGCAACTCATTAGGGTTAGTTGGTGGTGTCACCCATGGAGGTAAATTTTGCGGCAGTTATCGCGGGAATACTGGCGATGTCTGCAGTTTGCACCCGCTTGTGAATGGGGCGTTAAATCTATCTCTGATTTTGATGCGTTAAGGTGGCGATAACTCGGCGATAAGTCCTTGTGAATATGCCCCCAGAAATAGAGAATGCTGTGGCAGATTGTTTCTCGAACGTACCTTTTGAAGAGCGGGGGGAATCAGGAGAGGCAGAGCCTGCGTGGAGACCATGCCCAGGCCCCCAGTCCCCGGCTGAGCGCAAACCACGGCGCTCAGACCAATTACAACGCTGCATTGCAGCGTTGTGATTGGTCAGGGGAGCCTGGGTGCTTACCAATCACAACGCTGCATTGCAGCATTATGATTGGTCAGGTGAGCCTGGCTGCATGCTTCCTGTTCCATTCCCATGGAGAGACGCAGCGGTAAGGTACGTTTTTTTCATTTTTTTATATTCCCCTCACCTCCCTGACCCCCTGCCCCGCCACCCCCGATCAGTGTCGGCCGCTACTGATCACTGGAGATGAGTTGAGTAGGGGAGAGCTACTTGAGACCCCTTCTAGTGTAAGAACGAAAAATATAAATTTGGCTCATGAAGGGCATTTGGGAGACAATCCCACTAAGGCAAGGGTGAGGTAATAAATACTGGTGGGCAAAAAGTTATTGACAAGTGGAAGAGTTTGTTAGAGATTTTGTTCAATGTGCTCTCAGCGATATGTATAAGGTAATAAGGACAGCCTCTCTCTTGCAATGGAGCCTTGTATAAAACTGGGTCTTGCCATTATAGGAAATTTTGAATTGTTAGCAAGAGCAATGACTGTTTGGCCGGCCCTAGTGGGCCGGTCAAAAAGTCATGCACACTTCGCATGTTCTCCATGCAGGCTGCATTACAGCCTGCGTGGAGACCATGCCCAGGCCCCCAGTCCCCGGCTGAGCGCAAACCACGGCGCTCAGACCAATTACAACGCTGCATTGCAGCATTATGATTGGTCAGGTGAGCCTGGCTGCATGCTTCCTGTTCCATTCCCATGGAGAGACGACGGAGAGACGCAGCGGTAAGGTACGTTTTTTTCTTTTTTTATATTCCCCTCACCTCCCTGACCCTCTGCCCCGCCACCCCCGATCAGTGTCGGCCGCTACTGATCACTGGAGATGAGTTGAGTAGGGGAGAGCTACTTGAGACCCCTTCTAGTGTAAGAACGAAAAATATAAATTTGGCTTATGAAGGGCATTCGGGAGACAATCCCACTAAGGCAAGGGTGAGGTAATAAATACTGGTGGGCAAAAAGTTATTGACAAGTGGAAGAGTTTGTTAGAGATTTTGTTCAATGTGCTCTCAGCGATATGTATAAGGTAATAAGGACAGCCTCTCTCTTGCAATGGGGCCTTGAATGAAACTGGGTCTTGCCATTATAGGAAATTTTGAATTGTTAGCAAGAGCAGTAAGATTGATTTTGTCCTTGTAGGTTACACTTCAAAATGGTTGATTGAGAACTGTGTGAGTGCCATTACCACTAAGAATGTTTTAGACACATCCTAAGGATGTGTTTGCTTCTAAGGACATACCTAGGACTTTAATAATGGACAATGGTGTCCAATTTATTTCAAGGGAAATGAAGGAATTCTGAAATGATTTGTCCATTTGTCATATCTGAATGACGCTGTTTGTGCCACAACTGAACTGTTTGGTTGAGCACATGAACAGGTTGATGAAAGCATCTGTACAGATTTCACTCGAGGTTCTCTGAGAAAAGATGTGGTCCACAGCTGTACCTCCCATAGTGTGCCTGTAGTGTTGCACTTTGCATGTCTTATTGATGATCACAGTGCTGGGGTTTTGTGACTTTGAGGATAGTCAGATGCATTAGAGACTCTAGTAAGTAGCAACAGCTAATCTTGTGTCAAAGTGACTCCAAGGGCTAGTTGGCTGGCCTCCTAACTAGAGGCTCAGGGAGAGAAGGCTCCAGCAACCTTGAACCCAGCATCTGTACTCTGTATCATCTGTGAGTCCAACCCTGCCAAGTGGTGCCACCCCAGTCCTGGACCCTTGGAAATGGGCTGAAGGTGCTCCGGCAGCCCATCTGTGCAGTCAGCGGAACGGAAGCATCTCTCCTGCTCTGCGGGAAAAACCTGAGAAGAGCCGACGCATTAACTCTGCTGCACAGGACTCAGCATTGACCTCACAGGACACATCGGAACTGCTACCTGGGGGAAACTTTCCCAACCCAGGCCCTCGCATCGCAAATCTCTCGACAGCAGCATCAACGACGATGCAGGATCTCCCAACCAGCCTCATAGCTCCTCGTCACAGTCGCATCGCCATGACTGCGCGAAGCATCCCCGTCACTGGACTTCGCATCACAAGCCCTCATCGATGGGACCTGCGACGACAATGTAGGACCATGCATTGCAGCTACACATCTCCTCAGAATGATGCTTCTCCTTGACTTTGCAATGCATCCTTGGCACGAGACCTCGCAATGCTCGGCAACCAGGATCTAAGGTACTCTGTTCAGCGGGCCTAACTGGGTCCCTGTAGCTGGTGTGCACTCAATCGTGTTCAGCCTGAACTTGTAACTTTGTCCCTGTCCAGCACGACCAGATATTCACAGTTAGTGCTTTGTGCTTTTTGTCCCTATTTTCATTGAAATCTCAAAACCTGCATATATCCGATTCTACTAATTGGATTTTTGTCGTCTTGGTCTTTTTTTATTTATTAAAAGTTACTCTATTTTTCTAACTTTGTGGTGTGATCCTTTCATGGTGTGTTTTCACTGCCTCTGAGTTAAGCCTGACTGCTCTGTGCCAAGCTACCCAAGGGATGAGCACAGGTTAACTTAAAGTTTGTTTGTGACTTCACCCTGACAAGGATTGTTGTTCCTGCTTGAGTAGGGTTCCCCCCTAAAACCCAAATTCTAACACCCATCATCCTGCAATTTTACAAGGAAGTGCTTGGACTCTTACTCATAGACAGCAATATTAAGATCCATCCATGTGCAGATGATGCACAACTCTTCCAGAAAAGTTCCATCACATGAAAATCAGAGACTCAAAACCAGCTTCATTCTCATTCATAACTGGATGCCTAACACCTACCTGAAATGTAACTCAAACAACACAGAATTCCATTTGTCCACCAACAGCATCACACAGCTGCAAATTCAAGCCAAACTTTCCGAAATGAACCTGGTTGGTTTTCCCCTCCAGTTAACACCATAAAGAAAAAGGACTGGGATTCATCCTTAAAAACTAATCTCTTCTTCAGTCTTCATAACAACAATCCGAGTCTTTTACCCTCTGACACCTAGATGGAGGCCACATTCTTCTGTCCTTACTCTCTGAAATTACTGTGTCAACCCCAAACACCTTCCCACACACTGTAGCATATCTCATCAGAGGGCTAAAGAAGCTCCACCACATCACTCCAACACTGACTGATCTACATGGCTCCTCCAGCAGAGCTGCATCATCTTCAAGATCAGCCGCATCACGTAGAGGCTGCATTCTAGAAATGGCACCCTGGCATTTCTTGGCAATAGAGTAACTACTTCAGGAATGCAGAGTCACACTGGAAGCCAGGACACCAATTGTAGTCCGGAATATTGTGGATGGAAATCAAGTGGCCACAATATGTGACCAAAATATAGAAAATCAAAATATTAAGGAGGTATGCGCATATAAGTATAGATTTACTATTCTCAACTCCACATCTCTGTACCTTGAATATGTATGCATATTGTCAATGTACATATATTTGGAGTTGGGTATAGAAAATCTACACATACTTATCTGCCAATATTTTGGGCTTCGAAATTTTAATCACAATAGTTTTCACACTCGATAGTCCATCCTCAATCCTCATCCTTGATCCACACCCACAAAACCTCTAAATTGGAAACAGAGAACTACAAACAAGAGAAACCAGAAGACTAGCATTCTCCACCTATGCTCTTAGGCTCTGGAACAGCATCCGATTCAATAAAAGAACAGCTCCACCCCCCATGAAATACAGAAAGGAATTAAAGATACACCTCTTCAGAGAGCATTATATATGTACACAATAGGAATCTTTAAACATGAATATCTTCTTACTTTGTAAATAACCTTGAATCATATCCCAGGGCTCACACCCATTTCAGTTCTAATTTGCTCTTTACCTGGGTTTATGCTTTACACATGCCCATATGTACACACAGGGAAACATACAACATCTACCCACATTCTGAGTGAGAGAGGCTACTGCCGCTTCAACTCAGGCTACGAGGTGGTGATGGTAGTGATTCTAGTCCAGGAGTTTAGACCTTTTTACCTGTATCCTTGTATCTCCAAGACTTTCTTCTGGCACTGCCCAATAAAAGGTTTACTGAATCTCTGTAAGTGAGGTCCCTCTTCTTTACCTTGTCTGAAACTTGAGTAACTGCACTGAGTATGTCAGGGAGATACCACCTGATCCAAAGGAACACCCACCCAAGTATTAGCCTACAAGTACATCCTTATGAAGGGCATCCCTGATGGACTGATTTGGCCCAGGCACCATCAGGTCATCACTATGTCTGGCCTGGAGTAAGATATTGTCAAGAAAAACATCTGGGTCATGAAGCTGCATAGGGTCTCCTGTCTGTCCCAAGGCCTCTTAGCAGACACTGGTGACCAAACACCCAGTCACCAGTACATCAGCATCAGGGCACCAGAGGGAGCCCCAGGGACTTTATAGGTGAGGAAATAGTTGTTTGATTGTGGGATTTTGATTTATAAACTTTTGGACTTACATCTTTAATTCTGGCCTCATGTATTTTAAAGTGTGAAACCTATAATTTTACCCTTGGCACAAGAGTGTTAACCAGCACAGCAGTCCTTCTTCCCTGCAGATTATCTACAGGTCCAGAAGTGTACTGAAGAGTTGGTGTCTGAGGTCCTTCCTTTGAAGTGGGAGAAGCTTCCAGAGGTTTCGCTTTGCAGTCCACAGGCATCCTGCCTTTCCTGCTATGACTCCAGACTAACTACAGTGGCTATGCTACCCTTTGTGTGGAGGCAGGACACAGCCTATTCAATTGTAAGTAGGGCTGTGCCCAGCACCACACTCCCATCCTGCCAGTGATGGCCCATCCAGGCACACCAAAGCTCTCTAGTGTGTTTAGCTGTCTAGGAGAAATACACAAAGCTCAACTGTTAGTTATACCCTGTCAAGTGACCCAGAGGCAGTGGCATTTTCAAGATTATAATTTAAAATCCGACTTCACCATGAGAGAGGCCTACTGGCACTAAATGACTAAGACAGATAAATGCCAACTTTCTATAAGTGCAAGAAGAACAATTGATGGACGGAATGCTGAGCAATGTCAAACACTCACCCCTAGTCAGAGATCTGGGCCTAAATCCATCGTTTTTTTGCTTACCACGCCATACCAGTTTTGACCCAGCCATATGGAAATCAGTCTTGACCCTGCTCCCCATGGGAACAGTCCTGCCCGAACTGCCAGGCCAGGTCCTCCTTAGACCCGAAGCAAGCATCCTACGATCGATTTCTGGGCATACTTGTCCCATTAAAGGAGACAAATGCAAAAAGGACAATTGATGTACGGAATGCTGAACAATATCAAACACTCACCCTCAGTCAGAGATCTGGGCCTAAATCCATAGTTTGTTTGCTTTCAAAACAATGTGGAACAGATATGCCCAGACGTGGGTCCTGTGCTCACCATGCCACTGGATTCAAGCTATTGTGGCTGATGAGAGTTGATAAAAAAAGATGTGGCAAAACCTAAATTCTCCATAACACCCTCTCAGCTTCTATGCAGAAAGGTGAAGTCTTTATAGAGTCAGAAGAGGCAACTCCGAGCTTGGTTAGGGGCATGGCTCTTATGGTAGAATAAATTATGGGGAAAAAGGCAATTTTTCTCAAGAGAGGAAACTCCACACCACACAAGGCTAAAAGGGAATCAGTATTATGAACTCCACTTTCTCTCTGACCAGACAACTGTGGAGAAGGCTAAGGAATTCTTTTGGGGCCCAGACATGAGTGGGACCATGGGAAGTCTAGGAGGAGAAACAGGATCTAACTTTTTAAAGGTAGGTCACCTAGTGTCTGGGGATGAGTTACAGCTCATTCCTGGTCTGGGAAAAGGTAGGTTGAAGGGGCAATGGAGCTGCTTTTCTCAGCTGGATGTAGAACTGGAGGACTTGACAGGGCGATGGCACAATGTTTCAGCATCATCATGTGTGCTTTGCTTCCCTTGGAGGCTCCGAAAGAAAGTGGCTTTGGTTGGGATGATGAGTATCCTGCAGACAGAGAGAGGTTTCTAGACTAGAGTAGGAATGTCTGGGGCTTTGATCCATGTCCATTTAATTTCTTGTGGAACTATATAGTGCACTTGTTCTTTGGGAGCGCTTGAGATCCCCAACTTGCTTAGGGTTTGGATGTGGGCAAAATTCACAGAGGATGTGGAGAAACCCCATGGTCTTGGAAGACTGTCAAGGACACTGGAGGGAAGCATGCACAGTAAGGGTACAACAGCTTTTCAAAGCCATGCTGAGGACCTTTCCCTTAGCTCTAGTGAAGGGAAACAGCTCTGACTTTGCCTGACCTTTTCTGTCAAAGTTTAAACTTCAAACTTTCCAAAGCAAGAGGAGGGCCTTCAAAACCATGCAGATATCTTTAGAAATCAGCTTAAGCCATTGTATACTGAACTTCGAATATGCAGAAGTGGTCAAAGTTTCTTTTGCATTTTTCGTGAGACAATTTTAAAGCATTTTGCTGAGATTTGCTCCAAGACAACTACTTATAACTGATGATTTTGGTTTTTCCCAGATCCATTTCACATCCTGATATCTCTAAGAAGGGTAAATATTCTGGCCAGATTTAAGATTAGACATTTCTTTCCAACCTTCTGTTTTCCCAAAAGTTTTATTGGTAGACACCAATTTCCATATAAGCCATTTGTTCAGGTATATCCCACATAGAGCCTTAGTTCAAACATATAAATTCAGGCCCTACATGAGAGCTAGGCATGGGCAGAGAGAAACGCTTCACCAAATTGTTTGACAAAGTCAGAAAAGTTTGCACTTTCAAAAGTGGGAAGTTTAAATTCTCACAACTTCACACAAAGCTGGTGCATTTTCTGTGGCCAGATATCCAGCACTTGATAGACTGAAAGTCAGGCTGCAGGCTGCAAGGGACTGTGTTTCCACTCTATCAATCATTGCTGTCCCAGTACTGAAGGGCAGCAGGAGCAGGGGCTGTGTTTCCACTCTACCACTGATGGCTGTCCAAGGCCCAAAGGACAGCAGGAGCAGGGACTATGTTTCCACTCTACTGCTCGTGGCTGTCCCAGTCCTGAATGGCAGCAGGAGCAGGGGCTGTGTTTCCACTCTACCACTCATGGCTGCCCAAGGCCTGAAGGACAGCAGGAGCAGGGACTGTGTTTCCACTCTACCGCTCATGGCTGTCCCAGTCCTGAAGGACAGCAGTAGGAGGGACTGTGTTTCCACTCTACCACTCGTGGCAGGCCCCCAGTCCTGAAGGGCAGCAGTGGCAGGGACTGTGTTTCCACTCTACCGCTCATGGCTGTCCCAGTCCTGAAGGACAGCAGGAGCAGGGACTGTGTTTCCACTCTACCGCTTGTGGCTGTCCAAGGCCTGAATGGCAGCAGGAGCAGGCACTGTGTTTCTACTCTACCACTCATGGCTGCCCAAGGCCTGAAGGGCAGCAGGAGCAGGCACTGTGTTTCTACTCTACCACTCATGGCTGCCCAAGGCCTGAAGGGCAGCAGGGACTGTGTTTCCACTCTACCACTCATGGCTGTCCCAGTCCTGAAGGACAGCAGGGACTGTGTAACAACTCTACCACTCGTGGCTGTCCCCCAGTCCTGAAGGGCAGCAGGAGCAGGGACTGTGTTTCCACTCTACGGCTCATGGCTGTCCCAGTCCTGAAGGACAGCAGGAGCTGGGACTGTGTTTCCACTCTACTGCTCATGGCTGTCCCAGTCCTGAAGGGCAGCAGTGGCAGGGACTGTTTCCACTCTACACTCGTGGCTGTCCAGGGCCTGAAGGACAGCAGGAGCAGGGACTGTGTTTCCACTTTACCACTCGTGGCTGTCCCGGTCCTGAATGGCAGCAGGAGCAGGGGCTGTGTTTCCACTCTACCACTCGTGGCTGTCCCGGTCCTGAATGGCAGCAGGAGCAGGGGCTGTGTTTCCACTCTACCACTCATGGCTGTCCCAGTCCTGAAGGACAGCAGGGACTGTGTTTCCACTCTACCACTCGTGGCTGTCCCAGTCCTGAAGGACAGCAGGGACTGTGTTTCCACTCTACCACTTGTGGCTGTCCCCCAGTCCTGAAGGGCAGCAGGAGCAGGGACTGTGTTTCCACTCTACCGCTCATGGCTGTCCCAGTCCTGAAGGACAGCAGGGGCTGGGACTGTGTTTCCACTCTACTGCTCATGGCTGTCCCAGTCCTGAAGGGCAGCAGTGGCAGGGACTGTTTCCACTCTACACTCGTGGCTGTCCAGTGCCTGAAGGACAGCAGGAGCAGGGACTGTGTTTCCACTCTTCCACTCATAGCTGTCCCGGTCCTAAATGGCAGCAGGGGCTGTGTTTCCACTCTACCACTCATGGCTGCCCAAGGCCTGAAGGACAGCAGGAGCAGGGACTGTGTTTCCACTCTACCACTCATGGCTGCCCAAGGCCTGAAGGACAGCAGGAGCAGGGACTGTGTTTCCACTCTACCACTCATGGCTGCCCAAGGCCTGAAGGACAGCAGGAGCAGGGACTGTGTTTCCACTCTACCACTTATGGCTGCCCAAGGGAACGCGATGTAAAAACATGCATTGTAGCATGCTATATTCCTCTGGATTAGAATGTCCCTGGAAAGAGTCCCATTGACTTTTAGCCGGGCTCTGGGGTCTTTATAGACGAGGGTGATCCACTTTATAAATTTAGGCCCGAACCCCATCTTCCCCAAAATGGTGAACAAGAAGGGCCATTCAATAGAATCAAATGCCTTGTGGTCGTCCAGTGATGCCACCGCCAGTGGCACTTCAAGCCCCTCTGCCGCCTTGATATTATTATAGAAGTGATGGAGGTTTAGTTTGGCAGCCCTGAGGGGTATGAAGTCATTCTGGTCCTGGTGTATGAGTGCCGAGATCACCCCCTGTAGCTGATTTGCCAACAACTCAACCAGAACTTTGGTATCTGCATTTAGCAGGGAGATAGGGTGATAGGAGTCCCATCTATCTTTAGGTTTACCTGGCTTGGGGATAAGCACTATCGTGGCAGTGCGCAAGTCTTTGGAAAGTTCTCCCTTTTTGTATATTTCTATATACATTTTGTGCAATGGGTCTGTTATTCTACAAGCCATCCATTTAAAGAATTCCACCGGGAGCACGGTGTCTTCCAAGACTGCGTAAGGGCTGCACGTACTTTCTCTTGCATGAGGTCGTCCTCCAATGGCAGGGCCATATCCCACCCTATCGTCCTACAGAGGCAATCGCATACAAAAGTCTGCAGGTGCTGTGGGGGCAGTGTTATATGAGTTGAGTAAAAATCCTGGAAGTAGTCTGCTAGAGATTCCGCTATGCCAGTGCTCCCTGTGATATGTTCGCCATTCATGAGCCACGATCTCCCTGATGTGATTCCTATCCTTTTCTCTTTCACTAAGCCATGCCATGAGTTTCCCCACCTTGTACCCCGCCTCATATATTCGTTTCTGTTTCACCAGGTAATACCTCTTGACTTCTTCTGTAGCTATCTGGCAGTATTTCTCCTCTTTTAGAGTAAGGCGTGCCTGTATCTCTTCTGAGGGTGTAAGTATATAGTCAATTTCTAATTGATCTAACTCCATTTCCAGGTCGAGGCACTGTTGCACCCTTTTCCGTTTATCCCCTACTTCTCCTGAGATTATTATTCCCCTGAGTGTGGCCTTATACGCTTCTCTCAGTACTTCATCATTTTTTTTGCTGTCTCAGCTTTTTTGGCAAAATAATGCCCAAAACCTACTCTAATTTGTCTCCTTCCCATGTGTTCATCAATCTCCAAGTTGCCACGCTCCCTTCCCCCTTCCCCTGCATCTCCCCCGTAACCAGTGTGACACTCAGTGGAGAGTGGTCCGATAGTCCTCTCGCTTTATATTCAATATCTGTAAAGCGACTCAGTGTATTAAGGGGTGCAAATAAGTAGCCTTGGCGGGAATGCAAATATGTGCCCTAGAGTAATAGGAGCAGCATTCCTGCATCCCGTACAGGGACCGCCAAACATCTCCCATCCCCATTACCTGTAAAAAACCTCCAGTAGGCTTGTGTTTGGTGAGAGGGCATTCTATCTAGGTTTGTCTGGAGGACCATATTAAAGTCACCCACTAGGATAGTTATGGCCGGAGGAAGCCTCAACAGTAACTGTCCCACCTTCTGCAATGTGTCTAATGTCAGTCCCAGTGGGGCATACACATTAACCAAGGCCACTGTCTCGTTTTCCCATTCAGCCAGTATCGCCGGTTATCTACCCAGATCATCAATCCAGGTCTGTAATAAATGGAGGGCCAGTGATTTCCTAAACAGGATAGCCACCCCTCTTGATCCCGTGATATAAGATGAGTAACTAGCCACTCTAAATTTCCCGCGCCCCAGGCAGTTACTGGTGGACCTTTTCACATGTGTCTCTTGTAGGAACACTACAACTGCTGCATAGTGACTTAGAGCTTATGCCACCAGTCCTCTTTTTATGGGATGTCCCAGCCCGTCAACATTCCTTGCAACTACAATGTGCGCATCATAACAGTTCCAATGCTCTAATCCTTTTACCGCGTATTGGGTTTCCCCTGGGATGGTGCATCATCTTCCTCCAATTAATGTGTCCCTGTATCGACTTAACCATGTGAACAGCTCCCCAACTCCCTCCCCACCCTACTTACCATGCATCATTCGTTGAACTAACCGCCTCCCCAATGCATGGTATGTCCGACACCCAAATAACTCGACTGTAGATGTGGAAACACTGCACCACCACGTGCCATGTTCTTGGTGTGTGGGGGCACCTCCCGCGGGCAACTCAAATCATCTGATACCCCCATACCAGCCATGTCCATCCAGGAGCGAGGCCAATTGCCCCTCGGTCTCAGTCCAGAGAAGTCTTGAAATTATCTCCTCAGAGGTCAGTGGGGTAACCACTGGCAAATCTGAGACCCGTTTGGCTCCACTACAATCCAAATCTCCGTCACCTGACTCCTCAGTCTCCTGCTGCAGAGGCGCCCATCCGTTGGAGGTTCCCAAAGCACCCGACATCCGAATGTCCTCCACCACTTTCGCTCTCTCCGGTTCTGCCTAGTTTTCGATGGGGGCATCTGTGAGCGGGCCCTCACTCTGCCCTGCCTAGGGTGACCAACCGTCCGTAAATTTCACGGACCGTCCGTAATTTGGACCTCACGTCCGTTGTCCGTGATGATCCCTTTTACGGACGCCTTTTGTCCGTAATTTTAGGCATTGCAGGGAACAGCACTGTTCCCCTGCTAGAGGCCTCAGCTTCTTGGTGGGGCCGCCTCACACTCCTCCTTGGAGCACAAGAGCAGCCCCACCCGCCCTTTGTCATTCTGTATGCGTTAATGATTGCCACATACAGAATGACAATGGGCCAGTCTGGGCTGCAAAGCATGTGGTGGGCCTCACCCAGCCTCGGTCTAGGGCAGGCCATTCTGTCAGATGGAAGACGGTGAAACAAGTTAATAAGAAGGGGCTAGAGTTCTTTCGCAGTCTCATCATCTGACAACTGATGGATTTTCAATATTATATTCAACGAAGCCATGGTTGCTGCTTTTTTACTTTATGCAACTAACAACCATTGACAAAGCCAATAGTTCTTGCTTGTTGTAGGTGTAGCATTACTTGTTGTGTTATATATCTGGATACAATGACAGACGAGGCAAAATATCAGTCGGGCGGCACACTATGCTAAGCACAGATTTTTAGCTTGGGTGTTTTAAGCCATGCCCTTAATTACATCGAACACCCCCTTTGTAGAGACCCCCCCAGTTTTTTCATTCCACATAAAGCCCTGGAAACCACACCATGTCACAGTGGCACTGTGCATCATGCATGACTCGCGACTTCCACTTTTTCAGATTGCCTATGTGCAGGGGCATAGTGAGCCCTCCCCGCCCCACCCCTTGCTTTAGGAACTATAGCAGGGGTGGAGTCCTTGATGGGCCTCTTCTGTCTACAACTCTGCAGACAAAGGCTCAGCTCATAATTAATATGAAAAGGTGGGTGAGTGAGTAAGTGAAGGTATGGATGGATGGATGGATTAGTGAAAGGGTGAATGGATGAATGAAAGGGTGAATGGATGGATAATGAGAGAAAGGATAAATGGATGGATGAGTGAGTGCAAGGATGGATGAGAGAAAAGGTAAATAGATGGATGTATGGGTGGAAGGGTAGATGGATGGTTAAAAGTGTGGATGGATAGGTGAAAGGATGAATGGATGAGTGAAAGGGTGGATGATGGGCGGGTAAATGGGTGGATGGATGAGTGAAATGATTGATGGATTGATATGTGAAAGGGTGGTTGTAAGAATGGATGAGTGAGTGAAAGGGAGGGTAGATGGACAAAAGGATGGATAGATGAGTGAAGGACTGAAAGGGTGGATGAGTGATAGGGTCAATGGATGGATTCATGAGTGGATGAGTAGATGGATCGATGGGTGGGTGGATGGATGGAAGGAAGGATGGCTAAGTGAAAGGGTTGATGGAGAGAGAAAGGGAGGATGGATGGATGATGGAAAGGGTGAATGGGTGGAAGGATGAGTGACTGGGTGGATGGATGAGTAAGTGAAAGGATGGCTGGATGGGTGAAAGGGTAAATGGCTGGATAGATGAGTGGATGGATGGGTGGAAGAGTGGATGGATGAGTGTACGGATGGATAGGTGAAAGGTTGGATGGAAGGATGACTTAAAGGGTGGATGGAGGGATGGATGAGTGAAATGATGGATTGAAGGATACATGATGGATAGGTTTGAAAATGGTTGAATATGTTTGGATATGGATGGGCTTACTTATATACTATTCCGCGACCTCCTCTGATGTGTCTGTAAAACTTACCTTTTGTCCCGAAGTTTTGTCCTGAATTTTGGCCTCCTGTCCTGAATTTTTGTCCTGAATTTTGACCCTTTGTCCTGAATTTTCACACTCACTGTCCTGAATTTGCACCCATGCCAGTTGGTCACCCTAGCCCTGTCGCTTACATGTTTGCCACTTTGATGCCTGGCCCAGCTTCCTGTCCGCAGAGAGAGGGTGAACCTGCGCCTCCAGCCATTCCCACACCTCGTTCGCACTGGTAAAGAAGTGCAAAGTCCCTTAATCAATGATGAAGTGTTTGGCCAGGAAGAATAGAGCATATTTGAGGCCCAGTTTCCTGAGGTGCTGCTGCACTCCCAGGAACGTTTCCTGATGGCATTGGACTGCTGTATAGTCTGGGTAGATAGAAACGGCCTTCTCTTCTATCTGCCAGTGTCCATGTATTCACGCCATCTGCAAGATATCATCCCGGTCCCGAAAGTTTACCAGTCGGGCAGAGATCACTTTCGGCGGCACCCATGGCCCCGGTGGCCTCCCGGGAACTCTGTACGCTCTCTCCACAGTAAACCATTTCGAAATTTTCCCTTCTAGCACCACCAAGGACAACAACTCTTGAGGTACAATTCCACACCTTGGCCTTCCACCCTTTACAGGACACCCACCAGTCAGATTTTGTTGCGGCAGGACCTTCCCTACGGCATTGTTGAATTTGTCCATAAGCTTGATCACTGCCAGTTATAGAGCACGCACATGAGTAGTGTCAGCCATCTCGGGTTCAACCAGTGCCAGAATGGTCTCCGTACCCAACACTCTGTCTGTCAGCTTCTGATGGTCCACTCTCAGGATGTTCACTTCCTATGCCACAGCATCCATTTTAAATTCCAAAGCCACTTTAGTTTCCTTAATTGCAGCCAGTATTGCCGCTGTGTTCGCCTCGAGCCCTTTATTTTCTTGCATTGCACCTCTTCCCGTCTGTTTTTAGAGACACTGGTCCCTTCAAAAATTTAATGTAAATGGTAATATAACAAAGGACTACACTGTGAGCTGTGTAAATTTACTCCAAATGGACAAATATATTTATTAAACAAGTAATCCGAAAGAGAAACAAGGTATAAATAAAGTGCAGTGGGAAAAAAACAGGGTTGGAAATCAACAAATTTCCAGACCTCAGGCACACACATTCATAGTGATTTCACATATATATACAACAGTCACAATTGTAAAAACATCTTATGCTCCGAAAGAATCATAATATATAATTCTGAGTCAAGATGTGGTTGTCGACGACGTTTCGATCCCGGCTAGGGATCATCATCAGGACAGCGAAATAGATTCCTGAGAAATAGCCTGTATAAGGCCAGACACTAATAAGGGAGGAAGGGGAAGAGCAAAACAAGAGAAGGAGGGGGCGGGGGTAATAGAAAGAAAGAAGAGATTAGGAAGGGTTCGGTGATGTGAGTCACGCATATGCTCATGCTGCAGGCCTAATTACAATATGGCTTATGCGCAAGGTGATGATTGAAATCGTGGTGTCATGATAGAAACCCAACAGTGAGTGATTAGCCCATCAGAACGCAGGATAGTTATTTTAATTAAATCGTAATAGGAGCGGAACAAGACAGTGCTCGGGACAATGTGAACAAGGACCCAACTGTACAGGATGACAATACGTGAAGTGGTAGCTGCTTCTTCCTGAAGTGTGGTAGCACGAGGCAGGGCCTGGTCCAATGATAATGGTACAGAACAATGGCAGCATCTTAAGGCTTGAATAAGAGCCTAGATATACAGTAATGCAGAACGAAAACCAGCATGGATGGAGGTAGTCGTGTAGTGAGAGTGACGGTGTAATTAAAAAACTTACATAGGGTTCAGCGGCCCTTGCAAGGTCCAATGATCTGATATCGGCAACTTCGGAAAAGAATTGGAGCCTAGAGGAACAGCATGTTTGAATTAGAGCGAATTCTTGATAGTTGGTCGAGTGGTGAGCGGGATAGTGTAATGAAACCTTACAGAAAAACTTACAGAGGGGTCAGTGCCCCTTGCCGAGTGCAGTGTTCAGGATTGTATAAAATGCATAGATTAGCGTCCTTTTTCTCCAGGTACAAGGGAATTGAAGCCTATAGAGATATACAGGCTATTAGCTACAGTCATGCATTAAAAATGGCCCGTAGTCAGAGCTGTGTAGGAGGCGCTTACCTGATGAGCCGCGGTGGGGGAATACTACGACGTTGCCCGGCTTTGCCTTCTCATGCCGGTATGCAGAAGTGCAGTGTTGGTGACGTGTTGGTGTTGGCGATAAAAACAAGCATTGGCACCCCCAGTCAACTGATCTGGGTTTAATCCTTCATCATTCTTTAGCTCACTCCACCACCCCAGTTCAGACATGGCCATATGCAAATCAGTCTGACCCTGTGCCTCATGGGAACAGTCCAGCCCGAACTGCCAAGCCATGTCTTCCCTGGACCGGAAACAAGCATCCTGGGACCGGTTTCTGGCTAATCAGCCGTCATCAGCCAGGCTAGCTTGAATCCAGTGGCAAAGTGAGCAAGGGACCCACGTCTGGGCATACCCTGCCAACTTAGGGCGAACAAAGCGATACCAAAGGGGATGATGGACGGAGCGTTGGAGCAAATCAAACACTCACCCCCAGTCAACTGATCTGGGTTTAATCCATCATCATTCTTTAGCTCACTCCACCACCCCAGTTCAGACATGGCCATATGCAAATCAGTCTGACCCTGTGCCTCATGGGAACAGTCCAGCCCGAACTGCCAAGCCATGTCTTCCCTGAACCGGAAACAAGCATCCTGGGACCGGTTTCTGGCTAATCAGCCGTCATCAGCCAGGCTAGCTTGAATCCAGTGGCAAAGTGAGCAAGGGACCCACGTCTGGGCATACCCTGCCAACTTAGGGCGAACAAAGCGATACCAAAGGGGATGATGGACGGAGCGTTGGAGCTAATCAAACACTCACCCCCAGTCAACTGATCTGGGTTTAATCCATCATCATTCTTTAGCTCACTTCACCACCCCAGTTCAGACATGGCCATATGCAAATCAGTCTAACCCTGTGCCTCATGGGAACAGTCCATCCCGAACTGCCAAGCCATGTCTTCCCTGGACCGGAAACAAGCATCCTGGGACCGGTTTCTGGCTATTCAGCCGTCATCAGCCAGGCTAGCTTGAATCCAGTGGCAAAGTGAGCAAGGGAACCACGTCTGGGCATACCCTGCCAACTTATGGCGAACAAAGCGATACCAAAGGGGATGATGGACGGAGCGCTTGAGCTAATCAAACACTCACCCCCAGTCAACTGATCTGGGTTTAATCCATCATCATTCTTTAGCTCACTTCACCACCCCAGTTCAGACATGGCCATATGCAAATCAGTCTGACCCTGTGCCTCATGGGAACAGTCCAGCCCGAACTGCCAAGCCATGTCTTCCCTGGACCGGAAACAAGCATCCTGGGACCGGTTTCTGGCTATTCAGCCGTCATCAGCCAGGCTAGCTTGAATCCAGTGGCAAAGTGAGCAAGGGACGCACGTCTGGGCATACCCTGCCAACTTAGGGCGAACAAAGCGATACCAAAGGGGATGATGGACAGAGTGCTTGAGCTAACCAAACACTCACCCCCAGTCAACTGATCTGGGTTTAATCCATCATCATTCTTTAGCTCACTTCACCACCCCAGTTCAGACATGGCCATATGCAAATCAGTCTGACCCTGTGCCTCCTGGGAACAGTCCAGCCCGAACTGCTAAGCCATGTCTTCCCTGGACCGGAAACAAGCATCCTGGGACCGGTTTCTGGCTATTCAGCCGTCATCAGCCAGGCTAGCTTGAATCCAGTGGCAAAGTGAGCAAGGGAACCACGTCTGGGCATACCCTGCCAACTTATGGCGAACAAAGCGATACCAAAGGGGATGATGGACGGAGCGCTTGAGCTAATCAAACACTCACCCCCAGTCAACTGATCTGGGTTTAATCCATCATCATTCTTTAGCTCACTTCACCACCCCAGTTCAGACATGGCCATATGCAAATCAGTCTGACCCTGTGCCTCATGGGAACAGTCCACTGGATTCAAGCTAGCCTGGCTGATGACGGCTGATTAGCCAGAAACCGGTCCCAGGATGCTTGTTTCCGGTCCAGGGTCCCTTGCTCACTTTGCCACTGGATTCATGCTAGCCTGGCTGATGACGGCTGAATAGCCAGAAACCGGTCCCAGGATGCTTGTTTCCGGTCCAGGGAAGACATGGCTTGGCAGTTCGGGCTGGACTGTTCCCATGAGGCACAGGGTCAGACTGATTTGCATATGGCCATGTCTGTACTGGGGTTGTGAAGTGAGCTAAAGAATGATGATGGATTAAACCCAGATCAGTTGACTGGGGTGAGTGTTTGATTAGCTCAAGCGCTCCGTCCATCAACCCCTTTGGTATCGACTTTGTTCGCCCTAAGTTAGCAGGGTATGCCCAGACGTGGGTCCCTTGCTCACTTTGCCACTGGATTCAAGCTAGCCTGGCTGATGACGGCTGAATAGCCAGAAACCGGTCCCAGGATGCTTGTTTCCGGTCCAGGGAAGACATGGCTTGGCAGTTCGGGCTGGACTGTTCCCATGAGGCACAGGGTCAGACTGATTTGCATATGGCCATGTCTGAACTGGGGTGGTGAAGTGAGCTAAAGAATGATGATGGATTAAACCCAGATCAGTTGACTGGGGGTGAGTGTTTGATTAGCTCAAGCGCTCCGTCCATCATCCCCTTTGGTATCGCTTCCTTCAGATGGCATGAAGCAGAATCACATCACACGAACCGCACTGTTTGGCAAATAATAACGTCTGGACTTACGAGAAATCCCGCCTCGTGGCGGATTCCTTCCGAGTCACGTTCCAATGACCCAAGTGACCAGAGCCGCTTCCCCGCCCCTCCCCTCCAGCATCCATAAAATAGGAGCCAGGCGCGAAGGCTAGCATTGTCCCCTTGTGATGGCAGGATGATCAATTCACTCCCACACAGGGTCAATTCTGATCAGTCTGTCTGCGGTGAAAAATGGCGCCTTTCAAGCACATCGATCGGGCGGAGGAGAATATTACCCAGGCTGACAGCAGAGGCTCCCTGGCCAAGGATTTTCTTAAGTGGGACATTCCCCGAGTTTTGACTGAAACATTACAAGTATTGATTGAGCTGCGCGCCATACTAATGCATTTCAAAGACAGGAACAGGACAGATGCAGCGACAAGACCATGCAAGATTATCAACAGTGATCGCCCGAGGGCACCATGCAGGGCTGCCAGCACTAAAGTAACGAGCGAGACTCGCACAGCGTTTTCCTTGGGGGAGCGAGCAGGGTCACCATCTGTTTGCAAGATAATTACAAACAGATGTCACCAAAGCTCGCTCCCGGCAAGGGAAACGCCAAACGTGCACGCGTTGCAATAGAAAGCAATGCAAAACGTGCACGTTTTTGGCAAAAAGCTGATCGATTCCAAAAGGTCCCCTCCTACGCAGCGCATCCGCGCTGCGTAGGCGAGACCTAAAAGTCAGTCGGCCATACGTTGTGCGTACGTGTTTAGCGTGATCAGAAACCCAAAAGAAGTTTGGGCGCCATTTTGAAAAGTGCAACGAGGGAATAGAGATAAAGGGGTATGGAAAGGTAATTCGAATTAAGGACAGTAGAAGCCTCACAGTTATCATCATTTTGAGATCACGGTGAACATCCTAACAATTAGTGATCTTGGACATTAATGATAGTCATTATTCAAACCTTTTACACATCAGCCATATAATTATAATTGAATAAACATGAAGTGGTCAATTTGCGTGGGTGTTGATTCCCCAAGGAATATACATCAGTAGTTGTTTGCGGCCCTCATATTATGCATATATAAAGAACCATAAGTGGGGAGATACTCAAGCGGGTTCCATAACGGGAGAATGAGTGATAGCGATACGGAGATGCATTCGGATAATGCTAGTAAAGGATGAGGGCAAATCATTGAAGAATAAATTTCACAAGTATTCACTACGTATAAAGTGTGCCACAGGACACACAAATTCATGGACCTGAAGAGACAATATTAATTAGGAGGGTTGAACATCATAAGCACAAAATGAGCATAGGCATAGAAAGGATGAGGATAAGGAGAGAGAAAAAAAGTAAGGGGAGTGTATTATATCAATGATGTACAAACAAGAAAATAGTTGGTAGTTTTAACAATTATCTGGGTTCATATAGTGAGTAAACCAGACAGAAAGAAGGAGGCCAAAAAACACACAGCCCGCATTGTGTATCAGATCAGATTAGTCCAGTCCTCCATTCGGTTAATGCCCGTGTGTAAGCTGTTGGTCCGTAAGATACACTTAAATTCTTTTTTGTTTAGGATCACGGTGATACCTGTGCTACGAGATTGCGGGTGGATCACGTTGATGACTTGCCATTTCAGATCGTCTTCCATGTGCCCCAAGTTCGTGAAATGTTCAACCAATGGTGCATTTGGTGTTTTCCAACACAGGCGACTACGGTGCTGACAAATCCGTAATCTTATCTTTTGAGTTGTCTGGCCTATATAGATTAGGTTGCATAGGCACAAAATCGCATATACAACATTGTTCGTATTGCAGTTTGAGAAATGATTCAATGTTACACCAATGCTTTCAAAGTTAAATTTCTTGCTCTCAATAGTCAAGTGACAAACACTGCAGCTACCACATTTAAAATGGGCGAGAATCGGTGGTAGATCCCATAGTTCCGTTAGTGTCTGAGTAGTTTTTTTGGGCGGGGGGGAAGGGCTGCCCTGACCAAATGGTCTTTGATGTTTTTATTTTTCCGGAATGCAAACAATGGGCGTTCTAGTGTCATGCTTCCTGCATTCAGTACTGACCAGTGCTTAAGAATACAGTTTTTCACTTGATTAGGAATAGGCTAGAAGGTGGTCACACATACCGATCGATTATTCTCTGTCTTGGATTTTGGTGTAAGGAGTGCCTCACGTGGACAGTACCAAGCTCGTTTTAGGGACCGTTTGATAAGTTTACGGGGATAGCCCCTATTGATGAGTTTAGTGGATAAGTTGCCTGCGTCCTGAAAATAATCTTGTTTAAAGAAGCAGTTCCTTCTTATCCGAAGGAATTGTGAAAGAGGTAGGGAGTCTCTTAATGCATGAGTGTGATTACTATTGTAGGTAAGTAAGGTGTTTCTTTCAGTTGTTTTCCTGAAGAGTGTAGTGTATAGTTTGTCTTCATAGGAAAAAATGAGTAAATCCAGAAAAGCAATCTGGGTATGGCTGTGTGTGAGTGTGAATTTTAGGCCGTTACAATGGGCATTTAACCACTCATGGAACAAGATCAAGTCAGTCTCCGGTCCTTTCCAAAGAAGGAAAATGTCATTGATATATCGCTTCCATTCTTCAGTTTTGGGCAAAAAAGGGTTGGCATCGGACAGAATACTATCAGTTTCAAGTCAATCCATATACAAAATTGCAAAATTAGTAGCAAAAACGGCTCCCATGGATGTCCCCTTAATTTGTTGGAAAAAGTTGCCATCAAATAAGAAAAAATGGTGAGTAATGCAAATCTTCAGAAGATGGAGAATGAATGACGTGGGGACCGAGTGTGGATGGGTTCTTGAGTCCAGAATCATCTGGATGACATCAATCCCTTCATCCTGCGGAATGTTAGTATACAGGGATTCGACGTCCAGAGTACCTAGTATACTATTGGCAGGATCAAACTGTAAATTTTCCACTAAGTTGATCATGTCCATGGTGTCCTTTATGTAACATTTTGTGGAGGGAACAAAGTCTTTATTAAAATTGTCCACATAGCGTCCAAGAGGTTCTAAAATAGAAGCACAACCTGACACAATGGGGCATCCTGGTGGAGCATCAACATTTTAATGTATTTTTGGGAGTGTATATATTACTGGTGCCCTGGGTGTTTTTGTGTTGAGGTAAAGAAATTCATTTTGAGTAAGAAATCCTTCTGCTTTGCCTGATTGTGTGACCTTACGAATAAGTGTCTGAATCTCCTTTGTGGGGTCTGATGTTAATTTCATATAATGGTTCTTGTTAGACAGTTGTTTATGGATTTCCAATTTATATGTTTCAATGTCCAGAAGGACAATACCACCACCTTTATCTGCAGGTTTGAAAACCACATTGTCATTTAATTTCTGTCCAGTTAAGGCATTTGTTTCGCGTAGTGGGAGGTTATACGGAATAATCTCCATTTTTGTTCAAGCCCCCGGACTTCCTTTAAGACTAGTTTCTCAAAAGTCTGGATCTCAGTTGGTATACTACTTGGAGGTGGTGAGAATGTAGATGGAGGGCGAAAGGGGTTATAGGCCGTAGTACCAGTGTTGGGTTTGTCCATAAAAAATGCCTGTAAGCGGATCTTCCTGAAAAACCTTAACAGTTCAGTTTGGAGATCCAGAAAATTGGGTTTGACAGTGGGAACAAAAGAAAGGCTTCTACTTAATAGTAGAATTTCCTCTTCAGGGAGTTGCTGCGAGAGGTTAAAAATAGGTATAGTCTGATGGTCTGACATGTTGCCAATCTGGGCAGCCGATGTGCTATTTACGTTTACCATTGGTAATATTTCTGCCTTGTTTGTCGGTCTCCCGGTGCACTGTACTATTGGGGGGCGTCCTCTTCCGCGATTGGAAGGGCGCCCCTGATCTTTGTCTAAAAAATATCACTATTGGTAGTGTTCCTGTTTCTAGAGGTACTGGGGCCATCACCTGAGTCAGAAATCTCTGATGACTCACCCGATGTGTTTGAAAAACCCACAATGGTATTTTGTTTATTAAATCTACCCCACGCGCGTGATGGTCTGGGATTTGTATATCCTCTGCTGGTGTAAAAGTCCTCAGTTAGGTATGGGTATGTTCTTTCAAACTTTATAATTTTTTATATCTCTCTTAACTTTGTTTTTTATTTTATTTTGTTCTATCCTGTGAAATTCCGAAATTGTCTTTACCTTCTCAATTAGACTTTTTGCGTTTTCAATAGTACTATTTTCATTTATTTGTTTCTCTATGTTTTCTATTTCAGATAGGACTTTAGTAATCTCTTCTGTAGCTATGTCAATGCCTAGTACCATCCAGTGCTTAGAGCAAGTTGTCCCAATATAGCTAAATCCGTTAAGATATTTTTTGCTGTCAGTGAAAACGCCAGGGATATTGCGTACTTGGAGGCCAACCGGTATAGTATCTGCCTTCAAGTATTCAGTGAGCATGCGGACCATTAGTTGGAGCCTGATCCGTTTTTTCTTAGCTTTTTCTAATTGATCAAATATTGTACTGTCTGTAGAATTTGAAGCTTCTGTAGTTTCTGAGAAAAGAGACGGGCCCTGAAGAATCTTTTTTATGTATTCATCCCAGTACAAAGTGGCATGGTGAGTCATGCTGTGATTGGTATCAGCCGAGCCAAGGTGGAGAGCGAGGGTGCGAGAAGGGGGAAAGGGGGAAAAGGGAAAGGGGACCCACTAGTTTAGTAGATGGGTGGGATACGTTAAATCCCTTGCAATCGTTGATTGCGCTAGAAGCAGTTTACAAGGAAACAAGGGAACCCTGTAAGTCGAGAGGGACCGAGGGCTTACAAACTGTTTTTAGAGACACTGGTCCCTTCCACAATTGAATGTAAATGGTAATATAACACAGGACTACACTGTGAACTGTGTAAATTTACTCCAAATGGACTAATATATTTATTAAACAAGTAATCCGAAAGAGAAACAAGGTATAAATAAAGTGCAGTGGGAAGAAAACGGGGTTGGAAATCAACAGATTTCCAGACCTCAGGCATACACATTCATAGTGACTTCACATATATATACAACAGTCCCAATTGTAAAAACATCTTATGCTCCACAAGAATCATAATACATAATTCTGAGTCAAGATGTGGTTGTCGACGACGTTCCGTGGCACTCGCCACCATCTGGGGGATGCCATCAATGTATGGGGGCTTAGTTGATTTCGGCTGGACCATCATGTGTCCCTTCAACTCCACTGCAGCACCCTCTCCGTGAGAGGAGCTTGTCTGGCGAGACCCACATGCTGTCTCTTCGTGCCTTCCTCATTGGCATTGGTTTTTTTTTTCCAAAAAGAAAATCTGCTTTGGAATTTTTTTTTTTTAAATAACAAAAATGTAAGTTTGACGGACGGCTCTGTCATGTTGATGGAGTCATCCATCAAACTAACAATGCATTTCCAGGAACCACCGTGACAGTGTTTCCTGAAAGTGCAAGAGATGTCCACAGGGGCAGCGGACATCTCTAAATGTGGCAGGTGGAGTATTTTGGCAATGGCGAGAGTAAAGTATTCCCGTATGGAAAAAGTAATTAATTTTTTTTGCAGTTTTTATATAGCGCAAACTCAACCCGAGGGTATTGGAGCACTTCACATGAGTACCAGTGACATTACACAAGGACACGTTCATTTTTGTTTTTGAAGCACAGCGAGATTAATGATTTGCCCAGAGTCACAAAATGTTGAGCCGATGGCGAGACTCCAACCTGGTTCACCAGTTCCAAAGTCGACATCTCCGGTCATTTCGCCACATCCTCTGCCTCACCCCACTTCATAATTACTCCATCCACCAATAATTAAATCAGCTGCTAAGTCTTGTATCTGTAGCACCAAGTTGTTTGCAATCTCATTCTGTTTTTTTAATTAATTGTCTATGTAATTTACGTGTGAGTCTGCCTTGTATTTCAGTTCTTTTTTCTTGGCAGATTTGAGTCTTCCAAAAGAATCCCATAAGGATTGAGGTCTGCCACCATTGAGTCTTTTTTAATCATCTTCTTTTATTGTGGTAGCTTTCCCCGGGCATCTAGCAGGAGACTGTATCTCCTCTGATTAGCAATTGCGGACAGTTTTGGAGTGGGGTCCCCTATAACTCACATTCAGTGGCCATGGGCATCCGGGAGGGACTAGGCCCAGATTTACTAAGATTTTTGTGGTGATTAACTACAGGTAGCCGTGATGAGTTTCAGGAGGATTTATTCAGGAAAGTTACAGGATACAAAGATGAGTAATACAAGCCCCACCAGGAGCAGCCAGCATGCTGCTCAGCCCACTCAACTGTGACTTCTCTGACAGATTCCCAACATTCTGAACAGCATCATCACAGCAACATTCTACTGGTGGTAAAATAGCATTGCATTTACAAGAGCAGGATATAACATATCCCCCTTTCTTATACGGAAAAACAAAATAGATAGAAATAGAAAGAGGAGAACCTAAGAAATAGAAGGGAAAAGTATACAGAAGCAACAAGAAACGAAGAGACGACAAGAAAGAGCATGAAAAATGCAAAGAAAAGACAACAAGAGAGATGAAGAAACAAATAAGAATGACCCATCCTCCCTTCTACAAATAGAACAGAAAGAAAAGACACCGGGAAAGAAAACACAGAGAAAGAGGAAGAACGCGAAGACACCAATGACAATCTCCCAAACACACCAGCTGGCCAGGCAAGCACGCAAAGAAGCAAGAAATATAACATCAACTCGTCGCCATAAATTTGTGGTGATTAACTCCAGGTAGCCGTGATGAGTTTCAGGAGGATTTATTCAGGAAAGTTACAGGATACAAAGATGAGTAATACAAGCCCCACCAGGAGCAGCCAGCATGCTGCTCAGCCCACTCAACTGCAACATTCTACTGGTGGTAAAATAGCATTGCATTTACAAGAGTAGGATATAACAATTTTGTGTCGGTTTGCGTTACTTTTTGTTGCCTCAGCCTGACACAAAATTATTTCTTGCATTTACTAAGCCACACAAGGCTACTTTATGTGGCTTTGTGTGGCATAGTAACTACAAAGCAATGCAAGGTAGTTCATAGCGCTGCCTTGCAATACTTTGTGTCGGGTAGGCGTTACATGTGTTGGGCATGGACGTTCCCATGCATACACCCATGTATTTTGATGGAAACCCAGATTTACAAAGACTTGAAGGCCTGGATTTGTGTCAAAATGGTGTACCTACCATACTGATGCATAACAAGGAGAAAGATCTTTATTTTTACTCGTTACTTTCTCTTTTCATGTGTACTGCATTCTGCAGCACACACGGAAAGAGGAATGTGCCTTTTAGGATTGGTTTTGTGCAGGAAAGTCTCCTAGAATAAGCATTAACAACAAAATGTACAGATTGAAAAGGGTGGATTAGCACTCCTATATTTTTCAACAGCACTACATGGCAATCAATATTATAAACCAAACAAGATTGTGAGAGAAAAGCCACGATGAGAATTACTTTATCAACCACATATTTGAGCACAAGCCATAACCTTGATAGCATCCCAAACTAGTCAGATATCAGACACTGAAAAGCTTATTCACTTGATGTATACAAGTAAGCAGATACTTGTAGATTCCATACCTACATGCAGAAACAACATTAAATAGTGTATGTACTAATCTGTGGGATAAGGAGATAAACTCCTGGAACAAAATTGACATGGGTAATGTAGGTAATTGGGTTATCAACAGTTAGTTAATACAATGGAACCGATTTTCTTACCGTCTAATTACAATTTAGGCCGTCTGAAGTGAAACCAGCCGGTCCTTCCGACTGATTCCGACAGGCTCAAGGAGCCCGTCGGAGACCTGCCCTAATCCATACGGACGGCGTTTTACGCCGTCCGGATTACGATGCTCGGTTTACAGCAGGCTTTCCATGCAGGGCTTTCTGACATGGAAAGCCTGTCGGAAAGCGAGTTTGAGGGCCCCTAGCAGGGCCCGCATCTGTTGCATCCTCCGGTGGGAGGCCAAGGGGTGACTTAAGGTGCCCCCTTGTTGATCCCTGCGCCATGTGGCAGGCACCCTGAGGTGCCTGCCACGCGGTGCAGGGATGAACACAACCTCCCATTTCCCTATGGGAGCTTGTTCTATGGCCAATTTACGACCGCAGGACATGCTCCCATAGGGAAATGTGAGTATGCGACCACACCATGTGTGGTCGCATCGTAATTAGGTGGTCGTGGACCACCAACCGGAGGTCGATCTGACCCATATCCACGATCGTAATAAGCGCCTTAGTATAGCAAAAACTCTATTTCCCCCAAAACTAAAATATATAAGGATTCAATAAAAGGTAACATATCTTTCTTGCACCAATTACACACAGGATGCAGTGATAGAAGCAGTATTGGATAAGTGGAAAGCAAGTTATGATCCCGGGATAAGCAAAGACATTTGAAATAAAGCATCTGGTTACAGCCATGAGGTCTTAGGAGAATTTTTTTAAAGAATGCAGCTATATGTACAATGGCTCCTCTATTGCACCCTGGAAATTTTACATAAACAAAACTCAAATATTTCAAACTCCTGCCCAAGATGTAGGAGTATAGGCACAAGGGACCATGTGTTTTTTAATTGTCAACCTCTACAACAATCATTTTGATAACCTATATTCACTGTGGTGAATAACATCTTGAAATCATTCATTATTTCAGATAAATCACTAATATTTTTGGAATGCACCAGGAAGGTAGCAAGAAAAAATTATTGTCTGCTATATTTACAGATGGTTCAATCATAGCCGAACATTGGAAAACTCGAGAACACCGACAATATGATATGTGGATAATGAAACTTAAAAATAAGGGTTAAAAATTAGGCCCAGGTTAAATTTGAATTATGCTGCAATCGTTTAGATAATTCAGCGTTACTCTTTGACGCAGAGTTACCGATAATTACGCAATTATTTCTCCTCGCATTTATTAAAATGAATGTTAATTATGCACAGTAAGAACACATTTAGCAAGCGCAAGCTGCCGCTCTCGCTCACTATTTGTGTTCTGCTGCATTTCGTGTTGCTTCTTAACGCAAAATGCATCCTTGCGTCCATTTTGGACGCAAGAGTGCATTTAGCGCTATGAAAATAGTGCTAACTGTAGCGAGCTCAGGGGGCATATTATCAAGGGGCCGTGGTAATCATCGCAAATCGCGCTTAGCGCGATTTGCATTATCGCCGTCTATCGCCGGTTCACATCGCCGTGTTAGCGGCGTATTTGCAACACTTTGCTGACAGGCGATATGAAACCCGGCGATAGATGGCGATACACATCAATAGCGGCGGAATACAGCGAAATAAGAACAGCGCTAATGAGAATGTTGTAAATAGGGAGATGTGGACTTAACCATGCAATCCACCTCCCATTTAACTTATAGCTAAGTCGCGATTTTTGCAGACGTAGGAATCCGGCGAAAACCGCGGTTAGCGCGGCTTTAATTATCGCTTCGCGTGTTTGGGGCCGGGTTGTAAATACCGCGGTATTTCCTTGGTGACTTTTTTCATGTTGGTTTTCGAGGGAACGCCTATTTTGCATCTGATTAGCGATGTATATCGCTAAGATGCGAGGCGTCTCGTAAACGGCAGCTAACATGCGCTAATGCATGTTAGCGCCGCCTTGATGATTGTGCGATGTGTAAATCGCCGCTTTTCCGGCGCTATGTGCCGGGAAAGCGGCGATATGGCCCTTGTTAATATGCCCCTCAGTGTTTTGTTGCACTTAGAGCTATTTCTTAGTGCAACATGCATCCTCCGTTTAGATGCGCGGGGGTATTTTTTTTTACTAAGAGATATCGCTAAACTCGGAATTACTCTTCTTGCATAATTCCGCGTAATCTTGTGGAATTCCTGGGTAATTTCGGTTGAGTGCGCTACACAGAATTACGCGAGTTACGCCACCCCTACTAATAATGTATATATTTCAAACAAATGAATTTGCTGCATAAGGATAAAAAATTAGGGACAATTTGCATCATATTTAATCATATGAAATATAATATATTGTAAATTATGAAATATATACAAAATGTAAAAGATTGTATATTTTTGTAAAATGAAGGAAGGCCAATAAAAAAGCATGGTAAGGTGCCTGGCTTACTGTGTCATATGTTTTAAGCACAATTACTCACTCCATAACATGACAGGCAAAGGTGTATTAATCAGTGCAGGTCAGTAAATCACTCTATTTACAACATCCGGCTGACACGTGGCCTGAAGTGATTTTCTCGCAGTGTTACACATGTTTGTGGTTTACCCACAGCAGGCATGACTACAGATGTGTCTGACACACTGCACACATGAGCTCCTATTAGTATCCCAAGCACTTCCAAACGTGAAGAATAAAGTGCAGATGTTTTAAGAATTACAATTTCATTATTTATTAACTCGCGTGGCACGTGCAATGTAGGGAAGAATTTGGCGAGGAATGGAGTCCTTGCAGGCTGTCTCAGGCCCTCTCTTCTTGCCATTCTGGAGCAGTCAGGATTGTCATTTGAAAATAAAATAGTAAAATCGTCTCAGAGATTCAAGGCCTTTGATTAAAGGGGTGTGTCTGGCTCTGGAAGCTACTTATTAAAATACCTCTGACCTGATGTTCATCAACAAGTTGTGGGCAAATGTGGCTTTTGACATGTTTTTAACGTTTTTAAACTTAGAATCACAAAGATAGCATTTTTTTTAAATATCAGATGATCAGTTTAGCAAATAAATTGATATGAGAATCCAGAAAACATTTTCAGGAGAGAGTTGAAAAAATAGTTTTGCAGTTACAGGGAAAAATACACACTTTGTTGCGGGAAATGTTACTTACTTGCAAAGTTAGGCTGTGCTGCCTCAGCTTTGTGTCAACTATTCAAAACCTTGCTGGTGAAGTGTAATTCTGGACATCCTTACAATACTCACAGTACACAGAGAGGTAGACCAAACCCTGCTGAAAACAGCCCACTCACTCTACAGGTTTGCAAAATTAAAAAGTGACTGAAGCCTTCACTGATGATATCAATGTACAAAATGACATTGATAACTGGGGGAGAGCGGTCTCAATTTGATGTAAGCTTTATCGAAACATCCATATAGATAAACGATTTGGAAGGCTTATCACATTAGAAGCACTGATGCACTGCCTCGGTTGTGCTCCTCAAAAATGGCCACTGGACGGTTGGGTTACCACCTTGCCGTTTTTAATTTTTAACGGCATGACCAGTATTTAAATGTTACTGCCAGTTTCTTCTTATCAGTAAATACTCAAAATAGCAAATTCGAAAACACTTTAAAATGTGTTCTAGAGCTGCCTTAATGATTCATGAATGATAGGGTCACTGGAATTATGCAATTGTGGGGCCGTGGCGATTTTCGCATATAGATTTGCAGCATTTGCCACACAATCCATCATCTGCCGCATAATCTGCAGATTTTAACAAAAAATGCATTTTGTTTCTGGCTCAAACTGTTCAAAAGTTACTAAGAATGCAGCGACGCCTGTTACCGTACAGTGGAAGGCCCTTTGCAAAGCTAGACTGGCCACCTTTCTGTTGCTTATTGCAAGCGTACCTGCCGGAAACTAGAGAAGAAATGGCACAGTGATAAGGCACCGGACAGCCACGCAGCCCACAAAGACGCCATCCATAACCACCACCACCTCATCAAGTCCGCCAAGAGAATCTCCTTCAAAGACCGCCTCGACAACAACGCACACAACAGCAAGGAGCTTTTCAACATCGTGAAGGAACTCTCCAACCCCAGCTCCAACACCAACGACATCCCACCGTCGCAACCCCTGTGCGATTCCCTCGCCACCTTCTTCCACCGCAAGATTGCCGACATCCACGACAGCTTCAACACCCAGACAGCCCCAACTAAGATCGATGCACCAGACCCGCCGCACACCATCGACCACGATCCCCTGCCAGCCTGGGCCAGCGTGAACATCGAGGACACCATCAAGACCATGAGCACGATACACTCCGGCTCCCCGTCAGACCCTTTCCCGCACCACATCTTCAACAAAGCCAGCAGCTCCATCGCACCCCACCTGTGCAACATCATCAATCTCTCCTTCGAGACCGCGACCTTCCCAGAGAGCTGGAAACACGCAGAGATCAACGCCCTACTCAAAAAACCCAAGGCGGACCCGAGAGACCTCAAGAACTTCCGGCCCATCTCCCTGCTTCCGTTCCCAGCCAAGGTCATCGAGAAGATCGTCAACAAGCAGCTAACCCGATACCTCGAAGAAAACAGCATCCTGGACCCATCCCAATCTGGGTTCCGCAGCAACCACAGCACTGAGACTGCCCTCATCGCCGCCACCGACGACATCAGGATCCTGCTGGACAACGGTGAGACCGCAGCCCTCATCCTGCTGGACCTCTCCGCCGCCTTCGACACTGTCTGCCACCGCACTCTACGCGCATGCCTCCACGACGCAGGGATCCGAGACAAGGCCCTGGAATGGGCCACCTCCTTCCTCGCCGGCAGAACCCAGAGAGTCCGCCTCCCACCATTCCGATCCGAAGCCTCCGAGATCATCTGCGGCGTACCCCAGGGATCGTCCTCAGCCCAACACTGTTCAACATCTACATGGCCCCGCTCGCACGCATCGCCAGACAGCACGACCTCAACATAATCTCCTACGCCGACGACACCCAACTGATCCTCTCCCTCACCAAGGACCCCCTCGCCGCCAAATCCAACCTCCATGAAGGGATGAAGGCCGTCGCCGATTGGATGAAGATCAGCCGACTAAAACTGAACACGGAGAAGACAGAGGTCCTCATCCTCGGCTCCAACCCCTCAGCCTGGGACGACTCCTGGTGGCCAATGACGCTGGGAGCAGCCCCGACACCCACCGACCACGCACGCAACCTGGGAGTCATCCTCGACTCAACGCTCTCCATGGCCAAGCAAGTCAACGCAGTCTCATCCTCCTGCTTCAACACCCTCCGCATGCTTCGCAAGATCTACAGGTGGATCCCGACAGACACGAGAAGAACAGTCACCCAGGCCCTCGTCAGCAGCAGACTCGACTATGGGAACGCCCTCTACACGGGAGCGCCGGCCAAGCTCATCAAGCGACTGCAACGCATACAAAACGCCTCCGCACGCCTGATCCTCGATGTACCACGCCACAGCCACATCACCCCCCACCTGAGGAACCTGCACTGGCTCCCCGTTGACAGGAGAATCTCCTTCAAACTCCTCATCCACGCACACAAGGCACTCCACAAGACTGGCCCAGCCTACCTCAACACACGACTCCTCTTCTACGTCCCCAACCGCCAACTCCGCTCCGCCGACCTCTCCCTCGCCACCGTCCCTCGCATTCGAAGAACCACCACCGGCGGCAGATCATTCTCCCACCTCGCCGCCAAGACCTGGAACACCCTTCCACTAAGCCTACGACAGACCCAAGACCTGCTGACCTTCAGGAGGCTACTCAAGACCTGGTTGTTCGACCAGTCGCAGCACCCCCCTTTTTTTCTCCCCCAGCGCCTTGAGACCCTCGCGGGTAAGTAGTGCGCTTTACAAATTCTGTGATTGATTGATTGATTGCTATATTTGGGTGTTAAATTGGTACTAAAGAGGTACAACATGGGCTTTAAGTGGTCCAGGTCCAGCCGGTGCTCAGCACCGGCAGTTCTAAAAAGCAGGTGCTGAGACGGGTCCCAAACGGGCTCTCCATTTTTGCCTTCACCCTCAGGGTGAAAAAAATAATCTTAATTCTGCAGCAGTGCCGCCCTTCACTGCCTTTGAGGTGACTACAAAGAGACTCATTATAGTTCTTTCAGTCTCATCATTTCAAAACTGAAGCATTTTCAATATTCTATACAGCGAAGCCATAGTTGTTGCTTATTTATCTTAGGCAACTAACAACCATTGACAAAGCCAATAGTTATGGCTCATTGTAGGTGTAATGTTACTTGTATTATATATCTGGATGCAATGACAGAAGCAGCAGGGGAGACCTGTTGTCTCTGTCCTTGCCTTTTTTACCCTGATCCCTGGAATCGCTACGCACATTGCACTTTCACACAGCCCATGGAGGGACTGCAACGATTTAAAACGACGCCCGCGGCTCCCGCGGGGCGGGAGACCTGTTGACTCTGTCCTTGCCTTTTTTGCCCTGATCCCTGGAATCGCTACGCACATTGCACTTTCACACAGCCCCTGGAGGGACTGCAATGATTTAAAACGACGCCCGCGGCTCCCGCGGGGCGGGAGACCTGTTGACTCTGTCCTTGCCTTTTTTGCCCTGATCCCTGGAATCGCTACGCACATTGCACTTTCACACAGCCCCTGGAGGGACTGCAACGATTTAAAATGACGCCCGCGGCTCCCGCAGTGCGGGACGCGCACGGGACGCGCCCGGGCCAAGACCGGGCCAAGACCGGGCCAAGACGGGCCCGCTTTAGCCCGTCATAGACTGTTAGAGGCTGGGCTGGGCCATCGCTCTGAGAAGTATTCTTTGAGGACGTTTGAAATCGTGGGCCTCCATGGTCTAATATCGGTATTGATAGTATTATTGTGAGATAATCTCTTTGGATATTAGCTTGTGGTTACATGCAGCATACTCTCCCTCGTTAAATGTCTGTTACTCCCCATGCGTTTTGAATACTCAAAGATTATTTAAAGAGTTTGTAATTAAGTCGAACTCCCTATTTTAGGATGAGTAAAAGGAAAGCGGGCACAATGACCAACACAACGGGGGGGGGGGGTCAAAAATCCCTACTGACTTATCTTACAGGGGCTATGGGAATGATAGAAGACCAGATCAGCTCAGTTGAGGAAACCTTGATTCATGGTAAAATAACGGGCCCAGTAGACAAAAGCCTAGCGTTACAAGATCAAGTTAGATTATCACCAACTAACGCCCCAGAGACTATCATGCAGGCTAAGAATAACTGTGCCCAAAATACTTCTGATAACATCTATATAAGCGATTTGGAGATAGAGCCGCAGCCACCGTCCAAGAAACCTAGGAATCCGGATGTTACCAATACTGAATTAAGCAGTGTCCCACCCCCCTGTATTGCATTAAATAGGAAACCCAGTAATGAAAAACGAATGAAAACCAGCAATTAGGGTAAACAGGGTAGAAAGGGGAAACTTGGTCCAGGAAAAAAGGCTTTACCTAGTGTCATGATAAATACTCAGCCGGATGATGCAAGCATTATAATAAAGAAAATTGACTCCATGCAAAATAGTTTAATGGAGGTTATCATAAAGTTAACTGACAGAGTAAAATCTCTTGAAGATTATATCATACAAAACATATGCTCGGAGCATTCTGCTGCCTATGTTAAAGCTATTAATCCCACTGACGACGTGCATAAGCAATTACTTGCGGGTCCAACAGATAGTATTAGCAGGTTAACCCCTACAAGCTATACCCATGATCCTGTTTACCCCCCTTATAGGTCACGGCATATCTTGACATCAAAGGAGCCTGAAACAATCAAACTTCATAAGCATTCAAGAGACCCTGCCACTGTTTATAGTAGAAAAACCCCTACACAGACAAATGTTATGACATCAAATCTGCCATTAGTCTCAAGTTTTCCTCTTGAGTTACCCCTAGCAGCAACTCCATACACCATCATACTGGCCAATGTTCCCGTGTTAATTCCTAACCAGAAGGAAACGTGGGAGGCTCTAAGAAACAAATCACTCTTTTGGCTGAGTGAGCGGACTGGCCTCACAAAGAATTTATTTGCAAAATTTAAAATGGTGAGGAGGGTCTCTTGGGTAGGCCGGGAGAGCAAAAAGTTAGCAGGGGACTGTGTAGTACTCACATTTAGTGATCCCGATTTGACTCAAGAGATATTAACAAGAGCCGGAAATACTAGTGTATTATATATGGGCATTAATATTCTGCCACAAGGGTTTTTCTATCAACCTCATATGGCCTCGCATCCTCGAGGCCAATGTATATCAGCATAGGGAGGTTCTACCTACTCCTATAATGTACCGACAACCAATCGTTTTGAGGCACTCCATATGTTGGAGGACATTGATTGACCAAGAATTCATAAATTGTATACCATAAGCAAGGGAAAGGGGACTTTAATACCTACCAGGGAGGCCCAGACAATAAACGATCTAGTGATACCTAGTTCATATATAGAAGTAATCACTGACCAAGAAGTGAGAACAACACCAATTGAGGGCCCCATAAAGAGACCCTCCCAGATTGATGGCAGAACTAAGCACTCTAGCTCTTTTAAAAGGGAAGATAAAGGTGTAACGGGTGATCTATCAGTAATGAATGTCTTGTTCTGGAATGTGGCAGGGGTGAGGTCGAAGGTTGAAGACCCGCAATGGTTGTTATTTGTTGAAAATTTGCTATTTTTTGTATACAAGAGACGTGGGTATTGAATGAGGTTCACATAAACGGATATAAGACCTACCATACTCCCGCGGAGCGTTCAATCTCTGGTAGAAACAAGGGGGATTATGTACATATATTTCTAGTACAGTAATTGTAAAAAAATAGATTTTAAAGTTTCTAAAAAATTTTATCAGATTTTATCGCTGCATATGGATAGACTGCATACAGTGGTGCTTGTTAATTTCTACAATAATATCCCCAATGAACAAAGATGTCATATTATGGGTGACCTGCGAAAAGATTTATGTAAAGTGTCAGAAAGTTCAATGGAGGACTTATGTATAATTTTGGGTGGTGACTTTAATGACAAAATCTGCCCTACCGCAGGGAAGGGAATCTGTGGCTTATATATGGAACAAGATTTGGAGTATGCTCATTTTTCGCATACCGCACTGGGGGAACAATTTAACATGTTAGCCCACCAATTTGACCGAGCCTTTGCAAATGAGCTCTGTTCACCACCTGTACAGTTCATGAACACTTTCAATGGTAGAGGTCTGGGCTCTACTATTGACTACATTATGATAACAAGAATACACTCTAGTAGGTTGAAAGCCTTTATGACCCATACTAATTCTATTAGTGATCACTTTCCTATAAGCATTTCTATCAGTATTCCTTGCCCTATTTCGAGTCACCCCGCAAGTAATAGCAAGTTGAATCTATTCCCCTTTGAACCAAAAATTAAAACATTGAATGGTTACTCGCTGAGCTGGGCCAGAATAGATCCTCAAGTGATATTCAATAAATTAATTCTTGAATGTTCACGTGAAGTAACTATCTGTCTGGATGAGAGGGCTGAAAAGATAGATATCCTAAAATCGTTTAGTATCATTAGTAAAACAATCAAGGAATTACTAACAGTGAAAATCACACAGAGAAAGGAACAAGAAAAGGGATGGTTTAATACAGACTGTACTAAAGCCCATTCTAACTTGAAGAAAGTTCTACATAAGAAGGATAGCACACAATGTGAAAAAAACATGGCTAGGTCAGCATATAAGTATGCAATAAAAGAACGGAAAAAAGCACTAAAGGACGAGGCATGGAAATCTCTGCTTAAAACTAGTGCCCTGAAAGACAACACCGCGTTCTGGAAAGTGGTTAATGCTCCTCTCTTAAACCCTATAGACCGGCCCACAGTTGAGGTTGCCATTACCGAAAACTCTTGGGTAGACCATTACACAAATTTATATAATGACACACAGGATCAGGATTTTGGAGTTTTAATGGAGAGAAACTTGCTAGTTTCTGGTGAGCAGACGGATGTTTTTCCCATAGATTTGTATTTTTCTCTGCAGGAGGTGATATGTGCTATTAATGATAGTATAGCTGGAAAAGCCCCAGGACCAGATGGTGTCCCTGTAGACATATTCAAATCCAATCTGGTTTTCTGGGGTCCTCTTTTAACCCAGGTATTAAATGCCTGTAGTCAACAACGTTTAATATCATCTTGGTCAGATTCCATCGTGATCCCCATTTTTAAAAAGGGTGATCGAAATAATCCGGTGTATTATCGCCCTATCTCCCTGCTGGACTCGACCCTTAAAATTACAGGTCGAATAATTTTAAATCGTTTACAATCATGGGTGGAAGAAAATGGGGTCCTTTCTAAATTACAGTACGGTTTCCGTACGGGCTTAGGAACGGTGGAACAAGGATTGAACTTAAACTTAGTGATCGACAAATACACACGTGCAAAGCAAGGAAAGTTGTTCCTAGCATTTGTCGACCTAAGTTCCGCGTTCGACTGTGTGAATCATAACAAATTATGGGGCATACTGAATGAATTAGGGATGGCTCCCCCGCTTTTAATTTTTATAATGCAATTGTATAGTGAGGCTGGAGCCAGGGTCCGTTATGGAAAACAGGGCGAATGCACAGCTAAATTTCCTATTAGAAAAGGTGTAAGGCAGGGCTGTGTGCTCGCCCCTTTACTTTTTAATTTGTATATAAATGATTTAGGACAATTTTTAGAAGGACAGTGTCAGGATCTTCCCCAAATTAATAAACAAGCTGTGCCTGCGCTGATGTACGCTGATGACGCAGTTTTAATGGCGCGTACCCAATTAAGTTTGCAGAAGATTTTAAATAACTTTGTATTATTCATGAATGAGAGGGGCCTAAAAGTCAACATTTCTAAGACTTTTATTATGAAATGTGGGAAAACTAATATTAGATGCCGTGACATATTTATTGAAAATTCAAACATAGAATGTATTAACAGCTTTTCTTACCTTGGTATACAATTTGATTATCGAGGGACTTGGGCCCCGGCGGTAAAGGCAAGAAATTTATTATTTATAAAAACAATTGGAGCTCTCACTAATTTTGCAAGGAGGCTGGGCAGAAGACCAATCCTAGAATTGATTGTTATTTATAAGGCTAAATGCGTGACTTCAGCCATGTACGGAGCGGGTATATGGGGTTATAAAGATGTGAATTCTATCCAAATAACAGAAAATTCGTTTTTAAAATATCTATTGGCTATCCCAAACAGTATAGCAAATTTTATCTGTCATTCTGAACTTGGTCTGCAATACATTACTGACTTAATTAGAATAGAGCCTATTTTATTATGGCATAAAGTATGGGTAACAGAGGAGATGAGCTTTAATCGTGAGGTTATCAAGGATTGCCTGGGCCTGACCAGGATATCGAGTATACCATGGTTAAATTATATCAAAAAGTTTATGACTGACATTGGCCACTTAGAATATTTTGAGCAACCTGATACCCTGACTAAATTGAGTAGAAAGTCCCTCAAAGTAACATGTTTGGCCCATTTGCAAGCTAATAGGCTAGCACTAGAGATTATAAAGAAGTCTGTCATGGATAACCAAATGATGCATTCTTGTTACGCTATTCAACCGTACCTAGTACATGTACCTGGGTCCTATGAAAGGATGTTATTAACACGATTCCGACTGGGAATCTTCCATAGGTTGATAAGTTTTCCAAACACTAACGACTGGTCAAGAATCTTAGATGTATGCCCATGTGATGGCATCTCTAATCAGTCTACCATACATGCACTTTTTTTCTGCAAATTTTATCAGTACCCTAGAAATAGATTTTTAAAACAGATCTTTAAAAAACTGGGACTTAGACAATGCCGACCTGCTTTACTAGTATTACAAATTTTAGATGGTGAACTAATTGTTTTTTGCGTATCCTCATTTTAAAAATGTGCTATGAATTATAGGAAATTTTTATGATTATGATAAATTTATGTATTGTTTTTATTGTGCAAAACTTTTATTCCCAGAGTGTGCTCCTTTGTTTCTTTTTTCATTGCTGTGCTTTTATGATTTATGAATTAAATCGAATAAAGCTTTAAAAACGAAAAAACGAAGCAGCAAAATACCAGTGGGATAGGACACGATGCTAAGCACAGCTTTTTAGCTTATGAGTTTTTAAGCTGCGCCCCTTGGAGAGACCCCTCCAGTTTTTTCATTCCACTTAAAGCCGTGGGTACAACTAATGCCCATACAATTTTACCAAGTTTAAAGATGACAAAATAAAGAAGAAACACTATTACGAAATGTGCCACATTATGCCACATAATTTGCCTTTTCTTGCCGCATAATTTACTCAACCCTGCCACATAATTTGGCCCTCTCTTGCTGCATAATTCCAGTGGATCTGATGATAGTTAAATTAAACAAAGGCAGCAAAGCCATCAGTGGCGGCTCGCATAGGGCGTGCTGCGGGGCGGTGGGGCGGGGCGGGGGAGGGGAAAGGTGGGGGGTAGTAAACTCGGACATACGACGGAAAGGAGGAACGTAATAATTACTTTCCTCCGTTCCGTCGTATGTCTGAGTTTACTACCCCCCCCACTCTGCCCCTCCCCTGCCTCACCGCCCCCGCAGCACGCCCTATGCGAGCCGCCACTCAAATCCATGTTAAGCACGCATGGTTCTATATTACACCCTATTTAAATATGAAATGCAAAATTTTAAAACATGAGCAAACGGCTGGTAATTTGGAGGGTATCAATGCATTTGTAGTTAGAACTGAACCTCTGTAAAGTCGTACAGTGAACGTTTTTTTAAAAATAGTTTTTAGGAATGTATCTTCTGTCACAAAAACACAGTTTTACTTGAAACCAGTGCTCAGGTTTCAAAAAGTGCTGCCTTGTTCCTCCTGTCCCGATGCTCCAAGTGTCCACACTTCTCAGGGACTCTTCCGTGCGCACGCGGCACAGGCTCCAGTGGGAGAAACTCTACTTAACCATTCTTTGCAGGACCACAGCCAGACATCCAGTTCCTACTGGGCTTGCTGGTTTTCTTCAGCCCTGCACACTCTGCCCTGGCACACTCGCCATGACAACCTTCAGGGGAGTAATGAAAACTGGGCACTTCTCCTTGTTAAGTCTTGAGTCCTCTCTCCTTCTCCTGGGTTCACAGTGACCAGCTCCTCTGCTCCTGTGATCAGTTCGTAGAAGCCAGGATTCAAGCGAGAGCTGAAATCACTCCACTGCCTTCTTCCAAGAGTACTAAGAATCTTTCTACCCCAGCATATTCGTTCAGTCTCCACCAACATTATAATTTCCAGGTCTGGATGGGGGGCAGGCAGTGTTTTAGGCAAGAGATGTCTTCCACTGCTCTGATTGGTCCTTTGTTTCTGTCTGACCTGGAAGTCCCTCCCTCTGTATCTCAGGCCCCGCCTCCACTCACCAGATCTTGGTGTTTTTTTCATCTCCTTGCTGTTCTTTTTTATTCCCTGATCCTACACCTCTTTCCCACTTCTTTCTGATTTTTGTTGAGTCAAGGCAGGCCCCAAGTGATAAAACCCTGCCAACCACTTTGCCGAAAGTAAAGAAACAGGATTTTCTTCGATGTTGACTTCTTGTGCCTCCAACAGTGCAGATACTTTGAAGGTTTCTCCCACCCTTCCATACCCACCAAAGAGTCAAACTGACTCAAGCTCTCATCCTTGTGTGACTTGATTACTGTTATACCATTTACTTTGGCTCCCCTACCAAAATAACACTCATTGCCAGGTTCCAGAAAATTCAAAACAAAGCAGGCAGACTTTGATTTAACTTTTGGAAGTAGGACCCTATCATATCTGCACTTAAAGAACCCCACTATTTCCCTACCAACATTAGGATCAAATTCAAGGGTTCGTGCACAATCTACAAAGCAGACTGGAAGCAAACCATCCATACCTACAGAAATTGGCACCTCTCTAAGCCCCAATCAGAGCCCTTTTCCTAATGCCTTACTACTAGATCAACCAATGATCATTCAGTGGGAAGAAGCACAGTTGAAGATCACTGGGTGTCCAAGCCCTACCCTCAGTCCAAACTTAAGGTCCAAACCCACTTATATGCTGATCTGGACGTTTCTTAATAAATAAACAAATAAATGAATAAATATATTAAAGCCTTATATATGGAAATGGCCATAGGTCTATGCAGTAAGTAAGAATTTTGGATATTGTTACTGCAGACACATGTAAGTTAGCACAGCTTGCATGTTTCACTGCTGTACATTACATGTTTCACCTCTGAACCTGGGCCTTGCAGGCTTCAAGGCACACTTCACAGAGGATTAGTTTCACTGTAGATGTATTCTTAAACATGTCAAATGGTTTACTCTAACATTTTAGGGCTGAACCTTGCTTGCAAGGCTGGAGGGCTGTTTGTCAGCTCCTCTGCTGTGTTTTTAACATCCCACAGGTGGGTGGTGTAAGGCAGCATACTTGGCCTTTGACATTTATGCAACTTATACACATTGTGCACAGTTTTATATTAGACATACCTAGATGCCAATTGTTGTTTCAAAGTTATTCCATATGTTTTACTGGGGAAAACCTAAACATGCAGTGTTGTTTAACACTTTATCACTGCCCAGGGTTCCAAACATGCCAGCAGTATAGGTGCTTAAAATAAAACAATTCCGAAAGACCATGCAAAAAATATGGATTACTGCTATAAAATGAATCATTCCCTAATTACTTACTGATAATCTTCATTACAACAAGTCCTAGAATTCCTCATCCTGGTATTTCCATGTGTGAGGGGAAGGCAGCTGTATCTCCAACTTATATGGTCGTTACATCTGTGCCAAGAGCAGTGTCAAGAACATACCAAAGACTGTGTGAATGCACAGAGGGGAGAAGCACTGCCCCAAGCATCACTCAGTGCATAGCTGTGTGTGCTCACCACCCGCATCACCTCGCGTCTTCCCATTTGCGTCACCCGGAGGGATGTTCCATGAGCAGCATGGAGAGCGAGGCTTAAAGGGTGATGGTGCGACAATGGAATTCAGTATAGAATGAAGGATGTCAAACTTCGCCTTTTTTGTTTACCAAACAAATACCATGGTATTCTGTAAAGGTTTCGGGACAAGCCTTATAACCAGCCCTTCCCAAGATGGTGGTCTATTCATATAATGCCAGTCTTTTCATGTTTTATCAGTTCCTGTTGGAATCATATATACATGTGTCCATCACAGCTGGAAGATGAGTCACAATGCATTCATATTCTTATTTTGAATAACCCTGGGCGGAGTTCGCGGAGTTGCACTTTGCGGAGCTACGCGAAGTGCAAAAAAAACTCTGTCGCACTACGCGGAGCTCCGCAAGCGGCGGAGTACAGTAGAAAAATGCCGTTCGCGGTGATTGCACAGTGCCGGATGCTTGTCCGCACTGTGCAATCATTGCGAACAGCTCCATGCACAGCGCAAGCTTACCTTTTCTGCCGCTCGAATAGATTTTTACTCGAGCGGCAGTTTTCTCAACGCGAACGGGCAGTTTCTCAACACGAGCGGTCGCGAGCATACGCGACCACTTGCAATGAGAAACCTGACCGCGTTCCAAAATCGCGCCGGGAGGTGGATTTTCCTCGCTCGCGCTCGCCAACTTGACGTTGGTGAACGCTAGCGAGGAAAAAAACTCTGCTCCGCTGCGCGAAGCGGAGTTTTTGGGAACTCTGTGAGCTCCGCGTAATGCGGAGTGTGGGAAACTCCGCAAACTCCGCGAGCGGAGCGGAGTTCACCACCCAGGGTTAGTTTTGAATCATATTCTTTGGCCCCTTTCTGCTACTTTCATCCCAGATTTTTGCCTTTAGTACTTTGATCTGCTACTGGATTCTACAGCTGGAATAGTTGCTTGACTCTTTTCTCCTTCCCGATGTCAGCTGCAGGTTTTTGCCTTGCGGATTTCTTCAATCTTTATCGTCAATCTCGACTTATAAGACTGCCCCGCAGGATTCACCCCTTTGTGGGTTTTCTCTACTAACTGGGACCATTTTCAGGAGACACGTGTTGCCTTCCACTAATACTAGTAAGTAGGCAGCACCGTTGCTACTGGGAGGACTCACCCTCTACTTGGGCAATCAAGAAGGAGACTCAACAGACCCTCTCAGCACCCAGTATCCACAATAGTGGATTTAGCACTTCTTCTCTTTCTATAGCCCTACCAAAGACAAGAGGAACCAGGGATGCTGTGAATAAACTGCTCATTTATCACATTAGACGAGACTTGTAAAACAACAGACTACAAGATTCCAGTACTAAAAGAAATTGCATGAGAACTCTGGATACTTAGGGCCCTATTACGATGCTGTAGGAAATGCCTACGGCATCGTAATTGGCTGTTTGGATTCCTTTCCGACCAACCCATTTTGATGGGGTCGGTCGGAAAGGAATCCGAACCGTATTTCCGATTGGCCTCTGACGGGCTCGGAGAGCCCGTCTGCCATTTGATAAGCCTCCAGTAATCCCTCGGGCGGCTCTTTCCGCCCGAGGGATTACGATGGCAGATTCCAACAGCCTTTCTGTGCCAGCCTTTCCAACACAGAAAGGCTGTGGGAATTTGACTTTATGTAAGAGCTCTCAACAAGCTTCTATGCAAGAAGCTCCATCTCCCCCAGAACCTCAGCCAAAGCACCCAGACCAAGATATCCCTGGGTGGTAACCAGCCATACTCACCTGCTCAAGGTGGTCATTATAGACTTTTTACCCCTGCGGTGGCACCACAAACAGGGAATCAGTGGCCAGAATCTCCCTTCTCTGATCCAGGGACAGGCAGGACCGTGTAGCCAACAAGAAAATGAAGATCCTGACTTCTTTTGAAGGAGGGCTTGGGATAGGACCGTGCAGGACAATCTTCTGAGACACATGGAATTGCCTTTCGAGTGAACCCTGGATCAGGTCAAAACTGTCAGCATAAATTTGTGGACAGGGATCGGTGATAATTATATAACCCAGCACCTAATCAACAGACCAACATCATGGCCACCAAAAAGGCAACTTTCCTCGAGAGGCAGGATGGGGAGCAGAGTCCAATGGTTCAACTTGAGGAATCCACTGTGCCAGAAATCCAAGGTGCCACAAGTATCACAACACCTCCTATGAAGCCCACTACCAACACACCAAACCACAAAGTGCTGCCTGTGTTTGGCACAGCTAATGACAATGCTTAGTTGCTTGATAGGCCTGGGTGTACTTTTTGTTACTGCTGTGTAATTTGGCATAATCTTGAGCAAATTTTCAGTAATGCCCGAAACTATGCCATTATACCATGCTGCATAATGAGAGAAGTATTTTCAGGTAAAAATCCTGATGTGAAAGCACAGGAATAAAGTGATTGGTCAGAATGCAACATGAGGGCACCAAAAATCAACTCAAAAATACATTTCAAGTTAATTTTTTTACCTGAGTGGAATGTTTGGGTAATTTTTGTGTGGAAGGCATTTTATCCAAAGAGACGTGCTATAGATCCTGGGAGGCTATTGTCATGTGGTTTGTGGCCTCTTGGTCTGCGTTGCTAAGTTGGCTTAGGCCCGGCAGCCATGATGCCTTTTTGCGCACTTTACTTCGTGCCTTTGTTTTTCTAGCCTCTGCTTGTGCCCGGCTATTTTAGGACTGTCTGCCTTTTTGCTTTTCACCTTTCCTCCTGTCCCCTTTGGGTTTCGTCTGCACATCATGTACAAGGTCGAAAAACAATGTCACTTGTTCTTGCTGATATAGTCATCCCCTTGCACTTAGACATAACACTGAATGCAGCTGCACTGGAGAAATTCGTGTGCTTTTAATATTGTGATTTTCACTGTTAGAGGCACTTGGAGAAAAACCTTTCCAGAGAGAAGAGCTGTGCTTGTCTGATGATGTAAACCTTGCATCTAGATATTGAGTTATGAGGGCCTGCCAGTCAATGCCCAGAGGTCTTCTGTTTTTATAATAAACTAGCTAATAGCATGGGGAGGGTGGTATGGTCATTTAGCCCTATAACCACTGCTTTATGAAATGCTCTCCCCGTTTGTATTCTATGGAATTGTAACTATGCTTATTATTTTATCTTTATGCATTATGCTGATAGTGCTGGCACGTGTACTGTATCTTAGAGCACGATAGTTGAAATAAACATTTTAAACTATACTGTGTCTCTTATTACGCAGGTTGTGGACAGGTATGAGTGAGTAATGAAAGGGTGTTCTTGCTCCCGCGAGTCCTGAGAGAGAGAGACCGTGTTCTGGGTTGTCTAATCATTGGTAGCTGCGCTGCTAATGAGACGCTAATGCTAGTCGGGTTGGGATTGTGGGTACTAAGGTGTATGGCTGGCTCACCACTATACTCCGAGGTCCTATTATCCTGTGCATAGCTCTGTGTATGTGCAGAATCCCTACAACATGGCACCACCAACGAAGTGGGCTGCTTATCTGCGAGACGCTTGAGTAGTGCTTGTGCTTGTCCACAACACCCTTCACATACGTTTCCGGAAACGTGAATGAAGGTGGTACCTCCTATATTGATGTTTTTATAGGTTCTTTCAAGCTTGAAGTTGTTAAAAGGTGTTTAGATAAAACCCTATATTGTGCTACCTCCTATTAGGTTGTTGAAGCTTGATAGCCGTAAATTGCGGCACATAGCCGCGCAGCGCTCAAAGCACACTTGACAGTGTATGGAGTGCCTGACGCGGGTGTCGATCTGATCTTTGTAGTACAAGCAGATCCAGCTTACCACTTTGAGGTGTTTTACTCTTGGATCACCTTTCCTGCGGTGGATGGGACTGACAATTTGTTCCATGAATATACAGAAACCGCACTTCCTAATATCTATAGGCCTTATAGGAATATTGAAGTACCGCTCACGGCATGGCAACACCGTGTTTGGTTTGATGGCGCCCTCCCCCAACCGGTTACCGCGGTTCGTTTAGGCCCCTTATCTATTGAAGGGGCCACTTGGCCTGTTTTGGCCGGGTATACCCCACATCCGCGTTATATGACGCTGCCGGTCGCTGACCTGCGTAATTTGCATTCGTCTTTGATACGTGTGCATAGAGCTTTGGTACAGTATGTTACAGGCAACATACAGGCAGCCCCGCCTGGAGTTGCAGCGCATCCAGCTGGGCCAGGAGGCGTAACCATAAGCCCCGTCATGGTTAATTCAGTGATGGGCAAGCGCCCACAAAATAAGGATGATATGCCATATTGGCTTGCAGAGAAATTTGACCAGCTGGAGGCAGTTTTTCCAAATACTTCTCCTGTGGAAAAACACAGGATTTTGACGATTAGTTTGCCAAAAGACTTGATCCCCGAGTTGGCAGACTGCAACAACTGGGGTAAGGTATTCGCCGCAGTATATGCGAAGTGTTTCGGCACTCCTTCCATGACAGTTCTCCCCTCTGTAATTAAACGCGTGCAGGATGAGCATGGCCCTGAAGCGGCTGTGGAATTAGGGATGAGACTGGTGGGAGTGTTCGATGTAGTGGCTGATTTGATCCTTGCGAATGTCAAGGGTGATGCAGTTAACTTTCAAGTAGCTAATGCTCTGGCTTTGATCCCAGAACCAGACAGGCCGCGTGAATTACCGAAAATTATTGCACAGGCTTACAAAACCATTGGCCGCAATAGCCTGGGAGTCAAGCCTTTTGCTAAAACGCAAACACAATCGCAACCACAACCGAAAACTCAATCTGAGAAAGATGAGAAACCGTTCTTTACTAAAAAGAGCTGGAGGTTGAAAAAACAGGGTAAGCAACAGAAGAAGCCAGGGTCGCGTAGCGGATCCCCGGTTTCCGTATCTTCTGAACGCACTTATGATTTGCGCGATAGAGCGAGAATAAAATCTCCAGAGAGATTTCAAGTCCCTGATCCGCGTTCTCCTCGTTCTTTACAGGCACCGTCGACCTCCCAGACAGGTGGAGGAGAACGCCAGGATAGAGGCAGGGGTCGAGAGACTCCACAGGGACGAGACCAACCTCGACAACAAGTTAGAGGGAAATCAGAAGAATTTCAACGTCCTCGCCCACAATTTCAGAAGAAAAAAGTTGCAGCTGTTACAGCGAGATATGCCACAGATGGTGAGAACGAGACTCCTGAATTGGACGTGGGCAGTGACGCTCCTAGACAGCGCCGCGGAAGTTACCATAGTGCGGGAGGCACTATGTCCTCATGTGGAGGCGACAGCAACTGATGTATTCATTACTGTCGAGACAGCAGACACCAGAGTGGCACCCCCCTGACAGATTATATAATATTGTCATTCAAATTGAAGGTGACATTGAGCGTGGTGTAAAAGGGAATTTTTGGGAAAATCTGACCTCTTCATATGACATTTTGTTAGCAGAGGCGGATTGGCCGCCCCCATTCGTACTTGCTGCTCGTAGAGGGGAGGAGGTAATCCTTCCGAGCTTTTCTCGTCATGTCCCCAAGGACAAAGCGGAGGCTCTCGCGGCTGAATGGGCCGTGGCCTTGGCCCCGGCGCTGTACCGTAATCACGTGGGATGGGATGAAGATTCACCCTCCCATGAAATACCATTGCGGTCGCTGCCACAGCCACAACCCCAATATCCCATCAAGCGGGAAGCTAAAGGTCCCATATCCGAAATTCTGGCACAGTTAGAATACCAAGGAGTTATTGAAACATGCGTGTCCCCCATGAATAATCCCCTTTTCGCGGTTTCTAAACCCGATGGATCGTACCGCTTAGTTTTGGATTACCGACATTTGAACTCCCATTGTCGGACCTTTGCGGTGCAAAATACACACAGTTCTGCGCTAGTAGACAGTCTTGTTCGTAAAAAATATAAAACGACCCTTGACTTATCCAATGGATTTTACACGCACAACTTAGCCCCGGAGTGCAGCCAATGGACCGCTTGCACTTCCGGTGGTAAACAATTCCAATTCCGGCATTTACCTATGGGCTACAAAAACAGTCCCGGTGTATTCGCCGCCCGTGTTGTCTCTTTGTTGGACAGCATAGACCCAGCTGCTTGTTCGTACGTCGATGATATCTATCTGACTGACGACAAATTATTCCAGCATCCCACCCGAGTGGACCGCATTATTCTTGAATTTGCGGTCTTGGGATACAAATTTAATTTTGCCAAATCTCACATTGCTGAATTTAACGTTTTGTTCTTGGGCTATGAGCTCAACAATGAAGGTAAGGGACTAGCCCCCCATTTTTTGGAGAAATGCGCACTCTTGTGCCTTCCAACCACACTGAAGAAGCTTCAGTCTTTACTGGGTTTTCTAAACTTCGGGCGTACTTACATTCCCGAATATGCCCAGCGTATCAAGCCTCTTTATGCCTTGATACAACCTAACTTTTCGAAGTCATGCTGGCTTCCTGAACATTCCTCTATACTGCAGTCACTGCAGTCTGATCTACTTGAATCTAAATTCTTGTTGACTCGTGACAACCACACAAACCTGGTGATTAGAATCATTCCAGGGGCAGTGGGTTTCACTTACTTAACCTTTAACGAAGGTGACACAGTACCGATTGCATACAAGTCACATCTTTACACTTCTGCGGAAATGCGCTTTTCCTTTGTGGAGAAAGTTCTGACTGCAGTGCAAATGGCGATTCTAAAGGAACGCGCACTGGCACAGGGAAAACGCATTTTGGTGGTAACACCATATCCTGCCCTTGAGGCAGTGACGAAAGCAAGTGTACCGAACTCTAAGGCTATGCACCCGCGTTGGATACAATGGGCTACATCTCTGACATCTCCGGATGTCACTTTTATCTTTGATTCTTCACTACAGACAGGAGTTTTTACAGTATGAATTTGTTCATCCTCCTCCTCTGTCCTTGCTACCGCTTGAGGAGTACAAATGTATTATCTATACCGATGGTTCGGCACAACCGGCCACGGGTTCCAAGCATGCTTATTCAGCAGCATGTGCTATTGTTGCGGGTACTATGGTGAACGGTGAGTTCAAACAGACGGTAGTGCACACTCAGGCACTAGGAGACAGTACTGCACAATTGGCCGAGCTGCGCGCTTTGGTGCTCGCACTTGAGTTCGCTAATCCAGACGTGACTACACTTATTGTATGCGATTCCTACTACTGTGTTCAGTCTTTCAATGACAATCTATTCTTTTGGTCGCAAAACGACTACAGAGATGCAAAAGGTAGCACAATTAAGCATAAGATGCTTTGGGTTCGAGTGGCAGATTTGAAACAACATCTGCCTCTCACACAGGTGATTCACACCCTTGGCCACCAGCGTGTGGGCGCACACGCTGTTGGTAAGGGTTTGCAGACGAAGCTGCCAAATCAGCAGTAGCAACGTGCACAGTAGCAGCAGTTACAAGATCCATGACTAAAATAGATAATGATATTTTGGCAACTATTGCTGCGACAAAGGAAGGTGCTAATTACCCACGGGGTTTCCCTTCCAAATACTCTTATCAGTTAGGTCCCGAACAGGCTCCTTATGTAAAAATACCAGACGTTGGTGATCAGCTGATTCCCAACGCGGACCGCAGACTTTCCTTGATAACAGCCGCACATGAATGCATGGCTTCGGCTCATGCTGGCGTGTCTGCGACGGTTTCCATCTTGCAGCAGCATTATTGGTGGCGTGGTTTATATAAACAGACTCGTACTTATGTGCTTTCTTGTGACGTTTGTCAGCAGATTAAGCCTTCCACAGTCACACGACCACCACAGACCCCGCTCTGCATTTCTAACAGACCTTTTGGGTGTGTTTACCTGGATCACTGCGGTCCATTTTCTTCTGACACTGCGTATAAGTACATCTTAGTAGCAGTGGACTCGTGCACACGGTTCATCTGGGTCTGGCTACAACGGAGTGCTGACGCTCGAAATGTCATCAGGGATTTGCGTGTCTTTGTGGGAATTTTCGCTTGCGGCACCTTCCATTCTGACCAAGGTCCAGCGTTCGCCTCTAAGGCCTACAAGGACGCAATGGGGTCACTGGGGGTGCGGGTGAAATTTTCGTCTCCATATCGGCCTGAGGGCAATTCGATTGTTGAACGAATGAACCGTGACTTAAAGCAATCCTTGACAGCTAGAGTCTTAGGTACTGGCAGGAACTGGCTGGCCCACTTGTTACCATACAACGTGCACTTAATAATCTCCCTAGAAGACCTCTGGGTGGGCGGACCCCATACGAAATGCTCTTTGGCATACGAATGTTTGTGCCTGACCTTGATGGTCTAGACATTGCGGCGCAATCCGCAATCTTTGATGTAGATAACCATTCTACTATGTTACAGGACTTACAAGAAGCCCGAGACAAACTTGCAATTGAACATTTACCTTCAGCCACAGATGCTGCTTTGCAGATTCCGGTTGCCAGCTGGCTTCCGAAAGTTGGAGACCTGGTCCGAGAGAAAGTGGAGAACAAAAAAGAATTTGGCCCCTCCTATCGTGCACCAGTTCCAGTCCTTGGCTTGAAGGGTACTCGTACAGTCATCTTACCATGGCTTCCTGGTCGAAAGGAAAACAGATTCGTCTCAGTGGAAAATGTCAAGCTACAACATCTGGCCGATCCTGAATAGTGTAACACCAGCGGTCTCTTGTCCAGTCATTTCCAGGACAAATGTTTGTGGCCTTCCGGCCCGAACGGTCACTGATGTTGCCATTGAGATGGTAGATTTGCCTGATCGTCTGCTCGACTACCCGGATTCCCCCTGCAATGAGGAGACCGAGTATACCTACCCCGCAACCGAGTCCGTGGCTCATTTACCAACAACGCCACTGAGCCCAACACGTTACTCCTTTGACTCGGATTCCACCTCCGCAATTATCCCGTCCAGATTCAGTATTTTTGTATCCTGCTTCAGAGACAATTTTTTAATCCCCCCATGGACATACATCTGGTTGGTACTATTCCTGATTTTTCTGTTCATGTCCATTGGCTTTGTGACTGTATTTTTCTACTCATTAATGGTCACTATTTACCAGAACGCTCTGCTGTGAACTGTGTCGCTGGAACTTTGGCTCCGCATTCTTCATCTCACATCATGAAGCGGGACCACACATTTATGAACATTTCGCCTTTTCCAGTCGCTGATGGCATCATATGGGATGCGGTAAATTTTCAAATTCAGGGACCCACCGAAATTATTAATGTACCCAATGTCCTCCGTGTTTCAATGGGGGATGTCGTTAAAAGTAATATTCATTCTGACGATTGGGATGTACATGCAGTTGAATCGTTATTTACTGATTTGAAATATTATGCTGCTTTTAACGCTGAAGATTTGTATATGAATTCTGCAAGTTATGCCGATTTATATTGTTACCAGCATTGGGGCAACCATTTTCTCCACAAACCCAGTACCCTTCGGGGTCCTTTTAATTACACCCAATGGGAACATTGTCCGACCCCTTTGCCAGGTAGCTCCCAAACTCTTAGAAATAAGTTTACTTATTTCACCGACTTTGATAGATCAAACCCTGGGTCCTATTATTTTAAATTAAACACTTCGTCCACTCAGAAAATCATGTTGACCCACACCAAATTACTGTATTCTGGTTCCTTTTTGAACACCTTAGCTGTGGGTGGGTATGAACATTGGCAGGACACCATTGACTTAAAATCAATCTGGGGTTCCAAAGCATGGCAGGTACAAGGCACAGAAGCCTTGCACCGTGCTTGCCTCAACCCGACCCAGATTTTATTTTTAAATCAAACTATCTATCAAACTACGTGTTGGGGTTTGGCTACTTCCAAACAATTAAATGCCCCATCCATTCCCGTATTGTCATCCGCTCCCAACGAGAGCTTGCACTTCAATATGACACTTAAAAATTTGCAGGTTTTGTTTCAGAACAATTCGTTTAATATCTCAACGTTTGGTCAATCACCCTGGTTGGCTTGGCCCATTGCATCTACCGCCTGCCAACTGCGTTTTCATGACACGGATCCTGGCTACAAACAGGATAGGCCGGACCCCAGGTTTTCTGACTCTCATACTGTTACAACATATTCTGTTGGTAAATTATGTAAACAGTGGTTGCAGCACTCTTCCTTAGATTCTGTTAAACAACATTTATCCCTCCTATCAGGCAACATTGATCTGTCCGATTTTGTGCTGGGGCCTCGTGGTCCTCGACCTAAGAGATTCATTTATGAAACGTATAATGAACTCTGGAAGCTTTCGCAAATTGAAGCTGCTTCCCGTCTTCGGGAAATAGATCAAGCAAATCTAGAAAAGGTGCTTGCTGTTGTTGACAATAGTATTAGTACCCTGTCTTCCCGCATTTATACATTAGAGAATATTGTTTCCTCTGTTGTTGATATTGTACAAGATGATGTTTCTGTGTTAAATCATGGTCAAAATCAATTACGTTCAATAATGCAGTTTGCATGGACTTTGCAAACACTTAAAATGGGTAAGGTTCCTTGGCACTTTTTGAACACCTCCGCCTTATTCTTACCTTTTAATTTGACTGAGAAACAGCGGTTCATGAGCAAGAAGGATGCAGTTTACACTCTGTTACATATCGAAAAAATAGAGCCCTTACCGTTCTCTGTTGCGGCATTAGATTCTGCTGTGTGGCTAGTACACGGGGTTATCGCTTTGCCTTTTTCTTTATTTGAGTTCAGTTCCTGCTTGAAACATTATCCTGTTGGCCGCTTTCAGCCTTTAGGCAGTGCTTTCCTGCATGAACTATGGTCCCTGCCTTTCATGTTTAAATGTCTACGGGAAGGAAGTTTTTCTCACGGGGGAATCGTGCGATTCTACTGTGGGTCATTCTCTTGTTTGCAAACACATTAAATTGCACGGAGCTTGTAATGTTTCGGCTCCGAATCTTGCTTGTGTTTTAAAGGGCATTCCTGCTCCTGCTATATCTCCTACTTTCACTGTGCTTGCAAATGGTAGCTATCTCCTTCTGAATAATCAGGAATGCTGTGGCATGCTTGCCGGCATACCCTATATTGTAACAGTTTCCCACAGGTTTGTTTGCTGCAAAAATGTGCTTTTTCCTCCTCCGCACGACATCTTAGATAGTTCTATTTGGCCTTCAATTCCAACTTTGAAGGCGGATTTCAATAAATTGAGCAGAATAAAGGCGCTATTATTGAACCAGGAGGTTATGCTCACATCCGCCCGGAAGACATTCATTCTCCAGGTGGCGAGTACACACAGTGAGATACAGGCCCTTTTGAACACAAACCTCCCACAGCATTTCGGTGAACTGATTCACCGTGTTTCTAATGCATCGCGCACTGAAGGTCTTGTGCACTTTTTTAAAGTTGTGGGTTCGGGCCTTGTCACCTCCTTTCAATCTATCTTTGGTGTAATATCGGCTTTTATTCATTCCATTTTTTCCAGCGTCTTTGGCGGATTTCCGTTGATCCTCGCCTTGGTGGCTGGTATATTGCTTTTGGTCTGTTTGCTACGCAATGGCTGCACTTCTTGGGGCCCTCCACGACCAGGGTCGCCTCCGGATGCTCCGTGAGCGCATCCTCACCGGCTTCGGCGCCCTGCCAATGGCGACACTTGGTGTGTCCTATAGACTTTCTTTTCGCTTTGCGTATTTCACTTGCGTGCAACCTGTGATGTCTTGCATCCGATGTCCTTTCTCATGGTCCTTGGATTATTGCCTCTCCAATACGTCTCTGTCTCGCCCGGATTTTGTCCAGTTGATGGGTCCCTTAGAGGCCCATGAAGAGGACTGTTCCGGTGCTGGCTACATGGCGCGTGCGGCTGCACTTGGCATTTTGGCACAATGGGATGTCTGGGCGGCTGCTCAGACTCTCCTACGACACAGTTATATTGAGTATCACGCAAGTTGTCCCGCAATGCTGTTAGCTGCTCCCTCTTGTGAGGAACATGAATGCAGTTTTGATTTACTGAACTGGATGGCGTCTCTTTTTTCTGACGATTCCAACGATGTCCTCTTGGATGGTGTGGCGTTTTTCTGCACTTACACTCTATTGGATTAGGGAGCCTCCGCGTTCGGCGTCCTCCCTCACTGGATTTTTTTTTTGAGTATGTTTTTATTTTTTTCGGTCCCACTCGTCCTTCATTGGGGACTATTCCATCATAGACGTTTCCGTTCTGCTCCATCTATTTGAACTCTGTCTTCGTCCTATGTCTTCACCAATGGACTGACCAGGGGAGGGTGTCGTGTGGTTTGTGGCCTCTTGGTCTGCGTTGCTAAGTTGGCTTAGGCACGGCAGCCATGATGCCTTTTTGCGCACGTTACTTCGTGCCTTTGTTTTTCTAGCCTCTGCTTGTGCCCGGCTATTTTAGGACTGTCTGCCTTTTTGCTTTTCACCTTTCCTCCTGTCCCCTTTGGGTTTCGTCTGCACATCATGTACAAGGTCGAAAAACAATGTCACTTGTTCTTGCTGATATAGTCAGCCCCTTGCACTTAGACATAACACTGAATGCAGCTGCACTGGAGAAATTCGTGTGCTTTTAATATTGTGATTTTCACTGTTAGAGGCACTTGGAGAAAAACCTTTCCAGAGAGAAGAGCTGTGCTTGTCCGATGATGTAAACCTTGCATCTAGATATTGAGGTAAGAGGGTCTGCCAGTCAATGCCCAGAGGTCTTCTGTTTTTATAATAAACTAGCTAATAGCACGGGGAGGGTGGTATGGTCATTTAGCCCTATATCCACTGCTTTATGAAATGCTCTCCCCGTTTGTATTCTATGGAATTGTAACTATGCTTATTATTTTATCTTTAACATAACATAATATAACAGGTGTATTTGTAAAGCGCACGATTACCCGTAGGTGTCCTGGCGCTGAATAACAGATGTTTATTGTTACCCAACTCAATGGTACTCATTATGCATTATGCTGATAGTGCTGGCACGTGTACTGTATCTTAGAGCACGATAGTTGAAATAAACATTTTAAACTATACTGTGTCTCTTATTACGCAGGTTGTGGACAGGTATGAGTGAGTAATGAAAGGGTGTTCTTGCTCCCGCGAGTCCTGAGAGAGACAGACCGTGTTCTGGGTTGTCTAATCATTGATAGCTGCGCTGCTAATGAGACGCTAATGCTAGTCGGGTTGGGATTGTGGATACTAAGGGGCATGGTTGGCTCACCACTATACTCCGAGGTCCTATTATCCTGTGCATAGCTCTGTGTATGTGCAGAATCCCTACAACACTATTGTTCATACACTATCAACTTCATCTTCGTGTCCTGCAGACTCCTCCCTCTACTTTATTCAATCCTTGGTCATTTCGGATTTGGATTTTGGAGGGAAAGCATCACTCCCTTTTTGTCTGAAATCTCTGCTATATCCACACCTTTAGAATCTGTTGTTATTTTTTTTTGTTGAAAAATCAAGTAAGTTCAATGCATTACTTTTCAAAAATGTTTTGGTTTATTTTTTTTCTCACTTTGTTTGTAGTTGCTGGATGGCCAGGAGTTTGGAGTAGGGGATCATGTGGGTAAAGAGCAGGCCCATGGGTGGGCCCAGGCACATTTTGGGTATATATTTGTGCTAACCCTTTACTGCTATAAAGGAGAGAGAGAGAGCGAGAGAGAGAGAGCGAGGGAGAGAGAGAGAGAGAGAGATTGTGTGTGTGTGTGTGTGTCTCTCCCTCTCACAGGCAGTCATTTTGTCTTTCTCTATGCGTCCTACTTTGCTGCCCATGTTTGGTGTCCACCATTTAGTGGAGTCTGTGTGTGTTTCTGGTTATTAATCATTTCATTCCACTTCTTAAAACCTTTTGCAGGGAGCATTGGTTGTTATGACAAATTAAATGCCCATGTTATTTTTGTTCATTATTTTGTTTTGCTTTTAAATATATTTTTGCTGGTATAATATTTATGTGTGCTTGTGATTGATTGTAGTAGTCTTTAGTGTACAGTTGTTCTTTTTAATGAATTTATTTGATTTCTGCCTGCATCCTATAGTGGTCTCACAATGGACCCGGGAGATACACCAGCTAGTTTTTATTTATGTATTTATTTTTTTGCTGCCCCCCTGTCTCCCATGGGAGTCCAATAGGCACCAGAGGGACACCGGCTATTTTTTAATAATGTATTTGTTTTGTTCTTGCCTCCCCTTGCCCCCCATAGGGGTCCCATTTGATTTTTACTGCCGCCCAACGGAGCCCAATGTGCTCTAGACTTCAGTCCCTGAAATGCAGCCTTTGTAAGACAATGCTGCTTTCTTCAGTGTACATTTTGAAAAAGGTGTGCAAGCTGTTTTACTGTTGAGCAGATAAAAAAAATGGCCTGGCTAGTCAGTGTGCCAGTTTTCTCTCAGTGCTGTAACACTGCTGTGAGTCACAGCCACAAATATTTTGCACTTGAAAGAAGACAAAATGTTTATTTGAGGTTTACTTTCTTCTAATTGCCAGAATCTATGGAATTCCCTTGTGGTGATGCAGAGGAAGGAAAACAATAATGTATTTAACCAAGGAAATGTCTTGCACACCTCTCAGCAGGTGATGGGTGCTTCAGAATCTCCCTCTGGAGCCGGCTGTCATCGCGTGGGTTAGAAGCTGCTAGATACCGGTGTGCTTCACCCATGATCCTGAAAGACATTCATTCCTCTCTGCTGAACTTTTGTTTTAACATCAATGATCCACTCCATTAGGTTCCCTCCTGCTTCTGCAATACATTAGCAACTTCACACGATTCACAAAGACTCCCAGGGGTCCTGCTGAACCTCTACCACTGGGGTAGGTTTCCAAAATGTTGTCATGAACATAAGTCAGATAAAGTCTGCATCCAGACAAAGTTGCACAATCAAGGCTTTCTCTCAGCAGTGAAAATGTTTCCCATGTGAAGAGCCCACCTCCCCGGCATCCTCATTAAATATGCTGGGGCCCCCGTTCCCATCCTACAGTATATGTGGACATGGACATTGACCCTGGCATCCAGCAGCCACAGAAGGCGGGGAGGGGGGTAACAGCAATTAAATGGCACTACCCCTGCCTCTGCCAGCGGCTTGCCCAAGCAAAGGGTGGCAAGGATCAGGTGGTGGGGTGCACCACGGAATGGGTATATGGCCTGGCAGGCGGAGAGATGGATGCGAGGCCAGCCATCTCAGAGTGAGTGAGAGCCCTGGTCCCCCCCAACCTCAAGGATCAGGGAATCACTTTGAGATCCTCCCATTGGCTGACCCCACTCCACCCCAGAGGAACCCTGCCAGCCCATCTTCCCAGGGAGGGTCCTTTGATCCCAGGACCACAAGGTGCCTTTGTACTCCCCAACATCCCTGGGACTGCCCTTTGCCACATCCCAGGAAAGACAACATTCGCGATTACCTTATTACCTGATTCACTGCACACAAGAGAGTGCCCAGGAGGTGCCAGGGCTGGAGGGTCTTGGCCTGGCAATGTTTCTGTATTGCTGCCAGTGCCATCACCGCGGTGGTGCTCGCGCTGCCATGCTTCTGTCCACCACTGCTGTGGAATTCCCCCGTCATGGACTGACTGCCCACCACTGCTGTGGAATTCCCCCGCCATGGACTGATGCCCACCACTGCTGTGGAATTCACCTGCCATGGACTGATGCCCATCACTGCTGTGTAAGACCCCTGTCATGTACTGACTGCCCACCACTGCTGTGGAATTCCCCCCTCGTGGACTGATGCCCACCACTGCTGTGGAATTCCCCCGTCATGGACTGACTGCCCACCACTGCTGTGGAATTCCCCCCTCGTGGACTGATGCCCTGTAAGCAAAGGCCATGACCACATCCAGCTGTGGTGGAGGGAGTGGAGGCCTAGTGAAGAGGGACTGGTCCATCCGGGGGCCCAAGAGCCTGATTCTGCATTGGTGGGAACAGAGCAATCTTAATATGGAGGAGAATTGTGAAATCTGGGAAGAGCGCGAGCGCAGCTTTTACTGCAGCGTTGAGACCGTGTGATGAAGGACATTTTGCTTCCACATTTTTCTGCAGATTTTACACTTTTTAAAAACACTGCACAATATTCTGTCACCACCGACTGTGTACATCAAGCTCTTAGCCCTTCATTCACCAGAGCACATCTGGACACATTTCAATGGTTGGGAACCACCTGCAAGAGGTGTGTCGGGTCCACAGCTTAGTATGTGCGAGTTTACCGACTTCTACAGAGCAGTCCTATCCATGTATGTACACAGGCAACACATCTGTGCCTCACAATCACAAAACTCCACAGTCTACCGATGAGGATATGTACACAGGCAACACACCTGTGCCTCGCAATCACAAAACTCCACAGTCTACCGATGAGGATATGTACACAGGCAACACACCTGTGCCTCGCAATCACAAAACCCCAGTCTACCGATGAGGACGTGGGACTTGCACCTTAGAACCAACCACAGCTTGTGAACCAGTCCCACTGTGTTCAGGTTGGCAGCCTTCGGCGGGCTGTGTCTCTGAAGTTAAAGGAGATATCACGGTGACTGGTTGTGAGTTATTGGCCACAGGTAAGGGGCCTCTTCCTGCCTCAAGTTTGAGTCAGTGAGGCCTGTGAGGTATAACTCGTGGTGGCCTTTATTCTGCTCGAGGCTCATGTTTCCTCTAGCTCGTGTTGGCGGTGGTGTAAATCTCCCTCTCTGGTTGGCGGGGAGGACTTTGAAGAGCCCCCGACAGGTGTAGATGGAGCCATCACTTTGTCCCTAGACCCGCCCCTGTAATCTGTTTGATTGGCACGTGTGTGGACAGATGAAACGCCCTGGGAGTCACCTGCACATGCCAGCAGGCTTGAGTGATCTCTGCTCTCCCTTGCATCTCCGGAATTCGCCCTTTGTTCTTCTGCTGCGGCCGGTTTCCGTGTTCACCCCCTAATTAGTGTCTCTGGAGGACACCTCATTACTCCACTCTCCGGTACCCCCGAGGCAGGTACTGAGGCCTACCGGGGGCCACGGCAGGAGATGGAGCTGTGGGTGATGAACGCTGCACACCAGATTGACCTGGAAGAGTAACCACCCTCAGTGAGAAGTCTATCGTTGCAGAGAAGGATTATGGGAGAGCTCGTTCAGGTATTCAGTGCCCTTTGTTAACCTTGGATAATGCGTTGTGAAAGTAGCCTGTGGAACGCAAGTTTAGATAACGAGAGCATTGGTTTGCAGAGTTCTCGATTACTGGCCTTCATCTAGTTCCCCAGATTTTCCCACCTTTACTTCCACCTCCACCAGAGCCTGGTGTGACTTCTCAGCGAATATTAGTTTGCAATAACGCATGCATCACGTGACAAAACCACTTTGCTTTTCTCTGACATCTTCTAGTCTCAAAACACGTAGATTGGCGCTCGGAAATCAGCGTTTTGTCTTCGAAGTTCACCTTTTGAATAGTGTTTTGTGTGGTCACGTGCAGAGGAAAGGCCCACAAATTACATGTGCACACCAAAGGGTACAGAGGGGAAGTATGAAATTAAAAGCATTGCAATAGTGCCAATATCGGCAACACTCCGCATCCCTCCCACAGCAATAACCTGGAGAAATAATCAGACAAGACACATTCTTAGTGGAGAAAATTGCTGCAGGTTTATTTGCATAACAAATATGCCAACATGGTGGGTTATCTTACGGGCGATCCCAGGGCAGGCAGCCCCTCGCCGCCTGCCCGCCTGATGAGCCAAATTACACCGTGGCCCTAGCCAACCGGTGTTTGTTAGATTTGGGGGAGGGGATAGCCCCTCCCACCGGTGGACCGCCAGTCCACCCCCTTACTCACGCCCCCCAGCTAAGGGGGCAGAGCGTTGCAGGCAACCCCCGGTTGCTCAGGTCCACAACCGCCCGTAGGACTAACGGGGCGCCGTCGCTCCTCCAGGGTCCAAAGCGAGGACCTCCCTGGGGATATTTGGCTTTAGCACCCTTACTGTGCTCCTGCAGAGGGTACCCTTCTGTACCTTACAGCCTCTGGATCGCCCTGTAACTCCGCCTGCAACACAAAATAATAAGTTAGATAAACACACACCCCCCCGCCTGTACGCCGGGTAAGCGGTGGGGAGGGAAACGGCGTCAAGGCAGCATCAAAAGAGGGCGACCAGTGGGCGGGAGAGGTATAAGTACCTCGCCCCCCGCCCCCTCCTGCCCGGAAGTGACGCGGGCATGGGGGACCCTCGAGGGTCCTAAAACACTATGAGGCTGACTCGTGTGCCATCCTGTGGCACTAAGGAGCGGCCGCCCTCTTAGGAGGGCCCCCTTCGTGGGCCCGGGGCAGCCCTGCATAGTGCCAATATCGGCAACACTCCCCATCCCTCCCACAGCAATAACCTGGAGAAATAATCAGACAAGACACATTCTTAGTGGAGAAAATTGCTGCAGGTTTATTTGCATAACAAATATGCCAACATGGTGGGTTATCTTACGGGTGATCCCAGGGCAGGCAGCCCCCTCGCCGCCTGCCCGCCTGATGAGCCAAATTACACCGTGGCCCTAGCCAACCGGTGTTTGCTAGATTTGGGGGAGGGGATAGCCCCTCCCACCGGTGGACCGCCAGTCCACCCCTTACTCACGCCCCCAGCTAAGGGGGCAGAGCGTTGCAGGCAACCCCGGTTGCTCAGGTCCACAACCGCCCGTAGGCCTAACGGGGCGCCGTCGCTCCTCCAGGGTCCAAAGCGAGGACCTCCCTGGGGATATTTGGCTTTAGCACCCTTACTGTGCTCCTGCAGAGGGTACCCTTCTGTACCTTACAGCCTCTGGATCGCCCTGTAACTCCGCCTGCAACACAAAATAATAAGTTAGATAAACACACACCCCCCGCCTGTACGCCGGGTAAGCGGTGGGGAGGGAAACGGCGTCAAGGCAGCATCAAAAGAGGGCGACCAGTGGGCGGGAGAGGTATAAGTACCTCGCCCCCGCCCCCTCCCTGCCCGGAAGTGACGCGGGCATGGGGGACCCTCGAGGGTCCTAAAACACTATGAGGCTGACTCGTGTGCCATCCTGTGGCACTAAGGAGCGGCCGCCCTCTTAGGAGGGCCCCTTCGTGGGCCCGGGGCAGCCCTGCATAGTGCCAATATCGGCAACACTCCCCATCCCTCCCACAGCAATAACCTGGAGAAATAATCAGACAAGACACATTCTTAGTGGAGAAAATTGCTGCAGGTTTATTTGCATAACAAATATGCCAACATGGTGGGTTATCTTACGGGTGATCCCAGGGCAGGCAGCCCCCTCGCCGCCTGCCCGCCTGATGAGCCAAATTACACCGTGGCCCTAGCCAACCGGTGTTTGCTAGATTTGGGGGAGGGGATAGCCCCTCCCACCGGTGGACCGCCAGTCCACCCCCTTACTCACGCCCCCCAGCTAAGGGGGCGGAGCGTTGCAGGCAACCCCCGGTTGCTCAGGTCCACAACCGCCCGTAGGACTAACGGGGCGCCGTCGCTCCTCCAGGGTCCAACGCGAGGACCTCCCTGGGGATATTTGGCTTTAGCACCCTTACTGTGCTCCTGCAGAGGGTACCCTTCTGTACCTTACAGCCTCTGGATCGCCCTGTAACTCCGCCACAGCTCTGGGTGTGGCCACCGTCACAGCCAGGGCCCCCCACCAAGGTAGGCCTCTTCACCTCCATCCTGCTGATTCTAGGGCCTCTCCCAGGTCCAGCAAGACAAGTCCATGCCCACTCTGGACAGGTGCCCCCATCCTCTTCACAACTCCCAGTGGACTTAGCATGCAGCACGCCATGCCTGATAAACCAAACCCCCACTGTTCAGTGAATCTGCGCCTGGCACTGTAAACTCTCCCACGTGAGGAGTCCCCTGCAACCCCTGACCGGGCCCCTCGCCACACTCAAAGTGGGGTTTTCTCTGTCCATCATAACACCCCTGCCCACAACTGGTTGTTTAACTTGACCAGGGGGATGTCATTTCTGGCCGCAATGCCCTCCTACCCGGAAGGTCAAATCATTGCCTCCCCAGTATATGACCAAAATGATGGGAGGGGAGAACACCCCCTCTCCCCCCGCCCTCCCAAGACTGTCGCAGCTTCTACAGCAAGCTGTTCCAGCGCATGCCTGGGACCCCCAACCAAATTATCTCAGTAGTGTGCCGCAGCTTCTACCCAAAGTTGTGCTCGCGCATGCCTGGGCCCCTCAACCAAGTTAAGTCAGTGGTGGAAAACCCTTGCCTCCCTTTATTGGATTCCGCCCGTCGCGCCACACACAGGACGCATGGACGGCCCTAGCCCAGACCTTAGATCCTGGCAAAATAAAGAAATGCTCAGTTGCTAGCATCCTTTAATGAGCCCTGCACACCATATTATACAACTACTCCAGCCTGCACCTAGTTGCATAATAACACTGCACCCCATCACCTCTGGTGCCTCACAGGGTGCCTTTGGACAACTCAAAGTTCGCCTGTACATGATACACTTAACCTGTCAATCCGGCCACTCCCCAGGGTGGCTACAGACAGCTGTACCTATAAAAACCTTGGGCTTCCCATCATCCCACCTGCATGGTGCGCTCCACTGCCAAGCCCGCCCAGAACGCTGGTTTGCTGCCCCTGCAAAAGGAATGACTGCAAAAGCACCTGTCAGGACCTATCTCCCAGCTGGGTGTAACAGAAAACCCTTCAGCCAAACCTGGCCTGAATGTGCCCTTCTCCCTACCCCTTGTAAGGGAGCACCACACCCGCCCGTCTTCCTAAGCCAAAATTGGGACATTAGTCCCCTTGTTGGCTGACCACTCCCAATGAAATTTGGCTTAACTGAAGCAACCTGTATCATGCCGCTGTGGATTGGAGGACATGGAGTAAACCTATGGTCAGTGTACCTATACCCTCTTTACTATAAAATGAGCTCTGATAGTAGTCCGACATTGTGATCCTAACCCTCTATCCCACCAATATTAGGGTACCAGCACCCTATGGGGAATGGCATACTCACGCCCCAGCTGACAGGATAGAGCCTATTCGTACCCGGTTTAAAAGACCCGACCGACACCTCGAAGCCTGCTAACCTGCCCCCACTCTGCGGAAACAACAACCTGTGCAATATTCGGGAAGGTTGCCACCCAGAAAACCCTCCCCGGCACCCGGGGGTCATGCAGTCGCTCCTTGGCCTGAAATTAACCATGTGCACATATGGATGACGTCAAAGGACCCATCCCTCAGCGCATGCTTGCAACCTGTCCCCCGCATCACCCTAGTCAGAGAGAACGACTGCAGGGGGCATGCGGAGCAAGTCGTCCCCATTTGCTGGCCCAGGTCCCCACCCTCACGGGAGTAGCCCATGGCCAGACTCCTGCTGCCGCATACCAGAATGCAGGCCTACGTGTAGAAATAAAAGGAAGCATATATTGACCAGTCCCACTGGCGCTCGGAAATCAGCGTTTTGTCTTCGAAGTTCACCTTTTGAATAGTGTTTTTTGTGGTCACGTGCAGAGGAAAGGCCCACCAATTACATGTGCACACCAAAGGGTACAGAGGGAAAGTATGAAATTAAAAGCATTGCAAAAGTCCTAATTTTAGGAAGAAAGAAGAACTTTCTTACGTTTACCTATTTTTCTACATTTTTTGCAAGAAATACCTGAGAGTCATAAATACAAAGCTTTTTTCAGCTCGCAAACCGTTTGCGACCTGAAAAAAGCATTTTCAAATGTACAAAGCCCTATTTGGGATTGGTAAGCTATTACCGAATTGCCCATTGAGTCGCTATTAGGGAGGGGCGTGCCAAGGGCGACCCTTCCTAATAAGGAGTTGCAGGTGTATGTATGAATGTTCTGCGACCGAAATGCGGTTGCAAAACATTCATACTTTACAGACTCCGTGAAGGAGGTGGTGACCCATTTGCAAACAGGAGGGGTCCCTATTCGACCCCTTCCCCTTTGTGAATGTGTGCTCCAACATTGGTTTAACCCCTTCGCTGCTTCTGTCGGCCAACGGCCGTCGCGAGCACTACCTCCGTAGTGCTGCGCACGTCCGTTGGCCGACGCGGCCCCGCCCACTCAATGGAACGCCCCGCACCGCGGCGGAATTGCCGCCGCGGTAAACGGGTTAAGAGCAGGCTGTGGCAACTCTTAAAAAATGAAAAGGAGACTTTTCATTTTACTTTTTTAAATGCATCCCGTTTTCCTTTAAGGAAAAGGGGCTGCATTTCAAAATAAAAAAAAAACCCCGCTGTATTTAACCCTTTAAGTGCGCCCGTCGGCCAACGGCCGTCGCGAGCACTACCTCGGTAGTGCTGCGCACGTCCGTTGGCCGACGCGGCCCCGCCCACATAATGGAACGCCCTGCACTGCGGCGAAATTATCGCCGCGGTAAACGGGTTAAAAAGCAGTCACAGACATGGTGGTCTGATGCCCCCGCAGGCCACCATCCCTGTGAGTACCAGCCATTCCCAATGGGTTGCAAATTGCTACCTGCCTCAGGAATATTAATGAGGCAGGTCCCTTGCACGACCCATTGGGAATCACAAACAGTGTAAACACAGAGTAGTACATAGCTGTTTGCGATTTCCTAAAAGCGAACTGCAAAAATGACCTATTAGGAAATCACAAACTGAAGTCTATGTACATCTGACCCTCCGTAGCGGCATCTGCGACTCCCATGAAAATGCTGTATATATGGCAAGGGGGGGATAGAATGTAGCTAGAGCTGCAAAGCAGGGTCATTCTCTAGCAGCAAGGGTGGGGGGTTCATGGAATCAGGGCCGGACTGGGAACCAAAACCGGCCCTGGCAAAGTGCTCGGGCGGGTCCCCGGGGGGTTGGGGGTGCGGCTGAGCTGCTTCCCAGGGCCGGTTTCGGCCAATTTTGTTACAGGGGCCGATAATGCAGCTATGCTGCAAAAACAGCCCTGTAACAAAAACGGCCCCCAAGGGGCCCAAAACCGGCCCCCACCCTGGCGGCCCACCGGGGAAATGCCCGGTGCCCACTACGGCCAGTCCGGCCCTGCATGGAATAAGAGTGGTAGGCTGGTAGCGCATGCCCTACCGGACGAAAAGCTTCCAATAAGGGCTATCTGAGTAGCCATTCAGTACGTCACATCCTTAGGGACAATTGCATCCATCCAATCCGATTGCGCCATTTCAACTCTATCATTCAGAGCTTTATGCATCTCCAACTTCTTTTTCCATCGGGTACTCGGTTAAGTGCGGGAATCTGAAAATTATTAATCACGTCAAGGACACAAACATCTATACAGATTCTTACCTTAAACCTGGGAGAGGTATATTCGAAGAGTTATTGAACATGGTAGTAGGTTTTAGGAACGCAAGGAGCCCTGCCAAAGATCAGTATGTGTTGCACAAGGCCTGGAAAACAAGGTGTGTTTGTGGACAGCTTTAGCTCTTTGTCGCAGACAGCATTGTGTCCCATACAATAACATATAATTAGAGGTGGCTTTGCGGCAGCCACTTGCTCATGATTAGATGGCTCGCTTGTCTATCTCAGTTCCCTCCTCCTTCGTCAATAGCTTTCTTTCCTGTGCTTTTATTTGGTCCGCCCCTGGACGATTTCATATTTACCTTGATTTCTGACTAGAAGCCACATGTACGAAGCAATTTTCCTGCCGCAAACAGCCTTATTCACAGAATCATGCCGTTTGCAGCAGGAAAAATGCATTTTGGAATGTTCAAAGGCCAAATTGCGATTCTGTAACTTGTTACCGAATTGCAATTTGGGTTTTGCGCTTCGGTATTGGGAAAGGGCATGTTAAGGGCGTCCCTCCCTAATACTGAATCGCAAACCTATGTATGAATGTTTTTCTAACTGAAAAGGGTCGCAAAACATTTGCTTTTTACCACAAAATTCAATTTGATGCTAACCTATTTGCAAACGGGAAGGGGTCCACAGGGAACCCCTTTGTGAATGGTTGTGAAAACGTTTTTTAAGAGCAGGCAGGGGTTCCAAGGACCACTGCTGATTCTTAAAAAATGAAACTGAAACGTTTCATTTTTCCTTTTGAAACACATCCTGCTTTCCTTTAAGGAAAACGGACTGCATTTAAAAAAAACACAGAACGTTGCTTTATTTAAAAACAAACACAGACATGGTGGTCTGCTGTCCCCAGCAGGCCACCACAGCTGTGTCTTTAGCGATTCCCAATGGGTCGCAAATTGTGACCTACCTCATGAATATTAATGAGGTAGGTCTATGACCCACTGGGAATTGCAAATAAAACTCTAAAAAGCTTCATGCATTTGAAATTGCGATTTCAAACGTTCGTACATGTGGCCCTAGATGAACTGTAACCTTTTTACAGCTTCCACTGTGAACGATAGGGACCTATATTTAATTTGCTTTTAGCACTTTGTGGGAGGGCGTCGATTTCCTTCCTCTTTCCTTCTCCTTTCACCGACTTCCCACCATCCCTCGCTCATCCGAATAAATGCCACTCCCCTCTTCCCACAGCTGCTTTGATATATTTTTTTTTAAATCTGTTTTTGGAGGGCCTTAGCAGCTGCACACTGCCACTGTTTCACTGGTTTCTCTCTGTCCAGCACATACTTTACTTGTTAATTTACTGTTCTAAAATGGTAGTCGGTGTGCACATCCGTTACTGACACACCAGTAATTATGTGCACATCAAGCAATTATGTGCACATCAATTGCTGACACACCGGCAACCATGTGCACATCCGTTACTGACATACAGGCAACCATGTGCACATCCGTTGCTGACACACCAGCAACCATGTGCATATCTGTTCCTGACACACCGGCAACCATGTGCACATCCATTGCTGACACACCGGCAACCATGTGCACATCCGTTGCTGACACACTGGCAACCATGTGCACATCCGTTGCTGACACACCGGCAACCATGTGCATATCTGTTGCTGACACACCGGCAACCATGTGCATATCTGTTGCTGACACACCGGCAACCATTTTTGATAATTTTTTCTGTACTTTGCACAACCGCAAAACAGATAAGCATTAGCAAAGCCAGTAGATCTGTGCATGGTTATTACAGGTGAGATCGACTGGCTATACCAATTATTGTTTTAACGGACAGCCACTCTGAAGCGGAATGCCATGAGATTACATCTCCTGATGTCGAGCATCACTTATGCTGCTTCATTCTCCTAATGTATGCCTTTCATTCTGAAGAGCTACTTTAAATCTTCTTTCTTGAGATGTATTCCATGCTTCCAGTTCAAATGAGCTACTACGCGTCTCCCCTGCCTCCCCCCCACCCTCTCCCCACGCCAGGCCACAGGCTCAGGGACGCCACTGGTGCGACATGAAAATGGAGAGAACATCCTTAGGTGTACACCTTCTCTAGCACGAGCGAGGTTAGCCCCTCTCTCCCCCCTCGCTAGCCACTGGCTCAGGGACACCACTGGTGTCCCATGAGAATGGAGAGAACATCCCTAGGTGTGCACTTTCTCTAGAGTAAGCGAGGGTAGCCCCACAGCCCCCCCCTCACGCTACGCCACTGGCTCAGGGACATCAGTGGTGCACCATGAGAATGGAGAGAAAATCCTTAGGTGTACACCTTCTCTAGAGCAAGCAAGGTTAGCCCCTCCCCCCCACGCTACGCCACTGGCTCAGGGACATCACTGGTGCACCAAGAGAATGGAGAGAAAATCCCTAGGTGTACACCTTCTCTAGCGCGAGCGAGGTTAGCCCCTCTTCCCCCCACGCTATGCCACTGGCTCAGGGACAGCACTGGTGCGCCATGAGAATGGAGAGAACATCCCTAGGTGTACAGCTTCTCTAGCGTGAGCGAGGGTAGCCCCACAGCCCCCCCCCCCCTACACTACGCCACTGGCTCAGGGACACCACTGGTGCGCCATGAGAATGGAGAGAACATCCCTAGGTGTACACCTTCTCTAGCGCGAGTGAGGTTAGCCCCTCTCCCCCCCACGCTACGCCACTGGCTCAGGGGCACCACTGGTGCGCCATGAGAATGGAGCAAACATCCTTAGGTGTACACCATCTCTAGCGCGACCGAGGTTAGCCCCTCCCCCCCCATGCTACGCCACTGACTCAGGGACACCAATGGTGCGCCATGAGAATGGAGAGAACATCCCTAGGTGTCCACCTTCTCTAGCGTGAGTGAGGTTATCCCCACAGCCCTCCCCCCCACATAACGCCACTGGCTCAGGGACACCACTGGTGCACCAGGAGAATGGAGAGAACATCCTTAAGTGTACACCTTCTCTAGCGCGAGCGAGGTTAGCCCCTCCCCCCCCACGCTACGCCACTGGCTCAGGGACACCACTGGTGCACCATGAGAATGAAGAGAAAATCCTTAGGTGTACAACTTCTCTAGCGCAAGCGAGGCTAGCCCCTCTGCCCCCCCCCACGCTACGCCACTGGCTCGAGGACACCACTGGTGCACCATGGGTATGGAGAGAACATCCCTAGGTGTGCACCTTCTCTAGCCTGAGCGAGGTTAGCCCCACAGCCCCCCCCCACGCTACGCCACGGGCTCAGGGACACCACTTGTGCACCATGAGAATAGAGAGAACATCCCTAGGTGTCCACCTTCTCTAGCGCAAGCGAGGTTAGCCCGACAGCCCCCCCCCCACGCTACGCCACTGGCTCAGGGACACCACTGGTGCACCATGAGAATGGAGAGAACATCCCTAGGTGTCCACCTTCTCTAGCGCGAGCGAGGTTAGCCCCACAGCCCCCTCCCCCACGCTACGCCACTGGCTCAGGGACACCACTTGTGCGACATGAGAATGGAGAGAACATCCTTAGGTGTACACCTTCTCTAGCGCGAGCGAGGTTAGCCCCATTGCCCCCCCATGCTATGCCACTGGCTCAGGGACACCACTGGTGCGCCATGAGAATGGAGAGAACATCCCTAGGTGTACACCTTCACTAGCGTGAGCGAGGTTAGACCCACAGCCCCCCCACGCTACGCCACTGGCTCAGGGACACCACTGGTGCGCCATGAGAATGGAGCGAACATCCTTAGGTGTACACCTTCTCTAGCGCAAGGGAGGTTCGCCCCCCTGCTCCCCCCACGCTACGCCACTGGCTCAGGGACGCCACTGGTGCGCCATGAGAATGGAGAGAACATCCCTAGGTGTCCACCTTCTCTAGCGTGAGCGAGGTTAGCCCCACAGCCCCCCCCACGCTACGCCACTGGCTCAGGGACACCACTGGTGCGCCATGAGTATGGAGCGAACATCCTTAGGTGTACACCTTCTCTAGCGCGAGGGAGGTTCACCCCCCTGCTCCCCCCACGCTACGCCACTGGCTCAGGGACACCACTGGTGCGTCATGAGAATGGAGAGAATGTCCCTAGGTGTCCACCTTCTCTAGCGTGAGCGAGGTTAGTCCCTCACTCCTCCCACACTACGCCACTGGTGCGTCATGATGAGAATGGAGTGAACATCCCTAGGTGTCCACCTTCTCTAGCGTGAGCGAGGTTAGTCCCTCTCTCCTCCCACACTACGCCACTGGTGCGTCATGAGAATGGAGAGAACATCCCTAGGTGTACACCTTCTCTAGCTTGAGCGAGGTTAGTCCCTCTCTCCTCCCACACTACGCCGCTGGTGCGTCATGAGAATGGAGAGAACATCCCTAGGTGTACATCTTCTCTAGCGTGAGCGAGGTTAGTCCCTCTCTCCTCCCACACTACGCCACTGGTGCATCATGAGAATGGAGAGAACATCCCTAGGTGTCCACCTTCTCTAGCGTGAGCGAGGTTAGTCCCTCTCTCCTCCCACACTACGCCATGGTGCGTCATGAGAATGGAGAGAACATCCCTAGGTGTCCACTTTCTCTAGCGCAAGCAAGGTTAGTCCCTCTCCCCCCCCACGCTACGCCACTGGTGCGCCATGAGAATGGAGAGAACATCCCTAGGTGTCCACCTTCTCTAGCATGATTGAGGTTAGCCCCACAGCCCCCCCCACGCTACGCCACTGGCTCAGGGACACCACTGGTGCGCCATGAGAATGGAGCGAACATCCTTAGGTGTACACCTTGTCTAGCGCAAGGGAGGTTCGCCCCCCTGCTCCCCCCCACGCTAAGCCACTGGCTCACGGACGCCACTGGTGCGCCATGAGAATGGAGAGAACATCCCTAGGTGTCCACCTTCTCCAGCGCAAGCAACGTTAGTCCCTCTCTCCTCCCACACTACGCCACTGGTGCGTCATGAGAATGGAGAGAACATCCCTAGGTGTACACCTTCTCTAGCGTGAGCGAGGTTAGCCCCTCTGCCCCCCACGCTACGCCACTGGCTCAGGGACACCACTGGTGCACCATGAGAATGGAGAGAACATCCCTAGGTGTCCACCTTCTCTAGCGCGAGCGAGGTTAGCCCCACAGCCCCCTCCCCCATGCTACGCCACTGGCTCAGGGACACCACTTGTGCGACATGAGAATGGAGAGAACATCCTTAGGTGTACACCTTCTCTAGCGCGAGCGAGGTTAGCCCTATTGCCCCCCCATGCTATGTCGCTGGCTCAGGGACACCACTGGTGCGCCATGAGAATGGAGAGAACATCCCTAGGTGTACACCTTCTCTAGCGTGAGCGAGGTTAGCCCCACAGCCCCCCACGCTACGCCACTGGCTCAGGGACACCACTGGTGCGCCATGAGTATGGAGCGAACATCCTTAGGTGTACACCTTCTCTAGCGCGAGGAGGGTTCGCCCCCTGCTCCCCCACGCTACGCCACTGGCTCAGGGACACCACTGGTGCGTCATGAGAATGGAGAGAACATCCCTAGGTGTCCACCTTCTCTAGCGTGAGCGAGGTTAGTCCCTCTCTCCTCCCACACTACGCCACTGGTGCATCATGATGAGAATGGAGAGAACATCCCTAGGTGTCCACCTTCTCTAGCGTGAGCGAGGTTAGTCCATCTCTCCTCCCACACTACGCCACTGGTGCATCATGAGAATGGAGAGAACATCCCTAGGTGTACACCTTCTCTAGCGTGAGCGAGGTTAGTCCCTCTCTCCTCCCACACTACGCCACTGGTGCGTCATGAGAATGGAGAGAACATCCCTAGGTGTACACCTTCTCTAGCGTGAGCGAGGTTAGTCCCTCTCTCCTCCCACACTACGCCACTGGTGCGTCATGAGAATGGAGCGAACATCCTTAGGTGTACACCTTCTCTAGCGCAAGGGAGGTTCGCCCCCTGCTCCCCCACGCTACGCCACTGGCTCAGGGACGCCACTGGTGCGCCATGAGAATGGAGAGAACATCCCTAGGTGTCCACCTTCTCTAGCGTGAGCGAGGTTAGCCCCACAGCCCCCCCCACGCTACGCCACTGGCTCAGGGACACCACTGGTGCGCCATGAGTATGGAGCGAACATCCTTAGGTGTACACCTTCTCTAGCGCGAGGGAGGTTCGCCCCCCTGCTCCCCCAACGCTACGCAACTGGCTCAGGGACACCACTGGTGCGTCATGAGAATGGAGAGAATGTCCCTAGGTGTCCACCTTCTCTAGCGTGAGCAAGGTTAGTCCCTCACTCCTCCCACACTACGCCACTGGTGCGTCATGATGAGAATGGAGTGAACATCCCTAGGTGTCCACCTTCTCTAGCGTGAGCGAGGTTAGTCCCTCTCTCCTCCCACACTACGCCACTGGTGCGTCATGAGAATGGAGAGAACATCCCTAGGTGTACACCTTCTCTAGCGTGAGCGAGGTTAGTCCCTCTCTCCTCCCACACTACGCCACTGGTGCGTCATGAGAATGGAGAGAACATCCCTAGGTGTACACCTTCTCTAGCGTGAGCGAGGTTAGTCCCTCTCTCCTTCCACACTACGCCACTGGTGCATCATGAGAATGGAGAGAACATCCCTAGGTGTCCACCTTCTCTAGCGTGAGCGAGGTTAGTCCCTCTCTCCTCCCACACTACGCCATGGTGCGTCATGAGAATGGAGAGAACATCCCTAGGCGTCCACTTTCTCTAGCGCAAGCAAGGTTAGTCCCTCTCCCCCCCCACGCTACGCCACTGGTGCGCCATGAGAATGGAGAGAACATCCCTAGGTGTCCACCTTCTCTAGCATGAGCGAGGTTAGCCCCACAGCCCCCCCCACGCTACGCCACTGGCTCAGGGACACCACTGGTGCGCCATGAGAATGGAGCGAACATCCTTAGGTGTACACCTTGTCTAGCGCAAGGGAGGTTCGCCCCCCTGCTCCCCACCACGCTACGCCACTGGCTCACGGACGCCACTGGTGCGCCATGAGAATGGAGAGAACATCCCTAGGTGTCCACCTTCTCCAGCGCAAGCAAGGTTAGTCCCTCTCTCCTCCCACACTACGGCACTGGTGCGTCATGAGAATGGAGAGAACATCCCTAGGTGTACACCTTCTCTAGCGTGAGCGAGGTTAGCCCCTCTGCCCCCCCACGCTACGCCACTGGCTCAGGGATACCACTGGTGCACCATGAGAATGGAGAGAACATCCCTAGGTGTCCACCTTCTCTAGCACGAGCGAGGTTAGCCCCACAGCCCCCTCCCCCATGCTACGCCACTGGCTCAGGGACACCACTTGTGCGACATGAGAATGGAGAGAACATCCTTAGGTGTACACCTTCTCTAGCGCGAGCGAGGTTAGCCCTATTGCCCCCCCCATGCTATGTCGCTGGCTCAGGGACACCACTGGTGCGCCATGAGAATGGAGAGAACATCCCTAGGTGTACACCTTCTCTAGCGTGAGCGAGGTTAGCCCCACAGCCCCCCACGCTACGCCACTGGCTCAGGGACACCACTGGTGCGCCATGAGTATGGAGCGAACATCCTTAGGTGTACACCTTCTCTAGCGCGAGGGAGGTTCGCCCCCTGCTCCCCCACGCTACGCCACTGGCTCAGGGACACCACTGGTGCGTCATGAGAATGGAGAGAACATCCCTAGGTGTCCACCTTCTCTAGCGTGAGCGAGGTTAGTCCCTCTCTCCTCCCACACTACGCCACTGGTGCATCATGATGAGAATGGAGAGAACATCCCTAGGTGTCCACCTTCTCTAGCGTGAGCGAGGTTAGTCCATCTCTCCTCCCACACTACGCCACTGGTGCATCATGAGAATGGAGAGAACATCCCTAGGTGTACACCTTCTCTAGCGTGAGCGAGGTTAGTCCCTCTCTCCTCCCACACTACGCCACTGGTGCGTCATGAGAATGGAGAGAACATCCCTAGGTGTACACCTTCTCTAGCGTGAGCGAGGTTAGTCCCTCTCTCCTCCCACACTACGCCACTGGTGCATCATGAGAATGGAGAGAACATCCCTAGGTGTACACCTTCTCTAGCGTGAGCGAGGTTAGTCCCTCTCTCCTCCCACACTACGCCACTGGTGCATCATGAGAATGGAGAGAACATCCCTAGGTGTCCACCTTCTCTAGCGTGAGCGAGGTTGGTCCCTCTCCCCCCCCACGCTACGCCACTGGTGCGCCATGAGAATGGAGAGAACATCCCTAGGTGTCCACCCTCTCTAGCGTGAGCGAGGTTAGCCCCACAGCCCCCCACGCTACGCCACTGGCTCAGGGACACCACTGGTGCGCCATGAGAATGGAGCGAACATCCTTAGGTGTACACCTTCTCTAGCACAAGGGAGGTTCTCCCCCCTGCTCCCCCCACGCTACGCCACTGGCTCAGGGACGCCACTGGTGCGCCATGAGAATGGAGAGAACATCCCTAGGTGTACACCTTCTCTGGTGTGAGTGAGGTTAGCCCCTCCCCCCCACGCTACGCCACTGGCTCAGGGACGCCACTGGTGCGCCATGAGAATGGAGAGAAGATCCCTAGGTGTCCACCTTCTCCAACGCAAGCAAGGTTAGTCCCTCTCTCCTCCCACACTATGCTACTGGTGCATCATGAGAATGGAGAGAACATCCCTAGGTGTACACCTTCTCTAGCGTGAGCGAGGTTAGCCCCTCTGCCCCCCCACGCTACGCCACTGACTCAGGGACGCCACTGGTGCGTCATGAGAATGGAGAGAACATCCCTAGGTGTCCACCTTCTCTAGCGCGAGCGAGGGTAGCCCCTCTCTCCTCCCACACTACGCCACTGGTGCATCATGAGAATGGAGAGAACATCCCTAGGTGTCCACCTTCTCTAGCGTGAGCGAGGTTAGTCCCTCTCTCCTCCCACACTACGCCATGGTGCGTCATGAGAATGGAGAGAACATCCCTAGGTGTCCACTTTCTCTAGCGCAAGCAAGGTTAGTCCCTCTCCCCCCCCACGCTACGCCACTGGTGCGCCATGAGAATGGAGAGAACATCCCTAGGTGTCCACCTTCTCTAGCATGAGTGAGGTTAGCCCCACAGCCCCCCCCACGCTACGCCACTGGCTCAGGGACACCACTGGTGCGCCATGAGAATGGAGCGAACATCCTTAGGTGTACACCTTGTCTAGCGCAAGGGAGGTTCGCCCCCTGCTCCCCCACGCTAAGCCACTGGCTCACGGACGCCACTGGTGCGCCATGAGAATGGAGAGAACATCCCTAGGTGTCCACCTTCTCCAGCGCAAGCAACGTTAGTCCCTCTCTCCTCCCACACTACGCCACTGGTGCGTCATGAGAATGGAGAGAACATCCCTAGGTGTACACCTTCTCTAGCGTGAGCGAGGTTAGCCCCTCTGCCCCCCACGCTACGCCACTGGCTCAGGGACACCACTGGTGCACCATGAGAATGGAGAGAACATCCCTAGGTGTCCACCTTCTCTAGCGCGAGCGAGGTTAGCCCCACAGCCCCCTCCCCCATGCTACGCCACTGGCTCAGGGACACCACTTGTGCGACATGAGAATGGAGAGAACATCCTTAGGTGTACACCTTCTCTAGCGCGAGCGAGGTTAGCCCTATTGCCCCCCCATGCTATGTCGCTGGCTCAGGGACACCACTGGTGCGCCATGAGAATGGAGAGAACATCCCTAGGTGTACACCTTCTCTAGCGTGAGCGAGGTTAGCCCCACAGCCCCCCCCACGCTACGCCACTGGCTCAGGGACACCACTGGTGCGCCATGAGTATGGAGCGAACATCCTTAGGTGTACACCTTCTCTAGCGCGAGGGAGGTTCGCCCCCCTGCTCCCCCCACGCTACGCCACTGGCTCAGGGACACCACTGGTGCGTCATGAGAATGGAGAGAACATCCCTAGGTGTCCACCTTCTCTAGCGTGAGCGAGGTTAGTCCCTCTCTCCTCCCACACTACGCCACTGGTGCATCATGATGAGAATGGAGAGAACATCCCTAGGTGTCCACCTTCTCTAGCGTGAGCGAGGTTAGTCCATCTCTCCTCCCACACTACGCCACTGGTGCATCATGAGAATGGAGAGAACATCCCTAGGTGTACACCTTCTCTAGCGTGAGCGAGGTTAGTCCCTCTCTCCTCCCACACTACGCCACTGGTGCGTCATGAGAATGGAGAGAACATCCCTAGGTGTACACCTTCTCTAGCGTGAGCGAGGTTAGTCCCTCTCTCCTCCCACACTACGCCACTGGTGCGTCATGAGAATGGAGCGAACATCCTTAGGTGTACACCTTCTCTAGCGCAAGGGAGGTTCGCCCCCCTGCTCCCCCCACGCTACGCCACTGGCTCAGGGACGCCACTGGTGCGCCATGAGAATGGAGAGAACATCCCTAGGTGTCCACCTTCTCTAGCGTGAGCGAGGTTAGCCCCACAGCCCCCCCCACGCTACGCCACTGGCTCAGGGACACCACTGGTGCGCCATGAGTATGGAGCGAACATCCTTAGGTGTACACCTTCTCTAGCGCGAGGAGGTTCGCCCCCTGCTCCCCCACGCTACGCAACTGGCTCAGGGACACCACTGGTGCGTCATGAGAATGGAGAGAATGTCCCTAGGTGTCCACCTTCTCTAGCGTGAGCAAGGTTAGTCCCTCACTCCTCCCACACTACGCCACTGGTGCGTCATGATGAGAATGGAGTGAACATCCCTAGGTGTCCACCTTCTCTAGCGTGAGCGAGGTTAGTCCCTCTCTCCTCCCACACTACGCCACTGGTGCGTCATGAGAATGGAGAGAACATCCCTAGGTGTACACCTTCTCTAGCGTGAGCGAGGTTAGTCCCTCTCTCCTCCCACACTACGCCACTGGTGCGTCATGAGAATGGAGAGAACATCCCTAGGTGTACACCTTCTCTAGCGTGAGCGAGGTTAGTCCCTCTCTCCTTCCACACTACGCCACTGGTGCATCATGAGAATGGAGAGAACATCCCTAGGTGTCCACCTTCTCTAGCGTGAGCGAGGTTAGTCCCTCTCTCCTCCCACACTACGCCATGGTGCGTCATGAGAATGGAGAGAACATCCCTAGGCGTCCACTTTCTCTAGCGCAAGCAAGGTTAGTCCCTCTCCCCCCCCCACGCTACGCCACTGGTGCGCCATGAGAATGGAGAGAACATCCCTAGGTGTCCACCTTCTCTAGCATGAGCGAGGTTAGCCCCACAGCCCCCCCCACGCTACGCCACTGGCTCAGGGACACCACTGGTGCGCCATGAGAATGGAGCGAACATCCTTAGGTGTACACCTTGTCTAGCGCAAGGGAGGTTCGCCCCCCTGCTCCCCCCCACGCTACGCCACTGGCTCACGGACGCCACTGGTGCGCCATGAGAATGGAGAGAACATCCCTAGGTGTCCACCTTCTCCAGCGCAAGCAAGGTTAGTCCCTCTCTCCTCCCACACTACGGCACTGGTGCGTCATGAGAATGGAGAGAACATCCCTAGGTGTCCACCTTCTCTAGCGTGAGCGAGGTTAGCCCCTCTGCCCCCCCACGCTACGCCACTGGCTCAGGGACACCACTGGTGCACCATGAGGATGGAGAGAACATCCCTAGGTGTCCACCTTCTCTAGCACAAGCGAGGTTAGCCCCACAGCCCCCTCCCCCATGCTACGCCACTGGCTCAGGGACACCACTTGTGCGACATGAGAATGGAGAGAACATCCTTAGGTGTACACCTTCTCTAGCGCGAGCGAGGTTAGCCCTATTGCCCCCCCCATGCTATGTCGCTGGCTCAGGGACACCACTGGTGCGCCATGAGAATGGAGAGAACATCCCTAGGTGTACACCTTCTCTAGCGTGAGCGAGGTTAGCCCCACAGCCCCCCCCACGCTACGCCACTGGCTCAGGGACACCACTGGTGCGCCATGAGTATGGAGCGAACATCCTTAGGTGTACACCTTCTCTAGCGAGGGAGGTTCGCCCCCTGCTCCCCCACGCTACGCCACTGGCTCAGGGACACCACTGGTGCGTCATGAGAATGGAGAGAACATCCCTAGGTGTCCACCTTCTCTAGCGTGAGCGAGGTTAGTCCCTCTCTCCTCCCACACTACGCCACTGGTGCATCATGATGAGAATGGAGAGAACATCCCTAGGTGTCCACCTTCTCTAGCGTGAGCGAGGTTAGTCCATCTCTCCTCCCACACTACGCCACTGGTGCATCATGAGAATGGAGAGAACATCCCTAGGTGTACACCTTCTCTAGTGTGAGCGAGGTTAGTCCCTCTCTCCTCCCACACTACGCCACTGGTGCGTCATGAGAATGGAGAGAACATCCCTAGGTGTACACCTTCTCTAGCGTGAGCGAGGTTAGTCCCTCTCTCCTCCCACACTACGCCACTGGTGCATCATGAGAATGGAGAGAACATCCCTAGGTGTACACCTTCTCTAGCGTGAGCGAGGTTAGTCCCTCTCTCCTCCCACACTACGCCACTGGTGCATCATGAGAATGGAGAGAACATCCCTAGGTGTCCACCTTCTCTAGCGTGAGCGAGGTTGGTCCCTCTCCCCCCCCACGCTACGCCACTGGTGCGCCATGAGAATGGAGAGAACATCCCTAGGTGTCCACCCTCTCTAGCGTGAGCGAGGTTAGCCCCACAGCCCCCCCCCACGCTACGCCACTGGCTCAGGGACACCACTGGTGCGCCATGAGAATGGAGCGAACATCCTTAGGTGTACACCTTCTCTAGCACAAGGGAGGTTCTCCCCCCTGCTCCCCCCACGCTACGCCACTGGCTCAGGGACGCCACTGGTGCGCCATGAGAATGGAGAGAACATCCCTAGGTGTACACCTTCTCTGGTGTGAGTGAGGTTAGCCCCTCCCCCCCACGCTACGCCACTGGCTCAGTGACGCCACTGGTGCGCCATGAGAATGGAGAGAAGATCCCTAGGTGTCCACCTTCTCCAACGCAAGCAAGGTTAGTCCCTCTCTCCTCCCACACTATGCTACTGGTGCATCATGAGAATGGAGAGAACATCCCTAGGTGTACACCTTCTCTAGCGTGAGCGAGGTTAGCCCCTCTGCCCCCCCACGCTACGCCACTGACTCAGGGACGCCACTGGTGCGTCATGAGAATGGAGAGAACATCCCTAGGTGTCCACCTTCTCTAGCGCGAGCGAGGGTAGCCCCACAGCCCCCTCTGAACATGCCCTGACTGGTGGATCTGGTGACAAGTGACATGTGACATGATTGGTTGTATGTCAAAATATCGACTGCAGAAACATTGTGATACCAAATATAGTTGCCAAAATATCAAGGCCCCAATGATCGAGAAGGTAATGCATATAAATCAGTATTGTTTTACTCGCCCACAGTCGATAGTTGCCCCAATGGCACTGGCCTCCTCTCGGTAAAGTACGTCCAGAGGTTTGGGGAAGTCAGAGGCTTTTTGGGGTTGGTTTTTTGGGTAAATGTAATGTTAGCAATGATACGTGCTGTATACTGCGCTAACATTAGAGAAAATATAATCCGTAAAAGCCTCGCAAACCTCGCTGGTGAACCCGCCGTTAGGCTTAGCTGCCTGTATAAGTGAACGCTATGGGGCTTATTTACAAGCCCCTTGCGCCACCCGTACGTCACTATTGCCCATATTAAAAGTGAAGCACTGGAGGTGCAAGGGGCTTGGAAATAAGCCCCTTAGTGTGGTGTAAAACTGGTGTTTGCAAGATGGAGGGTGGAGTGACAGGAGGAAGAAACTCACAGCTACAACTGCAGGTGAGACTTGGTGGTGGATCTCCCTGGTGAAGACAACGGTCTCTGCTCCACCTTTATTTTCTGTTGTTGACTCAGCGCGTGTCATGCTCTAGAACTCGTCGCCAGTGTTGCAAATAATGATGTCTCCTCAGTGGACAGGTCATGTAGGTTATATGATATAGATTTATCCAAGATGATATCTCTTAGTTGCAGGTTATAAGGTGAATGTATATGCCCCACCAGGAGCAGCATCCTACTGCTCAGCCCACTCTCTCCAACTGGCACTCTCTCGTGCCAGGCACTCGCCAACATGCCATCACACCACACTGACTGGCTGAGCAGCAGGAGCAGTGAAACTAGGGAAAGAATGCTTTACACCTAAATCAGGATAGAACAGCTAGCCAGCTAAAAGGATGCAGAAACACCAATGTTGTCGTCAGTGGTGAGGTCTTTCTGCGTTTGGGCTTCCAACTGTGCTGCTAGCCTGACTGTGCTAACCTCTATTGGTATCAAAAGCAACTCCCTGTTCGACTGAGTGACCCCCAGATAGCCACAAACCAGGTGGTCTGCCTGTCTCCCTGGGTCCAGTACATGCACACTTCGTACCACTGTCCCCTGCGAGTACCAGGCACAGTATAAGTAGTTTCCTGTTGCTTTTGCTTGTTTCTGTACTGGTTTATGCAGCCGCTCTATTAGAAGCTTCCAGATTTGGGGCCCAATTCACAAAGAGCCGCCGCACTCGTGGCACAGGCCTTGCAAGCGGTGGCGGGAGGGCCCTCACTCGTAGGTGAGACCCCTGCAATGAGAAACTGCAGTTCAGAGGTCCGCCACAAGTGTGGGCCCCCGCAGCGACTGCGGGGCATCCTCCACGACTGCGGGGCCCTTTGTGAATCGTGCTCTCTGACTTCTTGCTAAAAAGTAACCACTTTTGGCACTCTGATAGGACATAGTTATTGCTTGTGAACGCCTCCTGGCTGCAGACTCCATCCAAGCTTGTCACACGGCGCTGAGTTGGTATTGTGCCTTTTCGCGTGAATCAAACATCGCGAACAGTAGAGCTTCACAAACGCCAGAGTAACGCGTGCAATAGAAAACGGTCCTGGTTTCACCATTGGGAAATAACATGGTGGAGGGGGGCTTACGACCCTTGTGGGGGCCCTTAACTATTCAGGCCCCTCCATTCCACCGAAGGTCAATATCGGAGAGCTATGAGAGACAAAGGGCCCCATGTCCCATACTGCAAGGGGCCCCAACATTTTGTATTACGCCACTGCTCACCATATGTATTGAGTCTTCTAAACCGCGTATCGTGGTTTTTGTAATGTATCCTCTCCATACTAACCATTTGCACTGATCATATATTTGTATATATGGTAAGATATTAACCAAGTGATGTCCAATCAGACACAGCCGGCGGGGCCTTTGCATCACTATAGCAACTCTGATAACTCTTTTGTAGACTCTCTGTGTACATCCTCCTCTAAGCTGAAATGTGACCTCTCACCCAGGCCTACCCAGGGGTTAAGGAGGTTTAAAGAGCCATCTTCACACTGCAGATCAGGTTCTGGGACTGCTGGCTTCCGGGGCTCCTGCAGTCCTACCTTTAGGATGCATTGTGACCCATGTCCCTTTGAGCACTCCTGACAGGAAGGTCCCAACCCGAAGAGCTGTTTCAAGTTTCCTATCCCAAGCAGTATTGCAAGCGTCCTATTCCTAAAATAAAGGTTGTCTTTAATCGAGTAGCGTATTTAGAGTCCATTGCGAAATATTGCAATTTGTTGATTCTTAAATCTCTTCCAAATCTGCCTTTTCGCAGAGCTTCTGCGTGGCTGGAGCTTGCAATGCCTTCCCAATGAAGAACTTATCCCGGCCTTTCCCTCAGAGAGTGTCTTCAAAGGGTCCCGTGCCTTAGAGCTGCCGCATCCCGCCTGGTGGGTGTGACCCTACAAGGATAGTGTGTCATGTTAGATGGGGGAATCTCAACTACATTTTATGTCCTCTTAGGATGTAGAAAAATGGAGGAATGAAAATTTGATTACATGGCAGTCTGTGTTTTGCCGTCATAAAACATTCAAAATGGCTACCGGTCACGAGCTGAGCAGACAAGAAATCACTCGTTGCATTCCTTTTGGTAGAAATCAAAGGAAGGCTTAGCATGTCTCTCTGAAGCGCACTCCAGCAGGAGTCTGTGGGTGCCATTTGGGAGGCTCTCTGGCACAGGATTCTGGAGAGCTTTGCCCATTTTGAAATGGCTTGGCTGGGTCCCAGTGCCCCTCACCACTCGCTGGCTCATCACACGGCATGCCTCTGGTTTCTACTGTTACCACATGAAGCACAAGGGGCCTTTAATTTGCATTAATATCAAACGTAACCCCAGAGTAGTTCCATTGCGACTTGGAATTAATAAGCATTCGCTCATTAATTTCCTGTGGGAACTGAAATTCAACAAGTATCACAGGGACGCACTATAGATTCCTTCCTCTCACTGTACCAACACCCCAAACCCACAAAGGGAGCTCTCTGAGGGCACAGCATTACTTCATCGAAAGAAATCATATGACGTGGCATCAGATGTTTGCTCAGTTTCTGCTACCAGGCAGTGGGGTAATTATAATTGTTCCTTATGATCCCAGCTCTTTGACAGCATTTTACACTAGTGTTTCATGGGATGATGCACGTGGCAACAGTGACAAGGCAGTTCAGGTGTGGTTACATGGGGAGTGACTCTGAGAGGCAGCTGTACCCTGAAGTACAACTAATGTCCGCAAAGTCCTCCATTTGTGAGTGTAAAAATCGATCGGTTCTCACAAAACACAATTTTACCCTCATATATGCAAATGTATTTAGTCACAGTTAATATTAATCGTTCTGGATTAATGCTATGTTATATTGTTATGTTATATGGTATGGTATGGTATGCTATGGTTACGTTATGTAGATCTGAAGCCACTATCGCCCAGTAGGGTATCCTGACGCTGAGCAGGTGAGTCTAGGCCCACCTACGGCCTAGTGGGACTACTGGAAAACCCAGCTCTTCGGTTTCTTGCAAAATTCAAGAAGTGAGAAGGAGGCTCTTATGTGCAACGGCAGGTTGTTCCATGCTTTAAGAGTGATGTAGGAGAAGGCTCGACTGGTGCGTGGCATTTGTGTAAGGAGGAGTCCGACCACCGCAGGTGCCAGGAAGGTTTGCAAAAGCGGATGTAATTGTTGAGGTATGCTGGGCCGGTATTATGTAGCGCTTTGAAAGTGTGAGTGAGGAGTTGTGCTCGTTTGTGAATGGGACGTCAGTGGAGCTCCTTCAGGTATTGTGTGGTGTGAGTGTAACGTGGGAGGTTGAGAGTGACTCTGGCCACAGAGTTCTGAGTCGTTTGCAGCCTTCTGGAGAGTATTTTGTTGATCCCGGCATATAGGGTTTTCCCATAGTCCAGCTTGCTTGTGACCAGGGCATGCATGAAGGTTATCTGGGTGATGATCGGAAGCCATTTGAAAATCAGCATCTTCAGGGTCTGGAATCATGATGTCTTGGGTGGTCTTATCTGGGACTGGGAATACCACACAGAGTTCCCCTTGTTATTCCTCATTGCTCTCCAGTATTCTGTTCAAAGATTTCGGCTGAAATGCACTGGAATCACGGTGTTCCTACGGATCTTATAATGATAATGTGTGAGTCTTAATTAGGGTCACTCAGGACACTCAGAACCTGATTCTCAAAGGTAACTACCACTTTTGAGTAATTTACACTTTTGAGTAAGTTTCCTACTTTTGGTTATTCACAAAATATGAGTGTAAGTTACTACAACAAAAACAGGAGTAGCAAGTCCAGCCCCACACATACAATTTTTATATATATTAAATCAAATTAATTTATATTTTTAACTATTTTATGTAATTCAGTTTAATTTAACATTATTTCTGCTGATGTTTTATTTTAATTCCCCAACTCCATTATTTTCTATGGGAGGGTGATGCAGTACCAATGATTGGCCGTGTGTGGTGCTGTTCTTACTAATGTTTCTTTTTAGTAGTAACTTACACTCACTTTTTTTGAATAGCCAAAAGTAGTAAACTTACTTAAAAGTGTAAATTACTTTGCTACTTTTGTGAATCAGGCTCTTAAGGTCCCCTTATTATTACCAGGCAATCCACCCCACCCTGAAGTTACCGAAGCCCCCAGACTCAGTGACACCGGGGAGGGAGTTAACAGACCAAACTCTGAGACACTCAGAATGAGGCCACACAAGTAAAAGCAGGAAACTACAGACACAATCCTTGCATTTATTGGGATCCAATGATGACCTTTATGGCTTTTTTGTCACATGGTCTCTGTCTTGAGGGCCCACATCTGTTTGAGCAGCAAACGCCTTAGTCACCAGTTGGTGGTCAGTGGCTAACACCACAAAATAAGGATTATGTCATGAAAAGAAATGTCCTAACAGAGAATACCCTAAAAGAGAATCCCCCATAACAAATAGTAAAAATTTAGCAAACAGTATGTATTGTCTTGAAGTCAATGGGAAATATTTATAATAAAGCAAAGTTTGGGTTAGACCAATGGTAGGCATGAGGGCTGGCCTCAGAGTAAGAATATGGAATAGCTTCGGGTTTAGGATATGAATGTATGGGTCAGGATTACATTTAGGGTTAAGACAAGAGGGTAAGGATAATGGGAAGGTTTATGGCTAGGGCATAAATATATCGATAAGGATTAGGTATAGGGTTGGTATTAAGGTTTTTGTAAGGCTTTGGTTAAGGATTACAGTGAATTCTAGGGTAAATATTAAGGTTACAGAAAGGGGTAGAGACTTGAACAGGGTAGCAAGAGGGTTGAGCGTGGTGCATGGAATGTGATAAAATGTAGTTGAAGGGCGAGGGGTGAGGTTTTTCTTAGGGTTAGAGGTAAAAAAGAGTAACTTGATCTGTGGGGGTTCAGTTAGGAGTAGGGTGCAGGGAGAAGTTTCCTGTGTTCATTGTGGAGTGTGTCATTTTATGAGGCTTATTTTCAAAGTTATTACATCAGTAGCGGCTCCTCCACAATGGCGGAGGAGCGTCTCCCAACTGGCTCAGAGCCACTGGCTTAAAAATAAAACTATATTTTATTATTGTTTTATCTGTCAGCTGCTGACTGAGCCTGCGTGTGTAGGGAGGGGTGAGACTGGGCCATGGGGGAGGGATGAATGGAGGGGTATGTGAACTTCTAAGTGTGCATGTCTGTTTGGCCGGCTGTTTTAGGCCGGCCAAATAAACATGCTCAGTTAGGTTTCTCCAGCCCAGCTGTATTGCACAGTCGAGTTGGAGAAACAGCACAGACTACCTGGGCCTGAGCAAGCGTTAAACCAGTCCACTCTGGCCAATCCCCGTGCTGCTCTCATGCTCAGTAATAGCATAAGAGCAGCGTGGGGAGTGCACAGGGAGTCTCTGATTCTGTCCCAATGCCTGCTGAGGAACTGCGATGCAGGAGGTGGTTGGCAGCATCAGATAAGTCTTATTTTTTTTTATTGTTGACCCCCCGGCACTCTCCCCCGCACCACCTCCACCCACCCCACAACTTTTTGTGTGTGTTGGCCACCACTGTATTACATGCTAATTATAACACCTTTGGGGAGCTCCTGATTATGGTTTCTCTATCACGATAGCTCACTGTCATGACCTAGAGCTGCGGTGCGCCTGTCAGAAGAGTTAAAATAGCCCAACTGCAAGTTAAGGTCCATGGCTGTGGCACATGCTTGGATGGACTTTGTTGATAAAGGGAGTAACTGAAATTTGAAAAGAAAATCTTAGTTTTATTGATCACTTGGATGTTGATGGTCAAGGATGAAACAGAATATCAGAATATTGCATTTCTATGTCCGGGACAAATGTCTGACCAAATGCGGATGGGGTATTCCTATAAAGTGAGATGAAAAAGACCTCAATTTTGGCGGCTAGCCTGCCCATCACAGGTAATGATTTTGTTGTAAAATCTAAGTGTGCTGTATATAAATTCATGTTGTCTAGAGAAAAGGAGCAGCTTTTGAATACCGCACAAGATACAGGGGCTTCTGTGGGAAGAAGAGGCCAAAGTTTAATTCTGTACCTCCTAGAGGATATGAGGCATTGAAAGTATGATATGTAGTAAGACCAAAGTAAGAATGTTGGACAGGCTGGCATTGGTAGCCCATGCAGTCCACCACACTATAGTGAGCACATTTTAACAATGCTTCAATGCCACAAATGCCGTACACATAATATAACTAGTGCATCATCCCGCGTGAAAGCGTGCTGTACAAATCTACGTAACATAACATACCATGACATAACATAACATAACTTCATATTTGAAACCAAAGAGAAGTGTGGAAACTGGACTCACACTTGGGAATGGAGTCTGCTCCACAGTGAATCCGCTCTCACTCTGTACTATTCTTTCCAGTTCGAATGATTAAACTGCCTTCATTTTAGTCATCATGAGTGCCACCTACCCTGCACAGCCTTTCCTTCTGAGGTTGTACAAGGCTTAGATTACTTATCATTCATCCTCATTACACAGATGCTCCCTTCCCGTCCCAACCTTACTTCATTGAGTCATGGTCGCCTCAATAGACGGGGACCCCATTGCCAAAGACCTTAAAATAGACAGGAAAGATCCATCTACAGTAAGGTCTCCTTCCTGCACCTTGGGTAAGGTCATGAGGGGGAAGTGAGTTCCACCCCAACACTCCTAAAGTACTGGTACAGCCTCTTTGAGAAGAAGAACCCCAAGAAGGAGGGTGGTGTCATGTGGAGGTATCAAGGACTAGTTGGAACATCACCATTTTACATGCACACATTCTTAATTTGCACTCTCTTCCTATAGAAGATGACTTTTGACACACATTCATTTGCATGCACGTATGGGATAACATTCTTCAAACTCAGTTTGCTTACAAGGCCAGTTCATAGGCACTCTACAAGTCACTTTGAACATTCTGTACAAGGGCTAAGTTCAGCATGCAAGATGTTGTTATTTGTCTTTGGCTGTTCGGTGACAGAACTATCATAATAAATAAACAAATTCCGGCCTGACTGGGGCTTCGGCATGACCACATTGAGGATGTTTTTATATATATAACATGGAGCCTTTGTTTACTCAGAGGAGTATTTCGCTGGCACTGAGAGGTCTGTCCATGCTGGAATTCCAGCTCGGCTAATTCCTGTCACCTCATACGAGGGAGGCTGTCCAACTCTACACCAAGACGGGCATCTCGCTGACACTTACCCACAACTAATGGGAAGTTAGACCACCAGGATAGGGATTTAGCGGATCCACTCACCTTAGACATGTTAGGGAAGAACGCGCTAGGTAGGAGTACATTATACACAGTACTTATGTGCCAACACATACTCTCTGTTCTAGCAAGATGGTGGAATTGTTTATCTTTTTCACTATTTTCATAATGTTCATTACATTATTCTGTTTCCGTCTGTTGATTATTGAGGCATATGTATTTGTCTCAATATTCACAATGCTTCAATAAATATTGAAAACCGCAGGTCATGTATCTCTTGTGTATCTCTTTGGGTATGCATACGTTGCTGAGCAAAAGGGTTCTAGATCTGTTAACACGATTTCCTTGGGGAGTCAGGGTTGTCATGTTCTGAGGTTGCACAGGCATTTGTTACCCTGTAAGGTTAGGGGTGCAGCTAGTGCACTGTGAGCCAGCAGGACTACAGGCCAACATATCCTGTAGATGTGCACATAATCAGGCTGCCACAATCCTGACATTTATGTTGTCGAACAAACGCATAGTTTTACCGGAGTGGTACAAGCCGTACAATAGTGGATTGGGCTTGAAAAGAATCTCAGTGATAAAGATTACCATAAGTAATCAGAGCATTACTTGCTCATACACTTCCCTGGATGTCCTGTTGGCCTTCCAGCTGCAGTCTGCGGGACTGCCGAGATGCAAAACTCCACATGCTTCAAGAACAGCAAAGTTTTCAGACTGTGCCTGATAACATTTGACACATTTCAATTCTTTAATCTCTAACTGAAATATGTGTACCCAACTGGAAGGAAATATGCAGTCCTGTCCTCACAATCCTTTCTGGTCAGGAGAGGAAGGCCGGAAGTTAACTTCTCATTGTCCATCTGTGAAACTGTTCCTGCTTCAGCATGACATGACACCGTCTCTGCAGCCCTTCTCAGGTTTAATCAACTTGAGTGACAGTCAACCTGGCGAGAAAGGGTAAAAAATCCATCTAGCTTCACAAGTCAGCTCTTGGAGCACTTGATTTTTTTGTCAAACTTCTTTTTATTGAAATTTAGTAGGAAGTCACAATATGTTGTCACATGTCGCCCACCGTAGTGAGCAATTACAGGAAAGTAACAAATAAGGAACTGAGCCATGATAATTCACAAGGTACCCAACCATGCCAATGTCTCATATGGCATTGCAAAAAGGAGATACAGTTTCTAACATTGACGGGGCCTGGATAAGAACCTGTTGCTCAAGAGTTCAAAGTAAACTGGCCAAATCCACCATGCTCTTGCGGCGGTGTGTATTTGTGTCATCCCAACGGGAATGAGCACAGCGAGAAGAAGTAAACTCCCCTATCCAAAACCCACAACAAAAGGTAAATTAAATCCCCCCCCTCCTCCCTCCCACAGGGCAATGGTGGCGGCATAGAGTTCCTAGCGTGTTCAGAGTTGGTGAGTCGTGAGTGGGCTAAAATTGGAAGAGATGCATGTCTCTAATAGACGAAGGGCAGACAGCCATGGGCAAGCCTCGTGAGAGAAATTAATCCTACGGCCCCCATCTGTACTCAAAGTTCTTGTAGTCATCTCTGAAGATGTCAGACAATCTTTCGAGGCTGAGCAGTCTCCAGAGCCGAAAATACCAAAGGGAGACCGCAGGGGCCTCTCTTTTCTTCCAGGCCGCCGCTATAGCTACTTTGGCTGCTCCTAGGCACAACCACATAATGGCTTTGTCGGCCCTAGTTTGGTATTTAAGGGCTGGTTCTCTGATACCTAAAAGGTATTCTGCCATGTTGGTCGGAATGGGGTAACCTAGCATGTCTTTGATATGCGCTAAGATTTCCTCCCAAAATGGGCGTATAGTGGGACAGTCGCACCATATGTGTCGAAAGTCGCCTAGAAGGCCGCAGCCTCTCCAGCATCTGTCAGAAGTGTATGGGAAGATCGTCTTGAGCTTAGCAGGATATAGGTAATAGTCCATCATTGTTTTAAGATGGGCTTCACGTAGGTCTATGGACTGGTTAAGTTTCCTGATATCGGACCACAGCTCCGTCCATTCCTTGTCTGATATGTCCCGTTGGAGTATGTCTTCCCACATGGTCATGTATCGTGGTCGGGGAGCGTGTGCGGTGGTGAGTAAGTAGTTATATAAGAATGATATGACCCCTTTCATAGTGCTTGCGTTGAGTATGAAGGTCTCAAATTTTGTTAGGGGACGTGTGGCTGCCTCACGGATATGTGGGGTGAGGGCCCAATGTCGTAGCTGGAGGTAGTGGAAGTGCTCAGAGTTCTCTAGGCCTCGTCTACAATTGTCAAAAGTGAGAGGGTCAGCATTATGGAAAAGGTGTGTCAGTGCCAAGCATCCTCCTTCCTTCCAGGCATCGAAGGGACCTTCGTGGAGAGCTGGAGGGAAGGCTGGATTAAAGTGGAGGGGTGTATGTGGTGAGGGAAACGAGGTCCATTGTTCGTTTCTTGAAACAGAGTCCCATACTTTCAAGGTGGTGCGGGTGGGAGTGCTAAGGTAGGCGTTCTGAGGCCTTTCTCTCTTGGGGCGCCACACGAGGTCCCATATGGATCTGCCCGCCACGGTGCGGTCCATGTGGAGCCAATGTTTCTCTAACTCTCGTTGTGACCACTCCGCTAGGACACGCAATTGGGCAGCTTTGTAGTAGAGACCGATATCTGGTAATCCCACTCCTCCCTCCGTGCGTGGACGCCGTAGTATTGAAAAGGAGAAACGCGCTCTTCCACCCTGCCACACGTATTGAAGGATCATGGACCTGACTTTAGGAATGAAGTCTCGCTCTAGTTCTATCGGTAGGGCTTGGAATAAGTATAGGAATTTAGGGAGGAGTGTCATTTTAATAGCGTGAATGCGGCCTAGCCAGGATATGAAGAGGGGCTTCCAGCGCGCCAGGTCAGTTTGTATACTATTAAGGGCGGGTGGGAAGTTAGCTCGAAAGAGCCCCTCTATGCGAGGTGTCAACCGGATCCCCAAGTACAGGAGTGAGGAAGGGGCCCATTGGAGCTGGGTGTCTCTAGTTTGCGAGCCTCTGATTCCGGAAGGGTAAGATTGAGTATATAGGATTTGCCTAGGTTAATTTTGAACCCTGCTACCTCCTCAAATTTCGCCAGCTCCAGTTGAAGTGAGGGAAGGGACCCGGTGGGTTCCGCAAGAGAGAGGAGCACATCATCCGCAAAAAGCGAAATTTTATGTTGGACTCCGCTAAAGGGAATTCCTTGAATCTCTGGATTTGCCCTGATGGACATCGCTAGAGGCTCTATGCTAAGGGCAAATAATAGTGGGGAAAGTGGGCATCCCTGGCGCATGCCTCTGGTGTGAGAGAAGGGTTCTGAGCGTAGCCCATTAATTTGTACTCTGGAACATGGCTGAGTGTAATTAGCCCGAAGCATGGTTATAAATTTTGGGTCAAATCCGAATTGTTTTAGTGTATTAAAAAGGAACCCCCAATCCACCCTATCGAAAGCCTTCTCGGCATCTAGTCCTACCAAAACTGCAGGGATATGTTTTTTGTTGGCTTTCTCAATGAGGTGAACTATGCGCCGAGTGTTGTCATGCGTCTGTCGACCTTTAATAAATCCTGATTGATCGGGGTGGATGAGGGCGGGCAGGAGGTCGTTCAGTCGGGTCGCCAGGATAGAGGAATAGAGCTTCGCGTCAAGATTTAAAAGGGCGATGGGGCGGTATGAGGCGCATAGTTGCGGGTCTTTCCCTTGTTTCGGTATTACTGTAATCACCGCTTCAGCCATGGAGCTGGCGGTCTCGCCATCTTCAGCCATTTTGTTAAAAAGCCGGGTGAGGTGGGGGATTAAGTCTGGGGCAAAGGTTTTGTAAAACTGGGCGGTATATCCGTCTGGACCCGGGGCCTTGTGTGGTTTAAGAGCTTTGATTGCGGCGGCTATTTCCTCGGGGGATGCGTGGGCAGTAAGTCTGTCATTCCATTCCGGCGAGACCTGTGGGAATTGTAAAGTCTTAAGATAGTCACATTGTTTATTCGTGTCCCGTTGGTCCTTAGTGTAGAGATCTTTATAAAAGGAGCTGAAAAGGGCGGCTTTATCCTCGTCCTTGTGTGTCACTATATGGTTGTCCCTACATATGCCCCCTATATATTCCCTTTCCCTTTTTTCCTTGAGTTGTAACGCGAGATGTTTGCCAATCTTATTCCCCTGTGAGTATGATAGCTGGCGGAGTTTAAGGAGGGCAAATTCAGCCCTATTGTTGTAAATGGCTCTGAGTTTGCCCCGTAAGGCAGTGAGGTTGCGAAGTGTAGCTCTAGTGGGATTGGTTTTGTGGGAGAATTCAGCGGTGGTCAGTTCTGCCTCTAGGGCCTCTCTCTCCCTGTTCCGCTGTTTGTTCAAGGCGGAATTGAGAGCGATGCATTGTTCCCGGAAGATTGCCTTGAATGCATCCCAATTGGTGTATGCAAATGTGTCCTCAGGGTTATTTAGCTTAAAAAAATCCGTAATCGATTCCCTTAGTGAGGTGCAATGTACCCTATCCCTTGTGAGGGCTGCCGGAAAGTACCACCGGGGTGTGGTTGGAGCAATGTTACTCCATGTTAAGTGAACCGCTACTAGGCCGTGATCCGAAACGGAAATAGGGAATATCTTGGCAGTCCGAAGCGCTCCCATTAGGTTCTGACTCATAAAGATATAGTCGAGCCTAGAATACGTGCGGTGTACGTGTGAGTAAAAAGTAAAATCACGTGTCTGGGGATACAGAGCACGCCATGCATCTATGAGACCCAAGTCATGCAGCTTTTGCTTAGTGTCTGTGGAGAAGGAGCCTGTGTCTGCCCGGTTTGGATGAGTGCTGTCGAGGTCTGGCTGCCAGGTGAGATTAAAATTGCCCAATAGAAGTGTTGGTCCTTCTCCAAAATCCTGAATTTTCCCTACTATTGTGTTTAGGAAGGCTGTCTGTCCAGTATTAGGTGCATATGTTGCCACGAATGTGCATAGTGTGCCCTTCAGAGCGCCTTTAACCATGACCAAGCGCCCCTCTTTATCGGTCTGGACATCTAAAGGTTGGAATTTCGTGGAGGTGTGAAAGAGGAGAGCCACTCCTCTGTGTTTAGTAAGAGCGGAGGATCTGTATATCAGGGGGTATTGTTTGTGTCGGAGGCGTGCATCCTCGGCTCTAGCGAGATGTGTCTCCTGGAGAGCTACAATGTCAATGTGATGATCGAGGAGGTATTTCCAGACCTTTTGACGCTTTTGAAGAGAGTTAAGGCCCTTCACATTCCATGAACCAATAGTAACTATCATCTAGTGAACATGAACACCCCTTCTCCCCCTAGTGTAGCTATATGATGGGCCTCTGTACTTAGTCAAGGTCCGTGCAAACAAGGTATAGCCCATGTGTAAGGAACGCTAAAGCAAAGATCGGAGCCCAATGAACCAACATAGGAAAGCGTTAAAAAGCCCATAGTCCCACCCCATTCCCCGAAACCGAAATAAACTAGAACTAACATTGCCAGCTTCAGCGGTGGTAGATCCGCTGACAAATTCCCAGCTGAGGGTTGAGGAACCCTCATGGGAACAGTGGAGGAACGGTACGACCGAGGTCCCCGTCCACGCCCCCCCCCGAACATTACTTGGAATTATGATTGTCAATAAGAGTGCGGTTATCTTGTAAAGTCAGCGCTGCAGAAGCACACCCACAAATATGTTAACAGAACTGCCTCTCTGTGACCCTGTGATGAAGAGTATCTGGATTGTCTGTCCCATATTTCCTCTCCGTGAAGATCTCACTGCTCAGTCGAGGCGCCCCAGGGGGGAGAGGCCACAGCTCAAGGGATCATGGGTGTTAGTTGGCGGAGAGGCAGAGGTGCCCAGCGTGTGTCTTACCAGCATGTCCCCACTTCGAGGTCAGGGGGCCCGGCCATGTTCGTCCAACAAGGGTGTGGGCCATCGCTGTGTTCGCCAGCCAGGAACAGTTGAGAAGCCCAGAGAGGTGCAGGGTATATGTAGAGAAATTTGTCTTCACTAAGCAGGGATGGCACAACAGGTCATTACTGGGGATGTCCTTACACCCAACAGTGGCCGAGCAGCCCCTCCTTTCGCTCCACTCTTTCTAGGTTACCTCTGGAGAAGTCCGTCTTCGGAGAAATCAGCAGTGTTCGCTAGGTCGTGAACCCGAATCCGTATGTCTTTGCTGTCTGGGGCACGAGCTCCTCATCTGCGGCCTCTCCGGGAGCCAGTGGACCATTGATATGTCGGAGGCCCGGTTTTCGGCGGGCCCTGAGATTTGCTGTGGGCGGAATCCAGAGAGTCAGAGGGTAGTCCCAAGAGGTCCAGCCCCTCCTGCAGGTCCGAGATGTGGCGTTGTTTATTGTTAAATTCAAAGGAAAGGCCGAACGGATATGTCCATCTATATCTGATGTTGTCATCTCGGAGCTTCGACGTGATGGGACGGAAGAGCTGCCTCCTGGCCAGCGTAGCCGGGGCAAGATCCTAAAGGATTAGGCAAGAATGGCCCTGAAAGGAGACAGATCCTTTTTTCCTGGCAGCTAGCAATACGGCTTCCTTTGTTTTGTAGGAGTGAAATTTGGCAAGGACATCGTGCGGCCGTCGCCGTTCTCCGGACGTTAGGCCCCCAACTCGGTGTGCTCTGTCTAACTTTATTTTTATGGCCTGTGGGTGTAAAACTTCGGCAAAAAGACCCTCCAGGAAGGCCTCGAGATCCTGCCCCTCTGCTTCTTCCTCTAAGTCCCGGATACGCAGGTTCTCCCTCCGTGCTCCATTTTCGAGATCCTCAGCCTTGAGGTGTTGCTGATGTAGTTGATCTTGAAGGGCGCAGATGTCCTCTCGCATGGCGGCGGAGTGCTTATCTATGTCCTGAGCATGCGCTTCCAGATCCACCACTCTCGTGCCCACGGAGTCTACATCTTTTTGTAGAGAGGTGAGCCGTCCCGTGAGATCGGACTTAAGTTGCTCAATCGAGGCCTTGAGATCTTGACTCAGTTCACTCCTTAGTTCTGTCTTGAAGTCTCGTAGTGTAGCTAGAAGATCGTCCTTGGTGAGTGCCATGACGCCTTGTCCCGCGTCTTGTTCAGGTGGTAGTCGCTTGTCTGGTGGTGCGAAGAAATCAGACAGTTTATTCTGTGCCTTACTGGTCCCCCTCTTCGGCGGCATAAGGGCAGGTCCGTACGAGAGGAAGGCAGTGGCCAGGTGGGGAATCTATTGATATGGGGACGCTGATCAGAGGTAAGTCATCATCTAAGGTTCGGATACTACAAGTACTGAAACCTGCGTCCAGGTCACCTCCTTTCACAGTCCAGGTGGACTAGCTCTGAGAGCCGCTCACCGTGTCCGTCGCGAGGCCTTGCGTATCACTCTTCGGGACCCTCCGTATGTAGTGGGACCTAAGCTGTGGGGGGACTTCACAAAGTGTGGCCGTGGTGGTGTCCGCAGTGTGGAGCTGCTCCAGTCGTTAAATCCCTAGTAGGCACTCCTGAGGCAGGCCGCATCGGTGGCCACCCAGCAATGCTGGAAGGCGCTGGCTGGTGGGGTGCTAGGATTAGCGCACGGGGCCTTGAGTGTGTTAAATGCGGCATCAGGTCTGGCCTTAGAAGAATGTGATCCGCAACAGACCCGTATAGGGCCTGGCCGCCATTTTAAAGTCAGGCATGGCGCGTGATAGGGGTCGCATGCTGAATATGTAGACTTCACTCTGCAGGAGGCACTTTATAGGGTTCTGGCACCGCTAGTGAGACTTTCATCGGATCCCCGATCACATTCTCGCCCCACACGCACCTGGCGGGTCTCGAGGGAACAGTCACTCCTCATCGAGCCTCTCCTGGTAAGGACTCCAGCGCGGAGGTGCTCACTTCTTCACGGACACGGCAGACGAGGGTCGAGAGGCCAGCTCATTTGGGCACAGGCCGCAGAATGAAATTTAAGACCGTCAATAGTCCTCTGGTCGCACCCTCGCTGCTTGTGCACCTGGCGGGCCCAGCCGAGTTGCTCGCCCCGCTCAGGGCTCGCGTCCATAAATGGTGTCGGTGGAGCTGGCAGTCCTCACGTTCTCTCCTGTTGATGGCGAAGAGGGGAAGCGGCCACTCCGGTCTCGATTCGCTCTGCCCCAGTGCCGCGGCAGACCACCGAGCCCCTCACTGGCGAGCCGCTGCGCCCTTCCCCCGCGATGTGGCGTCCGCCATTTTGATGAGCGCCGGAGCAGGGCTTCCCTCGTAGGCTCGGACCGCGAATTCAGAAACCTGGGGTGATCAGTTCATGCCCCGCGAAGTCAGCTTGCCAGCGCTGTGTTTCTCAGCCAGAAAGGCGACATGGAACCGCCGTTAGCCGTTCAGGAGCCGAGCGTGGACCGGGAGCCGAGACAAACTACGTCTGTCCGGCCATCTTGCTCGGCCACGCCCCCGGAGCACTTGATTTTAAGGTGTCCATTGAAAACCTTCTAGTTTTTGTGGATTACATAGAGACTCAGTTTGCTGTCATGTGGGGTTGGCATGGGCACAGCAGAATAACTTGGATACTCACTAGGAAAACATCACCAATTGTCAGGAATTTTCCTCACCTCGAACTGATTTCCACCCAGTTCCCACATCAAAAAATGAGACCATTCAAGATCAAAGTTGGAGAATCACTTTGTCATTACACAATTCCTTCCCATCTTTTTTGCCTTCAAAGTATCTGTCCAATATCCAGGGTATTGCTCTGTGGAATTGTTCACGTTACAAATCAGCTCTCCAAAAGGTGAGTTGAAGTTGCTCTACCCTGCCTGATAAGACAACTTCTACGGTTAGTCAATCACAGGTCAGGGTTATCTTTTCTCCCAGAATTGTATTTCAACCCCAGATTTTGAACCCTCAAAGAAACTCAGATTTAAATAAGTGTTTCAATCCATGGTAATGATGAATTTAAGTAGCTAATAGTGCTACTAATCACTCATTAGCCTTATAATCTATCAATCAGTGTTCTTTCACACTTGACCAGCTGCAAATTACACTTAATGTAAATCAGCCTGATGGATATTGCTTTGAATCAATAAGTTTCATATAACAATAAAAGTTGCTATTTTAACAAACAGCATGACTGCTAAATAAACTTTAAAAGTGAAATAATGTACGAAGAATTGTGAAAATCTGGTAAAGAAATGTAAAACTAGGCAGGAATTTAAACAATCCATTAAATGGTTAGACAGATACCTATCCATGTCACTATACTATTTACATACCAATTGAAATGCATTTAAAAATGTTAGTCTTTTTAAGTGCAGTTCAAATAACAATCACACCAATGACAACAATCCAAAATTATGTATAGAGCTCGTTCAATAAGAAATCAAATGAATTGAAATATTAAATGAGACCAGGAACTATACTTATGTATAATTGTATGACTATTAAATGCATAGTTTGACATATCAAAACCTAGTCTTTATGTCACCCCTAAAAGTAAAAGGTTCTTTCTCTAGATTGAACCTTCTGAAATCTTAAAACGGTGCAAAATCAATTTGCTAATTTTCGTAGAATAGATGTCAATTATCTCCTCTCACTGTTTCATTAACTTTATCAATGCACATAATGTGTAAAACAGAGAATATGGATATCATTAAATGTACAACTACAGTATATAACAATTATTTATTTTAAAAGATCCAAGACTACTGCCTAAATACATTTTCAGAGAAGTATATTGGCCCATTTTGAATTCAGTAGATTTCAAGTTATCACGTAGCATCTAAAACCATTTTTTCAGTGCCTGGTGTTTATAACGTATTTTTTGTAATATGTTTTTACTTTCACTAGAGCTTTTTCTAATAAACCTTTAAAACAAGTGTCTGAATAAACATTGGTACAATAATGGCAGCTGCCCCTAAGAAATTAAACTGTGTATTACTATCATGTCTAAACCTGAATAAAGTGACCATAAATGATAATTTTTGTTAGTTTTGTTGGTGACTTAATATGGCATGTAAAATGGAATCTTATGTAGATTATTTCCTATGAATTTACTTACCAACGCATTATTCTGAACTTATAGTATTACATTTCGTACAATTTGAGTCCTATGACTTTCTAGTATCATATTATGTGTATTCAAATTTAGCATTCCAAAATATTCATTCCATTTAGCAGGATCCACAATTGAAATGACAATATGGGTAGAGCAAATTCATAAAAAACACACACACTCAATCAGCACTGAAAAATGAATGACTCAAACTGCAGTATCCTCCCTCCAGCCCATTCGAAGATTTGCATGAAGTAATACAATGGTAGCAGTGCTTAATCTGAGCCACAGGATGCTGGTGGGGCGCACTGACACTCATTTTTGGGGACCAGCACTTATTTTTCCTCATCAGACATTTACCGAGAGAAAGCACACAAATGGGAAAGAAAGAGGAAGAGAAAGAAGGAGAACACATCCCAAAGGTAGACTGCAGGAACCTGCAAGAGCGAGATAAAGGGGCAGGGAGTGTTTGGTAGTCGGTTAAAGAGGCCTGAAGTGGATTTAAGACTCCACTGCCTTGGTATTTGGGTGCCCACGTGTAATAGTGCAGTCAGGGGCTTCTGAGAAGAGCTTTGGGCGCTGACACTTATTCTTTTACAAATTAAGAACTGAACGGTAGTCTCCATTGTGCTTTTACAACATAAATCAACACCAAAAATTCTATCAGTTCTATCAGCATTCGAAGGTTGCTATCAAGAGTGATATCCCTCGGACTATATGTCCCTGAGATGCCTCATGGCCTGAATCAGGCTCTGAACACAAAAGGGCTCAGGAAAGGAACCTGAACTGTACCTGATCTCTTCCCAAAATGGGGGTAGTGATTGAAGAATATCTCTCCAGGGCCCCCTTCCCATGCTGATAGGATTGTAACTGCCCCCATCAACCTAATAACCTAGAATTGTGCTCACTTCTACCACTCTGTAGTATCCAAAATGCAAACTTTCCAAAATTAATAACTAGTTGGACTTGCAGAATTCAAAAGTAAATACATTGACCCATGATAAACCTAAGAAAGAAAGACAAAGAAAGAAAGAACCATAGAAAGAAAGACAGAAAGAAAGGAAGGAAGGACGGAAATAGAGGTAGAAAGAAGGGACAGGTAAAAACACAATACAAATTACTGACTGCACTTCTATAGTGTCTGCATGCCTTTGTAGAAGTGTGTCCCAAGCTTAAAATAAAGGTATTTCCCCTCTAGCCTTCTACCATAGGTGACCACTCTATTCCAGTCCACAAAGTTACGTTTATGGAGCGTTAATAGTTCAGGGTCTTTCAGATGAATGCAGTGACTACAACCTATTCTATCCAGATGAGTATCCTTACGTCCTAAGCGTAGGTGGACTGGCCTTTCTGCTTCATTTTGGCGTGTTCCCTGTAGGCCGCAATCTAGAGGCCGCCATAACCCAGCCCTGCCCCTAGTGCTTATTTCTACTCATATCCTTCTGCGTTTTGGGACTGGTTTGACAATGTTTGCCAGGCCTGATTTGTTTTCTGACCCTACTCTATTTCCGAGGACCATCCCGCCACAGTGGTGGCCTCTTATGTCTATTCTATGTTATTCTAAAATTCTTTACTTTGAATTTCCTGCTTCTTCAGTGGCCAGACTCCTTCAGACAAATGCTGCTCAGGTGGTCCAAAAGCTGGGAAAAGTCAACCTCATGGCTGAAACACATCGAGCCCTACTTTGGCTCCACTCTCTAAACAACGGAGAGTCTGGTTCTAAGGTCTAATTAGGGTGCGCAGTGTCTTATACAACTTTATATCTTCATACGACATCAAGAACTCTTCACTTACAATTCTGGTCCTTCTCTTTCTGGTGTTTTGAATTCAATGCACTAACAGTGGTGAAGTGCCCTTAGATGCACTGGCAGAGAGTTATAAATGATCCACAGTGACAGCTGAAGCAATCAAACCGAGTGACCATCAGGAGCACCTCTCATGCGTGATGCAGTTCTCACAGCTGCACAACCCTAACATATGTCTCTAAGGAGTGCTGAGCCATGGCCAGAGGAGACAGAGGATGGGCATGGAACGGCGTGGAGTGTGGAAACCTGCATTGTCAGTGTGCAGGATGCTGGCCCTGCAATGACACCAAGAAAACAATTCTAAGTAAGAAGTTGCAAGTGGTTCGTCATGATATGTATCAGTGTTTTGTGACTGTAGTCCGGTTGCAAAAAACATAGAAAATTACAGACTCACAAGTAGGGGTGGTAACACATTTGCAAAAGGGAAGGGACCGCTTGTGACCTCTTACATCGTTTGAATTTTTTAAAAAAATATTAAGGAGTAAGCAGTGGTCCAGGGAACCAAACTTAAAAAACATATCTTTTCTTTTTAAATGCTGCTCCAGCTCCTTTAAGGAAAATGGGCTCTGTTTAAAAAAAAAAACACATTTTTTAAAATTATAATGCAATCACAGACATGGTGGTGTGATGACCTCAGCAGGCCACCATCCTTGTGGTGGCATCCATTCATAGTGTGTTGCAATCTGCTAACTATGTATGTATTTATGTATGTAGTATTTCTATAGAACACATTCAGCCAAAAGGCAGCAGAATGCTGTATTAGGTGAAAGAGAAGCATAAAATCAGTGAGTAGCTGGGTTGTGAATGGATAACACTTTGTGATATCTACAACTCTTTCCTACATTTGAGCAGCATTGGGGTGATCATGATGGATACAGGGATGTTTTTCCAGATCATGGGTGCATAGATGGAAAAAGGCCTGTTGCTTTTTTACTTTTTCACATTTCTTGGTTTGCAGTCTGATGGTGTCCCGGCTGCGTGTGTGTCAAGAACCACCAGAGATAGTGATGGTGCAAGATAAGCGGGGATGCTGGTCTTGATGGCTTGTTAAATGATGCCTTTTGAAGCTGGTGCCAGCAGTCAAGAAGAGCCAATGGATTCCATCAGAATGCACGTGATGTGATCATATTTCTTCAGGCCCTGAATGAGACATGCTTTGACATATAGGTTGCCCCAAAGGGGTGCCAGAGTGTAGTCTGGGAAGCCATCGAGTGGGGCATTACCACCGTCCAGATGCGAGAGTGCGAGGCCTCCAACAACAGGTTTAAGATTGGTTTCTAGAAGAAACAGTTTGGCATTCTTTAGAAGAGAGTCGTTCTGCCAGTGTATTAACTGAGGGAGAGACTGGTGTCCAGGGTGAATTCAAGTGACTTGGCACTCGGTGAAAGTTAGCGTTCAAAGCCATTAAGGGCCGTGTCAATGAGCCAGGTTTGTACTGTTTCTTGTTTTTGTTCTTCACAAATAACAAGAATTCTGTCTTAGTTGGGTAAGTCGGTTCACAATAGTCAACACTAGTTGGTTAGTCGGTTCACAACATTCGACACTAGTTGTGAAAATACTGAGTGCAAAGTGCGCCCAATTTTTGTGACCAGTCTTATTTTGCATCTGACCCAATAGTTCCAAGTTACTAGCACAGTGATTTCCCAACACAACGCTCCTTTATTCAGAAGAGAGGATGGAAGGGAGGAAGGAGGCACAGGGCACATATCAACGCTGGGTGCCAGTGAAGGAAGTCCCCAGGTACTATATATCTTTCCCAGAACAGCAGTGATGGTGTAAGCTATATTGTCCACCTCCTTCTGGAATCACCTTGTTCTGCCTCCCCACAGTGTTTGCCTGTTGAATTGCTGTCTGGTGTCGCATGCACGTGCAGTGTAGGTACATGAGGGTGTTTTAAGGCACCCCTGGCAGCAGAGACTTTGGAATGACCCAGGTGCAGGTCTTCTATGGAGATTCCAGCTGTGGAGGGACCGGCCCTTCACTTACCCCTCAGCATCTAGTGAGGTGACCATGTTCCCATAGTCTTGAGGGAGGTGTACTGGTGCGTTGTCAAACACGCCAGCAGGTCTCAGTGCTTTACCACTGAACATTGTATAAGACGGAACAAAAGAAATAAACAGGTCTATAAATCGTAACAGAAAGTCAGGGAGGAAAGAGTACATTTAAAGTAGAAATAAAGAACAAAGGGGCAGAAGGGCAGAAGAAAGAAAAGAGTGCTGATGGAGACAAGAGATAAACAGACGAGAGTAAAACAAACTGAAAGAGAAGATGAAAGGATGAGACTAGTGACAGAACATGGCCTTCTATGAAACTAAAAGAGAAGATGAAAGGATGAGCATAGGGACAGAAACGGCCTTCTATGAGGGGAAGATAAAAGGATGAGACTAGGGACAGTGCATGGCCTTCCTTGAAAACTAGAAGAAAAGATGAAAGGATGCGACTAGTGGAAGATCATAGACTTCATTTAAACTAGGAGAGAGATGAAAGGCTGAGACTCGTGACAGAATCTCACCTTCTTTGGCAGGATTGTGCCAGAAGCCCTGCTGCCTGTCACAGCTCCCGGTTGCAGCGCCGTCCTGTACTTTGAGTTAATTCCCCGCTACGTTGCAGCAGGTAAAAAGGTCGACGCGCACCTCGGGCAAGAGAAGCGCTATCCATCACAGTGACGCAGACCCAGACATTCTATAATGCAGCAGTTCTAAGAGGGTCTCCTCCTCTCTCTCCCACCTCCTGCTCCCCTCCTCTCAGGCCCTGGCTTCCCCACCCTGCGCACAACAGGCTACAGCAGCTGGGGTGGGGGTGCGTCCAGGGCAATTGTGTCATCACATCAGGGCAAGGCCTGCTGGATTTGGAAGACTCGAAGGCTGTAAAAGGAGCTCAGTTGGCCGGTGTGCCTGCTGGGTGTACACAGTAAGTCCCAGGTTTGAAATCAGTACGATAGCACAGTTGGTCAATGTGCTTGTTGCAGAATTCTGTGTGTCCACTGAACGTCACACATTCCAGTTCTAGAAGCAGCCAATGTCCTCGCTGCTGACGTCTGAGCACACCCTACAGGCACAGGTTCGTTTCCAGACACCCTTGATGAAATTGTAACTGTGCAAAACTGGTCCTTAATCTAGGAAGTTTTGTGAATGTGACAGACTCAGCAGCTTCATCATGCTGTGTAGTTTATCACCTTTATAAAAGTTTATCAGAACGAAAACTATTGTGAGGTGGATTTGTAGGACATTTTTCTTGCAAGAGAATTCTTCCACTAAATGTATATTTTGTAAGAGATTTTCTCCTTCAAAACCTGTTCATTGAGGTATTTTTCATCTGTTTTCCATTAAAAGAGTCAGCAGGCTGGCAAAAGCCAATTTAATACATTTTTCACATAAATGGATCAAACAAGTACAATCAAGTAGAAAAACCCAAACATTAAAGTATTCCATTCCATAAAAGAGCTTAGATTGTGGGTCTGTTAACTCTACCTGGCAATAAAACAGAAAACCTCCAGTGGTCAGTGCAACCACAGCAGCAGCAACATCTTCCATCTTGAGATAAGAAAATACAGGAAGCAAGAGAAGATATGTCAGACCATTTCCTGCTGTGCGCCCAGGATCTGAAAGCGCCTATCAGCGTAGATTCGGCGCGCTCCTTCACTCCTGCTCTTCAGGAATGATCTGCAAATCCTGCCTCCATGTGTTGTCCCACGAGCCACCGAATATGGACCCGAGCGGAGAATCCGCATGTCCCACCTATATCGCTCTCCTTAAATCAATCAATCAATCAATCAAACAAGACTTGTACAGCACGGCTAATCACCCGTGATGGTATCCCGGCGTGGAGGATCTTACTGCGGAGGCTCAGTCGAACAGCCAGGTCTTGAGTCTTTTCCTAAATTTCAGCAGCGAGGGTGAGGCCTGGAGGTGGAGAGGGAGGTCATTCCAGGCCCTGGTCGTGAGGTAGAAGAGTGAGCTCCGCTGTGGCTTTGACGTATGCGAGGGGTGCGAGCGAGGTCAAGGGAGGTGTGTTTCCAAATGAATGGTCATGCTATATTTTGTCATGCAATGTATCATGCCAGAATTGGATGGTGCAGTGTTACACCATATATCGCTTTCTTAAGCTTACATGTTTTTCTTGCCACATGATTTCCATCTGTTTTGTTTGAACAACTCTGAGATTTATTTCAATCATGTTTGAGAGATAGCATTTCATGTAATACGTCCGATTAACCTTCCAATTATTTGCTATGCTAAGATCACCTACTCATCATTCCCAGATCCCTTTGATGACGCTTAAATCGTAACCGCCCACATGGCGGCGATAACCAGGGTCAGGGCGGATTTTCTGTTCGGTTGGTTGACGGTGTAGCACACACGCTGACATCTCCCGAGCTATACAAGCATCTAGCGGCTGTTCGGCTTACATGCGGCATTGGCGCGTGCACGTTGACAGCCCCGTGACTATATAACCCGGACGCGGCAAGGGCTACTCTTGCGAGTCAGACGGCTGCTTCTGAACGAGTGCAGAGGTATGGTCTTTCCCCGCTTCTCTATGTGATTTGATCAATTGTCTGTCTATACCTTGAGGGACGCAGTGAGGTTTACTCTCCTTTCCTCTGTTTCTCCAATAGATCGCGCATTAAGTTTTCTGATTAGTTCTGCCCTCAAATTATCGTGCAAGTTCCTGTACAACGATTAAGTAAGTTTGCTCATTTTCATGAGACTGGGGACGTGAATTAAAGTTAACACATTCTTCTACATCCCAGACCACATTGGTGCTGATACACCTTTAATGTTTATTTTCAGCAGCACCACCAGAGGTCCTGATCCGCCTCCATGACATAGGAGCCTTTGGGCCCATCATTTAAACATCTCCACCAGATTCCTCTAGGTGGACTGAAGGGTAATCATTATTGCCTATCCTTAATAGTTATTTTTGTTCATTTTAACCATCACCTGAATCAATAAGGCCCATTTTATTTTAAACCATTCTCAGGTGCCTCCCTTTGTCCTGATGAAGACCCTACTCAAATTCCCTACACACACCCTTGGGGTCGAAACGTTGACTGTTTTATCTATTTTTCCATGTATAGACAACAGCGATTGATTCGCTGTCTCACTAGAATATTATGGTTTTCATGTATTTATTTATGTATTTATAAAGTTTTATATAGCGCGAACATGTATGTTTAGCCTCGACAGTGGCTGGATAGGGCACCAATTCTTTTTCTGTATATAGTGCACATCGCCCTTCCTTTTTCACCAACCTTCACTATCGCACATTGCTATACACTCGGGGGGAGCCCCTTCTGGAGCACCTCTTCACAATAATGCAGACCGTTGTGTTGTCTTTGAATATGAATATCATCATGTGTTAAATACAAATAAATTGTACATTTGATTTACTCAAAGTGGATGTTGTATCGTCTGCTGCGTTTGTTGTCACAGTGACCGTTTTTTCTGTACCGTACTTTCCCCAGGGCCAGTGGATATTTGGGTTCCCCCATTGTTTTGTAAGTCTTTGGGATATAAAAGGCAGTGCTTGAAAAGGTGATCGCATTGCATCATGTTTCATGCCCTGATTGTCTTCCCTCTCAAAGTCCCCTTGCTATACATTTTGGCCCTGATGTTTCCCATGATCATTCCTGAGAAATTCCTTATGAATTTTCCTTTTTCTGTTGCTTAGTTTAGCTTTTGCTATTTTGTTTACTCTGTTTCCTCCAATCAGTTTTGTTACCTTCATTGTGGATCCTCTGAGTCTGGCCCTTTTAACCTTCTTGCCTCTTTCCTTCCTCCTGATATCAGCAGGAGTTTGGTACCTTGCTGATTATCACTAGAACATCACACATCATTGATCAAGATCAGCATCATCAAACAAGAGCTACACAGACTGACAAAGGAGGTTTCCCCCATTGTGTGTTTGTGTCCTACCTGTTACTCTCTGAAGGACACATCTGTCATGTACAATCTTCGGTTCAGGATGGCACAATGGCTACTGGGGTGTGGGGGGAGTCTCCCTTTCTTCGGGCACTCTTGAAGAACACTCAACAGACCTACATTGCATCCAGTGCTTGACTGAAAGGGGTCAAGTGCCTCCTTAATAGGATCCTATTTAGGAGGAAAAAGCCACAAGGGCAAAAACAATGTCCTTGGCAGTCACAAGGGTTCTTGAATTGTGGTTAAAAGGCGAGACTGAGCATGATAAGCGCGGCAGCCGAAGCATCCTGAATCAGAGGTGAGCAGGAGCCCAGCATCAACCTTCCTGGAGGCCAAATCCACAAGAGATCCTGATGGGAAATCAGGGACTAAATGAATAGCAATAGACAATGAAGATGATGAAAAATTAGGTAGCAAATCCATACAAAGCATCCTTCTCAAGCTGGAGCCTGCTTACACACGGTTAAGACAAGAAAAGACATCATGGCCATCTTAGTTTGGAATCCACAGAGAGAAAACCCTGTAGAGACACCCATCTTGAAATGGTATAGATATTTGGTTAAATATGCCTACTCTTGCTGGAAAATGCAGTTTGCGAATAAAGGCAGGCAGAGGAAGAAAAACACCATGTTGGACAGCGTAACATCATAATCCTGAACTCAGTGCTCTGCGTGGCTTGCGAAGCAGCTGCGATTATAGACTCTATGGTGCTGACAATGCTGACTGAAGCGGAACCTCTGACCGCGTGCTCAGCGCATGTACCAGGGATATGATGTCTTCGACCAGGTGGAACATGCCATTGCCAGTGAGTTGTACTATGAATCTTGCTTTGAGATGTAACATCCACCAGCATTAACAAACCCTACAAACCAGGCCAGTGCTAGAAAATGAAAACACCTGGTTCTGCACAAATGGAGTAGTTAAAACATTTAGCATGTACAGAATATAATTCTCAGTGTTCATAAATTGTCTTTGTAACTTAAAATGAAAGTGTTAGAGAAAGTCCTGAGAGAGTCACCCTTCTCTATTGGATGGCGCTTTAGTGATGCTTACAGTGACTATTCTGTACAAACCATATTACTTCAATCAAAAATACTGCGGGCACTAACCAGCGATGCAGGACACAATAGTGTGATTGCTATTTGATGATGCCAAAAAAAAAATATATAGCTCCTAACGCCTTCCTGGATACAAAACAGTTCATCTACTAAGGCCACCTTTCTGTCTACTCTCAGGATTGACTACTTCTTCCCAAATAATCTTGAAGTTTATATAACTGCACCATATCTCTGGAGAGACTATTGACCTACAATGACATGTGGATCCATCGTCAACATCATGTAGGGTGGGTGGACTAGAAACACATACAGTCAATATGAAAAGCATCTGTGTGACACAGACATCTTGTATTCTGGAAAAAGTCAACTTCTATCCCTTGATTAGCTGCTGAACCCTTCTATTGTCCCAAGGGTTATCCAGCTTGTATTTGTATTTATATAGCAGGAACCTAGATAGGAAGCAAGAGAGCACTGTACATTATATCGGGTATTGGGAGAAGATCGTGCACGCCAAGTGGAGAATACAAATTCATTTCACTATTTTTTAGACACAAAGGGCCCGATTCACAAAGGTAAAGTTAGACCGAAAGTCTAACTTAGACCAAAGTCTAGCTTTACTACTTTTCGGTATTCACAAAGGGAAGTTACTAGTAGTCATTTTACTACTAGTAAACTTACTAGTAGTAAAATGACTACTAGTAAAATTACTAGAAGTAAAGTTACTGGTAGTAACTTACCTTTGTGAATACCGAAAAGTAGTAAAGCTAGACTTTTGGTCTAAGTTAGACTTTTGGTCTAAGTTTACCTTTGTGAATCGGGCCCAGAGGTCTTAAGTGATTTGCTCAGAATCACACAATGTTGAGCCAAGTGCCGAGGACAGGATTTGAAACTGGGTCCCCAGGCTCCATGGTCAGCAGCTATAGCTCCTAAGCCACAACTTGCAGCAAATTTAAACAAGGGGAGTTGTTTATCTATGTATGGTTGGTATGTGATTCATCTCAATATTTAATAAACAACTTCTCAAATTAGATATTTATGTTTATTGTAAACTTGCTAAGGCATGGATGGCATCCTTCATAACACAGATGAGATCTAGAATACATTGCAGACCAAGAAATCTATGTGTCGGCTGAAAATGCAATGGAAAAGAACAGAATTGCAGTTTCACCATGGATGTCTCAACAGAGGGTGAGCAGTGCCTGTGACATGGCTTCCTCACTGATGAACAAAGACTGAAATCTGGGCAGAAATGCAGGGAAAAGAAGGGCCAGGCTGTCACCAACACCTTTGTGTTCCACACTTGGAGACTCCAGGACTTTGCGCCTGATTAAGATCTTTGGCGGATGGGATACTCCGTCACAAACGTGACAGATCTCCCGTCCTCCATATTACAATTCCATTATATCCTAGGGAATTTGTAATATGGCGGACGGGATATCTGTTACGTTTGTGACTGAGTAGTTCATCTGCCAAGATCGTAATCAGGCCCTTTGACGTCAATGCTTCCATGAGCATTCATTCCAACCCTGGTGATGGATGGCACCCTAGTCCTTCCAGGTCAAGGGTCAGGATGTCCAATAGAGTCTAAGGCAATGAGAGTGTGGCAGAGGACCTCATGGGCCGCTGGCTGCGGGAGGCTGAACTGAACATACATATACTTTGAGGGGCTTCACTGCGGTCTCTCTATCAGACGGAAGGCCTCTACCCACTGTCCACGCATGTCACACAGAGGAGTCCTTATGATTAGCGGCAATTTTAAGCCAAGTGTTTGGACTGTTTGGGGCATATGTACAAGGAAATGGCACAGCACTGCAGCAAATTTCGTTGTACTTCGTAATTTCCAAAACGCAGGGATGCATCGTATTTACAAGAATACGGCACATCCCTGTGGTTTTTTTTGCGCTGGCGCTAAAAATAGCTGCCTAGCCCCAACACATACACCCTTGCGCCATAGTGCAGGGATGATTGTTTATGTGCATGAAGGCGTCCCTTCCTGCATATAAACAAGCGATTTGCTAGATCGATGTGTGCTGAATTCTGAAGCACACATCGAAGTAGCAAAGCGCCATTGTTAAATGATTATTTATGTGCTGGAAGGTGTCCCTTCCTGCATATAAACAATCAATAATGGTGATTTGCTATTTCGATGTGTGCTGCATTCTGCAGCACACATCGGAGTAGCATATCGCCAATAAGTTAATGATTGTTTATGTGCAGGAAGGTACACCTTCCTGCCCAAAAACAATTATTGATGGCGTTTAGCTCTTTCTATGTGTGCTGCAAAATGCAGCACACATAGAAAAAGTAAAAACGAGGAGAAATAATAGTATTACTCCTCGTTGTGCCATTCTAACGCCTGCTATTGCATGGCGTTAGTTTTTGGTACTGCCTAAGATTTACACCTCGTTGTAAATCTGGGGCAGCGTCAAAAAGCAATGGGTGTTGCGGTGGAACGCCCACAGCGGCACCCATTGCACGCCCCTTTCGTGAAAGGGGACGATATTTACAAAGCGGCGTTAAGCCATGCAAAGTGGCTTAACGCCACTTTGTAAATATGGAGCAGGATATTGCGCCACCGGAGCGTCGTAAAAAGTGACGTACCGGTGGCGCCATTCCCTTGTACATATGCCCCTTTGTTTCAAATGTGTACCTACCTATAGGGATGCTTTGAACCTGTTTACATCTGAAAGTAATACGCATCATGTTTGCATTCATTTTCTAATGACCCTCTAGCTATGAATTAGATTTTACTCTCTGACATGTTTAAAGAACCCGATGTGAGCAGATCGAACACAAACCTGCCTTTTCCAGGATTACTCTCTTGGCGGACTGAGATCCTGTTACCAGATAAGAGGGGCGGAAGCGTGTTGTGAAGGGGACAAGTCAATGCTAAAGGCAGAGCTGCCTGGCAGCATCACTCAGACTCAGCTGCTCATTACTGTCCTGACACAGCACAAGAGTTATTGGCACAGGGCGTCATTGGCCCGCGTCTTCGGCCTGTAATCGAACAGATGCGCCTTTGAAGCTCACTGGCTGGGAGTGTCTGGCTGGATTGCTTTGTAAATGATGGGCAAAGAGTTAAATTAGAGTCATGCAAAATTCAAATGTTATCTTGAGTTTCTGTGATGTTTATGAAATTAGCAAAGATTTTCAACTTTTCAAAACAAAAGCATTTCTGATAGAGAATTCTTTAAAAAAAAAAAGTCAGGTCTCTGGTGAAACAACAATAACACTTTTGTAACTTTTTGGCTATTTACAAACATTTATAAGCGCATTTTACACAGTTATCTGCACACATGGGCAAATATGTGCATTTAATCATGCAAGCCCCACTAATCAATATTTCTGCAGAGTATCCTCGTGTGGTGTTGTGATCATCAAGAAAGACAGAGACCTCAAGATTTAGCAAGAATGTGATCATTAGAAAGACAGGGACCACAAGAGTGTTGCCATCAAGAAAGACAGGGACCACAAGATTAAGGTCGTCAAGAAAGACAGGGACCACAAGAGTGTTGTCATCAAGAAAGACAGGGACCTCAAGATTGAGGTCATCAAGAAAGGCAGGGACCACAAGATTAAGTTCGTCAAGAAAGACAGGGACCACAAGATTAAGGTTGTCAAGAAAGACAGGGACCACAAGATTAAGGTCGTCAAGAAAGACAGGGACCACAAGATTAAGGTCGTCAAGAAAGACAAGGACCACAAGATTTAGCAAGAATGTGATCATTAGAAAGACAGGGACCACAGGAGTGTTGTCATCAAGAAAGACAGGGACCACAAGATTAAGGTCGTCAAGAAAGACAGGGACCACAAGATTTAGGTCGTCAAGAAAGACAGGGACCACAAGATTAAGGTCGTCAAGAAAGACAGGGACCACAAGATTAAGGTCGTCAAGAAAGACAAGGACCACAAGATTTAGCAAGAATGTGATCATTAGAAAGACAGGGACCACAAGAGTGTTGTCATCAAGAAAGACAGGGACCACAAGATTAAGGTCGTCAAGAAAGACAGGGACTTCAAGATTGAGATCATCAAGAAAGACAGGGACCTCAAGATTGAGATCATCAAGAAAGACAGGGACCACAAGATAGTGGCCATCAACAAAGACAGGGACCTCAAGATTAAGGTCGTCAAGAAAGACAGGGACTTCAAGATTGAGATCATCAAGAAAGACAAGGACCACAAGATTTGGCAAGAATGTGATCATTAGAAAGACAGGGACCACAAGAGTGTTGTCATCAAGAAAGACAGGGACCACAAGATTAAGGTCGTCAAGAAAGACAGGGACTTCAAGATTGAGATCATCAAGAAAGACAGGGACCTCAAGATTGAGATCATCAAGAAAGACAGGGACCACAAGATAGTGGCCATCAACAAAGACAGGGACCTCAAGATTGAGGTCATCAAGAAAGACAGGGACCTCAAGATTGAGGTCCTCAAGAAAGACAGAGACCTCAAGATTGAGGTCCTCAAGAAAGACAGGGACCACAAGAGTGTTGCCATCAAGAAAGACAGGGACCACAAGATTGAGGTCGTCAAGAAAGACAGGGACCTCAAGATTGAGATCATCAAGAAAGACAGGGACCACAAGATAGTGGCCAACAACAAAGACAGGGACCTCAAGATTGAGGTCATCTAGAAAGACGGGGACCACAAGATTGTGGTCATCAAGAAAGACAGGGACCTCAAGCTTGAGGTCGTCAAGAAAGACAGGGACTACAAGATTGAGGTCGTCATGAAAGACAGGGACCTCAAGATTGAGATTAGATTAGATTAGAATACTTGTAAAGTGCATTGCTGCCTCGGCAATGAGGCGTCCCAGCGCTGAAGCAAGATGGAGTGAGGAGTAGGCGAGGAGTTAGCATTGAGAGAAGAGCCAGATCTTTACTAACCTTCTGAAGGCCTGGTGATCAGAATTGCTACGGATGTGTAGAGGGAGGGAATTCCACAAGGCGGGGGCCAGTCGCCTGAAGGAGCGACCGCCAGATCTGGTCCTTCGTATACGTGGAATTCTTGCAAGAAGCAAGTTCGCCGAGCGCAGCGCTCGTGAGGGTGCATAATGGGCGCATAGATCGCTCAGGATTTCCGGGCCGATGCCTGTCAGAATCTTGTGCGTGATACAGATCGCCTTGAAACGGCAGGGGCAGCCAGTGAAGACGGTGGAGGAGGTTGGAGACATGGCAGTGCTTGGGGAGGGCAAAGATAGCACGGGCTGCAGCGTTCTGGACTCGCTGCAAACGGTTCATCACAGACTTGTTGGAGCCCAGAAGGAGCGCATTGCAATAGTCTAATCGGGCCAGTATGGAGGCTTGGATGATCAGCTGACGCGTTTGGGCGTCAAACAGACCAAGTATCGGCTTGAGGCCACGAAGTAGCCCGAAACATTTCCCGGCCACTGATTTGGCATGCGTCTCAAAGTTAAGATCTTTATCAAGCATAATTCCCAGATTCTTCACCACCGATTGAGGGGCAGGAGAGGCTCCAAGGGCAGAGGGCCACCTATCATTGTCCCAGAGATGGGAATCTTTGCCAACCAGAAGAATCTCAGACTTGGCTGAGTTCAACTGCAGAAAGTTGGCTGTCATCCACTCTGCAATGGCCAATATGTCTTCTTTGAATTTAGCTCTATCCTGGCTGGGATTATTTGACAGGGTGATCACCAATTGGGTGTCATCTGCATATGACACCAAGGAGATTCCCCGCGCTTTGGCCATCCGCGCCAATGGGCTCATATAGACATTAAAAAGCGTGGGGCTCAATGCTGATCCCTGTGGAACCCCACAGCGGAGTGGGTGAACATGGGAGGCAAAAGGGGGAGCTATTACTTGGAAAGTCCGATCGGCCAAAAAGGACGAGAACCACGATAAGGTTTTGTTGCTAACCCCTATCTCCTCCAGACGGAGAAGCATGATTTCATGGTAGACCGTGTCGAATGCCGCACTCAGATCCAACAGAACCAGAGCTGAGGTTCTGCCGGCATCCGAGGCGGTACGCAGTTGTTCCACGACCACTAGCAGGGCAGACTCGGTACTATATCGTGGTCGGAACCCATTCTGGGAAATATCTAGTATAGAATTAGCTTCCAGGAAATGAGTTAAAGTCGAGTTCACATGAGCTTCCAGGATTTTGGATAAAAATGGAGGTAACGAGATAGGACGATAGTTTTCCGACTTGGATGCGTCCAGTGTTGGTTTCTTAAGTAGGGGGACCACTTTGGCATGCTTCCAGGATTTTGGAACCACCGCCGAGGCAAGGGATAGATTGACCAGCTCCAGACACTCAGGCAGGAGGCCCTGTTGAACTTTTCGAAAAGCGTCAGGTCTTAAAGGGTCATCTGGAGATCCTGATTTAATTTTGACAACCAGTGCTTCCAAGTCTTTAGGGGAAATAGGGGGAAGTGACGTGAGAGAGACAATCTCTGAGCCTATGTACATGTTCCTCCCGGTCACGTTGGGTGGTGCACCGTGGTCAAAATTATGATAGATACGTTCCACCTTCTCCAGAAAGAAATTCGCCAACTCTTCACATTGTAGGCTAGAGGATATAGTGCTGCCTGATGCCGGGGGAGATGTAACCAGATCCTTCAAAAGGGAGAATATGGTTTTGCTACGATTATTACTTGTAGTGATCAGGCTAGAGTAGTGGGCTGCCCTAGTTTTACGCACCAGTTTATGGTATGCCTTGATTGCTGATCTGTACTGCAATTTAGCCTGGGGATCATATGAACGCCTCCAGGCTCTTTCCAGAACCTTGCAATTCTTCCTGGCTAAGGTCAGGGCCTCATTGAACCAGGCGTTAGCCCGAGCACCTTTAGAGTGGGTAGGTTTAAATGGGATACAGGTGTCCAGTGCTTGGGTTACCCGCCTTTGAAAGAGCGCATCGGCCTCTTCCATATTTGCGGCTTTATCTAACGGCTGTGTGCTCAAGGCTGTGAGGAAAGCCGCCTGGTCAAGTTTGTGCCAAGGCCGTTTCAATGAAGGGAGCTGGTTAGACCGGTGCTTAGGACCGGCTAGCGTTAGCCGCATTAAAATGAGAAAGTGATCTGTCCAGATCATAGGAAGGGGTGCTTGGACTCAAGCTTGAGGTCGTCAAGAAAGACAGGGACCTCAAGATTGAGGTCGTCAAGAAAGACAGGGTACACAAGATTGAGGTCGTCAAGAAAGACAGGGAACACAAGATTGAGGTCATCAAGAAAGACAGGGACTACACGATTGAGCGAGATCTAGCGCACTTCTTTATTGCACCTCATCCATCCGAGACACTGGCCTCACTGACCACATTCATATACCAGCATCCTCTTTGCTCACATCCTCTTTCCTCTTTGCTCATAGTCAGAGAATGCTTTGTGCCCACAGATTCCTATGCAGAATTTCCCTACATCATCCCACACCTGAGCCTGGTTCTAAAAGGGTGTAAGTCACCCTTCATGAAGCAAAGCCAGGCTCGTTTTTTTAAAGATTCACTTATTGGAGAAAAGCCTCACTCATTTGGTGGGAGTTTCACACATTGCAACATAGTCTTCTCTCATTGGGTATCAATCTCAGAAAAAGCTGCACATTGTCACGCATCGAGTGTAAGTATTACATCGTGACGCACAATCTCAATCGCTGAGCATCAGTCTGAAGCACAGTCTCACTCGTTTTAAGGTTCACATTTTGGAACACAGCCTCAGGGATTCTGTGTTACTGTCACACCGTGCAGCACATTCCCAAACAAACAGAACGGCATAGGAGCCCAGAAGCCTAAAGGCCACCAGCATAGATAGAGAGCAAGTCATTGGCGAGTCGTTGGTAGTGAACCAGTTTATGCAAGGAGTATGGAATGGTGGGAGGCAGATGAAGAGACTGGGGGATGGAGAAAAAAGAAGAAAAAAAAACTAGTATCATCCACATAACATAGGTCCATGGCAATTACAAAACAAACATTGGCAAAACCAATAGGTACATTATTTGGTTTTGCAGGGATGTGCCACAGAAAAAAATAAAAAATAAAACATGCACCTACCTACACATGTCAGCCATGTGCTTGCCATAAAAAATTATACTAATAAAAATCACCTATAATTTTAATATAATAGTACTGGTGTTCCACAGCATGCACATATTCTCCGAACAGCTACAGAAACCCTTTAAATATTAGAATACAGCACATGAAATATGATTCTCAGTAATGCGAAACACGTTTGCCTTTGACTTTCTGTAACCTGAAAACATAACTTAAAGACGCAAAGATAAATATAAACAACAGAACGATTAAAGAATGGAAAGGAAAAAGCATCGGCAAAGTACAATTTTGGCTCACCAGCTCTGACAGTAACATACATTTCTTTTTAAGTTCGATGGGCACATTTAATCAGAAAAAGTGCTTTAACTTACAGCGCTAGACTGGGAAGCCAAAGCCTGAAGTGCACTGACATGCTGACTCATGCTGTGTGCCGGGGAGGGTGGAATCAAAATGTAAATGACAGTTGAACAGACCAATGGATGAAGAAATCTCACCCAAAGGTTCTCTATGTATGCATTTATGTCTGTATTTTTATGATTTTTTTAAAATTATATAAGATTGGCAGGACAGGTAAAGCAGACTGTAGTCCATACATAAAATGCATTGGCAAAGCCAATATATCTCACCTATGCGAGAGGCTTTGCAAATGTGTTTTAGCCATGTTGTGCACCAGCGTGGGTGCTGTTCAGCATGGCTCAAAGTCAGTGGCATAGAGGACGGTGGCCTGGAGTTGAGTGACATGGAGTGGTTTAGAGTGGAGTAGAGTGTTTTAGAGTGGAGTGGAGTGTCGTAGAGTGTTGTAGAGCAGAGTAGCAAAGAGTGGAGTGGCGTAGAGTGCCGTACAGTGGAGTGGTGTAAAGTGTAGTAGAGTGCCATAGAGTGGAATGTCGTAAAGTGTAGTGTCGTAGAGTGAGTGTAATACAGTGGAGTGGGGTAGAGTGGAGTGGCACATAGTAGCATAGAGTGGAGTGGCATAGTGTGGGGGAGAGTGTCATAGACTGAAGCGAAGTGGCTTGGAGCAGTGTAGATTGTCGTAGAGTGGAGTTGCGTAGCGTGGCATAAAATGGAGTGTCATAGAGTGGAGTAGAGTGAAGTGGCACAAGGTGGAGTGGTGTAGAGTGGAGTGGTAATGAGTTCTAAGTTTATTACAACAGTCAAATATTAGTGTTGCTCCAAAACTAATTCTCAGGGTACCATAACTACCATCAAATGCAATAAGGCATGAAGATGGTCTCGCGTATTTAGTAAAGTTGGAGACCGAAACATTAATGTCCACTACTTACAGACCAACTACTACAGGAACAGGCTCTACATCACAGGGATTCATTATCTGGAATGCTTCCTTTCTTAATGAGTGTATTTGACACACATTTGTTCTTACAATGGGATTGTATTGTTGCTCGGATATGAATTTACCTTGAAAAAATGAAGACAAGAGGGGTTTGGCAAAACAGGAACAAGTTGGATTAATTAAATGCAGCGGCTGGTGGAGCCTCGACAGAGTAGCATCTGAAGACAGTGTCAATGTACAGAGGTTTTGGCCGGCATTATATACAGTTCTTGAAGTACAATAAACCGATTACACATTTCTGTAGAGCATGTGGGTCCGGGCCTAGTCATAAATTAGAAGTACAACCATCTGACAACGGGGACATAGGTGGCTTTCGACCTCGAGGCGAACTAGTGTGGGCCAATGTGTATGTGTCCAGATGTCTGGCATGAGGAACATGTGATCACTACATGTGGTGTCCTGATTGGCTGAGTGTTCCTAACTACATGTGGCATCTCACTTTGTGGTATTTTGGAAATGTGAGCTTTTGGCCAAACGAGTTTTATTGGGGCCATTTTCCTCAAACCTGTTTGTGGTTTAGCTGCCTATCTGTGTGATCGATCTGGGTTTTCCCTTGTTGCGCTTTGTCTTCGGGCTGAGTGTCACCCCTCCTGTGAACTATCAATTGTTAGGCCTGGGTTTGGGTCGCATGGCTTGTCTGACCAAGTATCTCTGACTCAGGGTTGTTGGGTGAATTTAACAGCAATGATATGAGCTCGTTGCAGTGTATGCATACAACATGGAGGTCATTGATATCATTTTTACCAACATTCTCATTATTGTGCGTACAGTTGTCATAGCATACATAGCTTTTACTATTTTTGACATGGTTATGTGTGCATAGTTTCTGGCGTAGATCAACATTGCATTTACTGGTATTGCCACCGTGTGGCCTGCACATTTCATGGTGTACATTGACGTCATATTCACCGATATTAACAGTATCAAACAATGTATAATTATTATACGGGTCAGATCCGTATCTGTTGCATGGTTTGAACCCCTCACAAATTGATTTGCGATATCTTTTGTATTGATACTCAATATATACTAAGACATTGCTACATCATTGCTTTTGTACGCCTGTTCATTATGTTCAATTAATTAATGTTGTATGACCTAGATCAATTGGAAATCATTTTGTTTGATTAAGTTTCATTGCTGCCACTGCTGCGTCACTTCCTAAGGGTTGCTTTTGTGCAGGAAAGTGCCCCTTCCCGTACAAAAACGATCCTACAAGCAACGCAGGCACCCTTGAACCATGGTGCAAGGGTGCCTGCGTTGGCGCTAGACAGCCCATTGTGCATCAGTGCAGGGGAAAGGACAGGATTGCATCGTATTGTCTTAAATATGGCACATTCCTGCCCTTTCCCAGTAAAGCAGCTGAGCCACTTTTTCATAAATATGGCCCACAGCGACTGTGGCCGAGAATGTGGTAACCACATACCAAATGGACTTTGCTGGGTAGAAGGGATTCAATAATTTAGCTCATGGCTCTTTACAGTGTCCTGACAAAGATGGATGCTCACTAGAGTTCCTGCTTTTCATCCTCCTTGTGAACAACCGACATCTGGACAAATACAGTGGATGATCAAAGTCAATATCAAAGGATTCCCCCACTACTGAAGCCAAACTATGGACTTGAGGCTGGCGTAGGAGGTGTGTTGTTCCACTTCTTCAGCCCTATGTCACAGAAAGAACATTTTACATCTACGCTGTCCTTCTCTTGTTTGGGTTGAAACGTCATGAGCCCATCTTTCCAGCTCTGACGTCACTTGACTGACTCACAGTAAAAGAAAAATTGCAAGTAACAATACCATACAGGTTTGCACATACAGTCTGTTGAATAACAACCAATAATGCGTAAATACAAAAACAGTGATAACAACTACAATAACTTCCAGCTGGGGGTCCTACCCATTTGAGTGGGAGGGGGCAGGACAAGGAGGGAAGGTGGAGAGAGCAATATCTATGATCTCATTGGAGCGAGGGGGAGGAGGAAGAGCCCGAGGGAGAAGGTGCAAGGGGGCCGCTGCTGGAGATGCACAGTTCCAGTGATCCCTTACCATGAGAATAGGTCCACCGAGGCTAGGTTGGTGCAGTCATCAATCGAATCAGGAGTTGTAATGAATTGAATTAAGGGAGGTGGATGCAATTTATCAAACAGCTTGAGGACGTATCTATCCCAGAAAGTGGCCGTGCCCTCACCTCCCTGCCGGAGTGTATGCTTCAGCGACTGCCTATTTGTGTGTTCCTCGAAGCCAGGTAAGTACTGTGGGCAGCTGTGCCGCCTTATATGACATGACTATCAACCTTCTGAACAGGGCCAGAGCGCGGTCTACCATCCTCAGGTGGTATCTGGTGCATTAGGAGCGTTTGGTGATTCCTAGTAAACAATGCAGCGGGTCAGGAGTTAATGGTATGTCAACTACTATGGAGAAATGACCAGCACCCGAGTCCAGACCCGTGCGAGTGGTGGGCATTCCCAAACCATGTGTAGGAATGTAGCATCAGCATGTCTACATCTTGGGCACGCGGACGGTGTCCCTGGGAACATCGCATGTAGCCAGTGTGGGGTGAGGTACGTTTGGTGGAGATAATTAAACTGTGTGAATTTAAGGCTAGCATAGTTATCTGTAATTTTGTGCAATTTTCCTGAAATGTCACATGATTAAACAAAACCAAATCATGGAAGTTTCTCACACACCTACGCTGAGATCCAGTGTTCCTCACCACTACCCCAGAGACATGCCCACTTCTCACTGGACACTGATTGCCTTCTAGCTGGGTCGCTAAGTGGACTGAGTCAGATACAGTGCATCACTGAATGTGGCGGTAATAACATATTTTGTCGGTGAATCAGACAATGATATGATATAAAAAGCCTGCAATATGCATCAGTGTGCGGTGTGTGCGGTGTGTGAGTCCAAACATGCAGGAGTGGAGGAGTCTGACCGGGCGCCTACAGTCACTTTGAGTGACCCTTGAGTTTGAGGCAGGCAGCTTTGCCTGTGGCACTTTCGGCTGATTGGGCAGGATTACGCCTCGGTTCCAGTCCACCAATCGCACTGCAGCAGCAGCCCCAGAAGGGAGCACTGTTTACTGGTTGATCTCCATGGGAACACATTCTAAGAAAAGAAGGCGCATTTTTTGGTTGGGATGGGTACATTTTTGGTTCTCTGGACCCATCTCACGCTGATCTCATTAGGCTCAAATTACCTTCCCCGTGATTGTCAGGGCATCAGACTGTTTCCAGGATCTCAGCAGAGCAGGAGAGCTTGGGCCTTCCTGTCAGATGAGAGGCAATGAGAATAAATATGTGGTCACATGTATTTCAATTCACAATGAGCTGGATTTATATCTGACTACAGATTCTACAACAATCCAGGGTCCGGCTCTGTATAAAAGTGTAAAGTTTCCTGACTTTTCAACATTTGTGCAAAGAGGGCTGTGTTCATTAACCACCACTATTCCTTCATTTTAATTCTCCCACGATCGAATTTGTGATAATAAATAATTGCAATAAATAAAGCATTTCACACAAATCCCGCGTCTGTTTACCTGGAGACAAACATTGTGCTGAATAAGGAACAAGTTCTCAATTGGAAACCAATAGCAGAGTAGAGAACCTCATGGCTCGCGCTAGAGCATGCACGCGGTGAGCACTCGCGCGAGTGCAAGCACGCAGTGAGCACTCGCGTGAGCGACGTAGCTCATTCTGCAGGTAGGGGCATTGTTGCGAGTCCCAGAACCTGGATTAGCTTGCCATCTTTCTGTTTTCTTTGTATTGTGCTACTTCATGTATGTGCTGCTGGTGGCATTGTTAAGCTGTGAATTAAAGCCCTATAGGGAATGGTTGTAGGCTGTTGGGCAGTGCACCCCATATACTTTTTATCATAGCCCTTCGGGGCAGAGAAAAGGCCAATTATCAGTAAAGGATTTCTGTACCCTAAATCCATCCTCCTGCCATAGACATAATAGAAAGACATATCAATTCAAAGAAGTCTGGAGGACCTGGAGAGCTGATGGCTTCAGGGTCGAAATAGGGAAGCAAAAGCAGTCTTGGCAAAAATGCTCAAACCAGACCTGTTCCCTTCATCTCCTTGCACAATCTCTCTCTTGCCATCCAGCCAATCTCTCTCATTCCTTCTCTTGTTTCCCTCATCTCCCTCTCTCATTGGCTTCTCTCTGTCTCCCCCTCCCTCTCTTTCTCTCTCTTGAAGACTCTAACCTTGGGGAGCTGGGGAAGTGACAGAGGAACCAGGAGCCTTTCAAAACCTGCCTCCGAGGGCCAAGGCCCACCGGGGAACTGCCCGATGGAATAAAAGGCTTGACTGGCCCTGGACAGCTTTAATATTTCTTGGTGGTCTGACTGCCGTTATGGATAATATAATCTTTTTATAATATCTAAGAAGGAGGAGGAATCACTGGACAAGTATAAGATGTCCTAGTCAACAACACCCACTATAGACACATTTCTGTCTACAATTACATCTTTACTGGGAGTAGTGAGAACTGAAATATAAGTCAGTTGCCAGCTGGTCCAATCATCTCGACTGCGACATTGTAAATATGTTGTGATAGAAATATCCCCTGCATGGTGTACAGGCGTGTTCCCCTGCCCTGAGTGCTTGACTCTTGTACCATATATCCTGTTTAAATACTTGGTCCTAATCGTGTGTGTGTGTGTAGAACCCTGTAGGTCCTTCACGCATCCTGTGACCTGAAGGGGTGCACCAAGCATGCCTTCATTTACTGACAGAGGGCTACTGTCCCTCTCATGGGTGTATCACGTCGATCAGTGGTGTCAGTGTGCCTTCATGTACTGACAGAGGGCTACTATCCCTGTCATGGGTTTATCACATAGATTAGTGGTGTCAGTGTGCCTTCATTTACTGACAGAGGGCTACTGTCCCTCTCATGGGTGTATCACGTCGATCAGTGATGTCAGTGCGCCCTCGTTTAATGACAGAGGGCTACTGTCCCTCTCATTGGTTTAGCACGTCGATCAGTGATGTCAGTGCGCCCTCGTTTAATGACAGAGGGCTACTGTCCCTCTCATTGGTTTAGCACGTCGATCAGTGATGTCAGTGCGCCCTCGTTTAATGACAGAGGGCTACTGTCCCTCTCATTGGTTTGGCACGTCGACCAGTGGTGGCAGCGTACCATATTTCTTTGAATCCATAAGATGATTAGACCTTCTCTGGAGTGGAGTCCTACTGGCCCACTCATGTAAAGTTTCACTTCCATAAGCTTCTTTAAGAAACTGAGGCATCTGGCTGGATGAACTGTCATTGAAAATCCATACAAATTACATGGGGGAAAACCTGTTTCTGGTATCTGAGAGTCTTGCAATATTTATTTCATTATATTGAGCTAGTGAACCACGGTACCACTGTTAATGCAGTCCCTGAATCTAGACTACACTATGGCAATGCCATTTATCTTGGACTACCTGATGCACTGATTAACCAATTACAACTGGTTCTAAATATGGCAGCCAGACTAATCACCCACACCCCAAGAAGGACTCATATTACAACTATCTTGGACCAATTTCATTGGCTCCCAATAAAAGAAACAGATTTTGTTTAAAGCATTGACAGTTGTGCACAGAGACATATATCAACATTCATCTCAATTCTTAGCAGATAAATGTTCCTTTCACTTGTCCAAACTTGTATGATCTCATCAGGCTTTTCTCCTAAATGTGCCTAGAACCCACCGCTGTAGATTTGGTAATCCTGAACCCACCGCTGTAGATTTGGTAATCCTGAACCCACCGCTGTAGATTTGGTAATCCTGAACCCACCGCTGTAGATTTGGTAATCCTGAACCCACCGCTGTAGATTTGGTAATCCTGAACCCACCGCTGTAGATTTGGTAATCCTGAACCCACCGCTGTAGATTTGGTAATCCTGAACCCACCGCTGTAGATTTGGTAATCCTGAACCCACCGCTGTAGATTTGGTAATCCTGAACCCACCGCTGTAGATTTGGTAATCCTGAACCCACCGCTGTAGATTTGGTAATCCTGAACCCACCGCTGTAGATTTGGTAATCCTGAACCCACCGCTGTAGATTTGGTAATCCTGAACCCACCGCTGTAGATTTGGTAATCCTGAACCCACCGCTGTAGATTTGGTAATCCTGAACCCACCGCTGTAGATTTGGTAATCCTGAACCCACCGCTGTAGATTTGGTAATCCTGAACCCACCGCTGTAGATTTGGTAATCCTGAACCCACCGCTGTAGATTTGGTAATCCTGAACCCACCGCTGTAGATTTGGTAATCCTGAACCCACCGCTGTAGATTTGGTAATCCTGAACCCACCGCTGTAGATTTGGTAATCCTGAACCCACCGCTGTAGATTTGGTAATCCTGAACCCACCGCTGTAGATTTGGTAATCCTGAACCCACCGCTGTAGATTTGGTAATCCTGAACCCACCGCTGTAGATTTGGTAATCCTGAACCCACCGCTGTAGATTTGGTAATCCTGAACCCACCGCTGTAGATTTGGTAATCCTGAACCCACCGCTGTAGATTTGGTAATCCTGAACCCACCGCTGTAGATTTGGTAATCCTGAACCCACCGCTGTAGATTTGGTAATCCTGAACCCACCGCTGTAGATTTGGTAATCCTGAACCCACCGCTGTAGATTTGGTAATCCTGAACCCACCGCTGTAGATTTGGTAATCCTGAACCCACCGCTGTAGATTTGGTAATCCTGAACCCACCGCTGTAGATTTGGTAATCCTGAACCCACCGCTGTAGATTTGGTAATCCTGAACCCACCGCTGTAGATTTGGTAATCCTGAACCCACCGCTGTAGATTTGGTAATCCTGAACCCACCGCTGTAGATTTGGTAATCCTGAACCCACCGCTGTAGATTTGGTAATCCTGAACCCACCGCTGTAGATTTGGTAATCCTGAACCCACCGCTGTAGATTTGGTAATCCTGAACCCACCGCTGTAGATTTGGTAATCCTGCTTTCTCAGTCACCTCAGGAAAAACCAGGAATTCTCACCCTTTCTCCCTTCCAGTGGTTTCCAACATCACCTCATTCAGGTCTGGCGGTAATATACAAACAACAGCTGCACTGCAACTTATCGGAAGTCCAGATCAGTGGCTCCGAAGCAGCTTTCTTTTCTCTATCTATTACAGGCTGCTGTTCCCTCAATGGCCTATTGATTTATAGGCCTCCTGGGTCTGCTGCATCTTTCATCACGGCCTTACTTGATATCATTCCGGCTTCTGCTCTGCAACATTCCAACCTCCTTATTTTAGGGGATCTTAACTTACATTTTGATGATCCAACTTTGCACACTAGTGCAGACTTAATGGAGGACTTAAAGTCGCTTCAGTTCCAACAGCTAGTACAGGAACCCATGCATACTCTGGGGCATACTCTTGACCCCATTTTTGCAACCCCGGATTTAGTGAAAGCAGCTTCCCCGATACCTAGTGCCTGATCCGATCACTATATTATCCCTTTTCAGATTCTGGATGCCAATACCCCGCCGAAACCATTACGGGCTCACTCTATCAAAACTCGTAATTGGACTAGGGTTAGTGAGGAGGCTTTTTCATCTGCCCTGAGCAGCTGCCCTCCATGCCTAGAAAACTGCCCACAGGCCACCAATTTGCAAGTCTCGGCCTGGATCGAGGAAGCCTTAGATCTTATAGCTCCTCGAAAAACGCAAAACTTCTCGCGCTCCAGACCTTCAGCGGGATGGTTTACGGAGGACCTTTTACTAACTAAAATGTCATGCAAGCGTTCGGAACGCAAATGGCAGAAGAGCTATTGCACTCTAGACAAAGAGATTTACCTGCTTGCATTAAAGGAATACCATAAGAAGATTAGGCTGGCTCGGACATTATTTTTAACACAAAAGATAGACGAGGCTAAAAATGCTCCTCGTGAGATTTTCAGAATTGTTAATTCTCTTCCGTCCCTGGACGCAGTTTCAGCTGTCAGAACACCTAGTATGAGTAGCTGTAATGAGATAGCCCACTTTTTCTCTGATAAATCTCATCTCTATATGCCTCCTTCCCAGCAACTGTTAAGAACTACTGCTTCTTTCCACCAAATAGGAATCTGATTATTCCCCAGATGGCACCTTTACGATTAAAAGCATCTCAGTGAAAAACCTATGCTCCCTGGCGGCCAAAACCAAATCGGGTTCCCAGCTAGACTCTGCTCCCCCGGCTTTCTTGGAACGGGGGCTCAATGCCCTTACCCCTAGATTATGTTCCGTGCTTAATCTGTCGTTTGAAGCCAGTTCACTTCCAGCCGAGTGGAAGCACGCAATGGTGATTCCTCTCCTCAAAAAAACATCTCTAGACTCTTCTATACCGGAGAACTTTCGCCCAATTTCCTTGCTTCCGTTCCTGGCGAAATTGGCTGAAAAGCTTGTCAATTTTCAACTGATGGAGTTCATTACAGAGAACAATCTCCTTCATGAGACTCGATCGGGTTTCACACCCCATATAGTACTGAATCTGCCTCGCTTCTAGCCTCGGAGACGGTACGCAGAGTGGCCGACGAAGGGAAAACTGGGGCTCTCATCATGCTGGACCTCAGTGCAGCATTCGACACAGTCTCGCATACTGTGCTGCTGGAACGACTGTGGACACAGGGCATAAAGGGAAGAGCTTTGACTGGATTGCAGACTTCCTTCACAAGTGCTCTTTCCAGGTATTCAGAAGCCATATACCTCTGACATTATCCCCTTGCAGCAGGGAGTGCCTCAGGGATCAGCACTGAGTCCTACTCTTTTTAACTTATATCTCCGCCCTTTGGCGGACGTTATCGAGGGCCATGGCGTGAGAATGGTGCCATATGCTGATGACACTCAGCTAGTCATCACACTAGCACACGATGACGGCAGGGCTACAGCGAATTTTAAATCCTGTCTAGCTGACCTGGTGACACGGATGCAGGCTAGCTGCCTGAAGTTAAATGCGTACAAAACAGAGGTGTTGCTGGTTGGGAAACAGCCCTTGATTTGGTCTTTTGCATGGTGGCCTGGTGATCTGGGCCCCACCTCAGTCCCAAAACCCAAAGTGAAAAATCTGGGCATCCTTTTTGATGCACAGCTATCATTTGAAGTCAGATCAGGGCCACGGTGGGCACCTGTTTTGGAGTGCTGAGGCTGTTGAGAAAGATTCTGGGGCTAATACCGGACTCAGCACAAAACACAGTAACCCAGGCCCTGTTGGTGTCCTGGCTTGACTACTGCAATGCGCCCTACTTAGGGGTCTCCAAAGGCAGGTTGGCGCTGCTTTGAAGAGTACAAAATGCAGCAGCCTGGATGCTACTAAGAATTCCGAAATGGATTACCATTAGCCCCGGTCTGGCTAAACTTCACTGGCTCCCCATTAAGCACAGAATCTCCTTCAAAGCTCTCTGTTTTACACACAGGATACTGAATCGGAGGGGGCCCTAGTTACCTTTTTCCCTTGATCAAAGCTTACACCCCTTCCAGAGTTCTTAGATCTGGGGAAGCAGCTCTGGCAGTGATTCCTAGAGTGCGTTGATCGCAACTGGGGGGGTAGCTCCTTTAGTCTCCGTGTGGCCAAGCTGCGGAACTCAATGCCACTCAACATGAGACTCGAACCTTCTGAGGCAAGTTTCCGAAAAAACCTTAAGACTTGGATCTTTAGGCAGAGTTAGTAGGAGCACAGGGCCTAACTGTTTCTGACTCTATTTCTGACCATGACATGAGGCTACTGCTTAGTGCGGGGACACTCCTTGGGAGTAACCAGGCGCTCTACAAATTCTAAATAAATAAATTCAAAGAAACACTGGAAACAAAACATATATATATATATATATATATATATATATATATATACATATATATATACATATATACATATATATATACATATATGTATATATATATGAATTTCTCAGGAACTACTGAACGGATATACACCTTTGAAAGCAAAGAGTGCACTCTGGACCAAGAGCTACCTCTCTGCCAAATTTGGTGTAATTCCGTTCAGCAGTTCGGCCTGTAGCTGTGACAAAAGTTTCCTATGGAAATTAACATTGAGAAAACGCCCTTTTTTCTCGGCCCCCGCTTAACGAATCCCCCGAAACCTTCAAGACAGGAGTTGACCTAAACGGACCATTGGTTTTGAAAATTTTGCGAAGATTCGTCAAACGGCGCCAAAGGAAAAAACACTTTTTTAATAGAAACAGGGTCCTAACTATATATATATATATATATATATATATATATATATATATATATATATATATATATATATATATATATATATATATATATATATTTATTTGCTCCACTGCACCTGGAACCAGCGCATTCGTGGACGGGTGCTTGTAACGCGGAGGTGCATCCGCGTTCAATATGCGCGCTCACTCCCTCTCCCTCTTCGGTTTCGAGAAAGCACTCGCAGGGGTCTTTGCTAATTTTGAATTGCTTTAATTCGTACAGCCAATAGTCAACATGACGCGTTTCGGCTTACGCCTTAATCTAATGTTTTTTTTTTGGAAACATTAGATTAAGGCGTAAACCGAAACGCGTCATGTTGACTATTGGCTGTACGAATTAAAGCAATTCAAAATTAGCAAAGACCCCTGCGAGTGCTTTCTCGAAACCGAAGAGGGAGAGGGAGTGAGCGCGCATATATATATATATATATATATATCCCTTCTGCCCAGCATTCATTACAACGGTTGAGCTTGCTAGCGCCATGATGCTCCGACGATCAAGCACTCTATAAATCTTCAGCAGAGACCGTTACCCAGTTCCTTGAGCTAATGTCCTGAGAGTGTTCTGCATGTTTATGTGTGTAGCTTACATGGTACATGCATGGTGTGTGTGAGTGAGCCAGAGTATTGGAGGCCAGCTGAAACCATGTTGAATACCCTTTGTCTGGCTTTGCAAAAGATAGCGATGATGGTTGTGATCCCAGAGAGTGGAAGTGTATTGCTCACATTCCCGAAGCTGCAGGGAGGAGACGCAGGCACTGAAGTAAGCTGAGCGGAGACAGAGTTCCTTTAGATCTTCAAGTTGATCTTTTGCTTAGTGAAGAGATTCTGATTGGTCTTCCTGAACACTGCCATCTGGTGGATGACAGGGATGAAGGGGGGAACAGCAGACTCTGTTGAGCAAGGTGAGGAAACCTTTTGTCTTTTCCTAATTCCTCCTTGAGTTGTGCGGATGACAGCTGAGTTGCAGAGACCTCGCACCTCTTTGTGCCCCTGTTGTGATTGCTCCAGGTTGGAAAACAACCCTGCTGTAAGAAGCATCACTCTACACAAAGGCTGGAGAACAGCCTGGACAAGACACTTGAAAGAAGAACCACCATGAACAGGTTCTACAGTTTATGACAGTGGATACATATCTCCTCATTATCAGTTGTGTATAAAAGTGGGACCCCACTTGTTATTTCTGTTCCAAATATTTTATGGCCAAAGAAGGGAAGGCTGGTGTCTGCCTGATAGCAGTTTCCAGGAGGTGAGGGGAGATCACCTGAGGTCTTAAACTTCTCTTGCTGGAGGAGCTATTTATCGTTCCTGAAGCACCTAGCAACCTCCCTGCGTGCTCAGACCAGGATGGCTCCTGCAAGTGCGGAACTGGTTGTGCTTGTCCCAGTTTTCACAGCCTTAATAGGACAGACATCAGGACATAAGAGGCAGACAGCTTCAAACTCCACAGATGAGGCCGGTAGCCCCTGCTTGCCCCGAGGCCCCCTGAACAGGGTCTGACAATATATAATAGGTTTTGCTCCAATTACGTTTAAAAAAAATATATATATGTTTATTTTATATCTTTTTAAGATAGATACAAATGAGATGGAAACAAAAATCCTAGCATACAAGAGAAACAATCACATCATGAATTATAGTGTTGTATGAATATGTGGTGTCAAAGACCGTTACAGCATCCTAAGAAAACCGTTGTCTCCTTTCTTGTTTTACTGTTTAATCTGCCACCTGGCATTTGCTACGGCCTCAGTATCGCCCACTAATATGTCAATGTGTTCCTGATGTATATTTTTATTCTTTTTTCTGCCACAGCTATCTACCTATGTCTTCCACAACTCGTATGTAAAGCGCTCTGATACACGCTTGGGTCATGTTCGCGCTATACAAAACTTTAAAAATAAAATAAATAAATAAACATAGAAATAGGTGAGCAAAGCTACTCAGCCAGAAGTCAATAGTTATAAGTAAACAAGGCTACAGATTGTTGACAAGTAAACATGTTGAGCACATTAGAGGAACAGAGGCACCATCATTCTTAATACTGTATATCTGCTTCCTATGCTACCCACACGCATATTGGTGAAGTGTTATTCAGCATTTTCATGTGGAGAGGTGTGGTGCAGCGGCCAGGGCAGCTGACTTCGGAGCACAGGGCTCGCGGTTCAATCCCCGGCTCCGGCGGCAGCTTAGCTCAGCACCATGTGACTCTGGGCAATAGCTCTCTTAATTTCCATGACGGCCCCCAGCGCCTTGAGACCCGTAAGGGTGAGTAGTACGCGCTTTACAAATACGTATTTACATTTTATTTTTTACATTTTATTTTCATCATCTGTAACCTCCGAGACAGATGCTATAAGCTCATGGTATGCTTGGTTGTTCTTCCAAACATGCTTGGGTTGTTCAACTAGATGAACCAGGTCACAAAGTGATCCTTGTTGTCGGGACACAGCACATGTCTTTAAAGAGGACATGGAATGGGGGGGAAGGCTCCGTCCAGTGCATTTGGCAAGGAATAGAGTCAACTCAACTGCTCTATGCTGCACAATCTGTAATCTAGGACACATTCCCAGCAACAAAACCCCAGGATCACAGCCCCGGGATCAGCATAAATGCATACATGCCAACCCTCCCAATTCAGGCAGGAGACAACCGATTTCAAAGGTAGTCTCCCGCCTCCTGATTCCTGTATGCAAAAACCCAATACCTCGGCAGGATTCAGCCAACATGGACTGGTCTTGTGTGACTCCGAGTATGCACTGCCAGTAACCTGCTCGTGCAGGCTGAAGCACAACATGTTTGTCAAGCTCTCTCTGCCTGCCAAAGAGTTGCCTCTGTGCTCTTGACAGGTAAGGAAAAAACATATATTTACATTTCTGAGATCTGATCCTGCAGCAGCACACGTACAAGTCCCATAAATGCCAATAGACCCGATTCAGGCCTCAATAGAATTCAATGGGAGAAATACATTTTCCTGATTATTTTTTTAAATCTCCTAATTTCCTCTTCTAAAATGTTGGCCTGTATGTAAATGGTATTACTGAATACAGGTATCACCTTAAAACTTGCAAGTCCTGAACTACAACAGGATAGAGAAAGAGTTAAAAGAAGTAAACTGGGCGTCGATGTCTATAAAAGGACAAGAGCGCAGGAAAGAACAACGGGGAAATGAAGAACCAAACAACTCAGAAGTGCAGATCAGAGGGCTTGTGAAGCAATGAGACACAACTCAAAGATGGCTCATATTGGCCTACGACAGGAAGGTGCAGGCTGTACATGATGGTATGAGCAGTAGGGGTCGGCAAAGAGTTTATTACATGAGCAAACTGCTACAGACATCAGTCATTTGCATACATGTAATTCCATGCACTCTCTTTGACTACAAACTTGGGGCCAGATGTACGACGCATTTTAGCGTGCGCAAACGGGTCTTAGACCCATTTGCGCACGCTAAATGCATGGGCCCATGTACAAACAGTATATTGCGAGTCGCAAATAAATTGCGACTCGCAAAATACTGTTTTGCGACTCGCTATTAGGAAGGGGCGTTCCCTTCCTAATAGCGACCGCAAAGCTATGTACAAAACACTCGCAAATTACCACCTACTTCGAGTAGGTGGTATTGCATTTGCAAATGGGAAGGGGTCCCCTTCCCCTTTGCAAATGCATGCAATATTATTTTTTAAGGGCAGGCTGTGGTCCCAGGTACCACTGCCTGCCCTTAAAAAATGAAACGAAAACGTTTCATTTTTAAAAAAAAAATGCATCCCGTTTTCCTTTAAGCAATACGGGCTGCATTTTTTAAAAAAAAAAGCTGCTTTATTTAAAAGCAGTCCCAGACATGGTGGTCTGCTGAGCTCAGCAGGCCACCATCCCTGGGAGGGCTGTCATTCCCAATGGGCTCGCAAATTGCGAGAGGCTCATTAATATTCATGACCCCATTGGGAATCGCAAACAGTGTTAAACACACTGTTGTACATTCCAAATTACGACTCGCAATTCAGCGCAAATTGCGAGTTGCAATTTGGAATGGTCGTACATCTGGCCCTTGGTGTTTCCAAAACGAATTTGCAATATTTCCTTTCAAGAACCAGATGCAGATGAAAACGGATGTAATATTTTCTCATGAGTTAGCTACAAAACCATTTTTCTTGCAACTTGAAAACTATGTGGATGTTGGCAATATTATTTTCTTCAGACAACTTAAAAGGCGTGCAAATGCTCCAATTTTAACGTGAAACCCCACTTGCAGAAACAGCACAATCTGAGGCCCTCAATACAGGTTTATTGAAATAGGGTGGGGTACTTACCACACTTAGGGGCATATTCTCAAGGACTCATCGCCGAGTTAGCGGCACTTTATCGCAGCCAAAGTGGTGATAAATTCATCGCACCATTCACAAGCTGGCGCTAACAGCCGATATCACCAGTATTCCTGCGATAGCAGCCGCAAAAAACAACGTCACGGATGACACCGGCAACTAACGCTAATGAGATGCAGAGTAGGCGTTCCCGTGCAAAAACCCGCGGAAACACCACTTCGCAACATTCTCAACGACCAGCCAGATCGGCGATAAGACCACAAAACATGCGATAAGGCGCGTTAGCAGCAGGGATTTAACACCTGCTCTTACCTGGTGTTAAGTCGGACGACAACCTGCACCACAAAAGGGAGCCCAGCCCACAGCCACACCAGAAGAACAACAGATGCCATGGAGCTACTGACCATGCAGCTCGGAGCCCCAAGAGGGCCACAACACCCACCGCCACCACCCCCAGGCCCGCCAACCCCCCCCAGGACCCCTCCCCCGTGGCCCCACCCGGGCCCCCCTGGACAAAGATATCTCACATCTACCTCACAAATTCATGAACACAACAATTCGCCTGATGTCGCACAAGTACACCAACCAACATCCATGTGTGGTTCGAAAAAGAAAAAACATACATACAACTCAGAATTCCAAAAATAATCAAATTATTCAAATTCAAATCAACATCAATAATTGGAAGAGTCATGGCGGGTCATCTCCGGACAAACCGTAAGTCACAGCCTGCAAGACTGAATTGAAGATAAGAAGGTGTGTCATGCGCACAACAAAGGACAGAGAGAGAGAGGAAGAGAGAGAGAAAGAAAGGGAGAAAGAGAGAGAGTGAAAGAGAGGGAGAGAAAGAAAGAGAGAGAAAGGGGGAGAGAGGGAGAAGGAGAGAGAGAGAGAAACAGAGGAAGAGAGAGAGAGAGACAGCGAAAGGAAGAGAGGGAGAAGGAGAGAGAGAGTAACAGAGGAAGAGAGAGAGACAGTGAAAGGAAGAGAGGGAGAGGGAGAGACAGTGAAAGAAAGAGAGGGAGAGAGAGAAAGAGAGAGAGAGAAAGATAGAGAAAGAGAGGGAGAGAGAGAGAGAGAGAAAGATAGAGAAAGAGAGGGAGAGAGAGAGACAGTGCCGACACTGTGCACCCAGGCTGCTGCACCCCAGCCCCTCCCGCCGCCCAGCGTGGATTGCCCGCCCCTGCGCACCCAGGCCTCACTGCTCACCTGCTGCCACCGGTGTGTCTCCAACCACGTGACGGTTCACACTGCAGGCCACCAGGTCCCTCATCTGAAACAGAGTCCACAGCTAATGATGGCAGAGTACATATCATTGCACACGGCAACATCGCATGGCCGCCCCTGCGCACCCAGGCCGCGGCACCCCAGCCCCTCCCGCCGCCCAGCATGGATTGCCCGCCCCTGCGCACCCAGGCCTCACTGCTCACCTGCTGCCACCTGTGTGTCTCCAACCACGTGCCGGTTCACACTGCAGGCCACCAGGTCCCTCATCTGAAACAGAGTCCACAGCTAATGATGGCAGAGTACATATCATTGCACACGGCAACATCGCATGGCTGCCCCTGCGCACCCAGGCCGCTGCACCCCAGCCCCTCCCGCCGCCCAGCGTGGATTGCCCGCCCCTGCGCACCCAGGCCTCACTGCTTACCTTCCGCCACCGGCGTGTCTCCAAGAGGGCCCACCACGTCCGGGTGCAAGCTCCGAGCCCGGGGCCCGCGATCTTGGCAGCCTCCACATCACGCATCCCCGCAGCGCGGGCCACCAGGTCGCACACTTGATTCTGGGTCTTGATTTTGCAATGGCAGAGATCCTATCAGTGCACACGTCATCATCGCAGGCTGCACCCGCTCAGCTCTCTAGGTGCCACTAACTCTGTGAAACGCGAGGCAACGCCACGTGGCGGTAGGCCCGCGCTACCCGCTGGCTCAGGCCTACATTGCGCTCCACCAGGCGCACACTTGACTCTGGGTCTTGATATTGCAATGGCAGAGACCATATCAGTGCACACGTCATCATCGCAGGCTGCACACCCGCTCAGCACTTTAGGTGCCCCTACCTCAGTGCACAGTAAGTCACCGTCCCGTGGCGGTAGGCCCGTGCCCGCCGCAGTGCTACCGGTGCCACCGATTCCGTGCAACGCAAGTCATGGACCCTATATGATTGAGTCTCGTCGTAGGCCAGGCGGACGCAGCCATGTCACCTCAGGCAGTGGGGAAGAACTGGGACACATAGCGTCGTCGTCCCCCCTTTATACGTACGCCGAGTGGGCTGGCTCGGCGTACGCCAGGCCAACGTAGGGGTGTGAACAATTATGCCTGGTCTCTGGGCGTGGTCCATATCTGGGCTGCACAGGAAACCAACTGATGCGTGTGTATCTGTTGCAGTGTCTGCGCCACACGGCCCGCAATCGACAATGTTGCAATGTTGCATGCAGCCGGAGGGCGTCCGCGCATGAAGGGACTGTACAAGGAGCGCAAGGCCGCTAGGGGTCTTGGCTCATACATGGCAACTGGTGTGTGTGTTCATCGCTTTTGGTGCACCATAAGCCCAAGGCCTAGCCTCAATTGCAGCGCGATAGCCACATCACATTTCCAGGATACAAGCAGTAGTCTGACTAACATTAGGGATGAAAGCCCCTTTGTCTCAATACAGAAGGCGGAAGGACATCTGCACCCTCGACCTTGGAAATGCATGCGGCAGGCACCCCCTAAGAGAGATACCATGGCAGACGAAGACGACTCCCACACTACACACGGCGCCAATGAAAGATCAACGAATCCAAACCCCACACACAGAAGTCCTTGCTCGAGGTACTCCTGCATGGAACAGCCTTGACACTTACGTACAGGACAACCCATACGTACAAACTTTGCACACTCATATGACTCATTGCTCCGAGCTGTGGCATATCATTCACATAACAGCCGCAGGTCAGAAGAGTGCCGGTTCTACGAGTGCGAACAACGCAATGTCAGAACATCCCGGGCACATGCACAACCCCTGTCACGTGGAACTGTACCGTGACCGAATGCTGCATTTGTTGGGGGCACTGCCACTGGCAGTGTTGCGCATCAGTTACCGTCTGAGCTTCCGTCTTGCGTACGTCACCTGGGTCCAGCCCTGGTTCCACTGCCGATCATGCATATTCGAGTGGCCCATGGATGTCTGCCTATCCAACACAACGGTAGCTGAACTGGATTATAACATGTGTGTGCGCCCCCTGTTGGACCACGACCGGGAGTGTAACCGTGATACCCGTTCATGGGATGCCCTGGTATTGGGCGTATGTGCTGGCAGTTGGGCATGTGAGATCGCACAATTCCTTGTGTGCAGTGACCACATCGAAGCGCTCCCCTATTGGGCTGTGTTGCGGATTGGTGAAACGGCGTGGACGGAGCACATCTGTCCAGACCAGCTAATGGATTGGCTCGCCCCCGTGTTCGTTGAAGTCGACAACGACGTACTCTTGGAACTGATTGCCCATGAAGCTGCGCTCGCTTTCATGGACGAGTAACTACGTTCCTGCAGCCACAAAAGATTGTAACCCATAGCACAGGTCCCAACACCCTTTTGCATCTTGGGGAAATGGACACATATCCCACCATGACAGTGGACATGTCTGCATTCGCCTGGACTCAGAATGCATGTGCGTGCAAGACTGCGGGTTGACACACACCTGTGCAAGGTGAGTGGACAGCAGCGCCTGGCAACGTTCCTCAACATGACACACCGCTGGAGGGAGAGTTCACACTTGGCAATGTAGCACTACATGTGACCTTGTTGGACTCCTTCACCTGCTCACTGTCAGCAGAGCGGACAGTCAGCGCTGTCCGGTGGTACAGGACTATGCAGATCCCATGGGCTGTGAGTGGTGTCCCCTGACACGGTGCAATGAGCATTCGCCAAACACCACATGACTCGTCCAGCAAGGCAAGGTGGGCTGAGACCGTTGGCATCCGTCATGGTTGGTGTTCATTTGTGCCTCCCCATGTCTTGTACCTCTACATGTTCCTTGGCTGCCTGTTAGTGTCTGATGCATTGGTCTGCATGTTGTGGCCCTTGTCTTCCCGTACTGACAAGCACATGCTAATAAAGTGTACGCAGCTTCACTAGTGTTCAACTATGATGAGTGTTGATTTGCATGCCAAATCGTGTGCCCCAATGAGCATTGTCCGTACACAGGGAGGGACTGTCTGACGCATTTCACTTAGGGGTGAGTCCCTATTGCCAGCTCCACCTCTGTGAGCCAGACATTGTGGTTGGGAGAGTTGCTGGTAGACCTGTGCGCTTACGTGTCTTCCGCAATGTGAGTATGGTGTCCAACTTCTTGCCATGTGGATCAATGTGTTCCATCAAACCAGGCTGTGTCCACAGTTGAGTGTGTGTAGGTATGCGAAGAGATGTTCTGTTGTCACATGTGATGTGGGACACTACTTTAGGCCTCCTACCGACTTTGACATATTTACACACAGCCCTATTTAATACATGGACGTGGGACTACGTTGGGGGGTTGTGAGATTGTTGTTCATGATCAATGAGGCCACAGCTAGTTCACACCTCCACAGTCATGTAATTGGCCATGTGTGTCACGGTCAAACATGCGCATTTATGTCATTTACCAGGGTGTACCTTTTTGTGCAATCAATGTCCCTACAGTCATCCATACTGTCATACTTGATTGAACATAGACATGACACATCTGTGTGATTAGGAATGTTTTATTCACATCCTGTGGAGTGTTGGAGCTGGAGCAGTACATGGCCATGCCCACCCCACATTACATGGTTGCCCAGTGGAGGGCCAAACAGAGTCCTTTAGGGGATGACAAGTTAATCGGTAGAGGAAGGGTTGAGTCCGCAGCCTGTTTGCTGTGTCATTGGTAACCAGAGCAGATATGGCAGTCCATGTCGGGGTCCAGGTGGATGTCGCAGAGTGTTTCGGGGGACAGTGGAAGGTGTAGTACCAGGGCATGATGCAGAGGGCTGTACCAAGCAGAAACAGGCCATATGGCGGGTGATGAATGCTACGACCTCCTTTTTGACACAGAGTCATTACCGTCCACATCTTCGTCCTCTGATACGTCTTCTGTGTCAGGTGTGCCAGGTGTGTGTGGTGGTGTTATGGCTGCATCACTGTGTGCCACTGACACATCAGGGGGCGGAGGTGGTATGGCTGCATCACTGTGTGCCACTGACACATCAGGGGGCGGAGATGTGTGTGTCGAGGTTCCTGCAGCAGTCATCTGGGACAGGCTCTGTGGCAGCGATGGCAAGATGAGGATCTGCAGGGCATGGTAGATCCCAGCTACATCTCGCTGGTGTTCAGCCGTGGCAGCCAGCCTTCCTGCCTCCATCCGCTCCATGTTCTCCATTGTCCTCTGCATCTGTGCCAACTCTGTGCTGTCGTCGCTGGAGCCTCTCTGACTAGACAGTTCTTGTATCCGAGTAAGGGATCTAGCGAGGTCAGCCAAGCATTGTTGTAGGGCATGGAGCGGACTGTGGGTGTCCGTTAGGGAGTGTAAGTGGTCCTTGATGGGACTGAGACACCCAAGTATGGCATCTAGTTTGGCTGCCATGAGGTCCAACCCCACCCGCACCTGTTCAGCCAGCTCCTTCTGGCAGTCTGACACACGGTGTTGGAATGCCATGTGTTCTTCGGTGAGGTGCTGGGAGCCAGCCGTGGTGGTGGGTGCTTCCTGCTGTGTGGTCTGTGCAGGGGGTGGTATCACCTCGATGCAGCTGGGCTGCCCTGCTCCTGGAGGTGGGGTGCGGAGGCTGTCTACGAGCCGTTGGAGGGTGTCGGAGCAGATGGCCAGGGGTTCCTCCTCCTCCTCACTGAAGAGATGTATGGTCTGCTCTGCAGGAGGTCTTGATTGTCCCTCTGCAATGTGAAGGGGAGATGCAGGTTAACAGTGTGTTCCATGTATGTGCACGCATTGTACATGTTTACATACTGACTGCATGACAATGAACATTGTGACTGTTTTGGAGGAGCTGGGTATTTGATGGGGGCCAGTGGACATTCCGACTACATGACGGATGTGAGGTTGTACTCGTACATTATCATCTGACAGTTTCCTGCTATGCCTGATGTGATTGGCCATTTTCTACGCACATGCGGCACCAGTTGTGTCCTCTGTTCTGTGGTGTACGTGTGGCACTTTCTACCACATTGTGGTCAATGTTGATGTGCTGTGATTGCTATGTGTGTGTGCTGCATTGTGGGAGAGTCGCCCCTGCAGCTCTGATTTAGCGGCCCCTTATCCCTTTGAGGCGGTGTGCCTTTGACTTGTGTGCTTTTACGGTGCTGAGATGTTGGCGACTTGGGTCATTTGTGCTCCTGTACGGATTTTGTACTCTTGTGCATTGTTTGTCTGCAGATGTGTTGTTGACGTCAGGGGTTGTATGTGCACGTGGATGTGTCAGAGTGTGACCTGCTCCTTTGGGGATGTTATCCACACTGGGCCACCTCAGTGTCGTGGTGTGCACCATGTCATGTATTTTGACTGCAGCCATGCTATTGGTCATGCAGTGTCACTTGCATTGTCAGTGTGGCTCACAGGGCCGCTGCTTTGCTGGGTTCAGCACATGTGCATGGGTAGGTTGTGAGATTGGTGAGGGGGGGGCATTTGTGCACATGGTGGACGGGGGCCTACTTGGTGTTTCTGTGTGTGCTGCAGTGTGCCAAGGCCATCAGGGACAGGTCCCACAGTCATTGTGGGTGTGCAGTGTGCTATTCTTGATTGTGCATGTGTGCCATTGTGCCCGTCTCCCCCCGCCCCCCAGTCCCTGGTGGTTACTCACCCTGTTGCTGTTGGGTCAGGTCATATCGAGCAGTGTCCGGACCCCCAACTCCTTGCACCGTCTCCGCACTGATGACTGTGGCCACCATTTCCTCCAGCTCATCCAGCTCCTCCTGTGGCGCAGGACTCCCACCTCCAGTGGCCGTTGCTGCCTTCCGGTTGGCAGCGAGTTTCTGCTTGGTTTGGCTTTTGACGTCATGCCAGCGCCTCTTGACCTCCTCCATTGACCTCTTCGACACTCCGACTGCATTCACGGTGTTCAGGATGGACTGCCATATTTCCATTTGTGTTGCCGATGACACAGTGGAGGTGACGAACAGTTGTTGGTAGTGTTCGGTCACCTCCGTGACAATGATCCGGTTTTCCTGCGGACTGAACCCAGTCTTCCTCTCCCTCTTCTCGTTGCCCTTCTCCGGCCCCGGGGTTCCTGGCTGGTCGTCTGTGGGGCTTGTGGGGTTCGCGTTGTCCTCTGCACTCGGTCCGGGTGCGTCCATGGTGCTACGCAGTTGCATTTTTTTGGCTTTTTTTTCTCTGCTTTTATAGTGCATTCTCACGCATGGCGCGTGGGAATCGCAGGCCTGTCGCTGGTTTTCGCTGATTTTTGTATCGCCATTGGGGTCATCGCAACTTTTTTCGTGTCCGTGTTTCGCTTTTTTTTTGGGCTTTGCGTTCATTTTAACGTGGGCATTTGTTGCGTTATCGTATGACTATCGCATGGTGCCACCGGGTTGTGAATGCTGCGTTAACACAGTGTTATTTTCCCGCAATAGACTGCAATGTGAGAAGTTGCGTTAAGCGATTTTGGCGATAGTTAACACACGTTCTTGAGAATATCCCCCTTAGTAAGTACCATTACTCTAGGGTGAGGTATTTATCATATGTGGCATATACCTCATAGTCTGTGTTTTCAGCAGGTAAACGAGGCATTCCACGTGCAATAATTTTTAACACAACCTTTTCCGCCAGATAAATCTCAGCAGGTGTTACTGGCCAGAATTCAGCAGAGAAAACTATGAGAGTGATAATTATAACGCAACTCATAAATCTGATGCTTTAACTCGTAATGAGGGCCTGTGAGTGGGGTCCTCACAAGTTCAAATGAAGATAAAACAGCAGGAGGAGAGAGAAAAGGCCATATAAACAATAAAAAAATGTAATTAAATACAAATAATGAAAGGAGAAAAAAAGGTAAGAGTCAGAAACAGAATAACCAATGTTTAAGAAGTAAATTAGGAACGAAAAAAAGACTAGAAAAAGTGAAAAGAAAGTAGGGAAGAAACAGAATGGAAATAGAAAAAACAGGCTGGGAGGGAAGAAAGAAGCGTGGGCTAATCAGCCGCGCGCTGATGAGTGAGTTTGAGAAGAAAAGCCTTTAATCTCTGGCAGGCTGCAGAGGCCACTTCGCCCTGGAAGCCTCTCTCTTTCTATTACAGCGCCTCTCTCATGTGGTTGCCTGCAGCTGCTGCGGTGTCCCCGGGCCCTGAGCAGCCCGCACTGGGACTTTCCAGCAGCAGCGGGGAACGACGTGCCGTAATTACAGCAGAGGCGCTCCCTGCGCGCGCCGTCACTAATCACTGGCACGGGGAGCGCGGCTGCGCGCGCAGACTAGTAAAAGGCACGAGCACCTCACTGGCACGGGGAGCGCGGCTGCGCGCGCAGACAAGTGAAAGGCACGAGTACCTCAACGCACGCGCGCACTCGCCCTCTCAGATTGCATGCAAACTGTGCAACCAGAAGTACGTCGACGCCGACACATACTTTACACCCATTCGTAAAACGACAGGCAGCCACCCGTGGGCAAAGACATGCGTAAAAACGCCCAGCGGATGTAATACCAAGGCAGAGGCAGGCAACGTTGACCGGGCAGGCCTTGGATGGGTAGAACCGCTAATGTTGTGAGGAATATTGGTAAAGGTCAGACAAGCTCTCCAGCAGCTCTTGGGGCTAAAAATAGCCAGACCGTGTCTGATAAATGCGGCGGAGAGGCTCGTTAGAGAAAAGAACGGTTCTAAGTGCTTCTCTGTAAGAATGACGGGAAGTCCATGTGGCAGGTAGGCCCATAGTAGGGAGGCCAAATCGGAAATGGATTTATCGCCAAAAGATGTTCTGGAGGCAGCGGCAGCAAGTAGAATGGAGGAAGCTGAGGGTAGTGTAGGTAACGCGTGCATTTTATTAGTTTAGAGTACAAAACATCTCAGGAGGATCCTAGGTGTTTTTTAATCTACAACTCTTATCATTTTAAATTGGATTCACGTATGAATATGAATGAAAAAGTTTGTAAAGCGCCAAATAGCTGCTCCAAAAAGGATCGTCCCAGCGCTGGGTGAAAGTAAGACGCAGCAGAGAGTGGACATAAGAGGGACCTACCTTCATTAAGTCTCTCTAAAGAGGGGGTCTTTAAAAGGCTCTTGAATTATCTGAAGTAATAGGAACCGGTAAGAGGTTCCAGAGCTTTAGGGCCAAGGAGAAGCCTTCTAGCCTTTTTAGGTCTCGCCTACGCAGCGCGCATGCGCTGCTTAGGAGGGCCTTTAGCCGTTGATCTGCTCATTTTCAAGCACACACTCGTGCTTGTGGCGGCATCCACCTTGCGGGAGCGAGCAGGGGCGCGCCACGAGCACGAGTGCAGTGCTTGAAAATGAGCAGACCGCGCACGCACCACTCCCGGGCTTGTTGTTAACTGAGGGCAGCGCATCCCATGTTCCTTCCTTCCTTCTTGCTAGCTGATAACCTCTGCCTGAAACCCGCTAATACCCTCACTCGGCTCCCGAGAAAGCATCACCGTTAGGGTTACGGATATCGCTTGTCAAAGAGCCTAGAAGCCGTTCAGTGCTCTTCGGGACCCTCTTCTTCCTCACACAGAGCTCTAAACTCCTCTCGGCCGTGCCTCTCTCCTGTCTCCCACATCCTCTCTCTCACTGTGGAACTCTCGCCTCCAGGGCTCCGTTTCCCCTCTCCACCATCCCTGCAGCTCCCCTCTTTCTTTCCCGAGGTCCTCCTTACTCTAGGGAACTCCGTCCGTAAGAGAGGAAGGACTCTGACCTCCTCTCCCCTCCATTCCCGAAGCTTGCCCCTTCCTCACCAGTCTCTCACGGCCAAGGTCTGATCCCTCACTCCCTCCCTCACACAAGCCCTCGCCGCTTCAGAGTCCCTGTACTCCTGAAGCATCCCTCCCTCCGTCCTCACTGCGTCGTATGGAATGCGGATTCAATGGACTCCTGATAACAAGTGGTGCTATGTGGCGGGTCACTACTCAAGAACGGATGGCAGAGGCGGGGCATAGATTAAACTAAAATCCGGTCCCTGTTCAGACGTGGTCGTTGCAGCAGACCAAGCCAGATTCCTTACCAAATAACTTCAATAGTTTATACTATGGCTGGTCAATCTTCACAATTTTAACTGCTTCAGCCAAGTCTTTTACATTTGTACTACGAGAGTAAAACCATATCTCAGACCACTGAACACCATTATTCAAGGAATCTAGGAGCCATGGAGCACCCGCCAGAGGCAGACCATTTCCTGTAACTGGCTCACTGTATGCTCGCTCTGGAACCATGCTACAACCTATGCCTAAAAGCTATTAAACAAGGAGCTAGTTTCACAACAGCCCAAGGCAAGGGATAAGAGGACTTCACCCCATGAATTACACCACTGTTTCCCACTAATATTTTCTGTGCACACTTCTAGAGGACATGGTTTTAAGGCATAGAAAGGACAGCGCTAAACAAAGCAAAGAGTTAAATAACGTTAACAAGCATTGGCAAAACCAATAGGTTTTGCATATGCGAGACATACCGGCGCTGTGCAACATATTTAAAAATAATTGACAGCAGCGCACGCTGCTATACCGCATGGCTCAAACCAAATATAAACAAAGCGCTGTGGCACGGCCAGGGTGTACCGCGTCATAGCTCTTTTTTTTTGGTTTACTTTAAGCAATGTTACACTGCATCACTTGCTGTTGTGCAACATCTTAAAAAAAATATTAACAAAGCCAAATAACTCTGCGGGACTTATTTGGCTTTGTTAATGTTTTTTAAAGACTTGCACAGCAGCGCAACTGCAGTGCAACATGACTCAAAAGAAATAAAAATTAAGCGGTATGGAGTGTTGACAGAGTCATAGCGCTTTTGTTTGTTTACTTTAATTCATGTTGTACAGCATGTGCACAGATGTGGCGTTACGGTCAGAACTGGTGCCTGCGGAACCAGGTTCTAGTCTTTGTGTCGGCTCAACATCCTGTGATTCTGGGCAAATGACAAACTCACCGTGCCTAAAAATCAAAAAAGGAATGTGATCTTGTGTAAAGTAAATGGTGCTCATGTAAAGCACTCCAATACCTTCGGGCCGAGTTTACGTTATAAACCTGCAAAAGTAAAACAAGCATTGGCATAGCCAATAGGTCTCGCCTTTGGGACCTTATAAGTGTTTGGTTATCCAGCACAATATCCTTGGTGCAACAACATCAACTGTTGCATGGCTAAACACTTATAAGGTCCCAAAGGCGAGACCTATTGGCTATGCCAATGCTTGTTGATCCATGGGATGCAGAGTAGATTGTGATTGGCAGATCGTAAAGCTCTGTAAGGCAGGTATCTCTGGCTTTTATCGCAGATGTACACCGCTTTTCCATTGAGTGGCACAAAATGCTAATATCAAGGCTTTGAATTCTATTCTTTGCTGGACGGGGAGCCAGCGGAGGCTTTTTAAGCCATTCCAAATTGATTGCCTTTTGGGGATATTCAGCACAAGTCTGGCTGCGGCATTCTGCCCTCTTTGAAGTCGGTTTAGCCGTGCTTGAAGAGAACGCAGGAGCAACACATTGGCGTAACCAATTCTCGATGGTATTAATGCATAAACAATGATTGCATTGGCGAGAATTTGAGTATCTTCTTTAAGGTTTTCAGTAGGGAAAACAAACACCTGCAGTAGCATTAACAAAAGGATTGAAGCTGAGGGCACTATCAAGCTTGACCCCCCACTGCACCCAATACAGCTGAACAGTAACACAGGTAGCAGGGCAGAGCGGGATGATGCTGTCACTAGGCTGGCTGCATGGTTTTGGATGGTTTCTAGTCTATGAAGTTGTTTCTTAAAATACCTAAATAAAGAGTATTAGAGAAATCCAGTCTGCATCCTATTCTGGTGACAACTTTCGATTTCTTGCCCTCTGAGGACAGAAGAGGAAGAATCAGCTTTAATTCACGCAGATGAAAGGAACACGTTGAAACATCCGCAGGCCCTGGGTATCCATTTCGATCTTGACATCTAATTTGATATCTAAACTTTTACCTGTAGTTTTGGGTAAAGGAAAAGGGCAAAGCGAGGGGGACCAGACGGTGAGGTTGTTGCCAACTACTAAAATCTCAGGTGCAGATTTACAAGAAACTGACTCATCTCTGCGTTATAGCAGAGATGCGTCAGTTTACTTGCGTCACGCAAAAAAACCCTTGCGCCACCGTGGATGCGTCGCATTTACAATGCGGCGCACCATGGCGCAAGGATTGACAGATGCGTCACACATCTGTTGGTGCAAAGGTCAAGCATTGCTGGGGTCGTGTTGCAAGCACGACGCAACTCCAGCAATGTTCAGGAAGGCCTATACCTATTGTACTGTGTCATTCCTTACGCCTGCTTCAAGCAGGCGTAAGGTTTTGACGCAGTGGCGTGGTGGAAGTGATGCAGTGAAATCTTGTAGATTTCACTGCGTCACTTTTACGAGGCTTTCTTGCATCGAAATGCCCACCCTCCATACATTATACCTGACGTAGGTATAATGTGGTGCAGGGATTTACAACATGATGCATCTCCCTAGATGCGTCACGTTGTAAATGTGTCGTAACCTGGCGAATTGTTTACGCTGCCGATGCGTCACAGAAGTGACGCAATGGTGGTGCAAAAGTGTCACAAGGGGCTTGTAAATCTGCCCCTCAGTTTTATCCATGTTAATCTTCAGCCAATTTGAGTCCATCCATCGTTTGACATTTTTAAGAACTCGGTCAGACCCACGTGATGGAAATTAGGCCCATTTAGGCGAATGATGAGTTGGATATTGTCCACATATTTGTAAAATAACATCCAAAATTTCAAGTTAATTTAGGTAGGGGATGGATAAAAATATTGAATAGGTGTGGAGAGAGAACAGAAGTAGCAGTTTGGTAAGTGTGTAGAAGAAATGGTGGGGATGTGCAGTTATTACTTATTACTCTCTGAGTTCTGTCCTTCAGGAACCATTCCAACAAGGACAGCACAGTAAGTAAGTTTGTACCACAGTAAGTAAGTCTACAGAGAGAGATCAGGATGTTATTATCTACCATATCGAAAAATGCGAACACATCCAATGAAATCAAGTACAGCTGATATTAAGGTCAGCAGCCATTCAAAGGTCGTCTGTGACCGCAATCAGGACATATTCCATGCTTCTGTTTGGATAGAAACTGACTTGAGAATCATTTAAAATTGTATATTCTTCAAGGTTTGTGAGAGCTGACTGGCCAAAAGTTGTTCAGAATCTTGACAGCAGTCGGAAGAGGCAAATTGGAAGATAAGTGGTCATTATGGCCTGGTCCAGAAAAAAATGTCCAGAGCACCACCACAATAAGAAATAAAAGGTCCGTCACTCTAGCGGTTCCGTTACAGTAGGATAAACTTCAATAAACATAAAGTAGAAAGCCGATGATTCCATTTGTTTTTATTCCATATTCATGTGCAAATATATTCAAACAACAGCCAAGTGTTTCATCGTACTCAACGACTTTTTCAAGGCTGTAAAGTGAAACAAAGTATAAAAGTACTTAGATTTATGTCTCTTCATACAGGATGGTATGATAGAAAATCAAACATACAATGTGCATATAAAAATAATAATAGGAATAAGGAAACAGATATCAAAGACCAACATGGCCTCCAAGTGAAAAAGTATGCAGACATCAAAAAAGGTGGTACAGGTATGTGACTATTTAACATAAGCAAAAATATTCAGAGCAATTTCCAACTTAGTTATACAGGTAGTCCAACAGACCTAATCATTAGTGGAGAGGTGTGGTGCAGCGGCCAGGGCAGCTGACTTCGGAACACAGGGTTCACGGTTCGATTCCCGGCTCCGGCGGCAGCTCAGCTCAGCACCATGTGACTCTGGGCAATAGCTCACTTAATTTCCACGACGGCCCCCAGCGCCTTGAGACCCGTAAGGGTGAGTAGTTCGCGCTTTACAAATACGGATTTAGATCATTATCATTGCAAAGAGTCATGGTTTTGTCAGACAGAATAAAAAATGCAAAAAGGGGAGAAGTGTTCAAATTCAGATTTTTTTCTCTTAGCGATAAGCCAAAGGTGAGGTAGGAGCAGAAAGGGGAAGAAAGAGACAAATATCCTCAGAGTCCATGTGTTCAGGCAACCGTTAATCCAATAAAAGAGTAGAGTGGTAAAGAGGAAAGACAAAAAAGAGAGAGAGTAACTAAAATATCAGTCGGCTACCTTTGAATGGTATATCTGATTCATCCGAAGGAACGTTAAAAAAAACCAGAGTCATGGCCCTCGGAGCCCCGGGGGCTATAGAAAAGATGCTCTGTAACGATACCAAAATCCAAATTAGAATTTAAAGTAAAAAAAAGGGCACAAGTTAATGACCGCTGATGTAAATGCACCAAGAAACGTGTAAACCAGGAACCAGATAAAAAGTGACCACATATTCACCAGAGCTTCCATGATGGTGTTAGTAAAGCAGAACCAAACGGTCCTAGAATGTCCTCAGTGAATATATATCTAAGTAGGAATGTCACACTATCCGGTCAAATAAAAACCAGCTTGAATTGGTCTTACATAAAGATTTGCGGGACGTGAGATAGCCGTGAAGTAGAAAAAAGGAAAGAGACGGAGGAAGGGGTCCCAAACGAAAAGGTCCGCTGACAACAATAAAGATATATGTATCAAGGAAAAGTGAAATGAAAAAAATACGTGAACGAAAAAGGAGACTCAAACAAATCCACATATCACCGAAGAAAAGTGAAGCCGTAATGCATGCCACTGTCTGGCCAAGATAATGGGGGGTCGGGCGGGGTGGGGTTAGTGGCAACATGTTCTCCCCATTCATTTTTTTCATAGGAAAATTGAACAGTGATATCGCAAAAACTGATAAATGGAATTGCACCAAATTTTGCAGAAAGCAGATCTTGGCCGAGAAAGCATGCTTTTTTTGATTTGGTGTAAATCCGTTCAGTAGTTTTTGAAAAATTAAAGTTCAAAATTTTGTGTATTTCATGCCGCAGAGGATTTAGCCAATCAGATCTCTAGATTAACTTAGATTGATCTGATTGGCTGCCGCCACATCAACAGAGGTGTGGCCGCAGCCATTTTAGTACTTGGGGACTCAGTACCCCTTGTGTTAAAAAACCCATTAAAAAAAGAAAAATATGGGAGGCAGAGTAGGGATGCACTGGTTGGGTGTGTGGGGGGTTCTCAGAGAGACCTCCCCTGGGGCCAAAAGTTGATTTATTTTCTTTTATCAGCTTTGTGGATACAAGGAGCAACTCATCTAGTAGGGCCTTTTGTTTATATTTTTGGATCCTGGAGATGCCCTTGAAGAGGCAGGGGCACCACAAAGCATTTTCATTAATATTTTGGCCCGCTGGAGGGAGTGCAGCAGCGGTTGCCACTGGGTAGTTATAGTTAGGTCAGCTGCTCCATAGGAAAAACGTTTTTTGTGTTGCTAATAACTTTGGCACCTTTCAACGAATCTCCATGAAACTTTCCGAAAAGGTGCTACTATTTCACTAGTTTGTACATGGAAGGTTTTGGGGTGATCTGTCAAGGGGGGCTGAGAAAAAACGGGGGCCCCAAAACGCAAAATCCCCATGCCTTTTTCATAGACATCTTTAAGAAGGGATACAGCAAAAACTGCTTAACAGAATTTTACCAAATTAGGCAGGAAGCTAGATCTTGGTACGCAGATTATGCTTTTTGTAATTTGGTGCAAATCCATTCAGTGGTTTTTGAGATATTAAGTTAAAAATATATATAGATATCTGGAGGGTTGAGTTCATGGGACTCTCGCGAGAGTCCCTCGAACAAAATTTTAAAAAGGAAAGCATTCTGATTGGCCAGGGCAGCTTTTTTCCTTAAGGCCAAATCACTTCCGCGGAGTCAGACTCCTGTGGGATCAAGCACTCTGATTGGCTGCCAGCAACATGAGAAAAATGTTTCTGGCAGCCATTACAAGGCTCGGGAACTTAGGGCCTCATTTATGGGTTTTTGTCGTAGGGCAGCGCCGCAGGCCTTCTACTGCACTGTCCAAAGGCAAAAGAATTGGGCAGGAATGTGCCATACCTATTAGATACAGTGCATTCCTGTCCTTTTCCCTTCGCTGGCACACAATGGGCTGCCGTGCACCAGCACAGGCACCCTTGCACCATTGTGCAAGGGTGCCTGCGTTGCAGGGATGATTATTTTTGTGCAGGAAGGGAAACCTGCCTGCACAAAAACAATCACAAGAGGCTTCTTCCTCTTTCTATGTGTCCTGCAGAATGCAGCATGCATAGAAAAAGCAAAAACGAGGAGAAATAAAGATATTTCTCCCCGTTGTGCGTCCCTTACACCTCCCCTGGGGAGGCGTACGTTTTTGGCGCTGCCTCAGAGTTACGGTTTCTCGTAAATCTGGGGCAGTGTCAAAAGGCCATGGATGTTGCTGGGAACGCCCCCAGCAACACCCACAGCACGCCCCTTTAATGCAGAAAACTGTGTTAAAGGGAGCAATGTTTACAAGGCAGCATCAAGCCAAAAAAAGTGGCCTAGTCCTGCCTGGTAAATATGAAGCAGGCTCCTGCGCCACTGGAGCGTCACAAAAAATAACATACCGGCGGTGCAAGGGGCTTATAAATAAGCCCCTTAGTCCCCTGTCCTGAACATGTAAAAAAAAAAAGAAAATATAAGGGGGTAGGGTAGGGCTACCCTGACCCCATAGGTCACGTGGGGGGACCCATAGGGCCCCCCCAGGTCAAAAACAAAAATAAATTAGGAAAAATTGCAGCGATCACGCAGGACTCCCATAGGACCGTAAAAGAAAAATGGTGACCTGGGCCACTTTGCTTAATTAATGCAAGGGAGTGCGCAGCAGGCACTGATGCGGGCAGGGAAACTGATCAAAATGTTGCTCCCTCCTGGAGGGAGCAATGCCGGCTCCCACTGCATGCAGGGAGCAGGTTGGGGCCAAGGGAGCCTTTTAGCTCTCCCCGCGGTCCCCAAAGAATGTATGGTGGGTACCCTGGGTGAGCACCCACCTTTAATGATGAAGGACCTGGGGAATGGGGTCCCTGGGGCTGTAAAAGGCTCCGGAAGGGGTGCTGTGTGCCCCTTTATCTTTACTAGAGGTTGTGGGGGATGGGGACCCCAGGGCCTAACAAGGTTTAGTGAGGAGTGCCACGCAGCATCCCTCTCCTTTAATTAAAAAAAAAACGCCCTGGGGGACGGGGTCCCCAGGGCCTAATAAGGGTCTGAGAGGGGGGCCACGTGCAACAGAAAATAACGGGTTGTTCATTTCCATTCGAGCATTTTACAGGCTAGTCTTTCCTTAGCCAGGGAAGAAGAGAACCAAGGGGTGAAAGAAACCTGGCTCTTCCGTCCGCAAAAGCTCTGCTGCACTAGATCAACTACGGTGTCAAGGAGTCAATGGATGAAATTGTCCTGGTACATATGACTTAGACTCATGACTTGCACTGTACCCCAATGGCGATAACCCTTATCATCATTAACGGCACACCTTCTTCTAATTCTATTGGAATCAGCAGCCAGCATAAAAGGAAAAAGCATGTGGTTGGACCAAACCTGAAGTTCAGGTTGGACAGCATGAAGTAAAAGATAATTAGTGAAAATTAGGTCCAAGGTAGGCCAGCAGAGGGCGTGGGGCTTGTGACCGGCTGGGATAGTTTGAGGGCAGATAGATTATCCATTAAAGTCTTGGCTGGTAACTTGTTTTTATCATCAACATGTCAATTAAAATCACCCAGGACAGTAAACTTTGAGTATTTATGGCAAGAGAGGAGTTAAGACTTCTCCTCAAGATTCAAGAAATGTTGAAACTTGTGCTGGAGGACAATAAGTTAAAACACCAGAAAAGGAACAATGCTGGGTAATTCGAAGACAGAAACCAAGAGTCTCTGCTCCTTCCACATTATATGTAGAATAAACACGGTGCAATGCAGAGAATTGTGAAAAATGATTGTGAGACCACCTCCTCCAGTTCCAATTCTATCAAGATGATGGATGGAATATCCATTGGAAATAGCAGTCGCTATATACGGGTTAGAGGAGTCACTAAGCCAAGTCTCAGTAAGGAACCACAGGTCTTTTTTCACATTTACAGGATCCAAATTGGTCTCACACTGAAGGAGCTCACCTAATTTTCTCATCCCTACAGGGGAGTACCTGGGAGGGCGAGTAAGAGCTGGTTCAAAACTGGCAGCGTGCCTGGCGCTCGCCGCGGAACGGGCACAGATGGGCACAGACGGGCTAACATTTGGCGTGGCTTTGGTGCAGTGTGCCCGATGCACGCGCCTGCTGGGCATCTGTGTAGAGGGTCTGCTTATGAGCATAAGGCTCCTCCGCAGCACCCGCCTCTCACCAAAAACCATAGCTATCCAAGATGGCACCCTGTAAATGGAACAAGAACTGCAGCAGTAAGAGCTGTATCCCCCGAAAAGCAAACCGGGTTACAGAGCGAGATAAAAAGACAAGTTAAAAAACACTATTCCAACATCAAGTGATAAGAAAAACAACTCTTAAAAACTGCCAGATGTTTGTGTACAATATGTATCCCTCTTACAAGACCCAAAAGTAGGGGCATTCGGGTGTGGAAATGACAACCTCAGGTATGTAAAAGGAAAGAGTAGGCACTCTATTTACAGAGAAGAAAAGGTGCAGATATCTGTCTTCCTGCCACTAACGAGAAGAAGTGTGCAGGGGCTCTCTAGAGAAAAGACAAGTTCAACTATGGAAAAGAAAGTTCAAGTCCTTAGGGAAGCAAACATTGGCACCTGATCATTTCAACCCTATTTTGAATTGAGGACATTTATAGATTTTGGCATGCACAAGGGTATTTTGCAGTTGCAAAGCCTGAACCTTGCAATGTCACAGAATCTGAGATGGCAAAACACCTTTGAGCAATGCACAAAAGCCATTTTGTGAGTCAGAGAAGTGTTTGCGTCTCTCACACACCATTTTGTGACGCACTACAAATTGTCAATAGAAGGGGGACGGGTGAAAGGGGATTCCCCATGTATTTGGGAGCTTTCGCTAGTATGCATCAATGGTTTATGATCGCAGTAATGATCGAACGACTGTGAGGCGAGCTCAGCGACATTACAAAAAGAAGCCCTGTTTACAAACCAGTCTGCGCGTAATTAGCGCGCCTTGGTTTGTGAACAGGGCTTAGCACACCGGCCCTCGGACCTGAGCCATGGTACAGTGCTGCTGCCGCCATGTTTTCACTCACACCACAGAGTTTTCAAGATGCAAGGACCGCCGTGGGTCGCACACATGCGCCCCCCAGACACCAGCCTGTCTGCGCGCAGGGGTCCCGCGGAATAATGAAAGGGCTCCAAATTACATATTCACGTATACAGGGAAAATGAAATATTTATCTTACACACCAGAAAAAGTGGTACCCCCATCTAAGAGAGTTGCCGGCTAATCAACTAGCCGAGGTGAGACCATAAGACATGGCGGGCTGTTATCTATAGCTGTGCCCCCCACCCTGCGGCCCACGGCACCCCTCTTCGCCCCTCCAGCATCAGCACCTCAGGGCGCTGCTTCACCGTGACGTCAGAGGCTCAACCCTTTAAAATGTCCCTCAAACCTCATTTTGCTATCCAGGGAAGCGGCCGCAGGCGCGATGGACGTCGACAAAGGTCGCTTTATTGTGGAAGATGTAGATAGGGGTGGACTGGGGCAGTTGGACTCAGGCACAGAGACCTGAAACCAGGGCTGCTTTACATTATCTGTAGGTTGCTGTGATAGACGTCTCACTCACTGGCCAGATCCATGGCCTGGCAGGAGCCCTGATGCTTTTATGCTGCATCATTTCCAGAATCAGGCAAAGCAGAGCATGATGGGAGCACTGAGCTACTCAGTTAAATGATAGATGGTTCTTAACTTGTGCACTGGAACGTTGATCTGTCAGCAACCAATCAGCTTGCTAGAAATGTGGGCACTAATACTAATGGCCGATATCTCCCAGCATTACCTCCTCGTCAGCCCTCCCCATCCCAGTCCTAACTAAATGAGCATAGCTCCTCCCACCAGAAACTCCCAAGCAACTAAAAACCCATCCCTTCCCTCCAGGCCACACCCACACCCTGAGGCATATAATCAAGTGACCCGCCTATCCACATCCTGTTTGTTTTTTCTGCGGATTACTTCCGGGCAGACTACGTGGGGGGTGCTGGAACGGTGCCTCCTTTAGGGTAAGTGTGAAACGGTCTGCTCGGCGGCCGTTTTTTAATCCCCTACCTGCCTGTCTTTTACATGTACGGTGGAGTCCCTGCTTTAGCGGGACCGTGGGGTTACGGGGTCCGGACTGCCTGGTTGGGGTAGTGGCTCCCTGCTGCGGCTTCCCCTCTTCCGGGTTCATTCCCTGCTCTAGCGGGAACACCCGGGGTGGGAGGGGAGGTGTGTTGGGCGCGGCTGGCTTTTCTGTGCGCGCCGGGGGCGTGGCGGATTGGCTCCTCCTCGGAGGTCTGTTACGGGGGCTCGGTGCTCGTCTCGTTTCGAGCCCGTGTTCCCCCTTTTTTAGGTCTTGCCTAGCGACGCAGCGCGAAGCGCTGTCGCTAGCGAGATCTATTGTTGTCGACTTGAGTTTGGAAGGGGGACAGGACATGTGCACGCGTATGGCAAGACAGGAGATGTGCACGCGTACGGCTCGCGGCGTTCTCACAACTCCTGCTCGCACCATACGCGTGCACATCTCACGGCGCCCGGACTGGCCATGTGCACGCTCACGGCGTCTCTTTCAGACAGCCGATGTGCATGCTCATGGCGTGTCCTTCAGCGTGCGCCTTACAGACAGTTTGTCGTCAGTTAAGTGAATACCCAAACCAATTGCATAGCATCGAAACGTTTTGAAAAAGCACCAGTAGTCTTTTGGTTCGCGCCGTGATGCACAAAATAGTAAATAAGTAGTCAGTCACGCGTGCACGAGCACCCACAAATACAAACGCACGCACAAACTCTTACACGGAAGCCAGAAACACTAAAACATACCTGTAGTAGGTAGGAAATCCTCCGCGAATAACGTTCACCTATCTCTCACGATTACCAAATCCACAGCTCCTGCAAACAGCGCACCAGCCTAGACTAGCGGAAGCCGTCATGATTGACAATTTTTCGCTCGTCGCTCGTCCCAGCAGGTCCACGTGTTTTCGCCCAATCAGAAGCAGGGACCGTGTAGGAGGCTGGTCCTCATCCACTATCCTGACTCTGTATAGGGCATACAGACTAATTGACAAGTCTCTACCACCATTCGTTAGCATGCAGCGATGCCTTACTCTGGTGTACCAAGCCACCTATTTACATTGTGGGCTGGGCTGTTGTTTCGCGTTGGGAGGCGGGTCATCGCGTGCTCGGATTGGTTCACAGCCTGTGGTCTCTCATTGGCTGCTTGAAAAAATGTGCGGGACTTCACTTCCCTCATTGGGCAAAGGTCTCACTAATAACTGAATGGCTTTAGGTCATGCTTCATAGGTTCATGCCTTTCGGGTCTCGCTGCGTGCGCTGTCAGCCTCGGCGGCTGCTAAAATACATCGGGCTTGTCTGTGCTGCGTTAGAGGCAACCAGAACTTGCTCTGGCAGCTCCTCCGCTATGGAGGAGAAGCGTCACCCCGTTTGCCAGCACTTTAAAAAGCATTTGCAATGCAATAGGTCTCGCATTTACGCGAGTTTGAGCTATTGACATTGCAAATGACAATGCCTTTTATTTTGTTTTCGTTTTTAAAACGTAAATAAAAGGCATTGTCATTTGCAATGTCAATAGCTCAAACTTGCATAAATGCGAGACCTATTGCATTGCAAATGCTTGTTTGGCTCTTGTCTCTGCTTGAATCTTGGAATCTGCGGTAGGAGCGCTGCTGGTGCAAAGTTATCTGCGTCAGTTTTAATCCTCCCGTGTTCATAGGGTTTATCACGATGTTCTCTGATAACCAGGCGAGACTCAAGTCACAGTGTTGGTTTGATTGAGGCGGTTTGCGCCTCGTGGACACCCACGGTTCTGTGACGGCGTTTCAGCCCTCTCATTGGCCACTGGAGGTTTCCGTTTCCCCGTACCGGTGCGGCTCTGTCTCTCTTGGGTGGGAATTTCGGAGACTGGATGGGCTCTGCGTCTACGTTCTGATGCCTTTCACTGCAGCCTGATGGATTCTCACAGCATATTGCTCTGTACCGCTATTCCGAAATGCAATAACGTTTTTCCCTGCTGTGCGCTGGTTTGTGTCCTTTGGTCGCGCTTTCCCTGTGTGGGTTAGCGACTGGTGTTCCCTGGTTGGGGACTCCCTTTTATTATGGGCCGTGGTTCTCAGTTGTGTGTAGGGGCACTTCCCTGGATGTGCGCTGGTTCCTGTGGCAGTGGGTCCGGGTGGCGGTCCCTGGTTGGCCCTTTCTTCTTGCATCTCTGTTCTCCTGTTCACATCATGGAACAGGTTCGGATGTGTGTGTGCTCCGCTGGGTGGTGGAGGTGCTGTTCGCTGGGTCTTCCGCTGCTCCTTCCCTGGTGGTGGTGCAGAGGCCTCTGCTGACATATATCCGGACTTGGTTTCGGATGAAGTGGTGGAAGGGTCGGTTTGTCTCAGATGGCTGACCTTCACGGTGTTCTGCTACGTGTTCAGGGCAGTTTGGGTTCCCTGGTCCCTTGGTGGGTGGAAAGTCAGTAGACTTTTTTCACCTATTTCCTGTTGTTGGGGCCTGAATGCCTCCCTTTTCATTGCTCTGTGAGACATGTGCTAATGGGGGTGGGGAAGGTTGTTGCACAACTGGCCTTTCCCCGGTTTCTGGCAGAGTGGTATCCTTTCCTGGGGTTCGCTGAGGTATTCCCGGCTATGGTGATGTTCCCGGGGTAAAATCCCTGCTGGCTGGTGTGGCGTCTCGGAGCCTGGTGGTGTCTGTGGAGGCGGTCCTTCTTATCCTGGGCTCCAAAGTGTTGAAGGGTCCATGGAGCGATCCTTTGCTGCCTCTGGTCTTGCAGTTTGGTCTGCAGCTTACGCCAGCTATCTGGTTCAGTCGCTTCTGAATGTCTGTCAGGGTATTTCTGAGCGGCTCTTGCGGGATGTGGATCCCTCTGTCTCTTTGTCTGTGTTGGAACTGCGGTTGCGTTTCCGGGCGGATTTGTCCTTCGGTCCCTTGGTGCAGCGGCTGGGGCCTCTCTGGCTGCTCTGGGGCAGTTGTGGCTTCTGCCTTGGACGGCGATGCTGCTCGGTGGGGTGCCATGGTGTGGCTTCCCTTCGCGGGCTTTCAACTTTTTGGGGCATCATTAGAGGCCTTAATTGGAAAATCGACGGAGGGCGGATGTTGTTGGCTCAGGTCCGCTCTTCTCACGTGAGGAAGTTTGCGGATTTTCGGCAGCCTTTTTGGCTGGCGTTTCAATCTACGTTGGCGGCCCAGCCCTTTCGTGCTATGGTATGTGGCCGGGGTGTCCCTTCCTTCCTTCCACAAGTCCCGGGGTGAAACGGGGTGCTTCCTCTTCTGGTCCCTCCTCGTGGTGTCTATGTGTGGAGTTCTTTGGGGGTGCCAGTTGGGGTTCGCCTCACGTCTTTTTTCCTGTTTGGGAGGAGTTTGTTCGTGGTCAGTGGGTCCTGCAGGTGGTCCGGCTGGGCTACTGGATCGTGTTTGGTGTTCCTCCGGTGGATGTGTTACCCTTGTTCCCTGCTCTCTGACGACGTCTCGGGCTCTGTTGGACAGTGTTCGGGACTTAGTTTCCGAGAGGGGCTGTGATGTGCCTGTGTGTCGGCTGGGTCGGGGGGGGGGTGTTTGCTCACTCCTGTTTCTGATCTTGAAGCCATATGGGGACTACCATCCTGTCCTGGTTCTGAAGGCTGTGACCTTGTGTCTCCCTCATCGGTCCCTCATTATGGTGTCGCTTCAGTTGTTTCTTCCCTTCATGTTGGTGGGAGGTTTCCTGGCTTCTCTGGTTCTCCGGGTCACCTGCTTTCATGTGCAGGTACATACGACTTCACAGAGGTTCCTACGTTTCAGTGAGGGAGTGGTTCTTTACCAGTTCTAGGTATTGCCTTTTGGGCTGTCTGCTTCTCCTAGGGTGTTTGCTGCAGTGGTGGCGCCCTTGGTGGGTTTTTTGCTTGCTCCGGGGCTGCCCCGCGGACTGGCTCTATTGCGCGAACTGAGGTGGTTGTTGGAGGCTCAGTCTTCCACTGCTCGCCGGCGGCTGCGTGTTGGGACTGTTGTCTGCTACTGTGGTGATTGTCCTTGGGCCCGTTTGCTCTTGTTCCCCCTGGTGCCTCATGTCCTGAGTCTTTGGGATCCGGCGTCTGGATTGCGAGCTGTTGATTCCAGGGGGGGGCGGGGTGACCATTGGCCTGGGGTTGTCCTGGTGGTTCATGGCCTCTTACTGGGCTCGCCCTTTATGTCCCAGGAGTGGTTGGTCCTGATGGCCGTTACCAGCGACCTGGGTTGGGGGACGGTGTTGGCTCTGGTGTCGGTGCGGGGGCTGTGCTCTGTGCTGGAGGCGGGAATGTCTTCGAATTGTTGACTCAATTTCTGCCTTGGTTCCTCCGGTGGATCGTGATGGTGCGTTCGGACTGCACGGTGGTGGTGTGTTGTTTCATCCACTGTTGGAGTGCGTAGATGGCTTCCCTCGCCTTGTTGGCTCTGCTGTTCTCCCGGTGGGCGGTCTCCTGCTTGTTGTCCTTGAGGGCTTTGCATCTGCCGGGGTTTTTTTGATCTCGTTGGCGGCTCGCCTGAACGGGGTGTTTCCCTCCCTGTCCGAGTTGTGCCGGACGCAGGTGGTGTTTGGTGGCCTGCTGGCCTGGTTTGGAGTCCCGGACGTGATCCTGTTTGCGTCTCCGGGGTTTGCCTTTGGATTGTGTTGGTTCTCTGGTTCGGTCAGACGCTGTTTGGCGGGTGGTTGCCCTGTCCTTCCAGGCCTACGGCCTTGGATTCCTGTAAGCACCTCCTCTCAAGTGGGGGGGGGGGGGCTGCTATATGCTTTTCCCCTGATTGCTCTGATTCCGCGGGTCCTGCTGCAGGTCGGACTGGGCCGGGCCTCGTTTGTCCTGGTGGCTCCGGATTGGTCCTGGTGGCCTTGGTTCCCTCTGTGGTTGAGGTTGGCGGTGGGGCCTTGCTGGCGGTTGCCGGCGGGCTCTTGTCCCCTGTCATTTCCCCCTCTGTCTTGGGGGTGTCTGGTCCGCCTGCAGCTGGCAGGGTGGCTGTTGTGGGGCTGAACCTGGTGGCTTTGGGGTGTTCTCCTTCTGTGGCTGGGTTTGTTCAGCAGTCTGGGCGCCCTTCAGCTCTCAAGTCCTAGGCCGGACATTGGGTTTAGTTTCTGGTCCCTTGGTGTCCCGGTTGTTGTGGGGTTGTTTGCTCCTGTGACCGGTCTTTCGTTCCTTGGCTCCTTTTGGGCCTCTACCTGGGGTGTCTTTGCGGTTTTGACGTTCAAGGTGCTTTACTTGTCGCTTTTGCCTCGGCTCGAAGGTTTGGGGGAGTTGGGCTCCTTGCTTTGCTCTGAGCCCTTTTTGCGTTTTTTTCCTGTTCGGGTTGTTCTGCGGCCTGATCCTTCCTTTGTTCCCAGGATTCCTTCCTTGTTTCTCTGCTTGGGGGATCTGGTTTTACCTGTTTTTCTGTCCAGATCCTCTTTCTGGGGTTCTGGTGCGGCTATCCTGTTTGGCCGTTGGGCGGGCTCTGGAGGTGTGCTTCCTTCGTGCTGTGCCTTTTTGTGGGGTGGTTTCCTTTTTTTGTGACCTTGGGCTGGCTGGTCGCGGTCTACTGCCTTCTGGGTCTCCTCTCTGTCGGTGGCTGCGTTTGCTGTGGTGCCTGCGTATGCGGCTTGTGGTGTGTTGGCGCCTGGGTCGGTTCATGGGTGTCCGACTCGGGGGTGGCTGCGTCCTGGGCTTGCTTCCGGGGGGCTTCCATGGCCGAGTTCTGCGGGGTTGCTTCTTGGTGTTCTCCTCGCACTTTTTTGTCCCATGCTCGTTGGGTGTTCGGTGGGACTGTGTCTCCTGGGTTTGGGGACGCGGTGTTGCGTTCTGCTCCGGTTGTGTGACTTTCTGCTTGTGCTGCTAAAGTCTGTTTTTGCTATTGAGTGAAGCCGATTCTTGCTTTGGTATCTGCTCATTTAGTTAGGACTGGGACGGGGAGGGCTGACGAGGAGGTAATGACCGGTTACTTACCGGTAATATTCATTACTCCGAGTCGTAGCCCTCCCCGTCCCAGTCCAGGTTCCCATCCCTCCCTCCCTGTTCGGCTTCTTGTGCTTGGTGGTACAGGATGTGGATAGGCGGGTCACTTGATTATATGCCTCAGGGTGTGTGTGTGGCCTGGAGGGAAGGGATGGGTTTTTAGTTGCTTGGGAGTTTCTGGTGGGAGGAACTATGCTCATTTAGTTAGGACTGGGACGGGGAGGGCTACGACTCGGAGTAATGAATATTACTGGTAAGTAACCGGTCATTCCAAGCAGTCTCTAAGCAGGGAACAGCATGTGGCAGAGTTACTGCCTCCGGCAGGCAGAGGCATGAGAAAGCATGCGTAGTATTCCTCCAATCAGTAGTTCGGGCAGCAGGTCGGTCATTGGGAAATGTCTCACTCACCTCTCACTCATAGCAGCTCACTGCTGGGGGTTCCAGAGGCTCCTGGGGATGTGTTGGCCTGTAGCGCCTTCTTCTGTTCCCTTGAGCATATCTCATAGTGCACTCACAACATGCAACTCACTGCCCCCCACCCCCGCACTGCCACTGAATCGACTCCCAAGGACATTGACAACTGCAATTAATGTGGTTCAACCAAGGCGTAGCCTTTTATTCACATAGTCACACAGCATCAGTGAGAAATGATAACCATATTTAAGCAGACATTATTGTTATGAGAATACGTAATAGCAGCAAAACAGCTCAAAGATTGTGCAAGCAATACAACAGTTGTCTCCACCTTCCATTGCAGCGCAACACTTCAGGATGTAAAAAGTACCAGAAGGCCCCTTTTCCTTATCCATCGCCCACGCTCTCAGCCAAGGGCATCCGCAGCATACCTTAGTGACAACTTCCCCTCCATCCCACAGGGGGATGGGGCAATACCTGCAGTTTCATATCAACACATACACCAGGGCACCACATAGCACTCAGTCTCTGCCGTTGTACCTGTCACCAGGCAAATCCCCCAAAATGTTCAACTCCAGGCATCCTAGGGTAGGGTCGAAAGGTCCACGACCACCAGCACGTCAGTCCCCCCACCTGCCTGCCGAGTGTTCACACATATCAACACCCCTCCAAGGTGTAAGTTCAGAATATCAGTCCACATTTTGGGTAGCCCCCTATTTCTGCTGCTAGAAATTCTGCCAATTCCGCCTTCCTCCAGGAGTGGGTGTGTGATGCTTTAAGTTGGATAAAGGTGCCCAGTAGAGAGAAAAGAGTCTGATCTTTTTCCTCGCGATGCCTTACATGCTGCCGTCCAGTGCCTTCGGCGCCTGGCCAGTGCCTTCAGTTGGGACCACTGTGATGAAAAAAACTATGGGAAGACAGGAGTCAGTAGCTTCATGGAAGTTACTCATCAGTTCAGTGACTCTAGATCAAGTTACAAGTGATTTATGCTCTTAACTAATCTCTTAATAAACCCCACCAGAGGCATCAGTGAAAAGATGACACCCACTGACACTGCACATAGGCCGCAATCCTGAGTCAACCAGAGCGAAATTACCACATGATTTTCCATGTTAATTCTGCTCAGCCTAATTACAGACTTTTCTGCTTGTGATTTATTTGCATGCGGTAATACACCCGGGCCTCTTTTACAAAAAATTGACATAGGGCGGGGCTGCAAGTCTATTTGCAGCACCGCCCTATGTCAATTTGAAAGGGTAGAAAAGCATTGTATTTGCGAGATACAGTGCATTCCTTTCCTTTCTACCTGCGCCGGTGCACAATTTGGTGGCTAGCGCCAGCGCAGGCACCCTTGCATCATGTTGAAAGGGTGTCTGCGCTGTTGGCAGGATTGGTTTTGTGCAGTAAGGGGCACCTTCCTGCACAAAAACAATCCATGGATGCGTTTTCCTCGATCTATGTGTGCTGCAGAATCCAGCACACATGGAAAGAGGAAAAACAAGGAGAAATTAAATAATTTCTCCTTGTTATGCCTGCTCTGGGGAGGCATAAGGTTTTGGCGCTGCCCCAGGTTTCCGTGATTTTGTAAATCTGGGGCAGCATCAAAATCCATGGGAGTTCCATGGGAACCCCACCCCAATGCCAATGGAATGCCTCCTTGTCGCAAAGTAAGACAACAGAGCGCTTTGCACTGTCTTGCCTTACTCCATATCTATGAGGCCATGCGAAGCCACACAAAGTGGCTTTACGTCGCCTCATACGTATGATTGTGAGGCCTGCGCCACCGGAGGGTCAAAAAAGGGACGCTTTGGCCTCTTGTAAATAACCCCGCCATCCCCGGTGTTTATGCATACAAATTTACTGCACAGTAAATCCAGGTGCAGTACTGCACGAAGGTGTATCCCATGCAGAAATAATGTTTCCCTCCATTTTAAGCAGCGGGAAAGGCAGAAGAGCAGGAAGAAATAGAACACTAATACCCCTTCTTCTGTGAGCAGGTGGAAACCATACCTACATACCGACAACATGCAGTAGTTATGTAAATGGTAGAGAAAAGGCACATAACAAATATCAAAATAATAAAGGCCATCGAAAAATATTTTTCACAGATTTTTTTTAAATTAATTAAAATACCCTAGTAAATAAGATGACTCTCATATTACGGAGGCCATCCACTACCATTCGTCCTATGAAACATACGTGCGTGTATCATTTGTAATTTTTGGATATTATTGAAACTGCTAATTTGAGAAAGTCATCATCCATATGTTTAGTTCTCAGTACATGCCAAAAAGTGATGAAAAGAGGTATTTCAAGGCATTCAACACTACAAACACACTGGACAATAACCATTGTAAATTACACGGAACATTAACACGACATTTATGAATGATAAATAAAAAACACACAAATGTCTCAAGAGGGATCTTTTAAAGTAAATACAATACATTAAACAGGGGCATACAAACTTGAATTTAATTGACTGATACATTGTAAGTATTTTTCCTTGGAGGGGAAACCTGTTATCAATCATTGATGTTTTTCCATGGTGAAAACTTACTGCAGGTTTCAGAGTTTTGTGGATCAGAATGAGGGATACATGGTATCTGAGTTATCACACACATTTTACCTCTTTTCTACCAGTTGTCACTGTGAACCTTTCACCAGGCATGCCTGGAAAAATGTGGAGAATAATCGTGGGTGTGTAACATTACCGCACAACTCGGAATTCCAGGACTGGGCGCAAACAGGGTTTGCACCTGATCCCAGTATTTCCAAGGAACTTGTAATGAAAACCTGAATGTTTGGAAACAGATATACAAGATCTAAGTAAACAACTGTAAAAAGAAGAGATAACAATAGCGCCTGCTTGTTCCACATTGCCTCTAGGCGCGCATAACTTAAAATATTTCTGATGCTTATACCTGTCTAACAGGCAACATGTTCACTCTAGAGAATGGCTTGTTGGATTACCCAAAGGGGACAAGGGACGGGAGGAACCTTCATGAGCGGCAAGATTCATATGTCATTTCCCAGGGCACTGTCATGTCTGTGTTACTACAGCTTTTATCCCTTCTTAAGTACTGAAGAAGGATATCTAATGTGGCAAATCATAACTCTGGTCCCTACAAGTAATAATTCCCCCAAGCCTCCCATCCTTTTCAATAAACCACCCTTAGTGGCCCATGGCGGGGTGTAATATTAACCCTACCTTCTGGCTAGGGTCGTGCTGGACAAATAACACATACATACTCCTGCCCAATGTACTTGTTATTTAAGGACAATGAGGTGCAGCCACCAAAAAGGGATGAGAAATTATCCATGACATCTGTACATTGAAATGAGTTTCTCAAGTTAGAGCGGCTGAAAAGTAACCTCAAGATAACATCACAAGACTATATTCTCCAAATGTGTTAGATGCATGTACCAGTTAACTTCATATGTAGATCTAAAACACACAAGGCACGATTCACAGAAAAACTAGCAAACCTGCACTCATAGATTTAGGTTGATGAGGGGTGCAGGTTTACTAGTCTGTGGTATTTACTAATATTCCCAAAGGCACTCCAAGAAAGCTGCGTCAGAAGCAGAGTTTCAGGGGTTCTAGTGCGAATGTCAGATGACTCTTCCTGTGGGGTCCTATAGTGTAGATGTTCACACAGGGGCAATAGAGCTGCCTGTTCAAAAGGACACTTGTTTTCCTTTGTGGGGAAAACATTTTCCCTATGAAGAAAGCCATTCCGTTACACCCTCACCAAATGTGGGGAAATACCCTTCTTCTTCTCATCCTGGAAAGGGAGTTACTCCAGCCCTGGCCAGAAGTAATTTTTCTCCCACTGCCAGGAAGAGAAAGTGTCAGATCAGAGGTTGGAAAAACTCACACACATACATGTTTGTGGGTGTTTCCAAACATACAAAACAAACCACGCCTTGAAATTCCTAATTCCCACCAGTTGACTAGGATTTAGGAGTGTGGATTTCTGCACGCCTATGGTGGAAATGTCCACACTTGTGAAAACATTTTTTTCCATCAGAAATCCCTTTGTAAATTCCTGGCACACTTGAAAAGGGTAAATTCAGTTATAAATAGGCCGTGGCAAAACTTGTTTAATTTGCTTGTAGAAATTTTGTGATATGGTCCAAAAATTATGTGAAATTACATATCCATACATGAAATGCCTGTTCGGCATTTTCTACTTTGTTATAGTGCAAAATGTGTCCTCTTGTCCATTTTGGATGCATGGACACATTTGCGCTAAAAAAAGAAAAATAGTTTCACTTGCATTCAGTTTGTTTTTCGTTGTTTCCATGTTCCCACAATAAGATTTTTGCCTGATTGAAATCTGACTCATGCAGCATGATGTAACGGCATAATAGTTGGCATTTTACATAATAATCATAATGCAAAATGTCAGAAAATTTGCAAAATTATGCCACCATGAACAAAATTTCACCCATATTTACTTATAAACTTATGTTTACGAGTGAATTTATATTTGTGAATCAGGGCCTACAATTGTGTTTTAGTGCACCGCTTTCAATTTTGATTTTAGTGTGCATCGTACAACATTAGCAAGAGCTCCTCGAAGATCCAGATGCATATAGTAAAGTATGACCCCACTGTTTGCAAGAGATGGAGCAAGTTCTGGTTAGGGCAGGAGACAAAGTTCTTAATTCCAGGGGGAGCTATTGTAAAATCAACCAGACATACCCAACATAGCAGACGGGCGAAGACACACCTTTAAGAGTACCCAGACAATGTATACAGATCTCTGTGGGAATAAAGAAAAATTGAATGACAAAGTATATGTAAGAAGAATCCACAATGGACACTGGCAACAATGGTGGAACTGTTAGTGTTACTAGCAGAACCCTGTGTGTACACTGAAAACAGTTATGAAACTGCTAGTGTTACTAGAAGAACCACTGTGTGCACTGGCAACAATGATGATGATGAAACTGATAATGTTACTAGAAGAACTCCGCTAGGACCTCTAGAAGAACCACTGTGCAAAGTGGCAACAATGACTAAACTGGTAGTGTTCCTAGAATAATGCATTGTTTACACTGGCAACAATGATGAAACTACTGGTGTTACTAGAAGAACACTGTGTGTACACTAAGAACAATGTTGAAACTGCTAGTGTTACTATAAAATCCCACTGTGTACACTGAGAACAATGATGAAACTGCTAGTGTTACTATAAAAGCCCACAATGATGAAACTGCTAGTGTTACTATAAAAGCCCACAGTGTACACTGAGAAAAATGATGAAACTGCTAGTGTTACTAGAAAAACCCACTGTGTACACTAAGAACAATGATGAAACTGCTAGTGTTACTAGAAAAACCCTGTGTGTACACTAAGAACAATGATGAAACTGCTAGTGTTACTATAAAGCCCACTGTGTACATTGAGAACAATGATGAAACTGCTAGTGTTACTATAAAAACCCACTGTGAACACTAAGAACAATGATGAGACTGCTAGTGTTACTATAAAAACCCACTGTGTACACTGAGAACAATGATGAAACTGCTAGTGTTACTATAAAAACCCACTGTGTACACTGAGAAAAATGATGAAACTGCTAGTGTTACTATAAAAACCCACTGTGTACACTAAGAACAATGTTGAAACTGCTAGTGTTACCAGAAAAACCCTGTGTATGCACTAAGAACAACGATGAAACTGCTAGTGTTACTAGAAAAGCCCACTGTGTACACTGAGAACAACGATAAACTGCTAGTGTTACCAGAAAAACCCACTGTGTACACTAAGAACAATGATGAAACTGCTAGTGTTACTATAAAAACCCACTGTTACAATGAGAACAATGATGAAACTGCTAGTGTTACTATAAAAGCCCACTGTGTACACTGAGAGCAATGATGAAACTGCTAGTGTTACTATAAAAACCTACTGTGTACACTGAGAAAAATGATGAGACTGCTAGTGTTACTAGAAAAAACCCTGTGTGTACACTAATGGTACACACAGAAAAAACCCTGTGTGTACACTAATGACGCTAGTGTTACTATAAAAACCCACTGTGTACACTAAGAACAATGATGAAACTGCTAGTGTTACTATAAAAGCCCACTGTCGACACTGAGAACAATGATGAAATTGCTAGTGTTACTATAAAAACCTACTGTGTACACTGATAAAAATGATGAGACTGCTAGTGTTACGAGAAAAAACCCTGTGTGTACACTAAGAACAATGATGAAACTGCTAGTGTTACTAGAAAAACCCTGTGTGTACACTAAGAACAATGATGAAACTGCTAATGTTACTAGAAAAATCCTGTGTGTACACTAAGAACAATAATGAAACTGCTAGTGTTACTAGATGAACCCGCTGTGTACACTGAGAACAATGATGAAACTACTAGAGTTACTAAAATAACCCACTGATTACACTGGCAACAATGATGATGATGAAACTGCTAGTGATACTAGAAGAACTCTGCTAGTGCCTCTAGAAAAATCTACTGCGCAAAGTGGCAACAATGACAAAACTGGTAATGTTACTAGAATAACACATTGTTTAAACCGGCAGCAATTACGAAACTGATAGTGTTACTGGAACAACCCACTGTGTACACTGAGAACAATGACTAAACTGCTAGCGTTGCTGGAAGAACCCACTGCATACACTAAGAACAATGACGAAACGGGGAGAGTTATTAGAACTACTACAACAATTATGAAACTGCTCGTGTTAGTAGCAGACCCACTGTATGCACTGGCGACCATGATGCAACTGCTAGAATTATAGAAGAACCCACTGTGTCCACTGGCAATAATGGTGATGATGAAACTGCTAGTGTTACTAGAAGAATTCTGCAGACCATTTTCATAAACCTTGCAAAAATGTAAACGTGCAGAAAACAAACTAGTCTACACACTCCATTCTACATTCATTTTCCATCTATGCTGTGTTTGATTAGAGTGCAAATAATTTAGCAAAACGTAGGAACCCTTCAGGTGAATGTAAACCGCAAATATTTGAATACTTTGGAAATGGCAAAAAAGGAACCTGGACAAACTTTGCACAGCGCTTTGCTGCTGGCACCCTTTCACCCTCAGCACGTGCTGTTGTTTGTAGCCACTGGCCACTCACGTGCAGGGCCTGTACTTAAGGCTGCTGTAATTAACATTGCGTGTGCAGCTACCACTTAGGGTACCATTAGCTCATGTGCCAATCAGGGCGAGCAGCAGCTACAAACGATTTAAAAACATTTCAAAGGCTATTAAGATCAAGCTGGGTTTTGTCAGGAGGTAGAGGGTAACATTTGTCAAAAGGACAATAACCCTCCCTGAAAACATTCCCTAGAGGGAGGAATGCAACATGAAAGGCCTTTAACAAGAGGGAGCGCGCACCCATCACTGTGAGTAGATGAGAGGGAACATCAAAACCCAACAGAGAGGAGCAGACAAGGTGCAACAGAAACGGCAGAGGTGGCCCTGAACCAGGTCTGGGGTGTTACTGGGGCCAGGACAATGGGCAGGAGGGGGGTAGCATCGCATAATACAAAGAGGGTGAATGAGGAGGAGCAGGGGAGGAAGGAAAACGACGGGAAAGGAAGAGAAGTGGAGGAAGAGGTACAAATGGAGGAAAAGGAGGGCAAAGGATGAGACAGAGATAAATGGAGAGAAGATGAAGAAGAAAGGTAGGAAGAGAAGACGAGAGAGAAGAAAAAAACGTGCAGGAAGGGGAAGCGGATGAAGAGGTGGAGGGCGTGGAAGAAGTGTAGGTGGACGAAGGGAAAGGGCAAGGTAAAGAATGAAATGGAAAAAGGTGAAAGAAAAAGATGATGAAAAGCTGGAAGCTGTAGAGAAAAAAGCTGGGCAAGAGCGAGAGTAAGAACACGAAGAAGGAGGAAGAAGAAGACTAAGAGCAGGAGAAAAGGGAAATGAGGAGCATTAGGAGAAGAGATGGATGAGGAAGAGGAGAGGTGGAGGAAGAGGTACAAATGGAGGAAAATGAGGGCAAAGGATGAGACAGAGATAAATGGAGAGAAGATGAAGAAGAAAGGTAGGAAGAGAAGACGAGAGAGAAGAAAAAAACGTGCAGGAAGGGGAAGCGGATGAAGAGGTGGAGGGCGTGGAAGAAGTGTAGGTGGAAGAAGGGAAAGGGCAAGGTAAAGAATGAAATGGAAAAAGGTGAAAGAAAAAGATGATGAAAAGCTGGAAGCTGTAGAGAAAAAAGCTGGGCAAGAGCGAGAGTAAGAACACGAAGAAGGAGGAAGAAGAAGACTAAGAGCAGGAGAAAAGGGAAATGAGGAGCATTAGGAGAAGAGATGGATGAGGAAGAGGAGAGGTGGAGGTGGACAATGAAGGATTAGAAGAAGTAAAGAAGGAGGAACAAGAGGAGCAGAAGCAGCAGGATGAAGTTAAAGAGGAAGGAGAGGAAAGAGAAAGGGAGAAAGAGTGATAGGAGTAGAAGAGGAAAAGGTGGTAGGTGAACATGAGAAGAAGGAAGAGAAAGATAAGGAGGTGAGGAAAAAAGCAGTGGACGATAGGAGGTGCAGGCAAAGAAACAAGAGGCAGAGGGAAAGAGGACTAATATTAAGAGGATGATGTTATGTTATGTTGATTTGCATAGCTCACTAATCACCCGGGAGGGTATCCAGGCACGCAGTCACACATGTATATTGAGGCTGAAACATATGTTTATAACTAAACATGGGTGAAGTTTTGTTTATGCGGGCATAGTCTTGGATGATTTCTGTGAACAGGATAAAGGAAGAAGAAGAAGACAAAGAAAAAAAGGAAGAGGTAAATAAGAAGAAGGGGAGGGAAAAAGGAGGACCACAAGAAAAAGAAGTGGCGCGGGAAGGGGAAGAAGTTGGAGGAGGAGGTGGTGGGGGAGAACTAGATGGAGGCAGAGCACGAGAAGTGCTAAGAGGAGAAGGAAGGGAAGAATTGGAGAAGGAGGCAGAGAAGAAATGGAGTAAACAGAAAACAAGAATGGAAGGAAGAGAAAGAGGAACACAAGGACAAACTAGATAAAAAAGAGGAGGAGAAGCTGAAGAAGAGGTGGTAGACAAGGAAGTGGCCACGAGGAGACAATGAAGTAGTTCTTACTATGATTTAGATCATTGCTCAGTATGAAAAAAGTGGCCTACTAGAGTTTCGGTTTTGCATGACTACAATGGAGTGACTAAAACTGTGCACACCCTCCAGGAGAAAGGAGGAACAGGCGAGAGAAGAGAATGGAGCGGAGGGAGAGGAGGGCGAAATAGAGTCAGAAGACAGAGAATGAAAGGAAAATGGAAAGGGATAAGGATAGGGAAAGAGGTACAGGAATAAGGAAACTGAGGGGGAGAAAAAAAGGCAAAACAGGTGAATATATCATTTCCCAATTTTAGTAGGCATGAATGTTCTTCTCTGCCCTTGTTGCTTCACTCCCCATGGAGCACCAGCCAGATGTTAGCAGCATGGACCAGCTGGTAGTCAAGGGCAACCGCCCGAACTACTCTAGTGAGGGGTAACACTCTCCACTGAAAAGGAGGGGAGCAGTAGCTGGTCCCTGCAGACCCCCACACCGCAGCCTTGGAGTAAAATCTACATAACCTGTTAAGAGAAACTTGCATAGAAGGATATGAGCGATGTGTTAGCAGCCTCTCAGCTCCCCGGCCAGCCCCACCCCCCGCCCAGGGTGCTCGTTTGATAATACCAGTCTTGAAGGTAGTTTACAGACTCAGTAAAAATAAGAAGTACTGACAGCACTTGATCTGTGGCCCACAGAGGGCTCCCTCTAATATTTCCAAAGTTCATTCAGTTCCCAGCTCAGCCCAAAGCCAGATTACAGTTTATCAAGCGAGAGAGTGAGCTCTACATGCTGCTGAATCTGAACTTGGGCCATTTCTACCAAGAGTTGAGACATCTCAGGAAGATCTTAAATTGGCCTGAAATGTAGAGGGTCAATCAGGGGCTGTCTGCAGCATGTACTACCTGAAGAGGAAGGGATTCAAACCCGCCCTCTCTGACAACGTAGCTCAGGTGCACACAAAGATCTGTGCATTGCACCATGAAGCGGCTGCAGGTGTTAAAGCTTTTTTAAGAAATAGAAAATAATGCTTAATTTAAAACTATTTTAGTTACCATAATTAAGCGTTGCTCATAAACTAGGCCAAAGTCAGCCTGCATTGACATTCAATTCGCACTGACAGAGAAAATGTAACTTTTCAAATTACATAAATGAGTTTCCAACGTGCATGCTTCTCTTCTGTGTTTATCTTTTGCAGAAAATAAGCAAAATAGAATTCATTTTGTGGTGTTTTTATTAGCTGAGCTGAAAGGTATTAATGTGTGTTCTTCGAGGAGGAAATCCTTTGCTGAATGTTACTGTTGTTGCAATCTATTAAAGGCCTTTACCTGGGTCAGCTCTATGCAGCTACACTGTGTATTAATTTCACTTGTTGCATAAATGTCACGTCAATTTCCGCATCTCCTATTATGATTATGCATGAAAGTAGATGTTCCAAAATGTTTCTTATTTCATGTACCACATTTTCCAGTTTTACTATTTGTCTTCAAGAATGACATTTTATTTCAGCTACTTCTTGCCTTCTGTAATGTTTGCATATATGATGCAAAATCTCCCATGTCAACAGCGTGCCCTTCTCGGTCTGAAACCTATAAAATGTGCCCTTTTTGGGAGATGTGCCAGGCTTTCTGCTTACCTTCTCAAAGACAGACTCCAAGTTTGTCTGTCTACTGATTTAAACTTAGATTTATCTCTCTTTTGAACTGTGCAGACTCTGTGCTAGTCTCTCTATTTGATTTATACTTAGACTTTCCTTGAAATTTGACTGAACAATTTTTGCTAGACCTCCTGCTGAACAATATTTTGGGTCTGGCTATTTACTTGATTTGAGGTGAGCTTACGTTACTACCCTCACAATTGGCAGTATTTGATGCATTATTGATGTTGATTTGAAGTTGCCTAACCAGCTACTTCTTGCCTTCTGTAACGATTCTTAAATTTGAATAAACCTTTATAGTCTTGACTTTGAATTTTGTGATCTGAATGTTTTTTCTAATGACAAAGGGCCACCGTCTTTTGAGACTCACATGGCCAGATCCAGCATCTCCATCCGTTTAATGTTTTAGTTAAAAGAGTTGATACAGGCATATAATAGTGGTTCAAAGGCACCTTGGGCTGTGACTGTTATTTTTGGATGCAACTCAGAATTCCATGGAGTTCCATAAAAACTCGGCGAGATTCCACAGTGTCAAGCAAGTGGGCAGAATCGGCACATCGAACTGATTTTTAGCGCCAGGAGCATGTTCCGTACTGCAAAATCTGTGCTGCTCCTTTGCTGCCACTCAAGTAAATTTCCTACTCGAGCGGCAGCTTTCTCACTGCGAGCGGTCACGAATGCCCACAACCGCCCACATTGATAAAATCTTGCCGGGCTCCTTCCTAGCTCCCGAAAGTCACGCTAGAGGACGTCAATTCTCATTCGCCTAACATGGGCAAACCGCATGCGAGAAAAAAATGTGCCACGCGGCGGTTGGCAGAGTTTTGCCGGAGCTTCATGTTGCAAGCATAACGCAGAGTGGGCAAAACTCTGCGAATTCTGGCGGCAGAGTGGAGTTCATCGCCCAAACCTACTGAGAATATGAAGCTACTCCTGGCATTTGCGCATGTGCACAGGAGAGGGTGAAATTGAAACTTTGCCTGCAAAGTCTGAAGGAAATCCATCAAACTTTCCCAATTTTCAGAAACTAAAAGCTGATACTTGGGGGCAGCACACGTTTATTTACTAAATGTTAAACCTGGTACATGTGGACAAAATGAGTGTATTCACAGAAAATGAAAAGTCTATATTTGAGAAGAATATTTGTGAATTTTCCAGCAATGACAAATTGACATTTGGTGACAACGATTTTTTTCCAAAATGACAACAGTATATATATATTTTTTTTAAATAGATTATTTTCTTTAAGAAGGACAGGCTTGAATTTGGTGATAAACTGTGCAGTTACAGATATTAAACAACAGAAGTGCGCGGCCTACAAACAAAGAGCCAGCACACAAAAGTCACTCTAAGATATTAAAAGAACCCTCACTCACCAACCTAGTTGGTGACATGCTTCATCATTGGGTTCCCACCAGAGAGGCCGAGTGCCTCCCTGGTGTGCTACGACGTCTGTTTACAGCGGAGCAGGTTTTTTGGTGTGGTGTGAGTGTGCAAATAGTGAGTGCAAAGAAGTGATTTAAAAAATGCCTTGGTTTTATCTAAAGAACTTTATTGGCGGAAAACCAGTCATAAATAAAAACAATTGTGAAGGATGTCTAACTACTGGTTAATTTTACCAGATACATCCTAAGCTGAAAATAAAACAGTGGTCAACATGTTTCTGCCTCTGTGTTCTCTTAGCGAGGCATTCGTCAGGACCAACACACCACGGCGGTGTGCGCACGCTAAGGCGCACCCTAACCTGTGGTGGAGAGAAGGACCGGAATAACTCACGGCTTTGATTACGCCTTCAGAATTTCTGAAAACAGTATGTTTCTGTAAAGACATAAAAACATAAAAACGACAACACAAGTCACATGCAATACATAAATTGGTACAGTGCTTGAACATGCCCAGGAGTGATTAAGTCATGCTGTTACTTAGTGCTCTTTAAACTACAGCAAAAGGCTCTATCGCTGACGGACTTTGATGCTATATCAGTGACATTAACCAGTTAGCCCTTGTGCATTTTGCTTTTTAATATGACCCGAGAACATGCCAGACTCTTTGTTTAATCTGCACCAGGTCATGAATACTCATAAGCATACTTCCTTTATGATACGCCTACTAGGGCAATACCGATAAATTTATAGAAAAAAAAATATATATTAAAATGAACCTGACCAAGATCCCGGGGCACGAAAAGGTTGTAAAAATCGTGACGCCCGTAAATAAGGCAGATTTTAGAGCTAAGGAGAAACTTGGCTTACGTGAAGCGTATAGTGACCTCACAACATGGATCCTGGAGGGGGGCGGTGGCTTGTAGTCACACGCTGTAAAATTAAAAAACCAATAGCATATTGTCAAGTTTAAGCAAGGCCATTGTTTTATCTCAAATGGTTGTAGAACCTCGCACTGCCACTCACTTCGTCAAAGCCATGCGCCCGTATGGTTCCTACATACTCCCTTACCGAGGACCCCGACGATGCCCTGAAGTCGGGTCGAGGAGTTTTTAAAGTGAGTATCCAGTCAGAAGACCGGAGTCGGAGGCAAACGTCACTGGCCATGTGACAACAAAACGTCAATGGGTGCGTTTCCAATCAGACGCTCAGAACGACTGGAGCGCTAACCATAAGAAAGTATTAAACGTTATTGTGAGAGAAAGAAAACTTTATTAGTCTTCAAAATCACAAGAAATGATCATAAAGAGTGTGATGCCCCATTCATTAGAAGAGTACAAACGGTGAGAATAACCGAACATATGCCTGGTTACAAATATATAAACCTCAGCCTAAAGAGGTTAGAGGCATACATACACCGCATAGCGATATGGTGCAAATGTGGAATTTTGTAAGTTCAAGTCGCAAAGACTCATAAATTACCATGGGTCAACAATCATGTCAATAAAACTTCAGCGACGCATAACTGAGCCCCAGGGAATATTTTCATTGAGCCCATATGCGTATGTGGCAAGTCGATAAACCCACCGCTGCTCTTTCTCAAATAATACCTGGGATGATTTATTCCCTGGTTTTATGTGTTCGATGACGGTCCAGTGTAAATCGTTGGTAGTGTGATTTGACTTAAGAAAATGTTCAGTCAGCTTAGTAGTGTTCTTTCTACACCGGATATTACTTCGGTGTTCGCACACTCGTTGTTTTATTTTTCGCGTGGTCATACCTACATACCGCAATCCGCACGGGCATGTTATAAGGTAGACCACATTGGTCGAGTTACAGTTTGTATGTGACCGTTGCGTCCATGTCTTGCCACTTTCCAAATCAAGTGTTTTAGTAGCTGTAGTCAAGTGGCAAACACTGCACGAACGACAAGGGAAATGTCCAGTGACACTGGGCAGGCCCCAAGCATTAAGTACTGAGGGATCCCCGTCATTATTGGTTGTTTTAGGACGTGTGTGTACTAAAGCGTCCCTGATGCTTCTAGTCTTTCTGAAAGAAAATAACGGTTTCTCCCACCTTCTGGTATCACGAGTGTTAATCCAACCAAAGAATTCTATCAATAATCTTTCTGGTCCCTGCCAGATGATAAACACGTCAACAATATATCTTTTCCAGAAAGATAAATTGGATGCGTAGAGGTTGTCTGTGGTCAGGACGTGTTTACATTCAAAATCATACACATAGAGTCCGGCTACGCTAGGGGCAAAAACACTGCCCATAGATGTCCCTGTTGTGTGTAGGAACAGATACCCCTTATATTCAACATTTTTTTGTTTGAGTGGCATAGTAGCGCACTCGATGACGAACTGTCTGGGGGTTTTGTAATCCCAAGTAGCCTCCTTCAGTACCTCACTGAGAACCCGGATAGTGTCATCCTGAGGAAAGATTTCCGACTTGGTTAACTGTGCTGAAGCTAATGGGTATATCTCAAAGCATGAGGCCAATTTTTTGACAACTAACGATGGAGTTATTCCATACTTCTACACCTTGCCAAAAACCCATAAGAACAGGTCACGCCCACCTGGACGTCCTATCGTTTCGGGCATTGGCTCGCTTCTGGAACCTTTGTCACGTTACTGTGACCAATTTTTAAAACCACATGTACAAAAGACCTCAACTTACCTTAAGGATACTAAAAATCTCTTGGCTCTCATACAAGATGTAACTGTGGACAATGATACCACCTTTCTAGTCTCATTAGACATTGAGAGCCTTTATACGAGTATTCCTCAGGATGACACTATCCGGGTTCTCAGTGAGGTACTGAAGGAGGCTACTTGGGATTACAAAACCCCCAGACAGTTCGTCATCGAGTGCGCTACTATGGCACTCAAACAATTTTTTTTCGAATATAAGGGGGATCTGTTCCTACAGATAACAGGGACATCTATGGGCAGTGTTTTTGCCTCTAGCGTAGCCGGACTCTATGTGTATGATTTTGAATGTAAACACGTCCTGACCACAGACAACCCCTACGCATCCAATTTATCTTTCTGGAAAAGATATATTGATGACGTGTTTATCATCTGGCAGGGACCAGAAAGCTTATTGAAAGAATTCTTTGGTTGGATTAACACTCGTGATACCAATTTAAGGTTCACGCATTCCTACCATAAAGATGAAATGGTCTTTTTGGATGTGGTAATCTCAAAGTCTGAAGGGCATTTGACAACCAGAACCTTCTACAAGCCCACAGCCAAGAACAACTTACTGTCTTTTTCCAGTTTCCACCCGAGACCCCTACGGGAAAATCTACCTTATGGACAGTATCTACGCATAAGGCGAAATTGTAGTAAGGTGGAGGATTATCGCTCTCAGTCTGTTGAACTTACTAACAAACTCCGCAAACGGGGCTATCCTGAGAGGATCCTGAAAAGGAGTTGCAAAAGGGCCAGAAATCAACCGAGGGAAGCATTACTTGAGGACACTATTAAACACACTGAAGTTGTTCCACTTATGTGTGTAACCACCTATAGTGTTGCTTCCAACGGCATCACAAATTCCATAAGGAAACATTGGCGTATTCTTGAAAGTAATAACAGAAGGTGGGAGAAACCGTTATTTTCTTTCAAAAAGGCTAGAAGCATCAGGGACGCTTTAGTACACACACGTCCTAAAACAACCAATAATGACGGGGATCCCTCAGTACTTAAGGCTTGGGGCCTGCCCAGTGTCACTGGACATTTCCCTTGTGGTTCGTGCAGTGTTTGCCACTTGACTACAGCTACTAAAACACTTGATTTGGAAAGTGGCAAGACATGGACGCAACGGTCACATACAAACTGTAACTCGACCAATGTGGTCTACCTTATAACATGCCCGTGCGGATTGCGGTATGTAGGTATGACCACGCGAAAAATAAAACAACGAGTGTGCGAACACCGAAGTAATATCCGGTGTAGAAAGAACACTACTAAGCTGACTGAACATTTTCTTAAGTCAAATCACACTACCAACGATTTACACTGGACCGTCATCGAACACATAAAACCAGGGAATAAATCATCCCAGGTATTATTTGAGAAAGAGCAGCGGTGGGTTTATCGACTTGACACATACGCATATGGGCTCAATGATAATATTCCCTGGGGCTCAGTTATGCGTCGCTGAAGTTTTATTGACATGATTGTTGACCCATGGTAATTTATGAGTCTTTGCGACTTGAACTTACAAAATTCCACATTTGCACCATATCGCTATGCGGTGTATGTATGCCTCTAACCTCTTTAGGCTGAGGTTTATATATTTATAACCAGGCATATGTTCGGTTATTCTCACCGTTTGTACTCTTCTAATGAATGGGGCATCACACTCTTTATGATAATTTCTTGTGATTTTGAAGACTAATAAAGTTTTCTTTCTCTCACAACAACGTTTAATACTTTCTTATGGTTAGCGCTCCAGTCGTTCTGAGCGTCTGATTGGAAACGCACCCATTGACGTTTTGTTGTCACATGGCCAGTGACGTTTGCTTCTGACTCCGGTCTTCTGACCGGAAACTCACTTTAAAAACTCCTCGACCCGACTTCAGGGCATCGTCGGGGTCCTCAGTAAGGGAGTATGTAGGAACCATACGGGCGCATGGCTTTGACCAAGTGAGTGGCAATGCGAGGTTCTACAACCATTTGAGGTAAAACAATGGCCTTGCTTAAACTTGACAATATGCTATTGGTTTTTTAATTTTACAGCGTGTGACTACAAGCCACCGCCCCCCTCCGGGATCCATGTTGTGAGGTCACTATACGCTTCACGTAAGCCAAGTTTCTCCTTAGCTCTAAAATCTGCCTTATTTACGGGTGTCACGATTTTTACAACCTTTTCGTGCCCCGGGATCTTGGTCAGGTTCATTTTAATATTTTTTTTTTTCTATAAATTTATCGGTAATGCCCGAGTAGGCGTATCATAAAGGAAGTACGCTTATGAGTATTCATGACCTGGTGCAGATTAAACAAAGAGTCTGGCATGTTCTCGGGTCATATTAAAAAGCAAAATGCACAAGGGCTAACTGGTTAATGTCACTGATATAGCACCAAAGTCCGTCAGCGATAGAGCCTTTCGCTGTAGTTTAAAGAGCACTAAGTAGCAGCATGACTTAAGTCACTCCTGGGCATGTTCAAGCACTGTACCAATTTATGTATTGCATGTGACTTGTGTTGTCGTTTTTTATGTTTTTATGTCTTTACAGAAACATACGGTTTTCAGAAATTCTGAAGGCGTAATCAAAACCGTGAGTTATTCCGGTCCTTCTCTCCGCCACAGGTTAGGGTGCGCCTTAGCGTGCGCACACCGCCGTGGCGTGTTGGTCCTGACGAATGCCTCACTAAGAGCACACAGAGACAGAAACATGTTGACCACTCTTTCATTTTCACCTTAGGATGTATCTGGTCAAATTAACCAGTAGTTAGACATCCTTCACAATTGTTTTTATTTATGCCTGGTTTTCCGCCAATAAAGTTCTTTGGATAAAACCAAGGCATTTTTTAAATCACTTCTTTGCACTCACTATTTGCACACTCACACCACACCAAAAAACCTGCTCCGCTGTAAACAGGCGTCGTAGCACACCAGGGAGGCACTCGGCCTCTCTGGTGGGAACCCAATGATGAAGCATGTCACCAACTAGGTTGGTGAGTGAGGGTTCTTTTAATATCTTAGAGTGACTTTTGTTTGCTGGCTCTTTGTTTGTAGGCCGCGCTCTTCTGTTGTTTATATAATCTTGTTCAGGGGGACTAAGAGTGGATTTAATTACCCTCTCTCTCCTGTTTAACTACAGTTACAGATATTGACATAAATGTCTAATTGGAAGGGGCAGTATAGAAGAGCTAAAGAAAGTTGAGCTTACAATGACTTGGAAAAATAGTAGGTGTAATGGCAAACTTCATATCCTCCAGATTATGTGAACTGTCTTTAAAGCCCATGATTTTTTATGTCAATTTTCTGGGAAATTGTGTTTTAAACTGTACAGTTTGTCCATGCTTATCTCTAAAAAATCTTGGACGGACATGTCATCATGAGTGCTTTATCACCAATAATATAGTAGAGGATACTTTTATGTGGCTCAAAGAGAAGATGAAGAAATGTTAGTATTCCTCCGTTTTATGACTCATGATGTAGTGTGGTGGGTAACAATGCATTTTTATCTATTTATGAATTAATAAGAATTAATTAGTAGGAATGACAAATGAATGACTGCATTGACAATTTCAAAAGTGTGGCACAGATGCATAGAGAAAGTCTTTCAAAATTTAAGGTTAAATAATTAAGTGAATAATTTGGAAGAATAATGAGAGATACTCAAAGGGAATATGTCAAAAGGGAAAATGACGATGGGAGCATGAGGCAGTGAAGGGAAAAGGATACATCAGAGAACAGTCAGAGAAAGGGAGACATTAAAGAGTAAGCAAAAATGAATGACGAAAAGTAAGAAAGAGAGAAAGAAAGAGACAGAAGGAGGGAATGAAAGAGAGAAAGAGAAATACAGAGAGAGGGAGGTAGTGGTAAAACCAAGACTGGGACAGAGAGACAAGAGACACACATACCTACAGAAAGACAGAGGGAGATGGAGAGAGTGAGAAAAACAGAGGCAAAGCAAAAAGAGATAGCATACAAAGGAGACAGAGAGTAAGCGAGAGAGAGAGTGTGAGCTTTGACTCACCTCAGTGCACCCCATGTGCACTTTCACCTGAAACATCCTAACTGGGTTGGTATTAAGGCTGTTATTTCAGTTTGTTCTTGTGGTTTAAGGCTCTGCCTTGCATGTGCCAATTACCAGTCCCCACCTGCCTTTTCATCCCCAGGTGCCTCCCTGTGCCAAGGTCTGTTCTCAGTTGCTTTGCCCTTCGTCTCATCCCAACAGGTGCTTCTGTCAGGCAGTTCTGTTGTGGCAGCAATGCGTGCACCACCCAGCATGCTCCCCACCGGGCTCTCCTCTGCGGCACGCCAATCTCACAACTAGAAACACTCAGTGGGACCCTTTGGGCACAGGAATTATATTCAGAAGGAGAATCTATCAAGGATCCTGGGGTGAAGGGATGTGGATTGTGGGAATACACAATGAATGCTGGTATGTGTTCAATATGCATAAACTGAGCACCTCCTACTGTCAAACATGAGACTTAGGCACACTGGAAAAGGAAAAATGTATCAGAGAAATATTATTTATTTGATTTCAGTGCGAATTGTTGTAATTTTCCAGACTGGGAGTTTATCAAACGTTGATGGTTTCAAAAGGAAACATCTCCACCGGTCTATCTCGAAGTTTGCATTTGAATGATGGTGATTGATGAATGTGGTGATTGGTGAATGGTGGTGATTGGTGAATGGTGGTGATTGGTGGTGATTGGTGAATGATGGTGATTGGTGAACGGTGGTGATTGATGAAATGGTGGTGACTGGTGAATGATGGTGATTGATGAATGGTGGTGATTGGTGAATGATGGTGATTGGTGAACGGTGGGGATTGATGAATGATGGTGATTGGTGAACGGTGGTGATTGATGAATGGTGGTGATTGGTAAATGATGGTGATTGGTCAACGGTGGTGATTGATGAATGGTGGTGATTGGTGAATGGTGGTGATTGGTGAACGGTGGTGATTGATGAATGGTGGTTATTGGTGAAGGATGGTGATTGATGAATGGTGGTGATTGGTGAATGAGGGTGATTGGTGAACGGTGGTGATTGATGAATGGTGGTGATTGATGAATGATGGTGATTGGTGAACGGTGGTGATTGATGAATGGTGGTGATTGGTGAATGATGGTGATTGATGAATAATGGTGATTGGTGAATGACCTTTGTTGGTTTTCATGAGTTCAGTTCTAAAATCCGACCAAGTGAGGAAGCCACTTGCAATTATACTCTTCTCTCCTCATCCTCTTCTCCTGTACCGTCTGCTTTAACTCTTGACACTCCACCAAGGCTATCCGGCTCTTCTCTATTGCAGGCTGTGTGACACCGTGCAGATTAGTGTGCACATGTGGGCCTTAAAAGAGGTTAGTAAATTGATATTGTCTTTTTTGTTGTGTTGCATCACATAAGCACCTAGAGTAGCTATGTCTCTCACTTCTGAACATTATCACAAAGAACTCTTCACCTTTCAAAGTTATCTTCCATTGACTGCTTCTGACAGTTAAGATAACAGTTTTATTTTTATAGCCTTTAGAACAAAAGACCCTGGAGCATTTTAAACAATGAAGGTAATGGAGTGTTATGTTGCATTTTGTAAAGTTCATGATGTTGTACGGTTCACCTTGCAGTATCAAAGTGAGAATGCATGTGCTCGCTTCCAACCACGGTACTGGATACATAGTCTGGGATGGGAATCCAGGCATCAAGAGCATTGTTGAATATCTGGGGTATCTTGGTCAAGACTTAAAAGCCTAACTCATGGAAGATGTGAGAAGGCTAAGAGTATCTGATCCTCATTAACATGATAACGATGTACGGTATGTTAATACTTAAAAAAAAATTAAATAATGCCATCTTCAACAGACACCCAGTAGAAAAATAAATCAGATAATAGAATTTGGATATCTCTAAAATTTAAGCTCACAGACCTTCAATAAACATTGATCATTGGATCAGTATTTTCCAGTGGCGTCTTAGCACTATAGATAGACCCAGAGCTGTCTAGAGTATTGAAATAATTTAACATGGGAGACTTTGGGAGGATCCCTGGGTATGATACAGAGATAACAGACTTGCTGACTTTAGAAGTGTTGTTGAGTTACCCACTGTTAGTCACTCTCTTCTCGACGGGAAGCCAGTGGAGGTCTCGCAGGTGTCGGGTGATGTGTTCATGTCGTGGGATGCCGAGGACGAGTCTGGCCGCGGTGTTCTGGATGGTCTGGAGTTTGTGTAGCAGAGATTTGTTGATTCCGGCGTAGAGGGCGTTTCCGTTGTCCAGTCTGCTTGTTATGAATAGGTGGGTGACGGTCTTTCTGGATTCGGGGGGGATCCATTTGAAGGTCTTGCGAAGGATGCGGAGGGTGTTGTAGCAGGTGGAGGCGACGGCGTTGATCTGTCAGGTCATGGTGAGGGAGGAGTCGAGTATGATGCTGTGGTTCCGGGTGTGGTCCGTGGGGGTGGGGGGTTTGCCGAGGGCGGTGGGCCACCAGGTGTTGTCCCATGCTGAAGGGGTGGGCCCGAGGACGAGGACTTCTGTCTTCTCCGAGTTGAGCTTCAGATAGCTGCTGCTCATCCAGGATGCAACGTCTTTCATGCCTTGCTGGAAGCTGAGTCTGGTGGTGTTGGGTTCCTTCATGAGGGAGAGGATGAGCTGGGTGTCGTCGGCGTAGGATACTAGGCTGAGTCCATGCTGTCTGACTATGGCGGCGAGGGGGGCCATGTAGATGTTGAAGAGCGTGGGACTGAGCGATGATCCTTGGGGTACTCCGCAGTTAATCTCTGAGGGTTCGGAGAGAAAGGGCAGGAGTCTGATTCTTTGGTCTCTGCCGGTGAGGAAGGAGCGGAGCCAGTCGAGGGCGGTTCCCTGTATGCCGGTGTCGTGGAGTCTGGTGGTGAGAGTGCAGTGGGAGACAGTGTCGAAGGCTGCGGAGAGGTCTAGTAGGATGAGGGCCGCGGTGTGGCCGTGGTCGAGGAGCGTGCGGATGTCGTCTGTGGCGGCGAGGAGGGCGGTCTCACTGCTGTGGTTGCTGCAGAATCCGGATTGGGAAGGGTTGAGGATGGAGTTCTCTTCGATGAAGTTCGTCAGCTGGACGTTGACGATCTTCTCAGTGACTTTGGCCGCCTAGGGGAGGAAAGAGATGGGTCTGTAATTTTTTAGGTCCGTCGAGTCTGCAGAGGGTTTCTTGAGGAGTGGCTTGACTTCTGCGTGTGTCTAGTCATCGGGGGATGTGCCGGATTCAAAGGTGGCGTTGATGGTGCGTCGTAGCTTGGGTGCTACGGCGGCGGTGGCTCTCTGGAAGATGTGCAGCGGGCAGGGGTCCGTGTGGGCTCTTGAGTGAATGCTTTTCATGGTTGTGGCGGTGTCTTTGGTGGTTATCGGGGTCCAGGCGGAGATGGTAGGATGGCTGTCGTTGCTGGAGGAAGGAGTGGTTACGGTGTCTGGTGTCTGTTCGCTGAAGTTGTCGTAGAGGGACTTGATTTTCAGATGGAAGTAGGAGCGGAGCTTGTTGCAGAGGTCCTGGGAGGGTGCGACATCCGTGGCTTTGCTGGGGGGTTTGATGAATTCCTGGATGACGCTGAAGAGTCCCTTTGAGTTGCTGGAGTTAGCCAGGATTTTGTTCCGGATGAAGGTCCTTTTGGTGGATCTGATGAGTTGGTGGTACTCTGTCATGGCGTTCTTGTAGGTGGTCTGGTCTTCTGCGGTTTTGCTGTTTCTCCATCGCTTCTTGAGATGTCTGCAGGTGCATCTGGATTCTTGGAGGTTGGTGGTGAACCAGGTGGCCTTCATGGGGCACTGTTTGTTGGGGTTGCGGTGGGGGGCGAGCTTGTCTGCGCAGTTGGTGATCCATCTGTGTAGTTCTTTGGCTGCAGAGTTGGCGTCGGTCGAGGTGGGAGGGGGATCGTGGTTGAGGGTGGAGTTGAGGTGCTCCTCTGTGACCTTGCTCAAGTTCCTTTGCGGAGAGCGTGGTGTAGGTTTGTGAGTGGTGGCTTTGTCGAAAGAGAAGTGTACACAGTGGTGGTCTGTCCAGGGGGGTTGTGTGGTGTGGCTGAAGTGGATGTTGTTACCTCCTGCGAAGATGGGGTCGAGGGTGTGTCCTGCCTTTTGGGTGGGGGTGGTGATGAGCTGTTTCAGTCAGATGTTGGCGAGGTTGTCCAGGAGGGCAGAGGAGTTGGGGTCGCTGAGGTTGTCGAGGTGGAAGTTGAGGTCTCCGAGCAGTATGTAGTCCATGGAGGCAATGGCGTGGGGTGCGATGAAGTCGGTGAATGTTGTGGTGAACGCGGTTCGAGGTCTGGGAGGTCTGTAGGTGAGGGTGCCGCGTAGGGTCGTTCTGGGGCTGGTCTGGATCTGGAAATGGAGGTGTTCCGTGGGGGACGAGTAGTCGTTAGTGCTGGATGTGGTGAGCCGTAGGGAGTTCTTGTGTGCGATGGCGAGTCCTCCTCCAGGGTGGTTGGGGCAGTCCTTCCTCTGGATCTTGTATCCGTCGGGGATGGCGGTAGCGATGTCGGGGGCAGAGGTGGGGTTAGTCCAGGTTTCCGTGGAGAAGGCGACGTCTGGTGAGAGGGTGTTCAGGAGATCCCAGATTTCTACAATGTAATACAACGTTTCCTAAATAAACACATTTTAACCTATTGACTTTGACAAAGGGTTTTCATAATTGATAGGCAATTGCTTCGGGGCTTTTACAACATGTTATCACTGCCAATAAACCACGGCCAGTGGGCACTCGCAAGAGCTTTTCAAAATCAAAACCCACAACCTGTTGAGCTTTAACAACAGGTTTTCACAATAAACCACCCCCGGTCAACTAATTTTTTCACAGGCAGCAAGTTACTGCCTATTGGCTTTATCAAATTGCTCCTCATAGTCAATCACGCATGAGGGTTTTGACAAAATGGTTTATTTGGCACACCAGGCAGGTAAAGACTTACGCCCCTATTTAGAGTAACCCAGTAATAATAATGGGGTGCCCTGTGTCCCTCAGAACCTGTGTATACACTTTTTAGAGTAAGGCAGGTGGAAAGCCTGCCAGTCCAGGAGGTCGGTGGAGGATATGGACTACATTCCCGTGGTGGAGGCTATGGTCTCTGCTTTGCTGGTACATGACCGCTCACCATATTTAGAGATCAGCTCCTACCTGGCTTGGATCTTTAAGACTTCATATCAACTTCCACTCTGGTAATTGCTCTGAAAGTTAAAGAGTATGTCAAGTCGATGCAATGTTTGTTACACCCACTAAGCAAACTTTTTGCCTTGAAAAAATAAACCTTCAAAGTGGGAGTTTGTTCTTAAAGAATCAGAAACAGATGACCCTATGCTACTTAGGGGTTTCTCCTGTTCATGACCACCAGGTTTTTTTGGGCAGTCCTGAAGAGGAAAGCTGTTCATGGAAGGACTGCCATAACCATGACGCTTCTTCTGAAGTATGTCGTCCAATGGCCATGTAGCGGACAGGCTGTCGGAGGTTTCTGATGGCAGAGACAACTCAGGCTCCACCTTTGGAGCTTTTATGACCTCTACATGAGGCGGGAAAACACTAGTTTGGTGAAGTCACCCCACAGATTTACATGGGGGCTTCAGCTCCACCAATCTCTAAATTAGTCCTTTAATGGTTTCTTTCCATAAATGCTGCTCACAAGTGGGCCTTTAAATACAAACATCTCCGCAACCACTGGGCAGATTTGGGCTGCGTTGTTCTGGGTTTCAAAGCTTACAAACTCATTGACAGCCCCACTGAACACTCAAAGACTAGAGAGATGAAGCAAACAAGCTCAAAGTCAGATTGTGGACAACCAGGGGAGCCCACTGAGAGATTCAGAGGTGGAGAAGGTTCAACACGGTCCTTGTAGGGCTGATCATCTCCTAAACCCTACAGTGATGATGTAGAAGTGACTCCTTGGTCTTTCGGCACAGTTATCTCAGGCAGAAAGCCACTGGGCTGCGATCGCTGCTTCTGAACAGCTTTTTCTCCCATGGGGGTGCAGTCTTAGTACCCCTTACACAACAGTTTGCCTCCTTTTTCAAAGCAGAGTCAGACAGCCCTTCTAGCAGAGTTCAGGATCTAATTCTGATGTACTGCTCTTAATCTGCAGGTAGTGTGCCTCTCGTTCCCTTTATGGGTGCTCTTATCAGGGACAAAGCACATCAATACCCTGATTGCACCAGATATTTCCTCTTTCTACCAAGCAATCCTCTGCTCTCCTTGCAGGGACTTGTTACAGGCTTATCCCTAACCTGAAAAGAAAGCTGTCAATCAAAGATCCAAGCCATGACACACAGAAATATTTTACCCACACTCCGGCGTGTACCCTGACACTGGTCAACAGGTCAACCACTCCTATGCACCAAGAGCACAGCAATTGGCAAACATCTGTTCTTGGCTTGGACAATCTCTGCTATGTTCAAATTGTGTAGGTCTCCTCCAATCCGATCTTCAAGGGGTGGGAGTGATTTCCAGAAGTCCCTCTCTGCTGCTGGTTTAGGGCAGTGTGTGTCTTTTTGTTTATTAGTTCCAGACTGGTGTAGCCACATTGTTTGTCTTTCAATTGCAGCAGGGTGGGGTGGGGGCCTGAGCTGAGGGCACCCTAACAGAACAGGAGGCTAAACTACAAAGGGAAGGAAAAGGTGTGCATGTTTGGTAACCTGACTACAGTGAGATTCCTGGGATACAAGGAAGGGATATTCCAGTGCTCATGCCCAAAAGAGACAAATCACAGGATATTCCTCCCCCAACCTACCAACAACCAGAGCCCAGCTACATGACATGCCTCTGAAGGAAGGTTCAGGTAGCTTCCAGCCCGGTCTGCAGGATAAACAAAGACAGCTGGGCAGCCTCACCTAAGCCACCCAATTGTGCAACTAGCCATTCAAAGGACCAAGATGGTGTCCTCTGCTTATACAGTGAAACACAACACACATACTCTCCACATACTCCACGCTCACCTTACTTTGTATGTGTACTGTGAACAAACACTCCTCAACCACGTCCTGTACGGATGGACAGACTAGCAGACCTTTTAACAGTAAAAGCCTGTAGGAATCTCTCCTTTAAAGATGCCAGGCAAAATGTGTTAGTTCCTTCTACTAAAAGAAGCATTGACAAAGGCCTTGCCTACATTAGATCTATTGGCTTTGTCTATATTGTTTAGCCATGTTGTGCAGCAGCAAGGCTGAAAGTAAAAAAATTAAAGTGCTATGACGTGGTCAGTGATCGCTGTGTCATGGACATGGTGCTTTCTTGTTTAACTTTCAACCATGCTGCACAGCAGACGCACGGCTTATGAATGCCAATGAACAACTGCCTGAAGCTTAACTCTGACAAGACGGAAGTACTGATCTTTGGCAACAAGATCACCTGATGGGACTCCAACTGGTGGCCATCGGAGCTAAGCCCAACACCCACACCCACAGACCATACAAAAAATCTGGGGATCATCCTAGATGACAAACTCAACATGACGGATCAAGTCAACGCAGAGTGCACTTCCTGCTTCCACATCCTACACATGCTGCGAAACATCTTCAAATGGTTGCCTCAGAACACTAGACAGACTGCCACGCAAGCAGTCATCACCAGCAGGCTGGACTACGGCAACACTCTATGCTGGAATGTCCAAACAACTCCTATACAGTTTCTAGACCATCCAGAACACTGCTGCAAGACTCATACTCAACCTTCCACGCTGCACCCACATCACACCGCACCTCAGGAAGCTTCTCTAACTCTCCATTCATAAGCGCAGCCAATTCAAACTTCTCACATACAACTCAGGACTAGAATGCCTAAACAGCCGCATACGCTTTCATCAACCCATCAGACACCTACGCTCTGCCTCACTCTCATTCACAAACAATCCCTGCATCCGCAAAAGCAGGATGATCGCTCATTCTCCTATATCATACTGAAGACATGGAACGACCTCTCTCAACACTCAGATCCTCCTCACTAATTGAATTATACAAGAAACTGAAGACCTGGCTCTTCATATAAGCACCTTGGGGACCACAACACCTTCCAAAGCACTGGATACCTGCGCAAGTGATTAGTGCGCAATACAAGATAAGATAGGCACCACAGTGTGTGTGAAATACTTGCAGCATGCAACACTAACTCTGTGAGACAAAGGACACATTTATCCCCTCCTTTTACCTCTCGGCAACTCTAAATCAGAGCGATGATGATGAGGCTGAGGTCCTCGATGTCTAACATCACAATATTCCTGTGGTTACTGTCATTATGAGAAGTTGGGCCCCTGCCCTCCTGCTCACAGAGTGTTTGTGCCCTCTCTACCCACAGCATGCCAACTCCAATGCCACCCAACACAAGCCGGTGTGCTGGTAATATTGTAAGGGTTCCAGACATGAGGAAAAGGGATAACATCCCATGGCCACTAGAAACTATCTGCCCAAGTATTGACAGGTGGCAAAGCTCTCGTTCCTGAAATATATTGCTGTGCAAGTGACTCTTCCCAGAGGTCACACTGTGTCATGTATATTTCTGAAATCTGGTCATGCTATTTAAAAGTGTCCCCCACCATCCAGGTACTTAGCTCTCCTTTTGGGGTCATGCCTCTTGAACATTGCCAATATTCAGAACAGTGGTTTGCTGTGGTTTGATTTAAAGACAATGGATGCGTATATAGCAGAGAATTGATCAATATTTTCAGTTTATAGTAATTTCTTTGCTATATACATATCAATTGTCTTTAAATAAGTCCCTGGTAAACCACAGTTTCAAATACTTATGATTACCCAGGTTCACCTGGCATATAGGTTTCTCCTGTATATTATACTATTTTTAACGCTGTCAGGCCAGTTTTCCATGAGTTGCTTGTCAGACGATCGACCACAAAAATATTGTGCTACAGAAATATCAAAAACAAAACTATCATAAAGGAAGTATAAGAAGGTGAGAATAGATTTACTACTGTTAACCAACATCTACCTACCATGAAGTTATATATCGTCAAGGTACATATATGTGGAGTTCACTAAAGTAAACCTACATTTACCTATATAAACATACTACATATACATACATTCACAATATTTTTGCTATGAATATTCTTGTGGGATATTTTTGTAGCGTGACATGTAATAGTTTACCGCTCTGGGGCCTGCACAACTCTAGGAAACATGGACAAATCTAGTAGTAAGTCTTGCTTCTGTCTCTGTAAATAAAGAAAGAAGATACAACCATAAGCTTCCTAAAAAGTCAAGAGCCTCCTTTGTAGTCTTTGATTTGCATTGGGCCTCAGGGTCATGTAGTTGAGGCTCACTCCTCGAGGATGGTGTGGGTACAAGGTCTAGTTATGGTTGAACAAGTATCACAGTAAAATAATGACCAAGCAATGTTTTTCTTTTACAAAAAGATATTCAGCTTTTATTGTTTAATGATACTTGTCTTTGTAACTGAACTCCACTTTATACGTGCAAGTAAGGTTTACATTCGTGGGGGACTAATCTCCAAAGATTAGCCAAGTGCCAGACGGACTAGCAAGTGTTCGAGTCACCATCGTTCTATACCTCAGAGTTCTTTGTTGTACATATGTAGGGGTGGCTGCCAAAGACCAAGACAGAGGTGTAGATTTGCTGCCATAGACTGGGGCAGATGTGTGGGTGGCTGCCATAGACTGGGGCAGAGGTGTGGGTGGCTGCCATAGTCTGCAGCAGAGGTGTGGGTGGCTGCCATAGACATGGGCAGCGGTGTGCGTGGCATAGACTGGGGCAGAGGTGTGGGTGGCTGCCATAGACTGGGGCAGAGGTGTGGGTGGCTGCCATAGACTGGGGCAGAGGTGTGGGTGGCTGCCATAGACTGGGGCAGAGGTGTGGGTGGCTGCCATAGACATGGGCAGCAGTGTGGGTGGCTGCCATAGGCTGGGGCAGATGTGTGGGTGGCTGCCATAGACTGGGGCAGATGTGTGGGTGGCTGCCATAGACTGGGGCAGATGTGTGGGTGGCTGCCATAGACTGGGGCAGAGGTGTGGATTTGCTGCCATAGACCAGGGCAGATGTGTGGGTGGCTGCCATAGACCAGGGCAGATGTGTGGGTGGCTGCCATAGTCTGCAGCAGAGTTGTGGGTGGCTGCCATAGTCTGCTGCAGAGGTGTGGGTGGCTGCCATAGACTGGGGCAGAGGTGTGGGTGGCTGCCATAGACTGGGGCAGATGTGTGGGTGGCTGCCATAGACTGGGGCAGAGGTGTGGGTGGCTGCCATAGACTGGGGCACAGGTGTGGGTGACTGCCATAGACTGGGGCAGAGGTGTGGGTGGCTGCCATAGACTGGGGCAGAGGTGTGGGTGGCTGCAATAGACTGGGGCAGAGGTGTGGGTGGCTGACATAGTCTGCAGCAGAGGTGTGGGTGGCTGCCATAGTCTGCAGCAGAGGTGTGGGTGGCTGCCATAGACTGGGGTAGAGGTGTGGGTGGCTGCCATAGACTGGGGCAGAGGTCTGGGTGGCTGCCATAGACTGGGGCAGAGGTGTGGGTGGCTGCCATAGACTGGGGCAGATGTGTGGGTGGCTGCCATAGACTGGGGCAGAGGTGTGAGTGGCTGCCATAGACTGGGGCAGAGGTGTGGGTGGCTGCCATAGACTGGGGCAGATGTGTGGGTGGCTGCCATAGACTGGGGCAGAGGTGTGGGTGGCTGCCATAGACATGGGCAGCGGTGTGCGTGGCTGCAATAGACTGGGGCAGAGGTGTGGGTGGCTGCCATAGACTGGGGCAGAGGTGTGGGTGCCTGCCATAGACTGGGGCAGAGGTGTGGGTGGCTGCCATAGTCTGCAGCAGAGGTGTGGGTGGCTGCCATAGACTGGGGCAGAGGTGTGGGTGGCTGCCATAGACTGGGGCAGAGGTGTGGGTGGCTGCCATAGACTGGGGCAGAGGTGTGGGTGTCTGCCATAGACATGGGCAGCGGTGTGGGTGGCTGCCATAGACTGGGGCAGATGTGTGGGTGGCTGCAATAGACTGGGGCAGATGTGTGGGTGGCTGCCATAGACTGGGGCAGAGGTGTGGATTTGCTGCCATAGACCAGGGAGATGTGTGGGCGGCTGCCATAGACCAGGGCAGATGTGTGGGCGGCTGCCATAGTCTGCAGCAGAGGTGTGGGTGGCTGCCATAGTCTGCAGCAGAGGTGTGGGTGGCTGCCATAGACTGGGGCAGAGGTGTGGGTGGCTGCCATAGATTGGGGCAGATGTGTGGGTGGCTGCCATAGACTGAGGCAGAAGTGTGGGTGGCTGCCATGGACTGGGGCAGAGGTGTGGGTGGCTGCCATAGACTGGGGCAGAGGTGTGGGTGGCTGCCATAGACTGGGGTAGAGGTGTGGGTGGCTGCCATAGACTGGGGCAGAGGTGTGGGTGGCTGCCATAGTCTGCAGCAGAGGTGTGGGTGGCTGCCATAGTCTGCAGCAGAGGTGTGGGTGGCTGCCATAGACTGGGGAAGAGGTGTGGGTGGCTGCCATAGACTGGGGCAGAGGTGTGGGTGGCTGCCATAGACTGGGGCAGAGGTGTGGGTGGCTGCCATAGACTGGGGCAGATGTGTGGGTGGCTGCCATAGACTGAAGCAGAGGTGTGGGTGGCTGCCATAGACTGGGGCAGAGGTGTGGGTGGCTGCCATAGACTGGGGCAGAGGTGTGGGTGGCTGCCATAGTCTGCAGCAGAGGTGTGGGTGGCTGCCATAGACCGGGGCAACGGTATGGGCAGCTACCATACACTGGGGCAGCATTTTGGATGGCTGGCATAGACCAGGGCAGTGGTGTAAGCGGCTGCCATAGACCGCGGCAGCGGTGTAGGCAGCTGACATAGACTGGGGCAGCAGTGTAGGCAGCTCTCACATGAGCAGCAGTGTAGGCAGCTCTCACATGAGCAGTGGTGTAGGCAGCTCTCACATGAGCAGCGGTGTAGGCACTTGCACTTGGGCAATGCTGGATTCCAGCAGGTTTGCACACTCATCTTTAGGTGCTGATGTGGCACTTTATGGCATCAATGCAACCTACGCATGCCTTCCAGGTGCTGCATGTCCGGCCTAAATGGGCTCATGGTTACAGTCACAGGATGAACAAGACAAACCAGACTGCAGTTGTTGACAATGTCACTGCAGTATGTAGGACATGCGCGAAGGCACGTGTATCCCAGTTATGTGTGACCTAAATGTATGTGGGAGTTTTGTTGCTGTTTATGAGCAGGATTATAACTCTACTAATGGGGCTGAAGTCCGCATCAGTGGTGCAGTGAAGGCTAATGGCCAGTGTTCTCTTATAATGAGAAGGAACACATCCTATAGAATGATCATTATCTCCATCACAAGGTCCAATGCTACAAGCTAGATGCACTGGGCGGTGCACTGCTTGTTCGCGGAGGTGCAAATAGTGCTTTTTTGCAGCTGATATATCGCCCAGACCCTCATCTGTCCTTCAGCCCTCTGACCCTGGGCCCTCGGCTGCAATCCTTGAAGCCACCGACTCTGAGTTCACCCTGGAACCTGACGAGACCCCTGTGACCAGGAAACGATGGGGTACATTTACACCTGCTCTTCAGCCCTGCGACCCTGGGCCCTAGGCCGCACAGACTGAAGCCACAGACTCTGAACTGAGCTCACCTTAGAACCTGATGAGACCCCTGTGACCAGGAAACGATGGTGTACTTTACACCTGCTCTTCAGCCCTGCGACCCAGGGCCCTCGGCTACAATCCTTGAAGCCACCGACTCTGAGTTCACCCTGGAACCTGACGAGACCCCTGTGACCAGGAAACGATGGGGTACATTTACACCTGCTCTTCAGCCCTGCGACCCTGGGCCATCGGCCGCACAGACTGAAGCCACAGACTCTGAACTGAGCTCACCTTAGAACCTGACGAGACCCCTGTGACCAGGAAATGATGGTGCACTTTACACCTGCTCTTCAGCCCTGCGGTCCTGGGCCCTCGGCTACAATCCTTGAAGTTACCGACTCTGAGTTCAATCAATCAATCAGGGGTTTGTTGAAGCGCGACTAGTCACCCGTAAGGGTCTCAAGGCGCTAGGGGTGGGGGGAGGGGTGGGTGCAGGTTCCATTCCATCAAGGAGGGGGTCTGTCGAAGAGCCAGGTCTTGAGGTTTCTTGCGAAGATGGGGAGCGATGTTGTCTGTCTGAGGTGGAGCGGAAGGGCGTTCCATGCCTTGGCCGCGAGGAAGGAGAAGGAGCAGCCTCCCGATCTGGTCTTTCTGGTGCGGGGAACCACGGCGTAGGAGAGCTGGGCTGATCGTAGGGTCCTTGGGGTGCGTGGAATTTGAGTTGGCTGTTCAGGTATGCTGGTCCGGTGCCGTGGAGGGCCTTGTGTGCGTGGGTGAGTATCTTGAAAGTGATTCTCGCCTCGACGGGGAGCCAGTGGAGTGTGCGCAGGTGCTGGGAGATGTGGCAGTGTTTTGGCAGGTTGAGGACTAGTCTTGCAGCGGCGTTCTGGATGTTCTGTAGCTTGCGGGTGAGGTTTTTGTATATTCCGTCGTAGAGTGCGTTGCCGTAGTCGAGTCTGCTGGTGACCAGGGCGTGAGTGACGGTCTTTCGGTGTTCGAGTGGGATCCATTTGAAGGTCTTACGAAGGAGGCGGAGGGTGTGGAAGCAGGAAGACGAGACGGAGTTGATTTGGCGGTCCATTTTGAGCTCGGAGTCCAGGATGATTCCCAGGTTGCGTGCGTGGTCCGTGAGGGTTGGCGGGTTTCCGAGGGCGGGGGGCCACCAGGTGTCGCTCCAGGTGTCAGGGTTTGGGCCCATGATGAGTACTTCTGTTTTGTTGGTGTTTAGTTGTAGGCAGCTGTTTTTCATCCATTTGGCGACGGCTTCCATGCCTTCTCGAAAGTTGTGTCTGGCCGTGTTGGGCTTGTTGGATAGGGAGAGGATGAGTTGGGTGTCGTCAACGTATGACACGATGTTGAGTCCGTAGGTTCTGACGATGGGGGCGAGTGGAGCCATGTAGACGTTGAAAAGCGTCGGGCTGAGGGAGGAGCCCTGGGGGACTTCGCAGGTGATAGGTGTAGGGTCCGAGAGGAAAGGGGGGAGTCTGACCCACTGCATCCTGCCGGAGAGGAAGGAGCGGATCCAGTCGAGGGCCTTGTCCTGGATTCCTGCGTCGTAGAGTCTGCGTACTAGGGTGCGGTGGGAGACTGTGTCGAATGCTGCTGAGAGGTCGAGGAGGATGAGGGCTACTGTCTCTCCTTTGTCCAGTAGGGTGCGGATGTCGTCTGTTGCGGCGAGGAGGGCGGTTTCTGTGCTGTGGTTTTTTCTGAAGCCGGACTGGGAGGAGTCGAGTATGTTGTGTTCTTCAATGAATGTGGCGAGTTGGCTGTTGATGGCTTTCTCGATGACTTTCGCTGGGAACGGGAGCAGGGAGATGGGTCTGTAGTTTTTGAGGTCGGTGGGGTCCGCCGAGGGTTTCTTCAGGAGGGGGTTGACCTCGGCGTGTTTCCAGTCGTCGGGGAACGAGGCGGTCGCCAGGGAGCGGTTGATGGTGTGGCGGAGCATGGGTGCGATGGTGTCGGCGGCTCTGTTGAAGATGTGGTGAGGCAGGGGTCCGTGGGGGCCCCTGAGTGGATTGACTTCATTGTCCTCAGTGTGTCTTCGGTGGTGAGGGCTGTCGAGTTGTCAATCGCTGGTTTCCGGGCGTCGGGGGTAGTTGGTGAGGGTTCAGTGTGTTGGTTGTCTTCGTCGAAATTGTCGTAGATGCTCTTGATTTTGTGGTGGAAAAAGGTGCTCAGTTTGTCGCAGAGGTCTTGTGAGGGAGGGATGTCGGTAGACTCGCTGGTGGGTTGGGCGAACTCCTTGATGATGCTGAAGAGTTCCTTGTTGTTGTGCACGTGGGTGGAGATTCTGTCTTCAATCGCTTTTTTCCTCGTTTCTCTGATGAGTTGATGGTGGGCGTTGGTGGCGGCTCTGAAGTTGTTGTGGGCTTCTGTGGATTTGGTGTTCCTCCAGCCCTTTTCGAGGCGGCGGCAAGTGCGTCTGGACTCTCGAAGTTCGGTGGTAAACCATCTGGCTTTCTTGGCGCGGGTATTGTTGTTTTTCTTGAGGGGGACTAGGTTGTTGGTGCTGTCTGAGATCCATCTATGCAGGGTTCGGTCTGCGGTGTTGCGGTCGTCGTTTTCCACGATGGTAGGGGTGGAATTGTTGAGTGAGGAGGTGAGCTGGTTGTCGGTGATTTTGGTCCAGTTTCTTCGTGGGAGCCGGTGCTGGTGTCTCTGGATGGTGGGTGTTCTGAAGGTGAAGTGGACGCAGCGATGGTCGGTCCATGGGAGTTCGGTGGTGTGGCTGAAGGTGATGGAGTTTCCTGTAGTGAAGAGGGGGTCGAGGGTGTATCCTGCTGAGTGCGTGGGCTCGGTCGCGATCTGGCATAGTCCAATGTTGTGGAGGTTGTCTAGGAGGGATGTGGTGTTGGGGTCCAGTTGGTTGTCGAGGTGGAAGTTGAGGTCTCCCAGCAGGGTGTAGTTGGTGGATGCGATGGCCTGCGGGGAGATGAGTTCACCCTGGAACCTGATGAGACCCCTGTGACCAGGTACATTTACACCTGCTCTTCACCCCTGCGACCCCAGGCCATCGGCTGCACAGACTGAAGCCACAGATCCTGAACTGAGCTCACCTTAGAACCTGACGAGAGCCCTGTGACCAGGAAACGATGGGGTACATTTACACCTGCTCTTCAGCCCTGCGACCCTGGGCCCTCGGCTGCACAGACTGAAGCCACAGATCCTGAACTGAGCTCACCTTAGAACCTGACGAGACCCCTGTGACCAGGAAACGATGGGGTACATTTACACCTGCTCTTCAGCCCTGCGACCCAGGGCCCTCGGCTGCACAGACTGAAGCCACATACTCTGAACTGAGCTCACCTTACAACCTGACGAGACCCCTGTGACCAGGAAACAATGGTGTACTTTACACCTGCTCTTCAGCCCTGTGACCCTGAGCCCTCGGCTGCACAGACTGAAACCACAGATCCTGAACTGAGCTCACCTTAGAACCTGACGAGACCCCTGTGACCAGGAAACGATTGTGTACTTTACACCTGCTCTTCAGCCCTGCGACCCTGGGCCCTCGGCTGCACAGACTGAAGCCACAGATCCTGAACTGAGCTCACCTTAGAACCTGACGAGACCCCTGTGACCAGGAAACGATGGGGTACATTTACACCTGCTCTTCAGCCCTCTGACCCTGGGCCCTCGGCTACAATCCTTGAAGTCACCGACTCTGAGTTCACCCTGGAACCTGACGAGACACCTGTGACCAGGAAACGATGGGGTACTTTACACCTGCTTTTCAGCCCTGTGACCCTGGGCCCTCCGCTACAATCCTTGAAGCCATTTAATCTGAGTTCACCCTGGAACCTGACGAGACCCCTGTGACCAGGAAACGAAGGGGTACATTTACACCTGCTCTTCACCCCTGCGACCCTGGGCCCTCGGCAACACAGACTGAAGCCACAGACTGAGCTCACCCTGGAACCTGACGAGGCCCCTGTGACCAGGAAACGATGGGGTACATTTACACCTGCTCTTCAGCCCTGCGACCCTGGGCCCTTGGCCGTACAGACTGAAGCCACAGACTCTGAACTGAGCTCACCTTAGAACCGGACGAGACCCCTGTGACCAGGAAACGATGGGGTACATTTACACCTGCTCTTCAGCCTTGCGACCCTGGGTTCTCGGCTACAATCCTTGAAGCCACCGACTCTGAGTTCACCCTGGAACCTGACGAGACCCCTGTGACCAGGAAACGATGGGGTACATTTACACCTGCTCTTCAGCCCTGCGACCCTGGGCCCTCGGCCGTACAGACTGAAGCCACAGACTCTGAACTGAGCTCACCTTAGAACCGGACGAGACCCCTGTGACCAGGAAACGATGGGGTACATTTACACCTGCTCTTCAGCCTTGCGACCCTGTGTTCTCGGCTACAATCCTTGAAGCCACCGACTCTGAGTTCACCCTGGAACCTGACGAGACCCCTGTGACCAGGAAACGGTGAGGTACATTTACACCTGCTCTTCAGCCCTGCGACCCCGGGCCCTCGGCCGCACAGACTGAAGCCACAGACTCTGAACTGAGCTCACCTTAGAACCGGACGAGACCCCTGTGACCAGGAAACAATGGTGTACTTTACACCTGCTCTTCAGGTCTGTGAGCCTGGGCCCTCGGCCGCATCCCTTGAAGACACAGACTGAGCTCACCCTGGAACCTGACGAGACCCCTGTGACCAGGAAACGATGGGGTACATTTACACCTGCTCTTCAGCCCTGCGACCCTGGATCCTCAGCTGCACAGACTGAAGCCACAGACTGAGCTCAACCTGGAACCTGATGAGACCCCTGTGACCAGGAAACGATGGGGTACATTTACACCTGCTCTTCAGCCCTGCGACCCTGGGCCCTTGGCCGTACAGACTGAAGCCACAGATCCTGAACTGAGCTCACCTTAGAACCTGACGAGACCCCTGTGACCAGGAAACGATGGGGTACATTTACACCTGCTCTTCAGCCCTGCGACCCTGGGTCCTCGGCTACAATCCTTGAAGCCACCGACTCTGAGTTCACCCTGGAACCTGACGAGACCCCTGTGACCAGGAAATGATGGGGTACATTTACACCTGCTCTTCAGCCCTGCGACCCTGGGCCCTCGGCTGCACAGACTGAAGCCACAGACTCTGAACTGAGCTCACCTTAGAACCGGACGAGACCCCTGTGACCAGGAAACGATGGGGTACATGTTCTCCTGCGCCAGACTATGATGCCAGGCAGGTCGTGGTGGTTTTGAACTGTCAGTGGCAAGTGACCTGTCGATGCGCAGCCTCCCGTCCCGTACGAGCTCCAAAGACATGTCAGAATCAGTTGTGTGCAAATACGGTCATGTGTTACATGGATGTCACAGTTCTTGAAGCAGATTCATCACAGCCTGTCTTGCTACGAAAACATGGTAGAACATCTGCTTGAAAGTTATGTTTCTATTCTCTTTATTCATCAAACGAAATAAAATGCAGTTCTGTGATGAAACATGTCTAAGATGATCCTTGATGAAATAATGTAATGTTACAGAAAATGTTCTAATTTAAGCGGCAAACAACAAGACGTTTTGGCTCTCATAATCATCTTGACTAGTAGGGGTTTTTTTTGCGTTTCCCTTGGATGAAATATGCCTGAAGATATATATATATATATATTTTAATGTTGCGAACAGTAAAAAAGTGGGCTTTGTTCGTCCTTGTAAAGAGCAGCGAATCTTGCATAGAAGCTGCAGTCGTAAATCAAAGGTTAGTGTAAACTCTAGTGTTTTCAATCCTCTGCAGTTATGGGGCACAGTTTGCTCTCTTTTGCCTTTATTAGACATATGCTCCATATATGCATACATACAATTATGAGTATGTAAACCCGTGAACGACCACGCATAGCGTGTCTGGCATAGTTTGAACCTCCAAACTGGGGATACATTTTGTTGCTGGTGTGTATAAATATAAATGTATAAAAGCGGTGACTTTTTAAAATATTAATTTTGATTCGAACACGAATTTCTGCTCACAGATACACAGTTCACCACACAATATAACAAATAATATTTCTCACACCCCAGCATTGTTCTATTGTTACTTAATTAGCATCTAGAGATGAAGTGAACATGTCATGAATTTCGCAGTTTCTCTACAGCATTGGTGATTTCAGAAACAATGTCCTTTTGCACACGTGAACAGAGTAGTGAATCAATGTGGATAACTGTTCAGTAAACAGCGTAGATCCTAAGTGGGGTAAAATTAAGGGGTATATTCACAAGAACGTGTGATAACTACTGCAAGAGTAGCGTAACGCAACTTTCAATATCGCAGCCTACCACGGGCAAATAACCCCGTGTCAACGTGGAATTCACAACAAGGCGGTAGCATGCGATAGTCACCAGATAACGCGTCAAATGTCATCGTGAAAATACACGCCACGCCGAAAAAATGCAAAACGCGAACGCCAAAAAACATGCGATGAGGCCAATCGCGGTACAGAAATCAGCGAACACCAGCCACAGGCAAATCCCACGCGTCCGGCGGGAAAAAGCACCATAAAAGAAAGAAAATAAAAAGCCCAAAAACAATTCAAACTGCGTAGCAACATGGATGCACCCGGACCGAGTGCAGAGGACAAGCCGAACACCACTAGCCCCACGGAGGACCAGCTCGGGGAAGGGCAAGGACAAGAGGAAGAGGAAGACGGGGTTCAGTCTGCAGGAAGACCGGATCATCGTCACGGAGGTGACCGAACACCATCAACAACTGTTCGGCACCTCCACTGCGGCACTGGCAAACCAAACCGAAATATGGCAGGCCATCGTTACCAACGTCAATGCAGTCGGAGTGTCGAGGAGGTCACTGGAGGAGGTCAAGAGGCGCTGGCATGATCTGAAAAGGCAGACCAAACATAAGCTCGCCGCCAACAGGGAGGCAGCAACGGCGACTGGAGGTGGGAGTCCTGCGACACAGGAGGAGCTGGATGAGCTGGAGCAAATGGTGGCCACAGTCAGCAGTGAGGAGACGGTGGCAGGATTGGGGGCCTGGACACAGCACGATACGACCTGACCCAACAGCAACAGGGTGAGTAACGACTAGGGACGGGGGGGACGGGGGGAGATGGGCACAATGGCACACATGCACAATTACGTGTAGCACACAGCACACCCACAATGACCGTGGAACATGTCCCTGATTGCCTTGGCACACTGCAGCACACATAGAAACACCAAGTAGGCCCCCATCCACAATGTGCACAGAGGGCCCCCCCCTATCACCAATATCACAACCGACCCATGCACATGTGCTGAATCCAGCAAAGCAGTGGCTCTGTGACCCACACTGACTATGCAAGCAACACTGCCTGTCGGATAGCATGGCAGCAGCCCAAAAAAAATGACATGGCCCACGAATCGACATGGAGGTAGCCCAGTGCGGATCACATCGGTAAAGGAGCAGGTCACACTCCGACATGTCCACGTGCACCCACAACCCATGCCGTACAATACACGCAGCAGACGAACAATGCACCAGGCCACAAAATCTGTCCGAGAGCACATATGACCCAAGTCAAAAGCAAATCAGGCCCCGAGAAGCAAACAATTCAAAGGCACCCCGCCTCAAAGGGAGAAGGCTACACGAAATCAGAGCTGCAGGGGCAACTCCCCCACAATGCAGCACACACACATAGCAATCACAGAACATCAGCAATGACGGCAATGTGGTACAAAGTGCAACACCAGCACCACAGGACAGAGCTCACAACAGGTTCCGCTCGTGCGTAGTAACTGTCCACTCACATCTGGCATTGCCTGACACTGTGTGATGATAATGTACGGGTACTACCACACATCCGTCATGTGTTCTAAAAACACACTGACTGCCATCAAATAGCCAGCTCCCCCAAAACATTCACAATGTACATTGGCATGCAGTCTGAATGTAAACATCTGCAAATCATCAACATACATGTGAAACTCTGTTAACCTGCATCTCCACTTTACATTGCAGAGGGACAAACAACACCTCCTGCAGAGCACACCACACTTCCCATCATTGATGATGAAGAGGACAACCTGCACATATGTCAAGACACCCTCCAACGGATAATGGACAGCCTCTGCACCCCACCCCCAGGAGCAGGGCAGGCCAGCTGCCTCGAGGTGACCCCACCACCTGCACAGACCACACAGCAGGAAACACACACCACCACGGCTGTCTCCGAGGACCCCCCCCGACCAATACACGGAATTCCTACGGCGTGTGTTGGGTTGCCAGGTGGAGTTGGCTGATCAACTGCGGGTGGGATTCGAGCTCATGGCAGCCAAACTCAATGCCATACGTGGGTGTCTGAGTCCCATCAGGGACCACGTTCAGTCCCTATCGGACACCCCCTGTACGCACCATGCTCCACCACAGACCATGGCTGACCTCGCTGGTGCCATGAATCGAATACAAGAACTGTCAGGTCAGACAGGCACCAGCCATGACAGCACAGCGTTGGCACAGATGCGGAGGTCAATGGAGACCATGGAGCAGATGCAGGCTGGAAGTATGTCTGCCACGGCTGGACACCAGCGAGTAGTAGCTGGGAACTTCAATGCCCTGCAGTACTTCATCTTGACATTGCTGCCACTGAGCCGTTCCCAGATGACTGCAGCGGGAACATCGACACACACAGCTCCGACCCCTGATGTGTCCGTGGCACACTGTGATGCTGCCCCATCACCTGCGCATTCTGATGTGTCAGTGGCACACAGCGATGCAGCCATCACCCCGCCACACACACCCGACACACCGGACACAGAACCCGTATCAGGGGAGTGAGAAGGGGATGGGAACTATTGTGTGAGGAAGGAGGCAGTAGCATCCATCACCGCCATATGGCCTGTCCCTGCCTGGTTATGACCTATGCATCATGCCCTGGGAAATATCTCCTACTGACCCCCGGAACACTATGCGACATTCACCTGGACCCCGACACGGACTGCCATTTCTTCACCGCTGGCCAATTACACAGCAATCCAGCTGCAGACTGCACTCTCCCTCTTCCAAATCACTGTGCAATCCCCAAAGGACTCTGGTTGGCCCACCACTGGGCTTCTATGTGATGTGGGCTTGGATGGCCATGTACAGCTCCAGCTCCGTCAATCACCTGAATGTGAATAAAACATTCTAAATCACACAGATGTGTCATCACTATGTTCACTCACGTATGGAAGTATGGCTGGATGTGGGGACGATGATTGCACATGAAGGTATACCCTGGTAACTGACATCTATGCGCATGTGTATCCCTGAGACACATGGCCAATTGGATGACTGTGAAGGTGAGTACTAGCTGTGTCCCCATTGCACATCAACAACAATTACACAACCCCCCAACGTAGGCACACGTCCATGTGTTGAATAGGGCTGTGTGTAGGACTGACCCAAATGAAAGCAGGCCAGGAGTGGTGTCCTACACCACATGTGACAACAGAACTTCACGTCGCATACCTACTCACACACATCTGTGTGGACACATTCTGTAGTGACATATGACATTGCTCCACATGATCAGTGGTTGGACACCATACTCACATTGCTGACGTCACGTAAGTGCACATGTCGTTCAGCACATATCCAAAAACAATGTCTGGCTCACAGAGGTGTAGCTTGCCAAAGGGACACACCCACATTGCACATGCGTCAGTCAGTTCCTCCCTGTGTAGGGACGATACTCATTGTGGCACACGAGTGGACAATCTAAACAACACACCTCACAGTTAGACACCAGTGGAGTGGCATAGACTTTATTGGCATGTGCATGTCAGTACGGACGAGGCAACGGCCACAGCAGGCAGGGACATGCTTAAGACTTACACGCAGCATGGGTACATGTCGAGGTTCAGACAATGTTGGGGCTAAAATGGACAACATTCATCACGGATGGCAACGCTCACAGCCCACCTTGCCTTGCTGGATGAGTCATGTGTTGTTTGGCGTCTGCCCATTGCCCCGTGTGAGGGGGCCCGACTCACTGCACATGGGATCTGCATAGTGCTCTGCCTCCGGAGTGCGCCGATTGTCTGCTCTGCTGACAGTGATCAGGTGTGAGGGTCCGACAGGTTCACATGTCGTGCTACATTGCCATGTGTGTGCTCTCCCCCAGCAGTGTGTCCGATTTGGCAACGTTGCCAAACGACGCTGTGTTTCTCCGACCATGGACCTGCGTCACCTTGTACAGGTGTGTGTACACACGCGTTGTTCCACGCACATGCATCCAGAGCCCGAATGAAGGCAGACGTGTCCCCTGTTGTGGTGGGATATGTGAGCAATCCCCATGATGCATCAAGTTGTTGGGCCATGTGCTGTGGGTGGCAATCGGATGTGGCTGCAGGAACGTAGTTACTCGTCCATGAATGCCCGTGCAGTTTCATGTGCAATGTGTTCCTATAGTACGTCGTTGTCGTGTTCAAGGAACACCAGGGTGAGTCAATCCATTAGGTGGTCCGAGCAGGTGTGCTCAGCCCACGCCGTCTCACCGATCCGCAACACAGCCCAATAGGGGAGCGCCTCGATGTGGTCACTGCACACGAGCAATTGTGCAATCTCCCATGCACAACTACCAATACATACGCAGTATGTCAAGGCATCCCATGCACGGCTGTCTCGGTTACACTCCTGTTCGTGATCCAACAGGGGGCGCAGACACAGGTCATAGTCCAATTCATCAACAGTTGTGTTGGATAGGCAGACATCCATGGGACATTCGAATGTGCATGTTCGGCAGTGGAACCAGGGCTGGACGCAGGTGACGTGGACAATGCGGAAGCTGAGCCTGTAACTGATCCGCAGCACTGCCAGTGGCAGTGCGCCCAGTAGTTGCAGCATACGTGCACGGTACTGTTCCACATGACGGGGGTTGTGCATGTGCCCGGTATGGCCTGCCATTGCGTTGGTGCGTCTCGTGAACCGGCACTCTTCTGAACTGCAGCAGTTGTGTGGAGGATATGCCACAGCTCTGAGCAATGATTCGAATGTGTGTGCAACGTTGTTGCTGTTTCCGTGAGTGTCAAGGGCATCCCATGCGGGGGTACCACAGGCAGGGGCTTCTGTGTGTGGGCTGTGGATGAGTCGGATGGTTCATTTGCGGAATGCATGGTGTGGGAGTCGTCCCCATCTGCCATTGCATCTCTATTAACCGTGGGCGTAGTTTGCGTAGCTACGCAAAGTACACTTTGAACTACGCATAGCTACGCAAGTTACATATTGCGTAGCTGTGTGCTTGTCTGCACAGTGCAAGATAAAATAAAATAATTATCTCTGTCATTATATGCTAAAATGCATATAGTCATTTTACAAAAGTGAAAATGATAAATTAACAAGCAGTGAGAGAGGTGATGATTTTGGGATCCTCGTAACCTAGGGAGAGAACCAAGCAGATGCCTTGAAAACAAAAAGCACATCTTGTTGAACGATTCGGTGGTGGTCCCATCCTCTTAGGACCACCCCAAGAACAGTTATTGGCAAAAATACAATCCCAACCAAAGGCCCTGCAAAGCATTATGGGACAAGATTAGCAGTGGGCAGTGAATATTATAGTACCAATATCAAAATAATTCTACAAAGAGCTGCAGTTCAACTAGTCGTTACTAGATGTCCCTCACGAGTCAAATGCAAAGCATTGAAATTATTATTACATCAAGCTGCAGTTCCACTAGTCGTTACTAGATGTCCCTCACGAGTCAAATGCAAAAGCTTCATGAAAGGGTTTCAATGCTTTTGCATTTGACTCGTGGGGACATCTAGTAACGACTAGTGGAACTGCAGCTTGATGTATTAATAATTTCAATGCTTTTGCATTTGACTCGTGAGGGACAACTAGTAACGACTAGTTGAACTGCAGCTCTTTGTAGAATTATTTTGATATTGACACTATAATATTCACTGCCCACTGCTAATCTCGTCCCATAATGCTTTGCAGGGCCTTTGGTTGGGATTGTATTTTTGCCCATAACTGTGCTTGGGGTGGTCCTAGGAGGAAGGGACCACCACTGAATCATTCAGCATGATATGCTCTTTGTGTTCAAGGCATCTGCTTGGTCCTCCCCCTAGGTTAGGGGGGACCCCAAAATCATCACCTCTCTCATTGCCTGATATTGTCATTCTCAAAGTTCATTTTTGAGAATTGGTTATATGCTTTTTTTAGCATGTAAAATTGCTTTATCAAGGCATTTGTAGGTGTTAATGGTTTTGCTGCTACGCTACGTCAATTAGCACAGTTTTTGCACTGTGCTACGTGCAATTTATGTAGTGCGTAGCATGCTCTGTGAGCGTAGCGTAGTACTATGCCCATGGTTAATCTCTATCAGGGTGTTCTAGGCGCGTTCTGGACCAAGGTCAGAGGTGTAGGTGTACTCCCGCCTTCTGCATTGGGACAATGGTGCTTTCATCCCTGATGTTTGTCTGACTACTACTTGCGTTTTTGGAATGTGATGTGGCTTTGGCGCTGAGATTGGGACATGGCCTTGGGCTCATGGTGTACGGATGGCGATGCACACACACATGTTGGCATGTGGAGCCAGGTGCCCGAGCGGCCTTGCGCTGCTTGTGCTATCTCACTCCGTCTCTCTCCCTCGCTCTCTCCCTCTCTTTCCTTTGTTGGGCGCATGGCACACCTTCTTCTCTTGGATTTGGTCTTCCTGGCTGTGTGCTATGGATTGTCCAGTGAGGAGCCGCTAGGACTCATCCTAAGGGTTGTTTCTGCTTTTGTTTGTATGGTGTTTTGTGTTGGTGATTGCATTGCTGTATGACTGATTCTCCATTTTCTGGCCACGCATGTATGTTTATTTTCCTGCTTGTGCGACATCAGGCAAAATGTTTGTTTTGGGATTCGTGGTGTTGGTGTGCAGTTTCTTAGTCCGGAGTTGGGGGTGGTCCCGGGGGGGGGGGGGGTGGGTGTTGCGGGCCTGGGTGTGGTGTTGGTGGGTGTTGTGGCCCTCTTGGGTGTCCGTGCTGCATGTTCAGTTGCTCGTGGGCATCTGTTGTCCTTCATGTGTGGCTCTGGGCTGTGCTCCCTTTTGTGGTGCAGGCTGTGGTCGGACTTTACACCAGGTCAGGGCAGGTGTAGATTTCCTGGTGCTAACGCGGCTTATCGCCGGTTTTGTGTTTTTATCGCCGATGTGGCTGGTCGTTGTGAATGTTGAGGTGTGATGTTGTCTCGCCTTTTGGCACAGGAACGCCCACTCTGCATCTCATTAGCGATAGTTGCGCGGGTCCTCTGTGGCGATGTTTTTTGTGGCTTCTATCGCGGGTAAACTGGTGCTGTGGGCTGTTAACACTGGCTTGTGAATGGGGAGGTATATTTATCACGACTTTGGCTGCGATAAAGTGCCGTTAATTCGGTGATAGCTCCTTGTGAATATGCCCCTGAGTTTTACCTGATGGTTTAATTTGCCCCAGCGGGCCTTTACGCAATATAGGGCCAATGAGTTCTAAATTATGTGTGTTTGGGATGTATGCAGTGTGGGGATGTTCGCCTGGAGCATGTTTGAAGAAAGGGTTTACTCTTTGTTTTAGGCAGAAACGATCGCTTCAGCAAGTGACATTAGATTATATCTCTGGCCGAGAGAGGTATTTGTATGTTCGAGAGACGAGTTCATTTTGAACGTGAATTGAGAATCATTCCGGTCCCTGCCCCGCTATTAGTGGCCTAGGAGACGAGGTAGGTTAGTTGTCATGCGTGCTGATGCGCTGCTGGCGTGGGGACTACGGGGACTCGAGGATGGGAGGAGGAAGGATGCTTTTACCGCCACGGTTGATGCTATTGGGGAAGCAGGCTGTGGCTTCCCACGTCCACCTTGTTTGGGCGTCTGGCGGCTTTCCAACTCCTCCAGGCGCGTGTAGCTGGGGTCTTTTGTCTCGAGAGGCGGCACGTGAGGGTCTTCCTTTTTGGTGTGCACTCTTCTTTCCATTCTGGCGGGGTGAGCCAGGGCCTTATTTGGAGAGATGGGCGCGCGCCGATGTGTAAAAGCCTCAGGCTCCCGTGGACTTGGGCTTTATTTAGGGACAGGGGGTCTGCTCTTTCAACACTGATGGCTTGGCTCCACGTGGCGCTTTGTTGCCATGAAGGAGCCTGCGTTGATCTCCCCCCAATTCCCAAAATATACGTCGTAAGCTGTACATTCTGCTGTTAAAATGAAAACGACTTTGCCCAACTCCTACATGTGTAACTCGATTCTGTCTATCAGCCTAAGAACTAATTGAACACCATAAAAAACAATTGCACAGCAAATCGCCACCGACCTCCAAAAAATGTTGTGCCCCCACAATGTGCCCGGTCCCAGCCTCACCACTCTCAGACTTCACCAACCGCCACTGCTTCACCCACAATTCTTATACATCTGAGTCAGGAGTGACTCACCTGGAGGTTGTAGGGAGATCACTGCAGCAGGTGCATTGACCGACACGCCTACTTTACCGGAATCTGAAACATATTAAGCTGCATTAGAGCCAGCCAGCAAGGGCTGGCCACTGGATGCTCACCTCTTGCACAGCTGAGTCAGGTGTCTGTGCTCACTTGCAGCAGGTGCATTGACTCTATCTTCTTATATTAAAGGGTACTCTGGCTACTGCATACGGGCCAGCCTGCCAGCAGGGGCTGGACACTGCATCCACCCCTCTCGCACAGCTGAGTCCAGCCAGCAGGGTCTGGACACAGCATCTCCACCTCTTGCACAGCTGAGTCAGGTGTCTGTGACTCACCTGCAGCAGGTGCATTGACCCTATCTTCTTATATTAAAGGGTACTCTGGCTACTGCATTAGGGCTAGCAGGGGCTGGACACTGCATCCCCTCCGCCCTCCCCTCGCACAGCTGAGTCCAGCCAGCAGGGTCTGGACACAGCATCTCCACCTCTTGCACAGCTGAGTCAGGTGTCTGTGACTCACCTGCAGCAGGTGCATTGACCCTATCTTCTTATATTAAAGGATACTCTGGCTACTGCATTAGGGCCTGCTAGCAGGGGCTGGACACTGCACCCCCCCCCCCCCTCTTGAGTCAGGTGTCTGTGCTCACCTGCAGCAGGTGCATTGATCCTATCTTCTTATATTAAAGGGTACTCTGGCTACTGCATAAGGGCCAGTCTGCCAGCAGGGGCTGGACACTGCATCCCACCCTCTCGCACAGCTGAGTCAGGTGTCTGTGACCCACCTGCAGCAGGTGCATTGACCCTATCTTCTTACATTAAAGGGTAATCTGGCTACTAGATTAGGGCCAGCACCAGGGGCTGGACACTGCACCCCACCACCCCCCTCTTGCACAGCTGAGTCCAGCCAGCAGGGTCTGGACACAGCATCTCCACCTCTTGCACAGCTGAGTCAGGTGTCTGTGACCCACCTGCAGCAGGTGCATTGACCCTATCTTCTTATATTAAAGGGTACTCTGGCTACTGCATTAGGGCCAGCCTGCCAGCAGGGGCTGGACACTGCATCCCCTCCACCTCTTGCACAACTGAGTCAGGTGTCTGTGACTCACCTGCAGCAGGTGCATTGACCCTATCTTCTTATATTAAAGGGTACTCTGGCTACTGCATTAGGGCCAGCCAGCAGGGACTGGACACTGCACCCCCCCCCTCTTGCACAGCTGAGTCAGGTGTCTGTGACTCACCTGCAGCAGGTGCATTGACCCTATCTTCTTAAATTAAAGGGTACTTTGGCTACTGCATTAGGGGCAGCCAGCAGGGACTGGACACTGCACCCCCGCCCCCTCTTGCACAGCTGAGTCAGGTGTCTGTGACCCACCTGCAGCAGGTGCATTGACCCTATCTTCTTACATTAAAGGGTACTCTGGCTACTGCATTAGGGTCAGCAGGGGCTGGACACTGCATCCCCACCTCTTGCACAACTGAGTCAGGTGTCTGTGACTCACCTGCAGCAGGTGCATTGACCCTATCTTCTTACATTAAAGGGTACTCTGGCTACTGCATTAGGGTCAGCAGGGGCTGGACACTGCATCCCCTCCGCCCCCCCCGCTCCCCTCTTGAGTCAGGCGTCTGTGACCCACCTGCAGCAGGTGCATTGACCCTATCTTCTTACATTAAAGGGTACTCTGGCTACTGCATTAGGGTCAGCATGGGCTGGACACTGCATCCCCTCCACCTCCCCCCCCCTCGCACAGCTGAGTCAGGTGTCGGTGACTCACCTGCAGGCCCAGTCCTGACACACTCCTGCTGCTGCTCTCTGTCATGTCATGCAATCAGCTTCAAACGGTGGGCCAGGCCTTTCATCATCAAAGGCCACGGCGGCCCCTCCACCTCAGCCTCAAATCCCACAACTCAATCTTTCAAGGCATCAAAGCCTCCGTGCGGAGGAGGGCAGGCACTGGGAGGAGAGGCTCTACCTGCACTTACATCAGACGCGGCCAGGCAGCAAAGGTGCGCTCTGCAAGCTGCCTGCGCCTCCTTTCATCCCGAAAGGGTAAACAGAGAACAAGTGGAGCGGGAGGGGTGCACGGACGAGAGAGGTTTAACTCGATAAAGGACAAGGGAGGAGTTCTCATCTGAAATCCCTGCTCTGTCTGCGGCGCTCAGTGTGATCTTGTCAGTTGTGGTTCTCTTGCTAGCATGTCCGAGGTGCATGCTTTATTCGGCTAGTACTGGGCAGCAGTTTATCAGCTGGGGAACAGTCTTCTCCAGTGGCCTTATTACTAGTGTGAATTTATAGAGGTAAACACACCAGAGACGAGACAGTTCGGTGACTGCTAAATACAATGGGGCCCATTAGCAATAACCGGCGATAATTATCGCTAAGCGCACTTAGCGCTAGGATAATTATCGCCGGCTATCGCAGGTTTCTATCGCGGAGATAGCGTGCTATCAGCAACGCTTATCTCCAAAGCGATAGAAACCCTGGAGTACAGTGTGAATATCGCTTGAAAACAAGCGATATTCACAATGTGACCAGTGTTAGCTTGGCGATAGGGCGAGGGGATTTAGCCATGTAATCCACCTCCCATTGGATTACATGGCTAAGTCAGGTCTGGACCAGGCGTTAACAAACCAGCGCTAAACGTGTTTAGCGCTGGTTCGTTAATCACCTCCCCTGCCTCGCTAATAGGCGATAGCGACCTTAGCGACTGTTTCCAGTCGCTTTTAGGTTGGGAACGCCTACTTTGCATGCCATTAGCGATAAATATCGCTGGCATGCAAAGCGGCACCCAACCCGGTCGCTATCGCCTAGAAGCTGTCGCTAACAGCAGTTAGCGACAGATTGCTAATAGGGCGTTAGAATTATCACCGCTTTAGCGGGAAAAAGTCCCGCTAAAGCGGTGATAGAGCCCTTGATAATATGCCCCAATATTTAATATGTGAGACCTTAAACAAGTTAAGGCTTTAAAACACGTACATGCGGGAAGATTGGAGCCCAGATGTACCATGTCAAAATGAAACTACAAGTTCTCCAATTTACACTGAACTTGGCTAAAAAAGCAGAGGTGATTAAAGGAGTCACACTTGACACAGGGCCATTTCACAACCAGGCTGTTGACTGTGTAACACAGCACCATCCTTGAATAACACATTCAGTGTTGACAAGTGGGGTTGCGACGTGTCTGCTGCCTTCAGCCAGCCCTGACATTGTATCCACCAGCACTTTGCATTACATGTGTAGGGTTGAATGTCACCATCCTCTCAGATCCGGTATATTTTCCTGCTTAAAGGCCCATATCAGGAAGTGATGTCACTGTGCTTCACAGCAGAGTTCTAGACTCTCCTACACTGTAAGGGTCCATCCAAAGTTGTGTTGTGTTGTGTTATGTTATGTTTGTTTAAGGGAATTTGTAGAGCGCACGTACACCAAAAGGTCTCTTGACGTTAAGGTAGTGGAGGCAACGACTAGCGGGAGAGTTAGCCAAAAGCTTGTCCAAACAGCCAGGTTTTTAGGAGTTTCTTAAATCTCACATAACTGGTTGAAGATATAGGGGCATATTATCAAGGGCTTTATCGCCGCTTTAGCGGCACTTTTTGCAGCTAAAGCGGCAATATCTTTATCGCCCTATTAGCAAGCTGTCGCTAACAGGCGTTAGCGACACCTTATAGGCGTTAGCGGCCGGTATTTCTATCGCCTTGCATGTCAGCGATAATTATCGCTAATGACATGCAAGGTAGGCGTTCCCCACTAAAAGCAACTGAAAACAGTCGCTAACACAACTAACCCCTATTAGCAAGGCAGGCGAAGCGATAAAATAATTCGCGCTAAGCGCGTTTATCGCTAGAAATTAACACCTGCTACTGAGGATGACTTACCTGTTTAAAGTACAGGAGGTGGATTGTCAGGCTAAATCCATCCTTGCGTTAATGCGAGAATATCGCTGCTTTTCCAGCGATATTCTCACATTTTGCCGCTATCGCTGGATATTTTATCGCTATGGAGATAAACCTTGTTAATAGGGTGTTATCTCAGCAATAATTTCCAGCGATAGGCGGCGTTAAAAGTAATCGCGCTAAGCGCGGTTAGCGATAAATATCGCAATTCCTTGATAATATGCCCCATAATGTCAGGGGGAAGAGTGATCCAGGGGTGGGGAGCAATGACGAAAAACCTAACTCCTCCCAGACTCTTTCTTTTACTTCTTGAAACAGTTACGTAAATTCAGGTGTGCTGATCTAAAGTGGCGGTTGAGGGTGTATCGCTGAATTCTGGAAGACACGAAATCAGTGGCGTAGCTAGGCACTCTGCCGCCCGTGGCGGTCCCTGCCTTTTGCCGCCGCGCTGAGGGGGGGGGTGCTGGCGATGATTTTTGCGGCCGCCCCCGAAACTCGTGCCGCCCGGGGCGCACCGCCCCCTCCGCCCCTCCCCCCCTTGCTACGCCAGTGCACGAAATCCAGGCTTTTGGCGTGAAGAGATTTACAAATAATGCAAGCTGTTTTAAAAACAGTCCTCTGGGCTACAGGAAGCCAGTGTAGCTTTTCCACCAGAGGCTTAGTGTGGCAATGTCTGGCTAGACCAAAAACCAGACGGGCCGCTTGATTTTGAGATAGTTGCAACCTGCGGTTTAGGCCGATTGGGAGTCCTGGATAAAGAGCGTTAGCTCAATCAATCCGGGACATCGCTAAGGCCATGAATATTTGGATGACTGCTTCCACCGTAAAGTATCTGCTAATTTTCCTTCTCATTTCCCCCGGAGTTGGAGAAAGCAAGAGGACATCACGGCTCCTGTCCGAGGTTTGAGGGAAAGCTCCTCATCTATCAGGATTCCAAGAAGTTTCACAGCCTTTTTGGACTTGGGGGGGAAATCCCATCCCAGAGGGCCAAAAGGAGGATTCCATCGATAAAGTTTGTTCTTGGTAACAACAATTTCCGTGTTATCGGAGTTTAATTTCAACTAGTGACTATCCATCCAGTCCCGAATAGATCACAAAGTATTTTGAAAGAATTCCTCAGATTCCATGGTATTGTCAATGGTGAAAATCGGCTGCATATCATTAGCGTAGTTGTATATTTTCACCTTCTGCTCCTGAAGGGAATCAATCAGTGGGCGGATATAAAGATTACACAGGTGAGGGGATAAGGAGGAACCTGGAGGTACTCCACACTTTAATTGGACCATGGCAGAGTGAAAAGGGAAGAGATGAACCGATTGAAACCGGTCTTAAGAAAAGAGGCCTCCCAATCGAGAGCAGTGCCCTGAAAACCAGCTGTGCTGACACTGTCAATCAAAATGCCATGAATGACCATGTCAAAGGCTGCTGAAAGACCTGATAGGACCAGTGCCTGTGTGGTGCCATTATCCACTTTGTTCCTCATATCATCCATTACAGAAAGAATAACTGTCTCTGTTAAGTGGGCAGGGCAAGAGCCGGCTTAATGGGGGTCGAGAAAGCCAGACTCCTCCAAATGTTGAGTGGAACCTGTTTTAACATCTCCATTACGGGACCAAGACTCACAGACCGTTATTAGCAGCCAACATTATCTACTGAGTTTACAGGACACAATCATGGTAGGTGTCATGAATTAACTACTCAATCCTGAGTGGGAGCGGTGCGTGAGCGCGTTCTCTACTTTGGTAACACCTCCCCTTCATTGGAGATGGGAGCTTTCTGAGTGTTCACCTTCCATGAGCCAGTTCCAGCTGGTCTGTCTATGGCATGAGAGAGGGGAGCCCTGAGCAGTGAACTGTGTCCAAGTGAGAAACAACTTCAGAAAAAGCTGGGCTGCCTGTGTACCCCACATTCCGCGTCCAGCTCTGGCAAGGTGGGCTCAGCCCAGCAGCCTTCTCTGATTCATCAGAGACTTGTTGGGTCAGATGTGCATGATTGGAAGCCTACTTCATCCAGGAAAGGAACCCAGAGTGATTGTGCACCACTGAAAGCTGATTTCTGTGAGACTGAACAGCACCTACAGTAAGATGCAGCTGATACCTGGTTTGGCCCTGACTGACTGCCACTGATTGTTAAAATAAAGAAAGATGGCCTGTGAGCTTTTGGTTTCAAGAGGCTATCTGGCACCAGCACAGATTAAAGGAGTGAACCAGCGGCAGGAAGCTTGGGTGTCTCCACTGAAGGAGTGCGGAGTCTCCAGGGCTGAGGAGAAGACCTGATGTTGTAGAGACCTGAAGAAGAATGGGCAGTGCCTGGAGTGGACCTGCCTAGCTGTGCCACATGCTGTCTTATCACCTTAGACTTCACCCTGATGCTGGGACTGGAGACCTCTTGCTTCTACCCAACGCGGCCTAAAATCCCAGTCCTTGAGTCTATGGACCCTGGGAAAGGACGGAACCGGTGTTGTAGTCACCATAAGGTGAGAGCGACGGAAGAGTCTAGAAGCATTTTGGATGGACCAGTGCTGACAACAGAGCCTGCCTCAGTCCCTTGACATCCATGCTGCTCGTGGTGTGTCCTTGTGAGTGCAGACATCTGGCCAGAACCTCGGACCTCACCACAGAGTCTGCATTTATCCACTGAAGCTGCACCACCTCATCCTCCATCGTGTGCCACTGAAGGCCCCTGTTTCCGTGCAGCCATCTGTCCAGCATGCGGTACTCACCACAGAGACTGCAGTGCTCCACTGAAGCGGCACCACCTCGGCTCTCCCGCCATCTTGTGCCACTGCAGGCCCCTGTTTGCAGCCCCCACTGACAGTGGCACTCTCTGAAGAGTGCTGCACCCGACACGGGACCTCTCTGGCTCACAGACATGGCCCCTGCTGAACAGTGTTGCGCGTGCCGGAGCTAGGAGCCGCCCACACAGGCACCATCAGACTAGGGTGCCAGAGCCCAGCCGGGTGAGGCTACCAGAATGAACTATGTGGCTTTCTGCGCCAGCCATGCCCCGTGCTAGAGACAGGCCTTCTAAGAGACGCTGCTTAGGGGAGCCTTTGGCGGCGACTCAAACAAACCCTCCAGCAGAACGGGTTTCATAATGCCCCCTGCTTCTTACCCAGTCAGAGCTGACATGATACCCCTATAGAAGCCTCTGTACTAAGTAACCTCACGTTAACTTGAATAAAAGTCTTATTTTGGAAGTATCACACAGGCTGAACTTATTTTATCCACTTGCTATCACTGTTCTCACCCTATCTCAGGGCCCACACCAGGGTCAGTTTTCAGGAGTAAGCCTTGACTGTTCGACCTCACTCCCCCCTGAAAGTCTCATCCTAGTACTGAGTTCACTTCAGTTGGCAGGTCAGTCACTGAGCGTGCAGTGGTAGCCGGCCCCTGTGGGTGCAGTGACAACAGCGAATTCTGCTCACTGGAATTGCCCCTTTGACCTTGAGTCCCATGGGCACAGGACAAGTAGCCTGGCCACGTGGCCTGTAGTTTTGTCTTTTCTTTTCTGAGTTCCCCTACATTCCAACATGCAAATTGCTGTTACATAAACACCATAATTGACTGCAGATGTCATGCGTGGCATGGAGGGCACGTGACATCTGTGTTAATGGGAGCAGGCTCCGTGTCAGGAGGGTGAATATCTGTTTAGCCTGATAGGAAAGCTAAAGACCCGGTGCATTCTGGGACTTGTAGGCTTACTTCTCCCCCACTATGAGAATGGTCCAGGATATCCCAGCATGCTTAGTGCTGTTCGCTGAAAAACGAGGACAGGCCAAAAGCCACTCTTCTATTGGGCCAGTTCACTGCTTCGTATGGCAGCGGCAGGCTATGAAATATCTTCTTTTTAATAGTGGGAGGGGCTGTTATCAGTAGCAACTATCCAATCAAAGCGAGCCAAGGAGCCTTGCGATCGACAACGATAGAACATAAACCTCTTGTAGGCACTTCCTGCAATCAGTTTGTAAAGTGCTAGTGAGCTTTAATGTCTTTTGGCTCTCTGCACTAGAACACAAGTGGTACCGTCGATATAAATCGATTTTGGAAACAAATAAGGAATTTTCCTATAAAAAGTTTGCTATGTATTTTTTTTCCATGCAATCCTTTTTTGCAGTCCTTTTTCATCTCCTCCCGTTTTTTTTTTAAAGATAGCCAACTTCATGCATTAGGCACCACTTTAGAAAAATTTCACAAAGTTGGCAAAAGCTAACGTAGTAAGTTTCGGACACAGCAAATTTTTCTTTAACATTTGTGCTCTCCTGCCCTCTTGAAACACAGCTCCTTGAAGTCCACATGCAGTGTAGCTGAAGCCGATGTATTGAGAGCGAGGCAGAAGAAAGTGGTTCCCTGGCATCTATGTCGTGCTACACGATAGCTGCTGCGTTCTGTTGTCCATTCAAAGATGTTGTGTAGCTTGTCTTGCACACATGCTGAAACCGCAGGACAGAGACAGTCAGGGGTCCAGTCCACACACCCATGCATGCACCCCAGATGTTTGTTCTGTTGCCCGTGCAGAATCAAAGGTTTCCCTGCACAAGAGTTGTACCCTAGAACTGGCAAGTCATTTGTTGGTGGTAGTGTGTCTGCCCCAGGGCACATCACAATCTGTTTTGCTTATCTCTAAATTAAACCAATGGTGCCACCATGTGGCAGACTGCCATAAGTGCTCGTGTTGGCAATTAAGTGCCAGTGCTGGGCACCAGAAACCATTGGTTCAAATTAAGCACTGGTCTATGGGTGTGATTGTTCCTTTATTCAAAACAGTATGAACCAGGGAGTGGGCTCACTCCACCTCTCCTTTGCATGCATTTGTGTTTCCTGGCCCTCTGCAGAGAAAGGCGCAGTGCTGGCACCGCTTACTGTTCATTGTGCAACAGTGCTCATGCAGCTATTGACGTGGCTGTGCAGATGTCCATATCTACCTCTTACAAATTAAACCCTTCAAATGGCCACTAAAAAAATGCATTCCCTGGTCACATGGGTAGGAGCTGGGGGTCTGTTGATGGGAGAAGGCCCTTTTTCACCCTCCCCAAACCAGCATGAAAGGAGACAAAGAACACCAAGGCGATGGGTGTAGTCCTACTGATATAGAGTCTAAAGAAAGCCTTAAGGTCACAACTTATACCTCCTTTGCAAACATGTCCCTCTTTGAATTTGCATAAATATGTTTAAGATGAGTCTACTGCCAATCTGAAAATATACATTCTGCGGCCTGTGTATGGGCCATTGCTGTCTAGCACCCTCTCTAGCATTACAGCTCAAGATGGTCTTGTATCTAAGGATCTGATGTGGAGTAATATTAATAATCCTTACTTGTAAAGCGCAAACTTATCACCCCTTAAGGTTTCAAGGCGCTGGGGGCCGTCGGGGAGATTAAGTGAGCTGTTGCACAGAGTCACATGATGCTGAGTTGCTGCTGGGGATCGAACCGCGCGCTCCAGAGTCAGCTGATCTGGCTGCTGCGCCACGCCTCTCCCACAGAAGGCCAGGGCCAGTATTTATTCTTTAAGTCCTTCATATAGTGCACGCTTTACAGAGACAAAACATAGACTAATAGTGAGGCAAGCAAAGAGCGTGTTATAAAACAGGATATGCAGGTCCTCAAAAAGATGGTGTTATCTTCCTTGTGCAGAATTTCAGAAGAGCAGTGCAGTGGAGGGGAGAAGGTAGAGATTACAGAGAGCCCTTTAGCTGTACGAGGTTCCTTTTAAAAACAGCAATTGATGGACTGGTCGGACGTGTGTCAGTAGAATGTTGAAAATCCTTGGAAAAGTTTGAGTGTGTGTGTTTCAGGATGGAAGACCATTTGACTCAATGGGGGTCCAGGTTTAGCAGAACTTGTCTTCCTCAAGTTCTGTTTTGTCCACAGATCTCAATTTTCTGAGATAAATATTCAGGTATATTCGAATGAATATAAGTAATTCAGTCTTAAAGGCATGGTCCATGGGAAGCCACCCTTGTGAGGGAAGGTGGGTGTGGAGCATTGAGTTGTATTTATATTTGACTCTGTGTGGGCTGCCAAGTGTTGATGCAGGATTTATTTTGCACGGCTACTCAAGACTGTCCCGGCGCTATGCGGTGAATTCAAGGAAAGAAAATAAATAGAAGTGGACTATTGAGTAAAAAGCCATGCTTTGAACTTTTTACTAAACAATCCTTCATCGTTTGGTGCGATTGTTCCATCCTACCGGGACCAAGAGGGAGAAAGAGAGTCCACCCACTTCCACAAGATGGACCCTTGGAATCCTGGCCAGATAAGGAGTACCACGATGGACGTGAGGTGACATTTAGTCAGCCCAGTCAGCAGTACCCTTCCGTAGTCTATAAGTGAGATCACTGGAGCTTGTACGACCAGCTTTAAGTCTTGTTTTTGGCAGAAAGCATATGACCCCATCATCTCCTTGTGTTTGCTTTGTTCGCCCTAAGTTGGCAGGGTATGCCCAGACGTGGGTCCCTTGCTCACTTTGCCACTGGTTACAAGCTAGCCTGGCTGATGAGGGGTGTTACCCTAAAACCGGTCCCAGGATGCTTGTTTCCGGTCCAGGGAAGACATGGCTTGGCAGTTCGGGCTGGACTGTTCCTATGAGGCACAGGGTCAAGACTGATTTGCATATAGCTGTGTCTGAACTGGGGTGGCGAAGTGAGCTAAAGAACGATGATGGATTCAACCCAGATCTGTGACTGGGGGTGAGTGTCTGAAAAGTTTCAGCGCTTCGTCCATCATCTCCTTGTGTTTGCCCCATCAGAAATGTCTCATAAAGTGTGCCAGAGAGGAACAAGTGGTTCCAAAAAGACCCTGCTGTTAGGGGAATGGAAGCACCGGAACAAGAAACGTAACTGTGCACGGGCTCTGGAAACCCCTGCCCCAGAGCGGAGTTGAGATGCCAATGAGAATCTGCTAATGTGCTTAGAGTTCAGGAACAACAGTCTGTTTTTACACCATTGAGACGGGGGCACTGGTGGCTTCTCTAGCAGCATCACCAAGGGTTTAAAAGGAATGAGAGGGCTAAACCTTGGGCCCTGCGCTGCAACTTCCCACTGACTGAATAACCCCAAGAGACATACGACTCACAATGATAAAAACCGAAGGCCCTCCTGATGGCGGGGAGCAAAGGCGGAACTGGGCGGTACTAATCAATAAACAAACAACAGAACCGCGAACAGCCAAAGGGATAGATTGAATCATTCTACAGATTAAATCAAAATATCCATTTAGGTGATTCAGTCTATCCATTTACTCCTCATTTTTGGGCACCAGTTATTATTATTATTTATTTTATTTTTTTACAAGTAAAGCACTGAAGGTAAAAGAAAGAATAACACTCAGCCTTATAAGGGGAGGGCACCGGCTCCAATGCTTATTGGTGGAAAATGTGCTGGGTACTGAGTTTCAGGGCATAAACGTTGTCTGACTTAGACCGGGCATGCAAGACGGACAGGTCCTTCCTAATGGGGGTTGGGGATCTGTCTCCCTTAACTCTTATCCTTGAGTAGGGATTTGTTACTGCTTAAGTATTTAAAATCAGTCATTTATTTGGGTTCCCCCTCTTTTCGTGCTCTCTGTATTCCCTCCACCCGGGCACTGGTTTTGTTCCCGTCAGTTTCAAGAGAGTGAGTGGGAGAAATCTCTCTACTTCCAACCATGGGTAAGTTTCTTCAAGAGTCAGTCACTCTTCCACGCTCTACATTTTTTGGGACAATGTCTGCTTTGCTCCCTGTGCAGGTGAGTGTTCGCCCAGTTTGGGCGATGAAGTGTGTTCTTGGGGCCACTGTGGATGATCTTAGGGGGGCCCCAGGTGTTGGTGGTGTCGCAGCCTTGATTTTTTTGGAACTATCAGAAGCTTTTGACTCTGTCGATCATTCCACCCTCATGCCTAACCTCTTCTTATTAGGAAAGTGGGCAAAGCGCTTACCTGGACAACCCAAGCTATAATACCACACCCGGGATTGACCACACCCTTTGGGACCCACAAGTGCGGCATTACTGCATCTAGAGCTCAGAGGACCCTATGATCAGACCCATAATGTGGCTGAGTCACTCAGTGAGACAAACACTGTGTAACTAGCGTGGGGATTAATTAGGATTCACTAGTACAAATATTTATCATCAGGTGTTTTAGTCCAACAGGCTCAAGGGAAGCCAACGCTTTCTAAAATGCAGCAATTTGTTAAATGAAAGTTTCGGAATAAAACGTCGTTCTTGGCGGGTATCCAGTGATCTGACAACCTTTGTTTGCACTCGGAATCTATTCACTCATTTACCAGGTTTGATAATTCTTTCCACAAATCATACATTAAAAAACCGACCAGGCAGGCCTGTGCATCTTATCTTTCTTGGTGCCAGGATCTCAAACTGCCTCAGTTCTTCCAAAGAGTTATTTAACATTGTGCTCTCACTCGCTAAGCCACGATTGCTCCCTCTCAGACTCTTTCTGACTCACTCAACAGTTTCTTTGAGGACGAGGCCTCCTCAAAGACCTCCCACATCATCGGTCCCTCTTAGCGCTCAGTCTCTCTGCCCTCTTACTGCCCCTCCAGTGCCTGCCTCTCTCATGTCTCTCCTGTTACCTGTGAAAAATGTTAACAGCTCTTCCTTTCCGCTCGATCTGGTTCTTCTCACGACTTATGTCCTGCCCACATTTTTCGCCTTTATTCTGACTCTCACAGACCTCTGTGCCCTCTTCCTACCCAATTGCGAAGCTCCTTCACACAGGAAATATGCCCGAGTGGACCTTGTACTAAAAAACACAACGATGATGCTCCCATGCTTAGCAATGTCTTCCCAATATCCTGTGGCTCTCTCTCTATCAACATCAGAAGAAGAAGAAGTCAGCTCGCAACTCTCGGCTAAGCTGGAAACCCGTCTTCTCCTTGGCCATGCCCAATCCAGTTTCCACGCTTGGCATAGTAGGGTAACCACTCTCAGCGATCTCCATCTTCCGTAAAGCTGCAGTTGTCACCTGGATGTGTCACAACTCTCTCACACTCAATATGCATAAAACAGAGACTCCTCTCCTCTTGCTGGGACACCGACTCCTAGGACTCACACCTACTCCAGTATCCACGCTTCCCAGCCTTGAGGGCATATTTATATAAAGCTCACGCAACACAAGGCTGCAAGCAAAGCTGCAGCACTGCCTTCTGTGAGTGGGAGAGAGCTGAAAGCGCCATATCTAATAAGATATGGCACTCTTCAGCTCTCATCCTGTAGTGGCGCACTTGTGGGTGCCTAGCGTCTGCATAGGCACTCTCGCACCATGGTGCAAGGGTGCCTGCGTTACGGGGAGGATTGTTTTTGTGCAGGAAGGAATATCTTCCTTCACAAAAACAAATTTGCAAGGCAATTTCCACTTTCTATATGTGATGCAGAAGGCATCATGCATAGAAAGAGGAAGCAACGAGGAGAAAGAAATATATTTTAAATATATTTCTCCTAACATCTTATACGATCATATATAAAACTCGACGACCAGACTTATCTTTCTCCTTCCTTGCAGGGCCCCCACTTCTTCTTACATTTGTCGGCTCTCCACTGGCTCCCTATGAGCAAATGCATCATTTTCCAATACCTGTGCCTGGTCCGTCGGGCTTGCCACCATCTGAGCCCTTCCTACCTTCGGCGCAGGTTCCATCACTAAATCCGTACTCGCTGGCCGGATCTCCACAGCTGGGCCTCCCTAAAGCTCCTTTATCTCCCATTGGTGGTTGCTCTTCTCGTTTTAGTGGCCAAACATTTGCATAATCTTCCTCTCGATATTAAATCTCTCGTCAACCACTTCTCTGTCTGGAAAGCGCTTCAAACTTTTTATTCAAGGCTTGACTTTTTTTTGTTTTCCATCTTATGAACCTCTTGCTAATCTTCCAAAAGTCCAAGATACCTTTCTGGTTGACAGAGCGCTTAGAAGCACCTTTTACATTAGATAACATGGGGTGTGTAAGGCTATTTCGCTTGTTTTCATTTTCATACTTTAAAATGAATACATATGTATCGTATTCACATTTTGCAACAACTCAGATGAAAAAGCAAACTTACTACACAATGCAATACTTTTTAAATGGGATCCGAGGGAGAAAAACTGCTTAGTCACTTTTATACCGATTTATTTCCAAGAGGCAACACAGTTAAACATATACAACGTTAAAATACTTGTCTCCAATATTGTTTCTGTGAGTGTAGGACTTCTTACTTAAAAGCTCGACCACTAAAAACATAGGGGCATATTAGCAAGGAATAGCAATATTTATCGCTAACCGCGCTTAGCGCGACTTTGGTTAACGCCGCCTATCGCTGGAAAATATCGCTGAGATAACACCCTATTAACAAGGTTTATCTCCATAGCGATAACATTTCCAGCAATAGTGGTAAAATGTGAGAATATCGCTGGAAAAGCAGCGATATTCTCGCATTATCGCTAAGGTGGATTCAGCATTAGAATCCACCTCCTATACCTTAAACAGGTAAGTCATCCTCACTAGCAGGAGATAAAATATAGCGATAAACACGCTTAGCGCGAATTATTATATCGCTTCGCCTGCCTTGCTAATAGGGGGTAGTGGGATTAGCGACTGTTTACAGTCGCTTTTAGTAGGGAATGCCTTCCTTGCATGTCATTAGCGATAATTATCGCTGACATGCAAGGCGATGGTTAACGCGGCCTCTAACGCCTGAAAGCTGTCTCTAACGCCTGTTAGCGACAGCTTGCTAATAGGGCGATAAAATTATCGCCGCTTTAGCGGCAAAAAGTGCCGCTAAAGCGGCGATAAAGCCCTTGATAATATGCCCCATAATCTGCCACCGAAGCATGGTGCACTGGCTGAATTCTACAAGTCACTCATGGCACTTGCGTACCTTGTTTGCTTCTAGCGTCACCTAGCCCTTCTTATAGCCTTGATGCAGTCTGAAATGAATGTCACACGCCAGTGGCTGAGATTAATTCAAGCATTTCATCCACCACCTTGTTGTTGCACTTGATGTCCTAAGTGCGCCGGGTATGCCCAGAAGTGGGTCCCATGCACTCTGTGCCACTGGAACCAAGCTATACCTGGCCAAAGAGCCCTCACTTGGGCGAAACCGGTCCCAGGATGCTTGTTTCCGGCTCAGGGAGGACCTGGCTGGCAGTTCGGGCTGGACTGTCCCCACTGTCAAGGCTGGTTTGCATATGGCTGCGTTCGAACTGAGGTGGCATGGGGAGCAAAAAACGATGGATTGAGATGCAGCCCGAGTTAATACCATTGACTGACATTAATTCAAGCATTCGTCCATCACTTTGTTGTTGTTGCACTGAGTGCCACATGCAGCATTCACTTGGCAAACAAAAACGCAGCAGTGCGCACACAGAATTTCTGAGGAAATCACACAGGAGAGTTCAAATGCCTTTATATTAAATAAAAGAAGGCAGTGAAAGAGTCAACCAAACGTTACTAGGGCCACAGGAGCCACGCCTCTCCCGTGGGCCTGCTCAGTAGAAGGGTCCTCTGTAAGAGTGAACATATGAATGAGTACCCCTAATTGGATAACATGAGTTCAGTAATAATAACATCTCTTGCTTAAAGTGTCTAGATACAAGTTAGTTTGTGTTTGTGCCCTACATAGAAGATCAGATCGGCTCTTAATGAAATCTGTGACCCGCCCCTGACCCTGGCTCCTAGGGGCGAAGCTGGCACGGGTGGGCATGCCTGGTCTCAGTGTGTGTACACAGACAGGCCTCAGATCCCTCAGTGAGCATAGCGTCTATGACAGTCGGCAAACTGTGAGTCACTGCGCTGGCCCGCGCTCGCCATGGCCCGAGGCGCAGGCACGAGGCAGGAATCCTGTCTGGCTCGGGAGCTGTCAGGGGCAGGTCGCGGCGCATCCCTGTCGGCCTCCTCCGGCCCATCAAGGCTCTGAGATTCATCCTGCGAGGGGAGGGCCGGATCCAACCCAGAGCAGGTGATTCTTGGAGTGACGCGACCACTGAGGCATGGAGCGCGCGCACGGTATGCGCATGGGGGCGCAGGTGGGACCAATGCTCCCACAGACCTCGTCTTCTGTCGCGCTGCCACGTTACAGAAAGCCTTTGCTCACGTAAAATATTAGACACAAGCAAAATATGCTTTGCGTATTGCTAAAATTGTGTACCGAGTTAAGGAAGTATCGCAGGCCTTGATGACCTGATAACATTCCAGTTGACCACTTTCAAATGATTTGCATTTGATCTTGATTTCGTTGCAGCTACTGTTTTTTTTTCTTTTAGCATTTGACTTTGAAGAAATTTAACAAGAGTTACCTGTGGAGACCAAGCACTAGTTACACTGAAAAATACAAATGCCAGAACCAGTGGAAACCAATTTTAAGTGGCCAATTGGAATTTTCAGCTACGTGACCACTCACTCCGAATTACCTTTTGGAGGTCCCTCCACCTAGAATATAGCAAGGGCAGATTTGCAGTTGTGCGTATTGCGCCATGGTGTGTGCGGTTCACAAAGCTTTGCAGCAGCACCAATATGAAATGTGAAAGGCTGCTATGTGCTTTAGCAAAATGTGCACACTAGTAAATAAATGGTGGTCAGATAAATAACGAATTGTTAATAGGCAAATGGCTCGTGCGAACCGCGCCTGCGCTGCCAGTGAAACACACTAATTTAGTCTTTCTTTACTAAATTGAGAGTTTCATTTTTGGTCTTTTTGCACAGGGCAGCGCAGAAAGGCATCTTGCTGTGCTGCCCTATGCCAAAGTGAAAGGACAGGAATGCACAGTGTTTAAGCAATACAGTGCATTCTTGTCCTTTCTGCCTGCTCTGGCACTGTATTGGCAGCCTAGCTCCAACGTAGGTACCCTTGCACCATGGTGGAAGGGTGCCTCTATTGCAGGCACTTTCCTGCACAAAAACAATCCTACGAGGCGTCTTCCTCTTTCCATGTGTGCTGCTTAACACAGCACACATGGAAAGAGGAAAAAACAAGAGAAATTAACATATTTCTCCTCATTAAACCTCACCTCGGTAGGCGTATGGATTTGACTCTTCCCCAGGTTTATATGACTTTGTAGATCTGAGGCAGCTTCAAATTCCATGGGCGTTGAGTGGGAAAACCCACCGCAACGGCCATGGAATGCCTCCCGAGCGCAGAGTAAGATGATGCCGCGATTTGCACTGCGTCGCCATACTCAGGATTAATGAGGCCACTCAAAGCCACACAGGGTGGCTTTGTGTGGCTTCATAAATCTTTAAGAGAGCCTTGCGTCACGCATTTATCACTTTACGTGGTGCAAAAGTGACATAGGGCTCTCATAAATCAGCCCCTCTGTGTATTGAGTCCCAGCAAGCCAATCATATTTATACAACAGATTTCGTATTTCTGATTGCTGTGTAGTTGAAAATGCGTGCATGTGCAGTGCATTCTGCGGTACTGTCTGAATTATTTTGTTCATTCTCTGAGAAACAGTGTTTTAGGCAGTGCTCTCACATCATCATAACCCTAGCACCTGCTTCAAGGTGTATGCTAAGTTCACACACAAAGCGTGATCACAGCTCACCTCCAAAGACTCAGGGCCTCATTTATGGGGTTTTTGCATAGGGCAGCGCAGCAAGGCACCTTGATGTGTGATGGCCTGCACCAAAGTGAAAGGGCAGGAATGCACCATATTTAAACTATACGGTGCATTCCTGTCCGTTTTGCCTGAGTTGGCGCCATTTTGGCAGTCTAACTCCAACGTAGGCACCCTTGAATCATGGTGCAAGAGTGCCTCCATTGCAGGCAGGATTGTTTTTGTACCGAAAGGGGCACCTGGCTGGACAATAACAATCCTGCGAGCCGTTTTCCTCTTTATTTGTGTGCTGCAGAATGCAGCACACACATGGAAAGAGGAAAAAATTAGAAGAAATTAACATATTTCTCCTCGTTAACCCTCACCTTGGGTGTGGTATGGATTTAATGCTTCTCCAGGTTTACATCACTTTGTAAATCTAGGGCAGCATCAAATTCCATGGGTGTTGAGTGGGGAAACCCACAGCAACAGCCATGGAATGCCTCCCGGTCTAGGTCCACTCTCTCCCCGCTGCTCCGCTGTGCCGTCTCTTGCCTCCAGGCCCCGACCTCCTCCTTGGGAGGTTCGAGGCTGCTGCCCGCTCCTGCGCCTGCTGCCCACTCCAACTGGGACCAGACTGCCTCCAACCACCGTAACCTTTCTCAGCCGTTTTTTTTCTTAATTTTTTCCCTGTTGTGCCACTGTTATTGTGCCCATCTGTGTCTTGCTCTAATTCCACCACTGTTTTTATTTTCTCGTGCCTGCCTGTTCCTTTTGCCTTTCGCCGCTGCTGCCCCTGCGGCCCCTCCTCTCCCCCTGGAATTTCCCCCCCGGAATTCCCCTGCTCCCGCCTCCCAGCCTCTCCTCCCTCCCACCTCCCCTACTTAATGGCGGCTGCTGTGCGGTCGCGCAGCGTGCGCGCCGCTGGCGCGCCAAAGGCAAGCCCATCTGCGCCTGTCCGTGACCCGACCGCGGCCAGCGCCAGGATCCCTGGACCTCCCACTAGCCAACGCTACGACACCACCACCCTCCTCGCACTCAACCCTGGAAGACTTAGAGAATGCCAACAGGCCTCGCCGAACACGACCCACGGCAAGTTCTCCTGCCTCCAGACCCTCACCGCCACCCCGGCCTCCAACACCGCCGACGCCAGCACCGGCGACACCCTAAAATGCATCCTCCTCAACTTACGCTCCGTACACAAACACGCCATGGAAATCTGGAACCTACTCGACTCTCTTTCGCCCGACATCGCCTGTCACCTGGTTCAACGCTTCCTCCGCCCCCGACATCAGCACCGCCATCCCAGATGTATACAAGATCCAGAAGAAAGACCGCCCCAACCACCCAGGAGGGGGCCTCGCCATCGCCCACAAGAGCACCCTCAGCCTCACCACCTCCAGCGAAACCTTCCAGATCCAGACCACCCCCAAAGCCACACTCCGAGGAACCCTCGCCTACAGACCCCCCGGCCCCCGAACACCCTTCGCCACCACCATCACCGACTTCATCGCACCCCACGCCATCGTCTCAACAAACTACATACTCATTGGAGACCTGAACTTCCACCTCGACAACCCCAGCGACCCCAACTCCACTATCCTTCGTGACAACCTCGCCAGCATCGAACTTAAACAACTCGTCAACACACCGACCCACAGAGCAGGACACACCCTCGACCCCATCTTCGCGGCAGGAAACAGCGTCCAATTCAGCCACACAACACAGCCGTCATGGACTGACCACCACTGCGTACACTTCGCCATCAACAAACCCAAGGCACCCAAACCAGCGCCACGCCCACCACAAAGGAACTGGAGCAAGGTTACCGACGAGCAACTTAACTCCACCCTCACTCGAGACAACCACACCTGGGCACCCGACGCAAACGGCGCAAACGACGCAGCCAGAGAACTCCACACCTGGATCTCCAACTGCGCAGACGAGCTCTCCCCGCTACGCAACCCCGACAGACAACGCCCCAGGAAAGCTGCCTGGTTCACAACCGCTCTCCAAGAAGCCAGACGCACCTGCAGACACCTGGAGAAGAACTGGAGAAACACCAAGACAACCGAAAACCACACCACCTACAAGGACGCCATGACGGACTACCACAACCAGATCAGAGCCACCAAGAGGAACTTCATCCACAACAAAATCCTGGCCAACGCCACCAACTCGAAAGGAACTTTTCAGTGTCATTCAAGAATTCACCAACCCACGCAGCGAAGCCACAGACATCACCACATCCCAAGACCTCTGCGACAAGCTTGGAACCTATTTCCACCTCAAGATCAAAAACCTCTACGACAACTTCATCGACCACCCACCAGGCGCCACAGACGGCCCCCGCCCCCAGAAACACCAGCCAGCCCACCATCTCCAACTGGACACCGATCACGGCCGAAGACACCGCCTCGACCATGAAAAGCATCCACTCGGGGGCCCCCACCGACCCCTGCCCCCTCACATCTACCACAGAGCCGTGGCCGCCATCGCACCCGAACTACAACGCACCATCAACACCACCTTCAAAACAGGCACCTTCCCAGACGACTGGAAGCGCGCAGAAGTCAGACCCCTGCTCAAGAAGCCCACAGCTGACCCCACCGACCTCAAGAACTATCGGCCCATCTCGCTCCTCCCCTTCGCAGCCAAAGTTGCAGAGAAAACAGTCAACAGGAAACTGACACGATTCATTGAAGAGAACGCCGTCCTCGACCCGTCCCAATCCGGATTCCGAAGCAACCACAGCACAGAGACCGCCCTACTCGCTGCCACAGACGACATCCGCACCCTCCTGGACCAAGGCCACTCCGCAGCCCTCATCCTACTTGACCTATCAGCGGCCTTCGACACCGTCTCCCATCGCACACTAGTCGCCAGACTACACGACGCAGGCATACAAGGAACAGCCCTGGACTGGATCCGATCATTCCTCACCGGAAGAAGCCAAAGGATCAGACTCCCACCCTTCCTCTCCGACCCCACGAAAATCACCTGCGGAGTCCCACAGGGTTCATCACTGAGCCCCACCCTCTTCAACATTTACATGGCCCCCCTCGCAGCCATCGTCCGACAACACGGCCTCAACATCGTATCCTACGCTGACCTCACCAAAGACCCCACCACTGCCAAACTCAACTTCCAGAAAGGAATGCAAGACGTCGCAGTCTGGATGACCAACAGCTGCCTGAAGCTCAACGCCGAGAAGACAGAAGTCCTCGTCCTCGGTACCACCCCTTCTGCATGGGACAGCACCTGGTGGCCGACCGCCCTCGAAGCCCACCTACCCCCTCAGACCACGCCAAGAACCTTGGCATCGTACTCGACTCATCACTCACCATGAACCGACAGGTCAACGCCGTCACCTCCAGCTGCTTCAACACCCTCCGCATCCTCCGCAAGACCTTCAAGTGGATTCCCCCTGAGTCAAGGAAGACAGTCACCCATGCACTCATCACCAGCAGACTGGACTATGGAAATGCACTCTACGCCGGCATCAACAAGTCCCTACTCCGCAAACTCCAGACAGTACAGAACACCGCCGCCAGACTCGTCCTCGGCATCCCCCGACACGAACACATCAGCCAACACCTACGAAGTCTCCACTGGCTCCCCGTGGAGAAAAGAGTCACTTTCAAAATCCTCACTCATGCCTACAAATGCCTACACAACAACGGACCCAAATACCTCAACGACAGAATCAACTTCCACGTACCCAAAAGAAACCTCTGATCTTCCAACCTCGCACTGGCCAAAACCCCGCGCATCCACAGAGCCGAGCAGGCGGGAGATCCTTCTCTCACATTGCAGCCAAGACCTGGAACGAGCTACTGGCAGACATCAGATGCGCCCCCTCCCTGAACACCTTCAGGAAGACCCTCAAGACCTGGCTCTTCGGCTAAACAGATCTGCGGACCCCCCTCAGCGCCTTGAGACCCTCACGGGTGAGTAGCGCGCTTACAATTCCCTGATTGATTGATTGATTGATTGACAGTAAGGGGGCGCAGCGATTTACGCTGCATCGCCTTACTCATGATTTATGAGGCTACTCGTAGCCAGGGAGTGTGGCTCTGCGTGGCTTCATAAATCGGATTCAGAGCCCTGTGTCACGCAGGTACCACTTTACATGGTGTAAAAGTGATGCAGGGCTCTCATAAATAAGACCTGCAGTGCGCATAGCCACATGTTTTTTCATTGTAAAATTGTCCTATGAAAGTGACACACGGCCCTGAACATTTGCCATTGTGGCTAAGATGTCTAAATGGTGGGGCCCAACACCAAAGGCCCCAAATCGGATCTAGCAGGCTGTGCTCAGTAGTAGCCTTGGTAGACGCTCACAAAGTCATGCCCTGCTCTACAGACCAAAGCCCCTCCAAGCTGTGCTTGTGGTGGGGCGCTGGTTCTCTACCCAACTGCCTGGACTCTTGTGTCAGAACTGGACATTGCCAGGCAGTACGTGTTAGCAACCCCAGACTCAAGCAGAAACGCTAAAGGCATCTGAGAGAAGAGGAGGTTTCCAGGACAAGCGCTCTGACCCACTGCCCTTGAGGCAAGCACCATGCCTAGATGGCTGCCCTGCAGAGAGGGTTGTACATCTCTGCTCTGTCCTAAGGACAGGAGCTGGTTTAGAGGACCAGGGGCTGTCCTACCCAAAGGAGGACATCCGTCTAGCAGGCATGGATTCCTGTGCACGCATCTTTCACAGATCTGTGCACACCTGCAGCTTCCTTCCCGTAGGCAAGCCTTGATCTTGGGCACATCACATGCAGGTCAAGGCACAATGCAGACTGGAGACACATAGCACAGGGTTTCATTTCTCATATACCTAGAGGCCCAACATACATCTTTTGTATTCTGGGCCAGAAAGTCAGGAAAGCCAATGGCATGTTGGTGCGAGCCATCAGCTGTCCCTCCTCTAATGCTGCTCATGTGAACCAATGAATACTGAAGCATCAGGCCATGGGCTTGCAGGGGTGCGTTTTCATATAGTTGGCATAAGGCCTTATGGTGCTTTCAGTGGGTTGTATCAAATTGCAAGAAAACTCCCTAAATATAATTTTTATTTAAGGGAGTGCAGCAATGGTAAAATACTAATATGCCTTGTACACTGAAAATCCTTCCAAATTTCCAGTGTGCGTGGAGCTCGAGTAGGCATGAAGGGCTGTGCTCAAACTGATGTGCAGCCCTTGAACAGACATCCTGGCCTTTCTCCTACATGCAGGCCACATTTGTGGATTGGGGCCTGAATACAGAAATAATTAATTTACACATTTGTGAGGAGGAACGCGCTCCTTGATAATTTGCATTGCATCTGATCAAGAGATCTGGGCTTCTGCAAATTGTCCATGTATGCTTGAGAATTCTATTTCCTCATAATATTAGCTTCATGAATACGTAACCTGGATTTTGTCACTGTATGTGGAACACACTAAATATTAGCACCTCCTGGAGATTGGCTGCCGAATTGTTGGGAAAGTTTCAAGAAGAGATTATTTTTAGGTCTGGCTTTACAACACACCTGTTGACTAGGGGGCAGATGTACGACCATTTTATATGGTCGCAAACGGGAATTTGGCCCGTTTGCAACCGCAAAATTGGTCTGCCCCATGTACAAACCTTATATTGTGAGTTGGTAACCTATTACCGACTCGCAAAATGTGGTTTGCGATTCGCTATTGGGAACGGGCGTGCCAAGGGCGTCCCTTCCTAATAGCGAGTCTAACTGCAATGTATGATAGTTTCTTTGTGGTCGCAAAACACTCACAGTTTACCACCTACTTCTAGTAGGTGGTAAGCCACTCACAAACGGGAAGGGGTCCCCAGGTGACCCCTCCCCCTTTGTGAGTGTGTGCGTAAATATTTTTTAAGAGCAGGCAGTGGTCACAGGGACCACTGCCTGCTCTTAAAAAATGAAACTGAAAAGTTTATTTTTCTTTTTTAAATGCATTCCGTTTTCCTTTAAGGAAAACAGGCTGCATTAAAAAAAAAAAAACTGCTTTATTTAAAAAGCAGTCACAGACATGGTGGTCTGCTGACCCCAGCAGGCCACCATCCCTGGGAGTGCTAGCCATTCCCAATGGGGTTGCAAATAGCAACAGCTTCATTAATGTTAATGAGGCAGGCAATTTGCGACCCCATTAGGAATCGCTAACAGTGTCTGCGACACTGTTGTACATTGCATTTTGCGAGTCGCACAATGTAAGGGTCGTACATCTGGCCCTAGGCCTATTGTTTCCAGTTTTCAGAGAGTGGGCATTGGGTTAGCCAGTTTCAGCTTGGCTTGTTTGAGTTGGCCTACTTCAGCCATTGCTTTAAGACTTTGTCAATTACATCTTGGATCAGCCCAAAGGACCTGATGCACCTCATGCTTTTGTGTGTTTGATGTATCAGTTCGTCTCCCTGGAATGTAATCTGTATCACGAGGGACTATTTTCTCTTAGGAAACTACACCTGACAATCATGCATTTGGGCACATTGAATTCTTGACGTCATATAAGGATTCCAATGAGAAAGCACCCTTTTTAGTTCTCGCCTGAGCCAGCGCATGCGCTGCCCTGGCGAGACATTTAGTGAGTGGGCTTTTAAAAGTCCAACCACAGCTTTTTCGGTGGCATCGAGCGTGCGGTTACGCGCACAGGCACGAGCGGAGGCGCCATCTGGCTTTCCTCTCGCTATCCCAAGCGCGAGCGCCTCGCTCTGCCTCTCTGTTTTGCGCACGCGCACGCACACACGCGCGATCGCTTTTACTTTCCAATGCTTGCTTTTACTTTCGCGGCCGCGTCGGCCGCACGCGCACGCACACACGCGCGATCGCTTTTACTTTCCAATGCTTGTTTATTGGAATTCTACATCCTGTCCCCAATGCTCTGAAGCAACAGAAGACAGCGTGTGACGCGCTAAACATCAACCCGGTTTTATACCCGATACCATTGCACGCGCTGTATCCAGTACTCTATTCTCTGCTCCAGTAGATGTATAATGAACACATAAAAATAAATATACGAGAAGTTGGTTTGCTCGTCATATTAAATCGACTTCATTTTTTGAATGAACGATTCCAGAGCCCGGGCTCAACTCACAACGCAAGCGTTCACAAAAACATCACAAAAAAGGCGCGCTAGTGTACACGATATGCAGTGCAAAGCTCCACTCTTTGGAACTCTTTTTCGAAATTGCTAAAAATAGAAGGTGAATATTTTTAGTTAAAGAAACTTGAAAACCCAACCCTTTCCAGCAAAAACATACGCGTACCTGAAAACCCAACTCTCTTTCCTCCCAAATGCGAGCATTTATTGGAATTCTACATCCTGTCCCCAACGCTCTGAAGCAACAGAAGACCGCGTGTGTCGCGCTAAACATCAACCCGGTTTTATACCCGATACCATTGCACGCGCTCTATCCAGTACTCTATTCTCTGCTCCAGTAGATGTATAATGAACACATAAAAATAAATATACGAGAAGTTGGTTTGCTCGTCATATTTGCAGAGTTTAATTTAGTTCTTTCAATAGATGCACTCCATTCGCTGTGTGGTAATTTGTAAACCTTCATTTGTGAAACTGAAAAATCAAACATAGAATTACTGCCTGATCAGCAGCCGCCAGAGCCATTTCTTTGATCGATTTTAATCTTTCTGTGCCAGCTTGCTTAGGCCTTGTGGCGCACTTCCAAATCACTCAGGGTTTCTTCAGCGAGTCCGAAAACAACAATGGGCATAAGGCTGAAAATACACCAACTTGCATTTGTAAAGAGAGACGGGCCAGTTTCGAGGCAACATGGTGTCCCTGGGAAAAAAAGCTGAAAGATTCACACTTCCCTCTTCCTGACCTCTCACCCCGTTTTTAGGTCTCGCCTACGCAGCACTCTCTCGCTCTCTCTACCTCACTCTACCTCTCTACCTCTCTCTCTCTCTCTATCTCTCTACCTCTCTCTCTCTACCTCTCTCTCTCCCTCTCTCTCTACCTCTACCTCTCTACCTCTCTACCTCTCTCTACCTCTCTCTCTCTCTCTACCTCTCTTCCTCAACCTCTCTACCTCTCCCTCTCTACCGCTCTACCTCTCTCTACCTCTCTCTACCTCTCTCTACCTCTCTACCTCTCTCTCTACCTTTCTCTACCTCTCTCTCTACCTCTCTCTACCTCTCTACCTCTCTCTACCTCTCTACCTCTCTCTCTCTACCTCCCTCTACCTCCCTCTACCTCTCTCTCTACACCTCTCTCTCTACACCTCTCTCTCTATACCTTTCTCTACACCTCTCTCTCTACACCTCTCTCTCTACACCCCTCTCTCTACACCCCTCTCTACACCCCTCTCTACACCCCACTCTCTCTACCCCTCTCTCTACACCCCTCTCTCTCTATCCCTCTCTCTCTACCCCTCTCTCTCTCTACCCCTCTCTCTCTACACACCTCTCTCTCTCTCTCTACACACCTCTCTCTCTCTCTACACACCTCTCTCTCTCTCTCTCTCTACACACCTCTCTCTCTCTCTACACCTCTCTCTCTACACCCCTCTCTCTCTACACCCTACACCCCTCTCTACACCCCTCTCTACACCCCACTCTCTCTACACCCCTCTCTCTCTATCCCTCTCTCTCTACCCCTCTCTCTCTACCCCTCTCTCTCTCTCTCTACACACCTCTCTCTCTCTCTCTACACACCTCTCTCTCTCTCTCTCCCTCTCTCTACACACCTCTCTCTCTCTCTACACACCTCTCTCTCTCTACCTCTAAGTGGCAGCCGGAGCCTGATAGCACTGCTTGTCCTTTAAAAAAAAAAAGCAAGCATTGGCATAGCCAATAGGTCTCGCCTTTGGGGCCTTATAAGTGTTTAACCATGCAACAGTTAAAGTTGTTGCACCAAGAATATTGTGCTGCATAACTAAATAATTATAAGGTCCCAAAAGCGAGACCTATTGGCTATGCCAATGCTTGTTGTACTTTGTGCCCACCTCAGAATGCGGTCAGCCTGCAGTGTACCTGAACTTTCATTACGAGAGCAATGATGTGGGTGCACATTTGGTATTTATTTATTTATTTTGAGTTGGATAAACTTGCAATGTGGAGTTACATAAGTGGCGATTGTAGGAGAATCGAAACTGGCTAACTCCCGTGCTTCGAAGTATTAGTGAAAAAATTCTGAATTGATGGCCCCTACAGTTATCAGCATACATAGCGTTGGCCCCCGTGATAACGGGATACCAAATGCCAGTGACGCAGCACCAAGTTGAAAGAGCGCGCTCCTAGTAATATTCCTGAGCGGTGATGGGTGCCTGCCTTTAATGAGCACTTCCTGCCCTGGTATTCCTCGCAGTTATCCAGCAGGGCCCGACCTCTACACATAGTTACCACGTCCAGATTGAACTTCGTCTGCACAGAAAGGCGGCTTTTTCGGTGACCAATCTCCCAATGCTCCCAAATTAGAGCGCTCGACAGCAAGGCTGCTTTATTATCCGTGGTTAGATCGGAAGCAGTAATATCTTCCACCCTCCTTTACGGTGAGAACACCTGCTTCATATATGCATATTTGTTATAGCGCAAATTGTGCCCGCTTTCATTAAAGCGCTTTACAACCTGAAAGACACTACCTTACGCGTTTTTCCCTTTTTTAGTCACAGGGAAATAAAGAGATATGCTCTGAACCACAGAATGGTCGGCCGATGCAGAGGGCCGTACTTGCTTCGCCATGTTCTAAAATCAGCAGCTCTGGCCGCTAGTACAGTTTTACCCCGATTACATCATAGCCCCTTTCCTTCCCTTATCTCCTCAACAGCCTCCTTTGCTGCATGGCTAAACACTTACACAGGGTAATATGCAGCATGGCTAAACACTTATAAGGTCCCAAAAGCGAGACCTATTGGCTATGTTTTCACTGCAGCAGGAATGTGTTTTGTCAGCACAATTATTTGCCTTTATTAATTTGCTGTACCATGAAAACGCAGGCATGCATGACTGAAATTAGCATCCATTAGCACTTTCAAGCCAGGCCTATTTACTTTACCAATGCTTGTTGTTCTTTCTTTTTTGAATGTTACTGATTTTACGATGCTTTGGAGCATATTTATTAAATGATCATTTGGCCTTTGTTTCCCTCTTGCACTGGGTCCTGTCACAAAAAAGACCCAGAGACCCAGACATGACTTAAATGTATGGAGTAGGGCACGTGACCGAAAAGAAAGGTTGTATTTTTCAGTATGAAGACAAAATAATGTTTTATCCAAATGTCACTGAAGGAAGTAGTCATAGATGCCAGAGTCCGTTCCGTGTGAAATCCATGGAGAGAAGTGAAGCAGCATTCCAACCCTGGGAGCCACACGGGCCGTGCCCATGACGTAACCACTCATATTTGCACATGCTTGGCTGCATAAACGTGCTATAATCGACGCAGCAACTCGAGGGAGGCAAAGTATCCCTGCGGAAGACACCATGGGGGTGGGGTGAAGGTTGGAGGGGGGGCACCAGATGCAGACGGCAGCTGCACAGGTTGGTGCCGTACAGGGGGCGGCTGAAAATGGCCGCTGTTCGTCGCAAGAGGTTTGCATAGGAAAATCCTTACGGTTTAGTAATTACCACCCGTAACCGGCATATTTATTTTGTTCTCGCATTACTCTTTGCAGGAATATTTATCTAGAAGAATCCTCAGAGGGTCAACGGTGCTATTTCGACACGTTTTCAACAAATATTTCATCACTTGCAGAAGCCAAGATGCTTGAAGTGAGGAAAACAGCCCCTATGTAGGGCTGAGGATAGGTTAAATACAAGCACTGGCATAGGTGGTTCAGAATGAAGACAGCACTGATGCACACTGACATCTAGTGGTAATTCAGGATAGTGCCGTGTGAGAGGAGGCCTCAACCAAAGCCGCAGTGACTTGGAGTGGCCAGTGAAAGTATGGCATTGCCTTGGATCACGAGGGAAGGAAGCAGTTTATTTATTTATGCGTTTTTATATAGCGCAGACTTTACCCGAAGGTGTCAGAGCGCTTCACACTAGGAACAGTAACATTACATGAGGAGAAGGTTACAAGTGAGCATAATACAAAAGCAAGCGTTACATTACATGAGGAAAGAGTGACAATTGTGCAAATAACAAAAACAAAAAAATACAAAAAGAGGTATACGTTACAAGAGGAAAAAGTGACAGGTGTGCATGATACATAAGATACAAAATACAAATAGAGGTATAATACTGCAATAAGTGGCAGTCACTCAGAACACACTGGGAAGGCACTTCAATAGGCATGGAGTACAGAATTTCCTATAGTGGAAGAACTTCCTTGAGGGAGTAGAGAGGGCGTGAATTAAACAGGAGACTTAAAATGAAGGGTACACAAACAAAAATCCAACACAGCACGCAAGGGTGAGGAATGTACAGGAAAAAGTACAAATTTACAATGAAGAGCGAACTTCCTAGAGGGGCCTGAGAATGAAAGTATTAGTTAGTAGTTGACAGTTGACTCAGGATCAACAGTAATACCCAGTGGGGAGTCGGAGTAGGGCAGTGGTTAAGGTCTTTGTTAGACCACATTACTACTAATGCAGCAGGGACCCCTAGTGGTCATGAAAAGTACTGCATTGATTCCATGAGGTCCAGAATGAAACAGGCAGACGCTAGTTCTGCTGTGACACACAGTGACCAGGCAGTGCATGCCAGTGATAGGCGCCCATTTGGAAGGAGACGGAATACCATATTTTCAGTTAGATAATGGAACAGGAGTGGCTCCATTACCTCATAATAATCAAACAGATCTAAGAGGATTGGGTTTATGACCTGAGCCACAGAATGCAGCCAAGTAGAAATGATACCAAGTGTGATTCAGACACTTGTAACTGCAAGCATCACGTGCATAGTATAGTAGTGGTGACCCATGGTGACCAGGGTAATGGTGGACCAAGTGATGGTCCCTCCTCAGAAAAAAATGGTGTTGTCAACATGTTTCATGCCTATTTTGGTCTTAAGGGTCCGGGGCGCTTCATCAGGACAAAAAACAAATATAGTGTAAATACTACCCCATATAGAGCGGTGCCAAATCGTGCTACCTGCTGAGTGTGTATCTTGTTGATCCAAACCGCCGTAAAGTTCTGTACTTTACGTGTCACCGGATGGGGCAGAGGCGCAGCGTAGTGTGCGTGCTATAATTTGCGATGGCGGCCTGGTCGGCGTCACCTACCCCCCTCCGAGTCTCCGGCATCGTTGCTGGTGTGAAACATGTTGACAACACCGTTTTTTTCTGAGGAGTGACCACCACTTGGTCCACCTCTTCAG